>CM020024.1:70113581-71313581 GCA_009769605.1 Bucorvus abyssinicus | reverse complement strand
ATGCTGGACCAAATAAGACAAATATCCCCATAGCTCTGCCTTTGATACCACCCAGGAGCAGCTGCTTAGAATAAATTTCTATACGTGAGTAGGGTATCTATTTTTAAGTAGTCTTCTGGATTTTTATGATCAGAAGAGTTTGGAGTTGTGTTCAAATCGTTGTACTTAACCATCACTGATGAACTCTTCTGCCATGTTTGTCTAATTCCACTTTGAACCCATTCATGCCTTTGTCCCTCTGCGTTACATACATGGAATATGTAGTCAGGCATTGTATGAAAAAAGTTCTTTGACCCCTCTACTAGTAGCTTAATTACGTGGCCTCCGTTTTGCGAATTTTGTGGGAATAGTTATTCCCTCACTCATGGTTACAGAGATCTGTATAATTTCTGTTCTTCACTACCTGTTCTTTAATGGGAAGAATCCTTTGTTCTGTAGTTACGGGAAGGGGTAAGGAACGTAAATTGTAGAATCATAGAATCATAGAATTGTGAAACGCATTTTGTTGGAGGGGACAAAGGTCATCTAGACCAATTCCTCCTGCAGTGAGCAGGGACATCTTCAACTAGATCAAGTTGCTCAGAACCCCATCCAGCCTGACCTGGGATGTTTCCAGGGAGGACGTTTCTACCACCTCTCTGGGCAACCTGTTCCAGTATTTCATCTCCCTCATCACAAAAATTTTCTTCCTTCTACCTAGTCTAAATCTCCCTTCTTCTAGTTTAAAATCACCACCCCTTGTCCTATCGTTACAGGCCCTATGAGAAATCCTGGCCCCATCTTTCCTGTAAGCCCCCTTTAAGTATTGAAAAACTGCAATAAATTCTCCCTGGAGCTTTCTCTTCTCCAGGCCGAACAACCCCAACTCTCTCAGCGTTTCTTCATAGGAGGTGTGCTCCATCCCTCTGATAATTTTGGTGTCCCACCTCTGGACCCTCTCCAACAGGTTCATGTCCTTCTTGTGCTAAGGACTCCATATCTGGCCACCACTCCAGGTGAAGTCTTACCAGAGCGGAGTAGAGCGGCAGAATCACCTCCCTTCACCTGCTGGCCACGCTTCTTTTGATGCAGTCCAAGATACAGTTGGCTTTCTGGTCTGTGAGTGCATACTCTTGGCTTATGTCAAACTTTTCATCCACCAGTACCCCCAAGTCCTTCTCGACAGGGCTGCTCTCAATCACGTCATCCCCCAGCCTGTATTGATACCGAGGATTGCCCTGACCCAGGTGTGGGACGTTGCACTTGGCCTTGTTGAACCTCATGAGATTTACATAGGCCCACTTCTCCAGCTTGCCAAGGTCCGTCTGGATGGCATCCCATCCCTCAGACATGTCGACTGCACCACATAGTCTTGGTGTCATCTGCAAACTTGCTGAGGGTGAACTCAATTGCACTGTCCATGTCATTGATGAAGATTCTAAACAACACTGGTCCCAGTATAGACTTCTGAGGGACGCTACTTGTCACCAATCTCCATCTGGACATGAAGCCATTGACCACTATCCTCCAACCAATTCATTATCCACCAAATAGCCCACTCACCAAATCCCCATGTCTCCAATTTAGAGAGAAGGATGTTGTGGGGGACCATGTCAAGGGCTTTACAAAAGTCCAGATAGATGACATCCATAGTTCTTCCCTTATCCACTGATGTAATCACTTTGTCATAGAAGGTTACTAGGTTGGTCAGGCAGGACTTGCCCTTGGTGAAGCCATACTGGGTGTCTCAAATCACCTCTCTGTCCTCCATGTGCCTTAACATAGCTTCTGGGAGGATCTGTTCCATGATCTTCCCAGGACCAGAGGTAAAGTATATAATAAATACAGATGTAGGAGCTGGTAGTATGATGAATACTATAACTGCTGAGCATATTGCTACTGTTAGTCATCCATTTAAAGTCAAAATAGTTTACTCTTTATTACCAAATAGATAAAATAGGTGTCTTTGTCCTGTATTTTTCATAGGAGAGCCAAATTCACAGAGGGCTATACAAGGTTTCTGTGTCATGATCCTGTCCACCTAAACCCAAACACTGGACCTTATTCCACTGCAAGGACTTAAGTTTTTTGTACAGTCAGATGCCTCTGGAATCAGTGGCTATGGAGGAATTTCAAAGGGATTTCCAACCTGCTTAGGTTAGTCATGTCTCCGTGCTTTTTTCAATGTTTGAGGTATTGTTTGTCATCATATTGGAGGCTACTGCATATGCAATTACCAGGTGCCCAACATCTACATGCATCATGTAGGAAGCACAGAACGTTATAACTTCTGCTCCGAGAACCAGAAACACTAAATTATGAATTTAGATCACTGGAATATCACGTCCTTTTTCAAATTCTTTTCATGTAATTTTATTTAAAATTCAGCATTAGTACTCCAGTATGAAGTCTGTGCCCATTAGATACCTCAGAAGTCAATCCACTGTAAATTTAAATTTGCATATTTAACCGCATTTACATTCCTGGGATACTTTTTTTTTTTTTTTAACAGTGACAGAACTACATGATATACTTTTTTAAATAGAGTAGGTATTAGAATATGTTGACTTCTAAACATTCTGACAACCTTTGTGTTAATAGGGACGATCTCCACTGATCCATACATGTTCTAATTCTGCTGGGCCTGTCCCCAGAAAGAGTGGACTTGGCCTCCCATTGTCATTATTGACCTTTAAAACTACATCTGCACTCTGACTGCCCTTACACCTCACTGAAAGTCATGAGAGATGAAGCGGGAACAACTTTCCCTTGAGTCTCTCTTCTAACTCTGTGATTGCCAGTTAGAAGCCCTTGGCAGGATCCTCTTCTCTGAGCAGAAGGAAACCATTTCTTTTTTAGTAAAAATTGAGTTATGTGTTTGTTTAGTTAGAGATCATGTTAGCGTGTGGCATTTTGTTCATCGCTTCAAATCCAGTAAAAGAAGTTTTCATAACGTTAGGTCAGGGAAATGTTTTTTACCAGTATTGAGGATTGTTCTATAACTAAGCAAAATATTCTGATTTCAAAAATTGCCTTTCTCGTCCTTCGGTGTTGCTAGGACAATGGTCCACAGAAGCACTTTTTGGCCTTCAAGAGAGGCATGTTCCAGAAGAGCGTTCCCTCTCCCATTCCTTCCCCGAAAGATCATAAGAAGTTAAAGAACATTGCTGCAAACATTTTCTTTCAGTTTAGAACTGCTGGAGTGCATGTTCCACCCCAAAGTTTGCCACAGATCCAGTCCTTTTTAGGAGTCTCAGTGCGAGCTTTGGCTCGGACCACGCTCCTGTGTGCCTTCTGTTAAGAAGGTTTCAGGGCACCAGAAAAGCAGCCAAGTCCTCCTTCACACAATGTCCTGACCGTGGTTGGAAAAAGCATTTTTCCTCAAGGGACTGAAGGGGTGGATTGCATTCCTTGGCCTCCGGAAGGGAGAGGCTTCATGTAATTCTCGAAAGGTGGCTCATGGCTCACACTTGGAAGGACAGCTGTAGGCAAAAACAGTCGCCGCAGCAGTGTCAGACTTCCCCTAGAACAGGTTTTTTGGTAGAGGAGCATTGATAACACATCTCTTAGGGCTGCTAACTGCAGAGTTTGGCCCGCAGGCAGACTTTCACACTTGCATCCTCTGCAGTGCTGGGTCACATAGCTGTACTTGCTGAGCTGCACTTGCCTCTTCTATCGCGTGCAGCCAGTGGTATGCAGCTACAGGAGTGAGCCTTTTCTTAGCGCTGAAAGCAGCATCTAGTTCAGCCAGCTGAGTTTACCTCCTGTCCTGGTTTAATATCAAACCAGTTTGACCGACATATGAAAGAAACCAATTCAGGTATTCATCTTCCTGCACGTCACTGCTCCTCCCTGGCTGCGGAGCTCCTTGGCGGGACGATGTCTCTGTAAGAAACTGTGTACAGAGAGTGGCAGACCTCCTGCTCTGGCCGTTCGTCGCACTGCCCCTGCTGGAGACTTTGTGACAGCTGCAGCAGCTGCCATGGTGGCAGCCATTTTGTCTGCCCTGAGGGCTGGTGTCGCTGCTCTGAGGAGGACAGGGCTGTTACTGTCTGCTGCTCTATGGGGCAATCCTGCTACTGCTGGCTCCTGTCTGCCGGCCGGTACCTCTTGCTGCCACTCGGACTGCTGCTGTCTCCCCAGAGCCGTCCTGCTGGTCGCTGCTGCAGTCACTGCCGTGACTGCGGGCTCCACTGCCCGCTGCTGCTCCGGCCCGGCGGCCCCTGGCAGGGGCGGCCCCAGCCCCTGCTGGAGGCGACCTGCCACAGGCATTAACTGGTAGTTTGCCCTTGGTTTAACCCTCGCCACACCAGATCCTTGAGCCTCGTATATATTTGTTAATCCCCTGTTGTTGTTTGTTGTATATAATATCTGTTTTGTTGTTATTGAAATAGTTTTAGTTTCCAAAACTCAGCTGAGGCCTCGCACACTTACTTTATCTTTTCCCTTTGATCTCTCTCCTAACCCTTTCCTCCTGGAATGGACAAGGGGCCGATGTGGAGAGAGAATTTGTCCTGTGGTTTGGCCCTGCCTCAGCCAAACCAGTGACATCTCCTCTGTGAAAGAAACATTTATCAATTTGTAAACATGACAGTGAAATACTCCCAGTTCACTGAACTAATTCCTGCTTTTGATGGGAATACTTGTATACTGCAGAAAAGGATGAAGAAGTACTGCTGTGATCCTTTCCTACTAAGGCATCTGCAATAAAAATTCAGAGCTAGGCCATCAACATGGAGATGATCATGAAGTTTAGGTGGAGAGCTCTTTTGTGGTGAGCAGCAACTCCAGTGAAGAAGGGAATGGCAAGGAGCATCTGCAGAATAATTACCCCGTTGGTATGCCTACACTGTCAAATAACTTAACCTACCATTTTTTCCCCCTGGTTGGTCATATCATATATCTGTGAATTCACTTTCAATATCTCTTCTGGACTGAACAACTTTATTTCCTCTGAGATGATAACCAGTTCTGAGGATAGTTCACTGATGTCAGTATGGATATATCTTCACCAAATTTGTTTCCCTTTGTCCTTCACAGGTCTCCAAAACCATGCCCCAAGCATCCCGAAGCGAGTATATGCCATATTGCAAGACATGCAACAGATACCTTCAGAAGACACTGTTTCACTAGCTATAATGCAGCCCTCATATCAGACGTGTTGAACTAAAAAAGTGCACAAAAAAATGATTAGTATGTGTGCTGGTTTTGGCTGGGGTAGAGTTAATTTTCTTCATAGTAGCTCATATGGGGCTATGTTTTGGATTTGTGCTGAAAACAGTGTTGATAACACAGAGATGTTGTAATTACAGATGAGCAGTGCTTGCCGGTGTCAAGGGCTTTTCTGCTTCACACACCACTTCATCAATGAGTAGGCTGCACAAGAAGCTGGGAGCGAACATAGCCAGGACAGCTGACCCCAACTGACCAAAGAGATATTCCATACCATATGATGTTGTCCTCATCAATAAAAAAGCAGGGGGAAGAAGAGGAAATGGGGGGATGTTCAGAGTGATGGTGTTTTTCTTCTCAAGTAACCATTACCTGTGATGAAGCCCTGCTTTCCTGGAGATGGCGAATGGCCTGCCGATGGAAAATAGTGAATGAACTCCTTGTTTTGATTTGCCTGTGTGTGTGGCTTTTGCTTTACCTATTACACTGTCCTTATCTCAATCCATGAGTTTTCTTACCTTTACTCTTCCAATTCTCTTCCAAGTCACACTGTGGGGGACTGAGTGAGTGGTTATGTGGTACTTAGTTGCTGGCTGGAGTTAAACCATAACAGTATGCCTTAGAGCTCCAAGGGAGCTGTGGCGTTCCCACTTGACGCAAAGAAGGTCCAAGTCAACATGGCCATGAGGCAGCCTGCAGTACTTGACCTCATGGGCCGCAGATCTCTCTTTTGAGAAAATGCCTTTGGCAGATGTGTCCCATGAACACCTAAATCATCCTTTTGTTAGCCTCAAAAGAAGTTCAAATTCCTGAAACCGTCATTTTGGCAAGTCAAGTAGCAAATATCTCAGGACTGTTTTCTTCAGGTGGAGATAGTAAGGAATTCCTAGAGGCAACACAGAAAGAACCCTGTCTCACGTACCCTTGGTTATCCTCACATATTGCAGTTAGTTCACCTGACTAAGATGGTTAACAAATAATTACTGAAAAATATGTGTTGGATGCTGACAAATGTAATACTAACCTCTAAAACAGATACTGTTAAGAAATGATTATGAAACTTGTGCATTTTTTATCTTTTCCTTTGTCCATGAAACAGGGAAATGCTGGCACAGTAAGGCCACTGAATTCCATAAGGACATAGTCATGTTTATATCTCACATTAGAGCTTTCACATACCATGGTCTCATCCTTACTTTTGTAACAGATTACTTATTTGATTTTTTTTTTTTCCAAACTTGACTCTAACACAATGAAACCAGATTGCATGCTGAGGATATACACAGATCTCTTTTTAAAATCAGGACCAAACTTTTCCGTTTCCCCGATGGTGTTTGCCAGTTTCGCAGATAGGATGGAAAGTCAGACAGTTAGCTAGAGGCTATTTAAGTGGGTGTCTAATTGCATTAAGTTTGTTATGAGCTAACCAGAGTACATGTACCTATTCAAGCTAGAGATCACACCACCACCAGAGTGCCGGCAGCCTCTGTGGCTTCCCTGAGAAGTGTGCCTATCTCTGGAATCTGGAGAAGACTGGAGATCAGGCCATAGATTTACACAACATTATTCTTTGGTCAAAAAATTAAAATCTGAAGCTTGCGTTCGCAGAGCTGTACCGTAGCCATTATTTAAGGTAGTCTCCAAGTACTTTCAACTCCTACACATCAGGTCATTACTTGTGAGCCAAGGCAGCAGAAAGCATAAGGACGTCAAGGAAGGATGTCAGCTATGGAAATTTCCATTACTAGGGTTTCCCTTTGGCAAAACAAAATGGTTGCAGTAATTGGGAGGATTCTCTGAGATGTTGTCCAACCAGCTCTTTTCACTGCCGTGGAGTGTTATAACACCTGAATTCTGTAATGGCAAAAAAAAAAAAAAAAAACCAAAACCAATTCAGTCTTGGTGCAATGGGTGGAGGAGCTTTAGGGTGCAGGTGCAGGCTCAGTGGATGCGATTGGCCAAAATAATCCAAGCATAAGTATGTGAAATTTAGACATGCCAACAGTGAAGTTCAAATGGACAATGCATCTGAAAGAGCTGTGGTTGCTGCAGGGTAAGAAATGACTTTGGCTTGCCAAAGGGAAATCCTACTCACTGAAATTTTCCATAGTCTTCATCATTTCTTCACTTTGTGAGAGCTGTGCCAGCTCTAATGAATAATAATTGCATGGTGATCCTTTGATTTTATTATCTTTGTTTGTCATAAGAATTTGAAATCTAGGTGTTGACAATGACATAAAATAAAATCAACTGACTTGACCAGTCTGGCCTCACTTGTAAGCCTGCTGAAAGGAACATGAAGTTTAAATGATGCAATCTGCATCAGGAAATCAAAAAGTAAAGCAAAAACCACCCCCTTTTTTTTCCAGACTAAGACAAAAATTAGTTGCTAACCTCGCTGACAGCAAATAATGGTTTCTGCGTTTTTCTTAGATGTTATGTTGTTATTGGACATGTTTTCAATGCACTGTATGAGGTAATGTTTAATGTTTCTTAAGAAATAAGCCTGGGGCATGTTCATAGTTGGCATGGCTGAGAATATTTTTAGTGGAAGAGGGTGGTAGTGTGCTGATGATGTACACGATAAGATAAAGAGAGAAAAAATACATTTTTCTGCATGTTTAAACTTTTTAAATTAGAAAATACGATCAACTCAATGTGATGATTCACTTGAAAAAAGACACCAGGAAAACAGGCCAAATTTATAAATTGACTTGCTTTTTCTACTGCCACTCCTGTAAAATATAGGTAAATAGAATGCGCTGTATGTGCGCTGAGAAGAACCATTATTCTTCCTCTTTCTATTCGGTCAGTATGAAATTTCCTGTGTGGTTCAGCCATGATAGATCTTACAGGAAAAGAAGAGTAGATGGGAAACTCTTCAGGAAATGAAGGAAGTGATGCTGATGACTCACTAGGTTGTATTTTTCATTCTGAGTCAGAACCAGGCTGGTGCTTGGCAGGCTCCTGAGGGTGCATTTTCTGTTGAATTGCCACTTTTGGGGTGAACAGTCAATCCCATAGTGCTTTTCAGACTTGCGCCTCTAGTGAACTCCCAGTTTGAGGATTACGTGTAGCCTTTCTTCCTTAAAATTCTCCTGTGGTTTGAAATGAACATTGTCTATGGGTCCTGTTTTCTTTTCCTCTTTTATCATGTCATGTCATCCAGTGACTAGCGCTATTTGCCCTCTTTTTCACTATTGTTACATGACATCTCTGGTTCGGAGACTGTTGGAGTCAATCGAAAGACTGCGGTGACTTCAGCACCTTGTGGCATAGGGCTGAAGTATTTTCCCAAATGACAAATGAAGACGCTTTCGTTCTGAGATGCCTTCTTCACCCTACAATGCCATCTTTGAGAAAAAGACCAGCAGCAAGCAGCTTAAAATAAACTCCGAAATGATATTACCTAAGCAGAAGGCTGCCCCTGATGTTCCATGCAGTGCTGCTGACACAGGGCTTGTGTTTAGACACTGATTAGCTTCTTTCAGCATCTCTTTCCAAGACACACTTTCCAAAGGCAGTGAAGTGCTCTCTTTTATTTATATCTCCCTATGTGTTTATATGCTTGACAGTTGGTGAATGTATGAACCTCTTCGTTACCATTCTATGCATAAAGGCCTATTTTATGTTAACACATAGACAATACTATTTCTCCATTTTAGCACCAGTCATAAAATTAGTACCTCTCCTTTTCTTGAAAATTTCTCACTGTATCAACAGTGAAGTTCAACAATTACGAAGTTCAACGACATCTGTCACATAGACTTTTCTATTCTTACCAGTTATTGTAGCAAAGTTTGACATAAACACATAACCTTCAAACGTACTATTGCATGCCACCTGTTTCAGAAAGGTTCTGGTTGGACAAAATTCTGTTTGCATTTTGATAACAGAGGTGACTTACTGTCCCTTCCTGAATACTTGGTGTTCAGACAAGTCGTTCAAGTTATTTTATATGTATTGTATACAAACTGTGTATTTATAGAAACATTATTTCCTTCAATCTATCACACAGTCCGTCACAGTGAGTATAAAGAAAGCCTGTTCTCCCAGTTCTGCAGATGGCAAAGAGATGCATAACAGAGGTATTACGATCATATTTAAACAGTTTGAGCCACACAGATGGTAAGCCTTAACTGGGCCTTTTAGTTCTTTTAAACCATAGTCAATACTGGTTTAATCATTTAGGGGAAACAATGAAAGGTTTTTCTTCAACCTCAATGAAACCATCATTCTGTGGGCAGATGGTAGCGTCATTTATAGTACAAAACTCTGCTGTCTTGGAAGTCCACGTACTAAGTCTCAGCAGCTCTGGAGCTGAAATGTGTTACTCTAGCACCTTGAGCCAACAATCATATGAAGGTGATTTCTTTAAGAACTTGACTTGAAATTTGGGTACCACACATAGAATTCAGTTGCCTCAACATAGCTGCCTAGTGCCGTTTGAGGCAGACCCAAACACCTCAAGGCATCTGGATATCCCATACACCTGCATGGCACTAGCAGACATGGAATATCTGTGCCATTCTGCAGTAGCAGCTGTTGATCAGGCAGGATAACACGCTGCATTTGAATGGTGCTAAATATCAATGTTTACACAGTTAATATGAGTGACATGGGCAGGATTCTTGTCACAGACTCAGATTGCTGAAGGCGGTTGCCTTCACACAGGTGTTCGTGTGGAAGCTTAGTGGTTAAGGTCTGGCTGCTTGTAGGTGGGTTGATTGTAGTCACGTGCAGGTACCTTGAACACCCTGGGGCATCTCACACAGTTAGAGGCCCAGTGGCTGTGTCTGTGTATAGGTGAATGGGAAAGGACTTTGGTCCTGAGGGCAAGTGGCAAGATGTGTCTCACAAGCACGTAGCTTAAAGCTCCTTCATCCCCTAAACAGTGTAACTGAATCCACAGTTTCCTTAAGGGAACAGTCCTTGGCCCATGCTATCCTCTAAACCATGTCCAGGCTTATTCTGGCAGGTTACTAGCCTGGACTGAACTCAGACTAGAGTGTGTCTTAAAACATAGAACAATATGGATGCTCACAGGTCTGTGGTGAGGGCCATACTTGGACCACTTTTGAACCTCTAGGACATAACAAGAATGTTGTTTCAAGCAAATTCATTTTTTCCATCCTCCTCAGAAAAGTATAAAATTTATTTCTACTTTAACAACTCAAGGTATTAATGTCTAATGTATTTCATTCTCAGTTTTGACATTCTATCTGTTCAAAAGCTTTAGCTAAGCTCATCACCTCGTATATTCATGGAAGAATTGCTACATAAATATAGCTGTGATTGGTTTTGTGCACTACAAAACACAACAGAGTACCACATAGCCCTTAATCATACCATTTTATAAACCTCTTTTTTTAAATAACAAAATTTATATATTTCTAGCCCCCAAATCATTATGGTTTTATGTATTTTTCTTTCTATAAAAAAATTATACTATTGCAAGTTAATTAAGAATCTATTCTAGTTACTTTTCAGGTGTATCTCTTGTGCTCAATGACTGCATTTCAGAGACGTAGTTCCTACCAAATGTCATGTCTTGAGATCTTGAGAACATATACTCTTGAGACCTAATAGCCACCTACGTGAACTAGCATAGAGAATAGGAACAGGCACCCATACTAATTTAGCCTGTCTCTAAACAAATTTAGGGCTGAATTATTATATTAGTATATATTTTCCATTTCTAGAGTGAGCTTGGAGAGTATCAGAGAATCTTCGCATAATACTCCATTGCACCATGCAGATCGATCTTTGGTGTCACTTGTAAATTTCAATTGGGAGCAACTTGGGGATTTCACCATACAAAAACAGTGTAACTAAGAAGATTCACCATATAAAAATAGTGTAACTAAGAGAAGATTCAGAGCCAGTGTTCTCTTAAATTAAAGACTATTTACTCCCCTGTTTACTGAAAATGACTCTTTGTTGCTGTATCTCAAGATTTTATTATGAACCCTCATGATAGTTAATATTTTTCTTCAACCTTCACCTCCCTGAAGTATTGTACTTACAGCTGTTGTTTCAAATTAAGTGGAGTTGCAGAAATGCTTGAAAATGTGAATTCTGTATAACTCAGATGTAGCTGAGCTAGGTAAAAGGGAACTTTCACCACCATTAAGGTATGCCATTCACTTTTTCAACAGCCTTGCGTACGTTTCGTAAAGAGAGAGAAAGGAAGATTTTATTTCAGTGTAAGATTTTGACAATGTAATGACATGATGGAGGCATTTGTGTTAAAAAGTTACTGAAATCTTAATTTCAGATAGAGAATTAGTAATAATTGAAATACGCAGTTGCTTATTGACAGCAAAGGAAATAATTTATTAACAGAATTGCTCACTGACAGTAACTGCAAGAAGTTACGCATGAAATCCTGATTTAATTCCAAAAGTTACATATACTACGGTGGAGGTGGCATTTTACTCACTAGTCTAAAAGGAGAAAAAGGTACACAGGAGACAGTCCTATTTGCATCTTCATAATTATGTGGTTAACTGGCATGCTCATCACATTGGCATGCCAAAATGGTGGCTGCATAATGAGATACTCTGGCAAAAACATGCATTTTATGTAACTGCAAATGCATGAAACAATCTCTTAGTTCTAAGTGTTTGCCCCCATTATTTTCAAAAAGCAAGACTGTCTAATTCTGCTTGAGGCAGGAGCTGTGTTGCTAGGCATAGTAAAATCACGTATTGTTTCCCCTTACAACTGACTTGTAAGCCAAGATACTGAAGGGCATGTTTCTGAAGCCTCCAAGGGCTCCCAGTCATACTGGCAACATACTGTCCCGTTTCGAGGGAGGTGTCTAGTCTATACCTCCTAACCAGTCCCTCCTATCGTATTTTACTGCCTCTTGTATATCGCTCTGTGATTGGCATCCACCCCCTGCACAGCCATGCCAGAACAGCAAGTAAACAGCAGGATACCCTGGCACGGAGATGCATTTCCATAACGATGAAAAATGTGGATTTCACAGACAGTGTGACTCAACTTCCCACTTCAAAGACAAGTTAGCTGAAGTCTTCATTATGGACAGACGATGCCCAGCCCTGTGTGAGAGAAGTTGGGGGGGGGGGGTGGGGGGAGTGGTGTGAGAGCAAAAGCTGCTTTCTTTCTTGGTGCCTCTTGGCACAGTCTGGGATAGAGGCAGCTTGCAGCTATCCTGTCTGCCTACAGCTGACTGGGAACAGGTAAACACAATATTTTGGATAAACAGAGCAAGCCATGCTGCCCTATCCCTCCCAGAGAAAATCAGGCAACAGTCCCTTTTGGAGTCCAAGAGGGTCAGCAGCAGCCTGCCACCTGGCTCACCTGAGCTGGTTCTTTCCCAACCTCTTGCCAAAATGCCTGGGCTCTTCTCTACCTGAAAGATGGGCAAAATTATTGAAAAGTTCAGTGGAGTGAGTTGTATTAGGTTGTGTTTCACAAAGGACTAGATATCAGAACTGAGAAGCATTTGCAAAAAGCAGTTACATGGATTGATTACCATAAGGGAAAGCCTCTTTCCCTCTTTCTATAGAGTTGTGGAGGAGAAAACATGTTCTTAACTTGCACATTTTATTTACTCAGATTAGATGAGATCAAGCTATCTAGCACATATTTCTGTTTACCAGTGGGGGAATGATGTCCCATTGCACCTGCACTTACTTATCTTTGAAGCTGCCATGCATTACTCCAAAGAGGTAGGTGTAGAAAGAGAGAAGGATATCGGATGTGGTAACCTGGAAGTGTGGTGTCAGGGGCTTGACTCAATATTTAGGAGCATCATTTCACCCATAGTTTACATAGTTACGCTACTTTTTACTCCAGCCCCATAATGACTATTTGACTGACATTAAATAAACTCTGACAACACTAAGATAACATGTCTTAGAGAGCATCTCAGAGTAGAAATGTAGAAAGTAGAACAAAGTAGAAGAACAGACAAAGATCACAATAATACAAAGAAATTAGTTTTATGGCTCTGGTGATGAATTATGTTAACTCAACTCTGGAATTTTATGGCGTTCCTGAATCTCAGAATTACAGCTTTGCATTGTACATAGAAAGTTTTTAGAGTTACATATGTGAGAAGCTTTTGTAGTCTTATATTCTAAGTATGACTTCAGGAACGGTAGCAATACTTTGAAACTGGGCTTCAAGAATTTCAGAGAAATCAGTTTGCATAACAAGAAAGAATGAAGCTGGGTTCCCAGGCAGTAGCATCTTGATACGAGACGTTATAGGGTGAGTGGCTTCATATTCCTTGTGCCACAATTTTAATCTTTCAGTCAATTTTTATGCACTTTGCTCACCTTAATGTTATCTGGAACTCTGCAGTAAAAATAAAACATGCCATGCTCGTGAATATGATTATTCCATATGCTTTTCAATAGAGGATCTTGGGGGTCAGCATTAAAAGTGCAGTTAAGGACAGTGTGATAGGTGAAAACACACAGAAATGCTACTCTCTTTGTTGCTTTCTGCAGGTGAGGAGTGAGAAGGAAAGAAAAGGAGACAGAGCCTCTAACCAGGAAGCATACATTACACTGAGTACAGGGTCACTGCAAGGTTAATCTTTCTCCTCATCATCCATAGCAAGGGTACTGAAAAGCAGCATGTTTTGATCTTGGGAGTCATCCCGTCACCCAGCAGCTCTGTGGCGTGTGTCTGAGACTGCCCAGCCAAGCCCCGCTCCATGCAAGGCGCCCATGGCAAACCACAGCTTAGCCCTTGGTCACCTGGTAGCATGATGTCCCACATGTACCCTATTTTGCCAAAATGACAGAGTTAACGTTTAGGTCATCCAAACAAATATGTAGGTTGTTTCAAATGTAATACCTCCTATTTATGTCATATTTCCTTGGAAACTACAACAGCTACAAAAAGCACAATAGCACTATTTGATAGAGCAAATTCTCAGCTACAAATCACTACTTTTTAACATAGTCCCCACCACTGGCTGTGCATTTTTACCAGCAATGAACAAGAGCCTGTATGCTGCGCTTTTAAAAATCTGCACCAGCGGAGGGGACCCACCGTCACTGCCACCACTGCTGAAACTCCCCACCCACACCCTCACTGCACTGACACCCACTGCTTGGTCTCCATAAACGTTCAGCAAGCTCCGATGAATGTCAATTGAATGTCAATGCAATTTTTTCCCCATGGAGGAATTCAGCTATACCCCTTTGCTTCACACGCAATGCCACGTCAGACACCATTTTGCCAGAGTGCCCCGCTGCTGCTGTTTGCCACACAGAACAAAATTTAATGGAATCTTGGTGGGAAGGTTCAACTTCTGCTGCCATACCACCAATATCCGCCTCTGACATCATGGGCCAACATAATAAAATAGGAGGCATTCCTTTTGGAGCGGCTCTGGTATATGCGTATAAGGGAGTCAAAATGGAAACACGGAATCCCATTTGTATGGTGACAGTGTACATCTATCTGAAGTCCAAGTACACGTCTGGTGTCCTTTAATGATATGTCATAACATTACATGCACTCACTTCCAAATCTTTCATTTTTTAATAGAATTGCATGCTATAGTATATGTAATAGTAGTTCTGAATTAAGTTTAGTTTGACATATTACCTCTATGACATAGTAGAGACAAACAGATAAATGAACACTTGTGTGTATCTATGGCTGATTGTTCCATATACCTATATGTAATGTAATCACTGGTATGTCAAACCTGTATGCCTTGCCCCATCCTTCATTGCTTGTTCATGTTACATTGCAAATAGAAAACAGATTTCGCTAAGCATATTTTGACCTGAGATGGTGAGAGACACTGTAATGAGCTCTAAACCCCTTTCTATTCACTTTGCCAATCACATTTACAAGGAGACAAGAGAGACTGCACGCTGCTCTATTACATTGACCCAGAACGTGCCACCAAGCCCAATGAGGTCTGAGCTTTAAAACAGCCTGGGTGCTCACAGTGAGATTGACCACTTCCATGGCTGTCCCATTCCAGGACTGGGACAGTGACATTGTAACTTTGAACAAACTTCAGGAAAAAGACAAGTAAAACAAGAGTGTGCCACTCATAGAATAATTTATTTGGAATACGTGTCCAAATCTTGTAGATTTAACACATTCCTTTCTCTTACATTTATTTTATGCAGAAACTGATTGTGTGGTGACTAATGAGCTGCTGTCAAGAACAAGAAATCAATTAATTGCTTAGATTTAAGTCTGTACTTCAATTTAAAAAGTTATCTGCACTGTAGACTTTTTCATGTAATAATATTATATTTTCATGTAATAATATAGGTAATCATTGATGCATAAGTCATAAACAATAATAACTTAAAAAGTAAATCAGCTGTTTTCTCTTCTGTAACTTTCAGATTCTATTTCATTTACTTTTGAAAATACACCTCAGGGCTGAATACTGTCCTTAAGTGTATTTGTCTCTGAAGTCAAGGGAAAATGTGTGTGTAGACCTAAGCTCAAAATCTGGACCAGTGGAATGGTTGTGTTTTTTTCTTTTACTCTGCTCGCGTAAATCCCGTCTATGGATCCGATCCAAAAACTTCTGAAATCAAAGGAAGTTTGTAATGACTTCAATAGATTTTGGAATAGAACTAAATTATCATGAATGTTTTTAATTGAAAAAAAATGGCAGTTCTTCAAAGACAAAACTTTTCATGAGAAATAGCTGGTTTTGATCTATTCAAAGCCTTAAAAATAATTTGGAAAGAAAAATTTGGAATTGTTGAAAAGTACAAAAAAAAAGCTCTGCTTTTCCACTTCATTTTTTATTTAGAAATATTAAGGACAATAAAAATAGTGTTGGTCACATAGGATTTGAAAACAAATGTTTCACTACTATCAAACTAAAAATATCAAAGTGTCTGGACTAATTGTTCTTTTGTTTTCTCTCAAAATTTTTGTGAAATTTGAAATTTCCATCCTTATCCCTAGTGGGATTTTTTTTTAAGTTTGATGAAAATTTCAATGGATGAAGCAACTAGAACGTAGTTCTGAAGAACTCTCCTTAGGTTCAGGCCTTTAGTAGCAGAATGACTGTGGAGCACCTTCATACCTTGAGATAACACCAGCTCTAACTTCCTTTACACTGCGTTAAGCCCACTGAAATGAGAAAGAGCTTCCTCCACAATACCCATTGCTTATGGTGCTTAAAAAAAAGAAAATAAGGAAAAATGAAAACAAACTATTTGCCTCTCTTCAGACCTGCAAATTCCCCAGCTAACATATTTGCTGTCACCAGAGGAGAGAAACATTGACAACTTGAATCTGTCAGCTCTGTCTTCCAGGTTGCTAAGGAGTCTTATCATTCAGCTGTTAAGTGTAATTCTGATGGACAGACCTTCCAGTCTTGTCACTGTATTACAGAATAAAGTATGTCTTCTTATTATTGTGACTAAATTGTGTCTGAAATACCTCAACAGAACAACTGATAAAGTGATTACTGAGGAATGCTCTGTTGCTGTAGACGAATTTCTATTCTTCATAGAAATACATTAATAAACAGATTTAGGGTACATCTCATTAAACTGAAATGAGATATTGTCTTTAGTGATAGAAGTTCAGTCAAAAACTACTAAAAGAATGACAACTATTCCAAAACGCAGATTTTGGGGGTTTTTTTGCAACAAGCCTTAATTTGCATGAACATCATCATCATCTGTGACCTTAAAAAATAAAAAAAAGAAAAGAAAGAAAAGGGAGAAAGAAGTCCGGTGGAACTGAGAAAGGATTGCAATAATAAAAAAAAAGTTCCACGGTGGTTTAACTCCTAGAACCAAGCCTTAGTGTTAGAAATGATCATATACAGTAAGATGCACTGATTGTATTGTGGATGGGCCTAGAGATAGGCATTTTTGTACTGAACTGAATTTGAAATTCAAACTTGGGAGGGCATAAAATGTTCAGATAAATGACCAGCTTACTGTTCTTTGGATGAACCTCATTGACTCTCTACATATACACTCCTGGCCTATGACTTATCAGAATCAACATGATTTGCAGTCTGGTCTGCAAAAGGAGAAATTGAAGTTTAGTTACATTACTTGGCAGTTCTCTAAGCTATTCCAGTGTGCAACTACTTACTGCTCAATTCGATCATGCAAAGGTTTGGATTTACTGTGATATTCAATTTGTATCATCTCCATTGAAAATACATTCAAGTGTTATGAAGACAGCACAACTTTATGTAGGACATGAAATCAGCCAGCCAGTTCTTTGTTTGTTATAACAACATGGAGGAGTTATTTTGCCAACATTTTCATAACGTGGGCTAATGTCATGCAACTGTACTTCATATCGGTTCTAGGAATGGGCATTTGACATTTTCCAGGGCATTTTCAAAACCTATTTAACAGATATCTACATGATGTGAAGAAAGGAAAGGAAGTATTCATTTATTGCAGAAGTCTGCTTATAACCTTTACAATCAGGCTTACAAACTTCTCTTTGTGTGATATAAAACCTGAGAAATCCAGGGGAATTCAGGAGCTGCCACTGGATCAGGTCTTTTAAAAGATATCTATGCTATATTTAGAAAGTTTTTTCAACCTAGCCCTCTATTTTAGCATGTGAAAAAGCAAGGAAATGTGCTTTAACCTCCTGACTAGATATAATGTTGACACTGTAGAAACCTGGTAGGAATGGGGAACAAGACCGTTACGGCTTCAGCCATGAAAAGCACAGTCAGAAGGCTGTATGTGAGTGCTGAGAGTGTTTGGGACAATGCGTACAGGAATATCAAGTAACCACGAAAAATAAGACAGTTTATTCATCTGAAATTTCTGAGAAATTTTTGAAACGAGGTAAAATGATTCCTGAAATGTTCTCAACTAGAACAAGACTGTAAATTTATGTAGATGCCTACTCCAATCTTTGCTTTAGCTAAAGAGAATAGAGTTGGTACAGTAATTGAGACTCAACATTTGAAAGTAGTACTCCCTGGAAACCTTTAACATAATTTATGTCTGGAAAAAATTGCATTTCATGGTTCCGATCAAATCCCTTTCTCCACAATGCAAAAAAGCTAGACCAAACAACATTATCTGTTGCAATAACCTGCTTTGGTTCAGATGAAGACCAAGACTGGAGCAGTCTAGCTCTGGAATTCCTATACTGTCCATCACCGCAGTTTTTACATGCATTATTTTCAAGATCAGGATGGGTAGGAAAAAGGAGTGCCTTACTATATAAGGTCATATACTCATATTTGTCAGTCCTGCATCAACCACGTCTCAGGCCTCTCTGGGTACATTTACACTGTCAAAAACTTCAGGTCCTCAGTTTGTTCCTTAGTCCATATTCCCTCACAATCCATGTTGCATAAATCTTCATTCGCTGCCAGGCCATTCTCTGTCATGAGGCAAGTAGTTCCTCCGAACCAAAACCCCAGTACGGTGTTGTAAGGAAGCGACGGCATTAGATTTGTGTCCCTCTGCCTTAGACAGTCCTCCAACAACATCCCCGCAGGCTTTGCAGTCTCAGCTCCTCCCAGTGCCCTCATACCATACCTCAGAACATATGACACCTGTTTCCAATCTGATGCTAAAAGAACAAAAGAACAGTGGACTATGAAGCAGATCTCAAATGATATTTGCTACTTTTATACATATATACACGCATATATGAAATGCTAACTGTATTTAAGGGCTAGGGAGTACCACGAGACAGCTGTATATGCTACATCAGATCAGAAGTGGCGAGCTGCCTCTGAAAGAGGCTACACTTGATCTGTGCAGGTGCAATCATTCTGTATCGCTTGGCTGAGGATCCTGCTGTCAGTCTCTGGAGTGAATGTGTCTGTGTCGCGCTGTGCAATGCTTTGCAAAAATACCTCAGCTGGCTCTTAATAAACCCTGTTTTGACAGAATAGTGAGGCGATATCAGAGGGATTAATGGTTTCTTCACTAAGTGGCCTATCTTTTCATTCTGAAAAGCGTGAAAAATGAAAGAGGGAAGACCATGCTTTCTTACTTTTCTCTATTTTAATTCCCATCGGATATCCCAACTACCATCTCCCCTGCAAGATTTTCCTTAACACGGCTAGCAAAGCACAGCAGGTGATGCAGGTGAGGAATGTACAGCTTGCAATAAGTACATTTATTAATCAGGGTCATAGCAACAACTGAACAGCATTTTACATTTACCAGAGCAAAATTATTTCACTAATATTCCCAAACCCTAGACAAAGTGAAAGGCCTGATATTGGAAAAAAAAAATTAGAAGTTAACAACTGCCAGTTTCAAATAAGGGAAGATGCAAATGTGAGAACATTATGTACTAAGAATGAAAAATGTAGATGAAAGTTGTGCCCATAGATATTATTATACCTAGTGATTTAGAAATAATTGCTTATACATAAGAAGGGGTGTATTTTGATAGCTTGCCCAGAGTACACATTTGGTGCCTCTCTGGATTGAATAATTTGTCTCTGAAGACAATACTTTGAGAAGCAATGAGTCAATCTGCCTTCCTGGCACTGTTCTCCTTTTGTTTTTTCTTTTTTCTTTCTTTCCTTTTTTTTTTTTCCTTTGGATAATGCCTCCCTGTACATAAAGTGTTATGTCAGTGCTGAATATCAAACTTTTATGGAAGTAAGATATTTATTAGGTAGTTAAACTAGGTGAGCAAGGAACAGGACTGTAAGAGAAGTGTAAACAAGAACTTTGAGAATGAGTGTTCCCAGTGGGCTCTATTTAATTCAGAGGTCTAATTTGCAACTAAATTAGTAATTATTGTTTGTCAGGATACTAAAGAAAGGTTCATCTTGACAAACACATTCATCAGTGTCAAGGTGACTTAAATTTGACCAAATGGAGATGTTTCTGTTATAGATGTTTCCATCTGAGCTAAGGTCAGACTTACAGGTAGAGGTTGGAATTTTGTAAGATCGATTGTTATAGCTGGGAAAAGAAGAGGCTTCAGATCTGCAAGGCCTTTTTCAAATTAGAAAAACTGAAAAGTCTAAATGTTTTGCTACTTCAAGCAATGCTAATAGTTGATCCTCTAGAAGGAGGATCCTACAAACTTTGCTTCACCTTCATCCTTAGACAGTGAAGGTTACAGCAATACCTGAGCTAGTCACCTTGTAGTCAGTGGAGACAAACAGGAATTTCTAAGGAACATGATTCTTTTGACCCACTTCACATATCTACAAAAGTGTGAGATTAACCTTTTACTTATATTGCCTTACTTTTCTTAATTGCTATTAAGAGAAGATGAGGATGACCAGCTCAGATAGAAATGTCCCAAGTTAGCAGATATCAATCCCATCTGATACATCGACATTGCAATGTACATCTAAGCTATCTCAGATACTAGAAGTAATGTAACAACGGTAAAATGGAATTCAGTGCTAATTAATTTATCCTATGAAATTAGATTTTTGATTGCTAGCATTAAGAATATTAACTTGCTAATCGGCGTAGCCTGTCGGAAATAATAATGTAATGTGCTGAAGGACAGTGTGGAAATAATTGACAAATGTGTTGTGCCTTGTGACTATTGGAACAAGGAACATAAAAAAAAGAATTTAAAAAGAGCTTTTTTATTCAGTGCCAGCTGTATTGAATATTATGAGTTCCTAAGAATCTTCTCTATGAGTCATCTTTTCTTGGAAAAGACTTCCTCTTCTCCATCATTTATCACAAGATAACAGTGAAAGAAAATCCTGTGTTCAAAGGGCTTTCAGGTTACTGGGGGTTGATAAGCAGAAATTTTAGTTCTTGTTTGAACATAGAAATACTGTATTTTTTAATATTCTATCCTATTCTGTATATAATATATGGTTTAGCACATATTAAAAAGCAGATGAGTGTTCTGTGTTCATGGGGCTGATAGAAAAAAATGGACAAATTATTTCAGCACCAGCCCAGGACTTGAGAAGTCAAGGTTCTTTTTCCAGCACGCTTCCTTGGGCACATAGCTTAGGCCTGTTTTTCAAAGGTATTTAGGCATTACTCCAGTCAGTGTTGCAATGATTCTGTAATCTATCAAAGCTGTTACATGAACTAATAGCTCGAAGTTAAGTCAACAGAGTTTAAGCAGAAAATAAGATGAAGTTTTTCACCAGGCTAATTAACCCTTGTTAGTAACAGACTATACATGCGTAGGACAAATTCTCCAGATGCCCGAGTGTGAAGCAAGGCGGAAATTCTTTCCGAAGGATGTCTCAGCTTTAGTAACACAACACAAAATGTTTTCAATGCCCTTTTGGGCCTAGGTAATGAAGAAGGTCACACTAGCTGTCATCGTCTCTCTGAACTTCAGAATGTACCTATCTTAATTTCTCCATCACATGACTGCTGTTATCTGCCTGCTTCTATAAGGTACCTATATGGTCCTGTCTTTATGTCTGACAAATTTTGAGGTGTTTATCCTCATTAACAGCCTTGTGAAACAGAGCAGTATTGCACCCATTTCACAGATGAAGCAACAAACACCTACGGCTTATCTTTAAGATATATTTAAGATTTACCCAGATTCAAAATCATAACGTTTCCCTGACAAGTGGCACCTGCATGCTCCAGAGTAACGTAGGATCAGGGCTCTTGGACAAGATAACAGGCATAGGTAGATGTAGAAGTTTCTCACAAACCATCCCCCTAACATGATGCATACCCAGCTTGTGGGAGAGTGAAGCTGATGTCTCTTCCTTACTGGAAGAGAACTGATCCTCCAGTCATTCCTGAGCTGGGATCTCAGAGAGCAAAAGAGAAACGGGGAGCCGCACGCCGCAAGGCCTAAGCAAACCCGCACCTGGATTGCTTCTGAAAGCATCCGGAATTTCTAAATCAGCTGCTTTTACAAGAGTTCCTAGTGAGCTCCAATTTATTAGAGACCTAATGGAAGCCCATGTCGGGTGTTTGAGTATGGCTGTGCTGTAGAGCAGCCCTGACAGCAAAGGCTGGTTAGTGCTATGACATTGTGGGCATGGCTTTCATCAGATTTTATAAGGCATGTTTTCTAAACCACAGATCACTGCTGCATCAGATTTTCAATATCCATTCCACTGAGGGCAGCAAAACTAGATACAGCAAACACAACTTTTCAATGCCGCAAACTTCAGTAATGCCACGGGCCAACTCCAGCTTAAAAAAAAAATCTGCTTGTGTATCTGAGTAATGTCTTAGTTTGCTTTTGCATCAGCATGTATTGGAAATCATGTTCAGGTGGTTCTGGACATTGACCTCTGTGTTCTTTTTAGAGTCACTGCTTTCTGAATTGCAGTCATCTGCTAAATGTGACTAACCATTTTTTATTTTCATCTTCCCTATGGCTCTATGACAATTAGTGTTGTTAGATCAAATCTATCCCTCTGTTGAACTTAATTTTGAGTTCAAAGATTTTGAAACTAGGGTAAGGGGTAATGACTGTAAATTTAACACAAGAATCAGAGCACAGCTTTGTTCCTATTTGCCTAAATCTGCCCACCTTCTCTTTCTCTGTCACATTATCAGCATCCAAGGAGACACATGGGTTCTGATGTACAGCTATTGCTTGTAAGTCACATTCCTACGGCAAGGTAATAAACTTGTGTATGTATAAATATCAGTACACCCTTCACACAGTTTATTTGACCCACTTGGGATTTCATCAACAATAAACTTGGAAGAGCAAGAACAGTTACTGAAGCTGCATTTTCAGGATACAGTAGCTAAAGGGCAATGCCACGTTAAAAAGTTTGGCTCTTCTGCTCCCTGCCTTCCTGCCTAGCTTTCATCCCAGAAATGATCTGGATTAAGCAAAAGCTCTGAGAAAATGGTATTCAGAGCCCAGTCTTTTAAACACTTGTGCTGGTAAATCGGAGAGGACCTGAAACTGCAACACTTGGAGGAAGGAGGGGGAGGTGAAGGAAGAGGAGTGAATAGCTGGAGCTAAGTGGGAATTCCCGAAACTGGCACTGCCACTGAATCTGTCCTTTTATGGAGTGAAGCCAAAGCCTGAAGGATGAATGTGCCTTGGAAAACAGTAGCATAACTAGTTTGCACCTTTTGTTCTGCAGCGTTGGTTATCCTCCTGTACTCATTTTTAGGAAAATCAATGAGTGCTCTAACACCTTTCTGGGGTTTCGCATGTGTTTTCCCCTGTTGGGTTTGTGGCAATGACACACACTCCTGAGCTTTTCCTCACTATGCTTTGTCATCTTCAGGACATGCAGTCATGACTACTCTCACCGGTAAAGGTTTGATGCAGACCAATGTGCATGCTGGCACAAGGCAGATAACCTTTTTCTCCCAGTTTCCTGTTTAATTTTGTAAGGTGATAGTTCCAGTTAGTCTCTAAAGGCATAATATAAGCTTCGTATAAAGACATTATATTTCGGGCATTAACACTGTGAAAAACAGTGAAAACAGTTGTCTTAATCTGGGCTACAATATTGTTCAAAAATCTTCAAACTTCTTTAGGTAAGAAAAATCTCATTTTAAGAAGTTGTGGTGGGGATTTTTTGATTGATGAGGAACATTACAATCTGAGCAAAGAGTACCTGGATCCTTAGCTCACAAAGTATTTATTTTTAGTTTTGAAGAGGATGTTCTGCTTTAAAGTAGCTTTTCACGTAACTGAGCTGTCATCACTTGCAAGCAAGGACCAAAGTTACAGATCAAGTTTGGACACGTGGCTTTATACAAGGTCTCACAAAGATCCTGATAGCATGAAATATTCCTGAAAGATTCTTTTGACTTTCACTCAATACTGAAGTCTATTTAGTCATGTCAGGGATTTTGCCAGTGGTCTGAATCGTGTCGTCAGCTCTATAGACTGTCTGCTTTCATACACATGCAGAAACTCTGCAGGTACAGAAGACTACCCAGATTCGGCCTTCACATCTGCCTTCAAGAGTATTCATCTTATGTCCGTGATAAGGAATTTCTCTGGTACAAATTACCACGTAAAAGCAATTTCACCAGGTATTAAGCAATTGCTATAGATACACTAATCTTTATTAATTCATTGTGGAGTGACTGAGATTTTGAAAGAGATCCTGGTGACATAAAAATGAAGCGGTGAATAAATTGAAGTATAAAAAATATGGAAGACATAAATTCTTGTGTGTGTGAAAGCATGAGAGAGCTAAGGAAGCATTTTCATTACATTTATTATTCAACAAGGACCTACATCTGTTTCCAGTTTGCACTGATTATTGACACATCTGGCTATTTGGCCTTAGGAACTACAAGTTGCTGTTGTGGCATTATTCTCTGAATCAACTTCTTGGACCACCCAGAAAATAATACAGCAAGTGCTGTGAGAAGATTGTGTTATTTGTAATAAGATTACCTTTTGGCATCTAGATGCATTGTACAAATGGGATTCTGTCATCTTCTGTTTTATAAATTACAGTTTTGCATTTTTTACACCTGTAGGGAAAATAAGGCTGTAGCCAAAGGACTTACCATCTGACAAAGATAAATTAGGATGGCCTGATATAGTTTCAAGTAGATGCAGGATACGGTAGTTACTACTTACCTTACATGCAAAAATACCTTTGTTTCAGTAGAAATAAAATACAGCTAAAGTCACAGAACTGAGAAAGTTGTTTCTTTAACCTATGGTGAGATGTATTTTTTCTGATTAATATCCCGCTGTTGGAAGCAAATACTGTCCAAGTCCTTGACCCTTCAAACATTTTTTTCTATAATAAACAGTTAAATTCTCTCCATCAGTGGTTTGAGAGTAGTAATCTAGTCCAAGAATATAAAAGACATATATGGTGAAGTATATGTCCATGAGTTTGAAAAAATACATAAGATCATAGGACAGAAGGGACCACCTAGATTACCAAGCCCAGTCCTTTCCAATTGCATGCGAAAGATAGGATAGTCCTGAAGGATTCACAGAACATCTACTCCAAACACCCCCTCAAACCACAGGCCATAAAATGCTTCCAATACCCTGTCACAGATTCAAGACATAGTAGTAAAAGACCAACAGCCACAGTTTTAATGTGCCACAGGAAGGAACATGATGAAACACTAATTTGTTTTATTACGAATACTTTTAAAGTAGGGTAATTTGTTGTTTTTAAAGAATAGTCTCGATGATCTATATAGCCACATGAAGCCACTATGCAGCTTCACTTGCTATGTCAAATTACATGTGGATTTAATGTTACTTTCTGCATAAAACTAACACAAGCCTTGAAAACACATAGAATAAAGATATATAGGAATCGATTTGCTGCTTTTTGATGAATTGCAGGATTGTAAATGTTTTCGTGTTCTTTCTCTGAAAAGTTTATAGTGCCTCAACTGTTATTTCCATTCCTTTGGGTCAAGAATGCAGTTTTCTCTGTGTATTATTGAATTTTTAATTCCTTTAATAGCTAAAGCATAAAAAGTGCAGAGGGCAGGGTGGCAAAATCACTGGGAGGCAAGAGCACAGAATGAATACTGTATTCTTCGCAGTGCTATACTACACTCTGCTATTCTCCTCAGACTTCCTCTTTGTCCTCTTCAACATTGTGTCCCTATGAGCGGTTTGATTTATTTTGCTTTCTCCTTAGGAGAAGAATCTAAGGGCAACCTTTGCTATTGGGAATTGGCACCTCCTGCCAGGAATGCTGCCATATAAAACTGTCAACGGGTATTCTGCCTTGCCACATCTCCCGTGCACCTTCATGGCAATGATGATGATGTCTTCTCCTACCTGTCTGTCCTACACAAGTGTCTTCAATTGGAAAGAGCATACCCAGTTAGGAAATGACTACACTAATGCACAGTTTACTGGCAATTAAATGTATTCAAGAATGACTGAGGCAAAACAAATGCATAAAAATAGAAACTACTCTGGGTGATTATTTTCATGTGCATTTAGTGGACTTAGGACTTCTGTAAGACCTTTGAAAAGTGCTTTAGAACTAGTTTCATAATGCTAGTTTTCAACATTATCTTTGCAACACCTACAGAGCCTCTGTCCAGTGCTCAGGGAATAGATCAAAGTCCCTAAATCAGGTGTTCAGGCAGGCTAGTCAGACAAGTAAGAAAGTTAGGCATCTTGAGAGGGTAATTCAGTATCCCACATGCTGAACAATAACTTGCCTTGAGCTCTGAGGCCTCACAGTCAGGGCACTCTGCAGCGAGCAGGGAGATGCCTGGTTCCCCTCCCAGAGCTGTTTATGGAATTTGCATGAGATAGACGTGGGATTTAGAAGAAAGAAGAGACTCTAGGATCAGAACCTGAACCAGGTCTACCCCTCCCAGCTGAGTGACCTAACCAACACATTCCTGAATTGTTTGTTGTTCTCCTTCCAGCAGTAAGGGAATGATCCGCCTTAAATCTGGATTTTGCTTAAAACCCAAATCCTTAGCAGAAGGAAAATAGAGTGCCTAGCTGAACGTGGTCTACAATATGAAGTGTAGCGCAGAGCTCTAGAAAGGAGGAATAAGACAAGCTAAAACAGCTCAGGCGTCCAAATTCCCAGCATCCTGCATGACTGTTTAAACGAATAAACTGCTATGCAGAGGGCAAGCTGTATTTAGAAAAACAAGATGTGCCTTTGTGAATGCCTAATCTCATCTTGGGTACAGCAGCCTGAAACTCATGCAATTAGAAGTGCCTCTGCCCAAATCCCGGGTTAGCTGCCTAAGCTCTGGCAAAGGGACAGGTCAATGCTGACTTCTGCTGGTTGGATCACAATCGTTTTCTTGTCAGAAGGAGGGCTGATTCATGCAGTCCAAGCACCGTGTTTTATCCACTGATTGCATTAATCAACTTAGAAGTCAAGCAGGTTTCTCTAAATCCCCCAGGAATGGTTGTTTTTTTACTCGGAGTGTGTCCAAACACCTCCAAGGCTCAGAACCATTCTTGGAGACTCGAACCATTGAGGTACTAAGATGCTTGAAGTTGTAGATAGAATTTTCAGGAAATATACAAATGTATCCTTGAAACTGGGATCTAAGCTGTCAAGGTACTTAGGTGCTTTAGAACATTTTCCCTTTAGATATATTTCCTTAAAGATGCAAATGTGCCTTATTGTACAGTAAGAGGAAACTGACTTTCTTCTTTGGGGGCTGTTTTGATGTCACTCTTCTGAGTGCTGTCAAATATGTATTCTTTTTTGTTCTTTGGCTACTAAAGCTAAAGACAACACCTGAGAAGTTAACATTTTCTGTCAGATGGCAAAGGTTAGAAGTAGTTTTAACACACATCAGGACACAGCTATCCTAATGGGATCATGTCCCAAAACTGCTTTAGTCGGCATACAATAGACTGTTGCAAATACTGTTCTGTAAAAAGCTTCAAAAAGAAATTCAGAACCTTACACAGTTCTTGGATATAGGATCTTTCTCTTTTCCTCTGAATTCAGCTTCTGCAGCACTCTGTTAACCATCTGGTGTCTTCCATGAAAGGAAAAATGTAAATCACATCTGTCTTTTGCATGGTATAGGAGGAAAAAAAAAAAAAAAAAAAAAGGAGCTATATTCATATCCAAAAAAGAACAGACTTATTTCAACTCTGGTGAAATCTTTGTGTTTCTTAACTGTTAATGATATGCAAACAGCAAAAATTCTCTTTAAATTATTCTTACATGCAATTCATTTCTGTGGACTCCACTGATCACATGCACACACACAAACCTGCAGGCTCCCTTACTAAAAAGACCATTCTGGATCAAACTATTTTAAATGTGAGGTCATTCATTTGTGTTCATGCAACTCCTAGTGCTCATGATTCAGTGTACAATTTTCTACTGACACTCCGAGCACATCTTGGGGGGTCTTGCATTTTCCATGCCAGCAATAGTCCCAGATGTAAATGTACAAAAATAATGGTGTAAGGATGGTTGTTCATTGATGATGAATAGGTGCACTGTGTATGGAGAATGGGTGGGATTTATATTATAATGAACTGTAGAGAAATCAGTATGTGATGGGACCCTAGAGTTTCAGTCAATAAGAAAGAAACCCAATAATGTATTTCCTTTAATCGAGCATGTATTCTAAGTTTTTGCCCCATCTTTTTGCCTAAGAATTGCCTTTCAGCAAGCTGAACACCACCTCACTCCTCTTTTCATTTCTCATTAGTTTTGTCTTCTATGCCTTATTACCAACATTTGGTTTGTCCCAGAAAGAATTTGTTTTGTGGCATCACAACTGTAGATCTCTACAAGGTTCTTCATTACAGTCTCCATATTTTAAATATCTTTAGAGTCATTTTGGTATGTGAGAGGGCTCTGCTCAAACCTCCAAACCCTCCAACCCTGATGTAGATGTTGTGCTCTAAGGGACAGAAGATCTGCCAATGACCTAAGTGGTCTAACTATGCGGTCTGTAGTGATAACACTCAGATTCAGAGCAAGAGGAAAATTGAGCCCCTACTAGAAAGTAAGTTGCCAAGAAAGCAATGCTTCTCCAGTGGCGCTGCTACCACTGGAGTGGTGGTATGTTTCCATCTACCTCACCAGTACTGGCTGAGAAAGAGCGTTTAAAGAGATCAGAGGGAGAGACACATATGATGAACATATCTCATGGAGGGGGGTGGAATGAGTGGGAAGATACAGCATGCGCTGTAGGGGAGGAGGATAGTAAATCTGTACTTTCATAATCGCATGTGACTGTACACTGAGGGTGGGATTCATTTGACAAAAAGTAGATGTTTTCATCTAAGCTGCTCTCAGTCTGTGCCTTCCACAAGCAGTGGAGAGAGGTGAGCATTTCTTTAAGCATTAGTTTGTGTTTTTGTGGCTTTATTAGTTAAGAAAGAAGAGTTATTTCTCCACATAATGCAAAGCTTTTGCCTAATCCCTAAAGAAAGGATTTATTACTACTTTGGCAGGGAGCTGTGCTGGAAACTCTCCCGCTTCAGTTCCCTGGACAATGTCCTCCCCTGAAATATGGTTTGACTGTTCTGAACAGTGCATTGCAAATTCACACACAGCAATATTGACATCTGGATTTAGCATATGGGATACAGATAGTTCTTGATTGGTGAACAGCTGTGCTGCTTTGAAAGGAAACAATTGCATTTGAAGACTATGGGATATAGAGTAGGCCTTGTCCTATCCCACACATCTTGCTGACATTTCTTTTTCTAAATTACCAGTCTGTTTATTAAATTTCCGCAGTATAAAAACATCAAAATTTATAAAAGACTGAAGTAGATGGTAATATTGTCAGATATGCCAGCAAACAATCCATTGACACCACATGTTAGAAATCAGTCCTTTACAATTAGTCAAGAACAATGCCAGAAAATGATGTGACTGAGCAAGAACAAACAAGCAAAAAGGAAGAGATGAAGTAGTGAAGGTTCAGAAAATGTTTCCATTGATTTTTTATGTAAAAAACTCACTTTGATGAAGAAAGCAAGAGTTTTCGCAACAGTCTCAGCAACTGTAATATAGTATGCTCATTTACACAGTTACAAAGTGTGCTGCTATAAGCTGAACATCAACTGTAAGTTCGTCTGGAAACCATCCTCCATAGCAAACTGAAATACAGTTATACAGGGGAGGAAAACTAGTCTTTGCAACCCACATTTATCTCAAGAAAAACAAGTATGTTTGCATATCTTGTTACAAATTATGCTGTGTACAGAACATTGCAAATTGAAGTTGGTTGTTCAACCTTTTCTTTATTTTGCAGCCCACTTGTATATATCACACAGGATTTGGTGATTGCAGGGCTGCACAAGCTGCTGATATGCGATTCATATCGTTTTCACCTAAGTAAAAATTTTTGTAGCCAGGCTAACTGTAGACACTTTCCATAAGTCCTATACCTTATGCCGTGACTTCTGGGTGGTAGATTTAAAGGTCATAGATGCCATTATGAACACCAAGTCTGCCCAGTGTGTTACAGCTTCACCTGTAAATTTTGTATATCAGAGCTATGGTATCTATCTGAAAGATAGTGTATCTTTACAAATCTTTACTGAGGTAAAGACCTCAGGAGCTGAATTTATCCCACCTAACTGAGGTGCCTATATTAGCAGTCACTTTAGGATTTTTAATATTGAGAGAAGTGAGAATAGACAGCATCGTGGTGAATAAAGCTGAATTTAATTTTTTATGGTGTCTGCTGCATATTCAGGAAGCTGTTAAAGTCCTATGTCAGTTATGTGCTTGAAACCTGGATGGGACAAATCTAGGATTAAGTGGGCCAGAGTTCTTGTAGGCAAGGTTGTAGTGAAAAGAAAACTAAGTGAAATGTTGCAGAATAATACTTTGGCTATACAACAGAACCTCCTGGCAGCACAACCCTGTGACTCATCAGAACAACTAAAAATGGCTTGCAATAGAGGAAAGTGAGGGGACTATTGAAATAGAGGAATAATAGTGATTTTTCAAAGGAAGAGAAATGATTGCTATTTATTCAATTCAAGGTAATGTGAAAGAGAGCAGATTTGTACTGTTCTAGCAGGTCAGATCATGATTAAAGCTTTTTAATGCCACAGATCCCTTCACAAAATTTATTTGTACTAAAAAAACTAATGTGACAAAAAACTATGATACCAAGCAGCCAAACAAACCAAAGCTGTGTTTTCAAAGTCTTTTAGATGTATTTTCAAAGGCTTTTATCTTTTTACATTTTCACTCCCCAGCAGATAACCATTTTCTTTTACCTCTGCCAAGTTCATGCAAGTCGTATTCTTTTATTTCATCTTTATTTGTTATTAAATTTTCCTCAAGTTTGTCTTCTGTTTTCAGTAACTTTTTTAGAAGCTTCTTACTGTACACGTTAAATATACACACCCTTTCCAGTTCTCTCCCTGCTCCAGTCAGAGTGGAGCAGAAAGTTTGCGGCAAAGATGCTAAATTTCTCTCTCATAACATCTTCTGTGAAGAAATGCCACCAGGGGCTCAACCTCCACATGCAAAGTGTCATTAATTGAATTGGCAGATGATCTCCCAGGAGTTCCAAATCTTTTCATTGCAGAATCTGTGGCACACGTAATTTTAAAACCTTCCATGTGTTCTTCCAAATACAGTACTACCTGTGTTCCAAAATGCATTATGTTTTTTTTTACAGATTGCAAATACAGGAATAAAGGGGGGAAAAAAAAATGAGAGAGAGATATCATACAGCCCAGACTCAATTTTTTAGAGGATTGGCATACTTTTTACTCAAGATCTTAACACTTCCCTACCAGCCTGCGTGATTCATGGCTGTGTTACTCTGGCCTCGGTTTTGATACTTGGCCCATATTAAGATGCTTTGAGAATGTACCATGATCTCTCATTTCACTGAAACATCAGAGATTGTAGAAAGACCAAAGCAAGAGGTGAGATATAAGAAGATCCATATTTAGCTGCTTCACTTACCTTGGCACACATACCCTATTCTCTTTTCCCCACCTCACGCTAATGAAAAGGTCTCCCTGATGAGCTATCAATACCTTAATGACAAGAAAGGACACAGTAAGAACCATGTACAAATGAAGATTAATAAATAATAGTAAGTATTGCTACCAAATACTTACTAGTGATTGGCTTGAAAAGCTGTTTAAAGTCCAAATGCCCCAGGCACAAAAGTTGTTTAAGTTCAAGCCAAAGCAGGATTCTCAAATTAGGGGTATCCTGGGCCTGATCCTGTAAACGTGGTCAAAGTACAGCAAAATGTATAGCCAGAGTATGTTTTTGTACTGTACACTGAGAATGAAACTGTTCTACTAGGTGAGGGTGACACAGGCTCTCTCCTGACAGAGGGCAGAGGCTGGATCTAGGCCATCCGTGTGACTAGCAAAAAGTCCTTTTCTGCTGAGTTTGTTGGTTTCAGATCCTCTTGTCATAGCTATTTTATTTGGTATAAAAGTATTGCGAAGTGGGGTTTTGTGCCTGGATGTCCCACCTATTGGGTAAATTCTTTCACCAGTTACTTCTTTTTTTGGCTTTAAGCAGGCAGTGACTCCAAATCCACTCATTTCGCTGTCTTTTGGTTGATGGGAAAACTGCATGGAACCTATTCTGTATTAAGGAATTACAGGATAAAAACAGATCCCAGGAACATATAAACATTACATTGTTTGAACCTTCTGGGACGCCTCAGACTGTAGTGAAGACATATTCAGTGGTCTCATTGATAGAGACTGACATTAGTGACAGGACGCATGAAAATTCATGTCCAAGCCATTCTGATTTTAGTGGATGCCAGTCACTTACTTCTTCTCTTGGGACTTTTAAAAAATTCTGATCTTATTTTTTTAGTGGAGGTTTAAGGAAGGCTTTGAGGATAATGGGTTATGGCATTGTCTGTTTTGCAAGGTCAAAGCAGAAGTTATTAAAAGTAGGAATTTTATTTAAGGAATTGGATGGCATATATTTTTAAGTGATAAGCCCATAGGATGCTAAATACGTCCTCCTGGAAATTTAGAAAATGTAAACTATCATTACTCTGTTCTGCGGTTGCAAGCGATGGTGCCAGAATTTTCTTATGCCTGTGGTAACAAAATCTCTGTCCCTCTCCCTTTGCCCTTAGCCAGCCTTCCCAGGCCAGGAATTACAACTGATTTTTGGAGGTCACATTTCACACTTGGCATGTATACACTTGTGTATATACAAACATAAATCCCTATACAGCACAGTGGTTATTACCTAAATGGGCTTGATCTTCAAAGTCCTCCATTTAGGGGACAGACAAGAAAGTCTTCCATGAAAAGATGACTTTTAAAAAAACTGTAGCAGTAAGCCTGCCTTACAAATTGAGGGAATTCTGGATTTTACCTTTTCATTGTGAGTTATTCCTGCTCTATTTAGTTCTGCTTGCATTCTGTATGGCAAAATGTCATAATTGTCAGCAGAATCACCATATGAGGAATGCACCTGGCAAATTACTGTTTCTTAGATGTAGGTTTTATTACTTTTTGAAATTATATAAAATTTCAAAAACCTCTTTCAATATTCACTGCAGTCAATGGAAAGACAGTTATTTACTCTTGTGGGCTTCAGATCCAGACGCAGCGTTGCAAAAAATGGGTGTACTAAAGCCTATTAACACAGAACAGGGTTTTGGACTTAGCATTCTTAAACTCTAGTCTCTTTGCTTTGTGAGCCACATGGTTCCTGCGCGATAAAAAGATGTTATACCGTTGTACATGCTGTAACTGAACCAACAACTTAAGTTGCACTGTAACTAAATCATAACCTTTGGACAAGTTACAAGGAAAATGTATTTGTTTTATTGACTTTTAGTCTCTTCTGCACTGATTTATCATTTATGTTAAATACAAAGACTGAAACAAGGATATGCAAATGTATAGTTCTTTAGTCTGACTAAATGTCGTATACAGCAAAATAATCTTCCATGACTTCATAGTTAACAATTTAATTTATTCCTTTATTATCATCTTCTGCAAATATTTCAAAATACCAGTAGTAAGAAAGTAGTTTAATTAATATTTTTGATATGGAATTAGACAGAGACATGCTCTGATTTTTGTGAATTTTTTCTGACAAACGCAACATGAATTGAGGAAGCAGAGCCAGACTAGGGCAAAAGGTGTTATAGGTGCGTTACACACTTATTGGAAAAGAGATTCTTGTCCTGGTAACACTACAGTCTAAATTAGGGTAGTTGCATTGACTACAAATTTATTCTCTTTGTTCTCTAAAAAATTATTCTCTAATTTTATTCGGATTAAACATATGGTGCTGTTTCTGCTCTTTGATTAACTGCAACATTTTTGAAGAGCAAAGAAATCAAAGAGTTTTCAAATTAGCTGTGAAAATGCTTGCCCTGCAATTCTTTAACAAATATTTGAACAAACTTTTATAAGGAACTTGGAGGAAATGATATCATGTGTTTCTTTAGGCACTGTCATCAATCCAAAACAATAACCTTTGGAAAATCTGTAGAATCATATACTGTTCTTTAACAACATAGCCTATCTCCATGGCAAAGAGTCTTGCGCAAGGAGGGGTATTTTAGCTCAGGAGTGCTCCATTCTAACAGGGCCATAAAGCTTCCAGGCAGAGCTGGCTTTCACTCAGCTTGCTCTTGGTTATCAGCAAAGAATCTCAGGGCTTTTGCGTGTGTCCACGTAAATACGCACGCACATACCAAATGTGGGAAACTGTTTGAGAAGAACTGCTGGTCAGTGTGGATTGGACAGTAATATACTCTTGCTCTCCAAAAACTCTTTTACAGGTAGCACTTTTACAACACCTATAAATAATGTGTCGTTATTATTTGATAGCATTTTATGGACATGGAACAGATGTGTGTGCCTTTAAAACCTGGTATAAAACATTACAATAATATTCAGAAATAAAAAAGGCATTCTTAAACAAAAGTCATTCCACATTTTGTTCTTATCTCAAAACTGAACATTAAGAGATCCCATAAATAGCTGATTTAGAGGGAAGTTAAACTCAGATGACAGGCTGCATGAAGGGACTCAGAAATGGTATTTGTTTGAACTCATAACTATCCATCCTTCTGTAACGTAGATAAGGCATTCACAAAAAAATAAAAAGAAAAAAAAAGGGCATAGGTTCCTCTCCAATCCACTGTTACTCTTAGGTGCTCTTTACTCCGTGGGATCATGTACTGTACTTCTGATATCAAGTTTACTGCTCTTGTGTCTATCTGGCAGCTATTTGTTCAAATATATGATGCTAGAAAAGTGCTGATACGTACTCATTTCATTATATGTATACTTGTCAAAGGTGATGTCTTCTCAGCACTGAATATGTGCAAGCACATCAGAAACTTTGAATTACTCTCATCTTCCCAAGATACTTCGTTGTGAAAATCCTCTTTGCCATTCTTCAGTCTTCTCTTATTATCTGAGACAAATGTTTGGATGTTGTCCCTTCTTCAAGAAGTTACAGATATCTCTTCTTGAATGCAAGCAATAAAATTATGACAGTTTGTTTATAAACTGACAGGGGACTGAACATTTCTTTTTTGTTAAAAAAAAGACCTGGAAGGAAAGTTGAGTTTGAATCAGTAAACTGGCTTTGTATGTTAGTAAGGAAAACCAGGAAGAGATATAAGATATGGAACTTATGAAGGAAATAGAGGACAAATGTTTCTGTGGCCATTTTGAAGGCTGAATGGCAAATAATGATTTGCAAACACAGCTTTTGCTTAAGTTGGAACTTTCTATAATCTAAGAGTATTACTTGCCTTGTGTGTGTAGTGTATGAGGCTTCTTGTCTTATGTAATAAAATTACAGAATTTTTTATCACAATCACAAGGGATTCTAACCAATTCTCATTTTCATATTAAAATTATTACAGTTATGACTTATTGAATGAACATGCTTCTATTGTTATTTTAATCTTCTTATACAGAGAACTGTTCAAACTGTGCAAGCAGTTTAGACCTCTCTAGTTGGTGACTCATGTATGAACTTACCCTCTTTTCTTTCACAATTATTCCAATCTGTAAAAGAAAGAAAAACAAAGGGAGTGGTGGAAAACTTTAATTTCAGACTACATGTTGTTCATGAACTGTTTGTTTAACTCTGTTTGTATTGGTTGGGCTGATATCTGTGTCACATGATAATTTTCTTTCTTCATGATTGGAAGTTAAAACTGAATCACAAAACAATTACTGTGACTAACAGCAATCGCTCTCATTTTTATTATCTAGTCACAATAGCAGTTGAGAAACTTTTTCACCCCAAACATTTTCAGAGTAACCTGGCAATTGTCAGCAATCTCAGAACAGAGAATGTGATTGAGAATGAACTCCACCGGCCACGATCATTCATACGCGGATATTCACCGATATGTATATCTATTTGCCACAGACCAATTTTTCAAATGATAGTTTTCCTGTCTCACCAATTTCACCACCAGTAACTTATAGGGGCAATTTGATGACGTTCTCATATACAGCGAAGTGATGTAAGTAGTAGGTCCAAGTCCTGTTTGCAGAAGCAAATCCTGCAGGAAAGAATTTACATCAATGACAAGGCAAGATCCACTGCGCCTCGGCTTTTGCAAGTGGAACCACCCCCCCACCACACCACCCCCCCACCACACCACCCCCTCGGGAAGTTGGTCATTAATTATTTCCTGTTAACTACCTCTTAATTATCCTTTCTACCTGCAGTCATACGGTGACTATTGTTTGTCTTCAATAAACATCCCAGTAGTAGCTCTGAATGAGTACCTGAAGATGCCCTGTACCGGGAAAGAGACCATAACCTGGTGAATGAGTGGCCTCCGCTCTCCTGGCACTGCAGATCCTTTAGGAAGATTTTTTAAAATCTGATTGAGAGCTGCGTAAGCTGCATTTTTTTAAATATATATTTGTGGCTCTGCCCTCACAAATCTATGATTCATAACAGGAATGCAGCTTGGATCTCTTGCAATGTAAGCAGCTGCAGATACTTCAAATACTTGGGTACATGTGATCCAGCAGCTTGCTATAAATTTGTCCCTAAAAATAAAGTAACAAGTGATTGAACAGTGATAGGAATTAAACACAGCAGTGAGTGAATGGAATGCACAAGTCCTTACCTCAGAACCTTTTATTACAGCAATTGCTATAATTAAAACCAAAACGAAAAAAGAACACCCTAGAATACTATCTTTGAACAAACTCCCCACAAGATTCCTTTAAAGGTTTTTTTTATACTGTTGGACACTGAAAGAAGGTACTTGCTGGTATGCAATGTCACTGAGCATGATATTTATGTTGTTACATCATCTGAGAGTCAACTGCATTTCCACTTTCTGCAAGTTACTGAACTAGTTTGGTTTCAAATTTCCCCTAACTTTTTAACATGTGAACAACCACAGGCCAGGAACAACCCTGAACTTTTGATACTGAAAGGATATTTTGCTGTATGATTTGTGTGGAGACTGACTGAAAGATTGAAAGGTAGACAGAAGAATTCCCACTGACAACAAGCAGCTTTGGATCCGTCTCAGTTTTTGTAGCCTCATGTCTGGATTTCTCATTTATTTGCCCTCATTTTAAGAACGACACTGCGTATGTCAGCATCTCTCTGAACTGGTACTTCCATGTCAGCTGTTTTTAAATACAGTTTTAATATAAAATGTAGAAGCATATGGAATATTTTAGAAGAGAGATTTCATGGTCAAATTGTGTAATTAAATCCCATTTGCAAATCTCAGAATAGCTAACTGAGGGCTTGCTTGGGAATTTCAACCTAGAGACCAAAGAGTAAATGAGAATTGGATTTAGCTGCACTGTGAATCTCATTTCTAGAAGCATTTTTTTTTTCACTAGGAGACTCATCAGAGGAGCTATATAGCCTCCTGCTTACACGTTTTCTCTTCTGCAAGACTTTTGCTTGTGATATTGTCAGATTCCTATCATCTCACCCATGCACAGCAAGAACAAAGGTGCAAAACTTCCATTTCTGAAAGGGGTATAATTAGACCCCGATATTTCAAGTACTTCGGTGCCTCTCCTTGCAGTGCGAGGTGGATGAACATGAACTCCTAACTTTCTTTGCCTAAGGGCTGGCCATTTGCTCTGAACTCATCTCCCAGGCTCCCTCTTCACCAAGAGAAAGATGAAGGCACCTCCAGAGGGTACAACAAATGTGTTGGGGGTTGAATCAGGGAGAAATACCAAAGAAAAAACAGACTGAATGTTTAAAACCAGTGCTATTTCTCGAAATCTCTATTGAGTTAATTACAACTCCGTTCTTCCACTGACAAAACTAATTCTGAAGTTGATTTGTTTAAAAACATATCTGCCTTGATACAGCATGTCTAATTTTCTGGTTTTTTCCCTGAAGCTCTGCTTTTATCTCAGTAAAATCTATGTATTACAGTACAGTAGCAGTATTGCACTACTACTTCAAATAAATGTAATATCATTTTTGCTGTGAAGCACCCTGCTCGTGTGTCTCCATTAAGTGTGCTTTGTATCTCCTTCTTTACATGTGAAAGGACAGGTGAAAAAAAGGTGCTTATTTTGCTCTTGAATTCTGCACTAGTTGTTTAATACGTTTCTTACGAATTACTATTAAGAAAGGATTCTGCATTTAAAAGGAAGCTTATGAGGATATAGGTAAGTGTTAGTGTGGTCTTCTCAGAAGAATGTTTGATTGAAGACCTGGTTTTGGACACAAGGTAAGGAAAGAGATCACTTAACCTCACTTGAATAAGTGGAGATTAAAGGTTAAAAGCTTTAAAGCTTTAAAATGCATTAGCAACAGAACAGTAAATACAATCCATGGAGACATGGAGGAATTAGCAAAACAAATGTTAAACTAAGAAATGCACTCTGAGATTCACTGGAATCTCCACACTAAGTCTGAATGCATAGCACATTTAAACGTTTCACTGGTTGTTTTAAAATTGCCTTTGTATTACTTATGCCGGCTTTAATGGAGAGGATACTAAATCTTGTCATGAACTATGCAAGCGGGCTTTATGTAGATCTTTCCATGTGTTAGCCTCCCTGGAGTTCTGGAGTTTTAAAGGGTGATTTTTACCATATACCCCATTTAACTTATTGCATACTGGCTGGATATTTACTGCTGATGTATCAATAATGTAGTCACAATCCTGTTCAAAAAATTCCTGTAGAGTATTAGGGAAACAAAGCTTAATCATCAGTGATGCAAACTTATTGTATTGTAGACACTGTATTTTTTTATGAGCACAATATCTGCTTAATAACAGATATCTATAGATATTTATATTTTAACTTGTATCATGCATACCTTCAACAAATGCATCGGCTTTCTGTTTACCTCGCATAACACACTGATTACTACAGCTCAGTAAAAGCCCCAAACCATGTGCTGAACACTGTGAACACACAATTACTTCCACAAAGAGGGGTGATCCCAGACTAATTGTGAAGTAGGGACGGTGTGTATCAATCTGAGAAAATCTGTGTATCTCTCAAAAAGTTGAACAAAAAGTAAAAATGGAATTCTTAACTATTTCCACTATTGAAATATATAGAAGCAAGTGAGGTTCCAACAGGACTCACAAACTGGCAGTCTCCAACGAAGGCAGACAAAATGAACATCTCTACTTGATCTTTTGCGCATAGGGCAAAATCTTACCAAAGATAGAAGTGTTGTGCTTGTAGATCCAGCAGATTTGATATCGCCCACGTAGTGGGTGAAATCCTGCCCTCACAGAAGTCAATGTCAAAATTTTGATCCGCTTCAATCAAGTGAGGACACTGCATATGTGTGAGAATACAGAGCAGAGAACAATCCGGGATTTAAAAAACACAGATTATATTCAATAACCTGTGAGTGTAATTATAACATTTGATATTTAAAAGTATGGGATATTAGAAATATGTGGCAATTTTTTCGCTCGCATGAGCAACACCTGTCTAAAATTTGGCTTCTTAACGCTTCCAGTTAATACATAACGAATTACTCTCCTTGCAGAATGTTCAGATATAAGAGCTTCTCAAGAGTGACTGAACTTATTTTGAACTTTTATTTTCATTTAAACTCTCCATTAAGGAATTTGGGAGGGTGAGCAGGGGAGAAAGGCATTTGTTTAGATTCTGCTTTTAATAAAGTTTTAACACTTTGATATCAGTCTCTGATTAGAGGCAGCATCCCGCATTCCAAAGTGAAGAGAGGCCATTTGCTCCTTCTCTCCTCCACCCAGCGCATATCTTACTTTTGCCTTTTAAGCAGTGCCTCTTATTCAGCCTAAGTATTGTCATTAACAGCAGTTTTCTGTGGAGCAACATTCCTTGCTGTGGCCTCTCCTTTTCAACTCAATAAAGGATTATCCTAAAACCCCGTCAAATAATCCTATTTCCAGTTATATTTGAGTTGGGGGGAGGGCACCAGGTTCTCTGCATCCGCATTCTGTGTTTGAGCTTGACCCAAAATAATGGATTTTCCCAGTGTTTATCGAGTTACCCTCTAAAATACCTAACAATGGGATTCATCTGCAGTGTGGATGTCTACATCTAAGCAAGTCCTGGTTCCTTATATAGTCAATAGATATCAATAGACACTGAGTGTGTGATTCATCCCATCTCAAGATAGACTCTAATTTAGGTCAGGTGACTCACTCCCTGGAAGTACTTATTGACTATGAAGGGAAATTGAATGACTAACTCAAAGATTTTTAAAGTGATTTTTAAAGTGAGATGAGATGAAACTCATTCTGCATGCTTCATAGCTTCTAGCACAACATCTTCATGACCTTTTTGCTCCTTGAACAGTTATTCTCACTATATTTACACCCAGATGCTTCACAGGAATTACTACCATTTTCCAGCTCTCCTGTGAAACCCAGTCGCCAGCTTTCCTTTCAACTCTTCCCACCTGGGAAAATACCCCTTAAGCGTTGCCAGTCTTCTTTCTCCTGAACACTTAATGACTCCATTATCCATCCTTCGGTGTCTAATATCACACAGGACTTCATCCTTGGTATCAATTTTTAGTTTATCTTTTCACACTTGCTTCCTGAGGCAAGTTCTTCTTTTTCTTAACTGACCTTCAATTCACAGAAAGAAAACCTGTTTCTTAACTTTAATAGTATTAAATGTTATAGATTTCAGAGTTCCATAATATTAAACCAAATTAATAAGAAATAATAGATTTTTCTGTTTTGTTTTACAACATGAGTTTTCATTGGACATTTGACTGGTTACAGTAACTCTCCCCGTATGTGACTTTCTAGCTATGTTAATTTGGTCACACCTCCCTCTCCGGCTACACTGTTATTCATCAGGGAAATCCCAGTGGAACTTGTATTTGTATTTTCAAAAATAAATAATAGGTTTGAATTTTGGCCAAAGTCTTCCTCCCGTAGTGAGCGAGAGAGTTGTTGACTGAGAGTCTCTATCTCTCGTGTGGTCACATAAATTAGAGTCCTGATCAACGATGACAAGCATTCTGCTAGCTAGACAAACATTAATCTGGTTAACTCCCCTTCTTCCCACTCCTTCCTGACACAGAGGAAAAAAGTGCCTTTGGAAAAAGTTTGAGATGTGTAGGATGATATTGTTACAGCTATAACATGGCAAGGGGGCTCCAAACACCTTTGGGAGTTTATGAAAATTCCAAGCAGAAAACAAACAGGCTACATGAAGCGTAAAAGGCTGCTTTTCTTTCTTGCTTGCTTTTACAAGAAACAATTAAGATAATTGTTTTTATTGTTTATGATCTTTTGAAAAATATTTTTTTCCACACATTCACGCAAATATTTAAATATGAAAGTCTGATATTCTCAATTGTTTTAATATAACTTCCATTAAAATAATTCTGCTTTCACCTATGTGAATAAAATGAGCAACCATGTCATGTCTTTACAGATAAATCTTCTTAACCATAATGCACTGACCAAGCTCCACTGTTTTCAGATGCTGACCTATTACTGCACCAGAGTAATCAGGCAGATGTGTCATCGGACAGATGTGTTCTTTTTGGTGCTGTTTGCCATACGGTGATGGGCAATGCAGGTCTAATCTATACAGCCCCAAAGTTTAACTGCAAAACCTATGTGGAGGTTGTGGTCTTCCGGGAGCCTGCCTGACTTTCAAGATCCAAACAACACGAAGAAACTTTTCCTGTAGAAAACAAACTTATTTGGATAATAAAGTGAATTGCCACTTATGATTAGACTCTTATGCTTTTGCTTGTATTTGGTAGCAGTTCCTTCAGATACTTAACTGAGAGTGTTATTCAGGATGCATTCCTCATACGTAATATAATGAGGCACAGCCTGTGGGTAGTTTCTTTAACCTAGAAGGCAGAGAGACGCTCTGGAGGAGAAGTCTGAAATCCTTTATTTATCAGGCATGAGTGTTTGCAATTGCTTCACCTCTTTTAAGAGTCCCACAAACTCTTTATCAAGGGCTCCATACAGATATCGTCGTCACTACCTGTTTAAATCACAAAGTGATGCTGGTACTCTATAGAAGGCTGCAACCCAAGGTGGTGGATTCTTCAGACTACCCCATTTGTCACATTTCTGTTTGACCTGAGTTTGTAAGTACCTTGCCACCAAGGGGAAGAGTTTGATTATTTTTTTTTTTTTTATGCTAGGGGAGTGTTTTGAAGATTCCAAATACAGTTGACTCCAGGAATGAAAGACTATCGTTTTCATCCAGAAAAAGTTTATATAAGGGATAAGGAAGGGAAAATATTCTTGAAAAAACAACCCCCTCCTCTTAAGTTGTATTTCTTGGAGCAGAGGAAACACAATCAGGATCTTCTGTTTTGATTAGCAAAAAAATTTAGCAAGACAAAGTTAGTGGTATTTGTCTCAATTTAATAGCTCATTACAGATGTTACACAAAACCGAGAGTTTTGCATACTAAGAGTTGCCACCAGCTAATACTGTTTCTGGCCAGAAATTGTGAAGACACTATATTTTAAAAGAGTAAAGTTTTCCGTAGGATGAATTTCGAAGTTATTTAGATTTGATTGAGGCTATGCAAACCGCCTCCCTCCAACTAATAAACTAATAAAACAACCCAAGCCCCCTCCAAAACTCGATACCCACAGCTTTCCTTTCTTTCATTCTGAAATATTGTCTTGTTTAGTTATATTTTCTCTGCCTCCTTTTCCTCTTTTATCAAAACCAGAGACATAATTGTCAAATTTATCCTAAAGTTGAACATCCTCTGTGCCTGTGAATAAATTGTTGCAACTGTGGCCTTATTTATTGGATGATCCTGGGTCACTTATCTGCTTGTAGCTGTCTCTGAATTCCCAAGGCACTAGAAAACACTATCTGTTATCAAGATACCTAATTTCAACCACTGAACAAGCCCTTTCCGCTCTAAGTTCTGAGAATACCAAACTGGTATTTATATAGCTCATGATAAAACCAGTTTCTCTTTTATCCTCTAGCTCAGGTGTTAGAGCGGTTTTCCTAGAACTTGTACAGGAACTATAGTAAACATATTCCTATAAAAAAGAGCAATTGCACCACCAACATCACCATAGCAGCAGTTGCTGCCATATTTCAAGAGAAAGTGTGATCCTTGTATAGGAATCCTGCAAATTACCATTTTATAAGCCCACACTTAGCATCTTCCCATTTACAGGTGTGCCAAAGCTTCACAGATCATTTTGGTCTCAACCTTCAAATTTCTTCTTACTTCAAAGTTCTGCAGCTATGCACAAATGTGGAAAATACCTCAGCCTTGATGAAGCAGCGCAGCTTGTTGTTCATTTTGCCCAGGCCACGGTCAAACCCCAACCAATACACATCCTCGAGTGTGTTGGGTAGCATTCTGTATTCTTATAGATATTATATGGGCTGCTGCCTTCTTCTCAATCCCTAATGGAGAAGACACAGATTTCACTTTCCTTACTCACAATTCCTTGCCTCTTCCTCTTTTTATGAGAGAGAGACGTAGGAACAAAAAATTACAGGATAATTTTTGTAGGACTTGACTGCTGGAAGACCTCTGATCCAATCCCCTGCTCAAAGCAGAACCAACTCTGACATTACAAGGCTCAGGACCTTGTTCAGTTGAGGATAATAGATTACTTTCTGAATTCTGTCTAGCAGATCATCTTTTGCTTGAATTATTCCTTCCCTGTGTTCAGCATTAATTTCCACTTAATATTATCATAACACATATATTTCCATCTTTGTATCATTATTAATTACTTGGAGAGAATTCATCTGTCCTAATAAGGCAAAGCCAAGCATGAACGAGGATCACTCCGGTGAGTTCCTCTCCCTTTCTGAAAACAATTTCCCTCACATGAGCCTATCTCAGTTAGCATGCAGTGTTCTGTACCTGCGTAATGCTCGAGGCTCAAGTTCTTCCTAGCAAGGGGAGACTATGTGGAGGGTACAGTTTAAGGTTTGTTTGGGGTTTTTTATCTTTGGATTTCTAAGCTGTTCTGTTTCAGTATCTCTGAATGTACATATTCCCTCTTCAAGAACAAACATCAATTACCACTGAAGTCATTGTGATGACTAATAAATGAATTTTTTTCACAGTCATTCAGAACAATTTAAGGGCGCACATTTTTTCTCAGCTTTTTTTTTAATTAGCTTATACTTATTATTTAATTAATTTATTATTATATGCTTAGGACAAATGCATTTTTCCTGTGCCATAGAATAAATGTCTTGTTCAAAAGGAAAACCAATTAAAGCAGCTTCCTGCAGCTTTGCGTGCCACAAGTATGCATGTTTCTGAGGCAAAAATCTAGTCTCCTTTGGCATATAGTTGATTAATGGCAAAAAAGTACTCCTTAGTTTAGGGCAAACTATTTCGATGTGACTAGAATTTTCTTAACTAGACAGAGCAACTAGCTTTTGTATTTATTATAGCATTTGCTTTTCATGGACTCTTTCCCAGTAGCTTAGTTATAGATTTATGGGATGCTTGATATCTTTGCTTTGCATTCCAGAAACAGAAAGCTGATATAAAACAGAGATTAAGATATCAAAAACATTTCTTTCTACTTTTTTTTTTTTTTTGCATAAACCAAAATAGTCAAGAATTTAGTACAACTTGCAGTTGCTTGCAGCAGAATTTTACAGTAATTTTTTAAATTGCTTTGAAGACTAGAAATTTGTGATACCTTGATTGGGTCAAGGACTCTTTCAATGTACTACAATAAATTTTTGCTTAGTAAGCTAACTCTCACAAATATTATTTAGTATCACAGTTCTCTTTGACTTGGGGCAATTTTAAGATGCAGTTGTGCTTCTTTATGGAAAGCATAACTGAAACAGTAAAGATCTTCAGCCAAAATAAGTCCATTACCAAGTCACTAGTGTATGATGGAAATCTTAGCTGAGCATGTCTGCAGTGCACAATGTGCTGCATGATGCAAATACTTACACGGGTTTTAAGGAGGGCAGCCACACTAACATCCTTCTGCTGCTCTCTGTAGCCCAGAGAAAATGTGGGGTATGGCTGAACTTTGCTGTCTTGTACCAAGAAGACATGCCTGAGGGGAAAAGGAATTAGCCGGCTGCATCTGTGCATAGAAGTGTGAGAAATACCAGAGAAAGACAGAGGAGATACAGAAAATCAGAAAAGCTGCCAGAAGCAGCATCAGGAGATGGCTGGTGAAAGAGGCACAGGACAGGGTGCAGACCTGCTGTCCCTTGTCCGAGTCCTGCTGAGTGTAGGAAACAGCAGCCTGAGCATTTGCCATAAGCAGGAGAGAAAAGGAATGTGTAAAAAAACTGGTTGTGTCCATCATCAATTCTTCATTAAGTGCAACAAAGTGGCAAAATTTCCACTACTGTCTCATCAACAGGGTCAACATTTTGAAATGGAATTGGGAGGGTGCCACAAAGAGAAACCAGTCTATTAGTTCGGCTTGTGCTGCTTCCTGCTAGTTGCATTTTTGAGAATTTTGCCAAAGAAAATTTCACCAATTATTTCTTATTGGATTACTCACATTATTCAAATCTTTTAGCTAACCATCACCACGGAGTTACCCCTTTCAGTTATTCATTTTGACACCCGTTTTAGAGGGAATTAATTCAATGGAGGGTGGTAGAAAAACACACGCACGCCAAGCTGATTAGACCGGCACTCAGCCCTGCACACTGTGGTTGTTCGGTTTATTAATCTTGTCCTAAAACAAACTAACGGACATGCGTTCCTACTTCAGGCCTGCGTGCAGCCTGTGATGACATGCTTTTCTCCAGACAATGGTCTGGTGGTGTCGCAGGAAAGTCTTAGGGAGTTGGATAAGCTTCACCTGGAAGCCTGTCTAGGTAGCCAGAGTAGCTCAGTTTGGGTTTCCTGGACTTACAAGTGATGCCAGAGACTTTTCAGACCTCCACATTGCCATGTTGAATCCTTCTCCTGAGATGTGATGACACCGGTTCCTCGATAGCTCATTGCTTCCACTGGCCTTGCACTGAGGGTCTTTTCTCCCATGGGAGCCAGGTGGTATTTGTCTCACTGACTATTAATCACCTAAAAATTAAAGACCAAATCTACATAATTTATCTGAATCAATGGAAAGAATGAGATGCCTACAAAGGGCAGCTCCTCTACCTATCTTAGACAATTATAGTAGAATAAGATGAATTACCACTTCCCCATTGACTTCCCCAGAGAGAATTGAGGTGACAAGTTTAGATAAGACAATTCACTTTTAGATGGCAAAAATCAGGAGAGGAATCTCACTCCACCAGAATCATGGCCTTCAGCAAGCATATATTTTTCTTGAAAATGCCTCTTTGGCTGTCAGTGACATTATTTATTTCTTCTCCTGATATAAGTCAGGTAATGTCAAAATCACTGATATCCCAACTGTGCACTGCTTCAAGCAATGCAGAATGAACATACAGTGGGGTTTCAAGGCTGGTATCCAGAACATGGTCTTAATTTTAATAACTTCCTTTAGTATGAATTTTCTATAGTCTTATGTGTAGCATGACTAGCGTAGCAGTTTACAAATATATGCTTTGAAAATCTATTTTGATTTTTTTCGTTGTTGTTCAGTTTTCCCTGACAGACCTGATACAACTCGAATGTGCATGTGCATACATAAGTGTATATATAAAAATATTTATGTATGTAAAGAATAAAAGACACGTGCCTTCTGCAAATGCGTTGCCGTGTTTGTAGTAGAAGTGATTGCTGCCCCATCTCATGCAAGCAGTAATATGAGCTGAAACTATAAATGTTAATGATTGTTTCTTTGCCACACACACGCGTGCACACACACACACAAAGGCAAAAGCTGCTTTTGTTCTAATGATTTTTATTAATAATAACCTGCATACTTTTTGCATGGAGGTATTGCTGGAATAATGACTGAGAGAGAAATAGAAAAGGTACTGGTAGAAAAGGACTGTTTTGTTTCTGGTAGTTAGAAGTATAGCCAGAAAGGGGGAAAGCTATTCCACGGAAAATGCTGGCGCAGTTTTCTGATGTTAAAATTGCCGGTAATTCCCTGTATCAAGACCTGTAATGTCAAAAGGACAGAGTTTCCTAGAAGTGAGTGTCTCACAGCGCAGATGATACGCATCGCTTTGGTCTTTGTGATGCCTAGCAGGTTTTCAACAATGATTGAAAGGCCAAGCAGGTTTTTTAGATTACGCAGGGCCAAGATAAGGTTTGAAAATTCCATTGTTTTCTTCAAATACCTTTTTTTTTTTTTTTATTAACCACTTTTTAAGTGGATAAGTTGACTTGAGGGTACTTTTCTACCACAAGGTTTTCTTAGTGGCAACCACACAGGATTGGGATTTGAGAAGCTTTCAGGAACAGTACAGCAAAAGACAGACTGGAGAGAAATCCCCACTCCCATTTCCCTGGGCAGCACGTGGTATATTATTGAATGGCTGCTGCTTTCTAAACAGGATTATAGTTAATTGTAATTAATCAGCTTCCATCACCTTTGGGTAAGAACTCTGTCAAGCCTGCAAAACACTATCTTATGAATACGTATTCAGGGACATTTCAGACATTCATTGTTGATCCAGGGGCCATTAAGAACTGATCTTTACATATTTTGACACAGTCATGGCTTGTGATACGATTCTATATTCAGGAATTTTTACATGATGCCATGTATTGTCCAGGAACTCCTCACAATATGGATTTTTATGATATATTTTAAAAGCTCACATACAATGATTTCACTTGCATAAATGTATATGCCAGAGGTTACACTTCTGATGAAGAAAGGAACACAAACAAAGCACACACATTTTCCATAAGAGGCTGAGAGGTCAGTGACTCATCTTGGAATTTTCTGCAGATGAATTAAAATTCCTCTGCTTTAAAATATGTGCAATGACTTCTCCTTCCAGTTACATAGCTACATGCAGAATAGATTGGGTTTCTTCTCTTTCAACTGCTGAGTTTTGTACAGCACAGCATAGCTGCAACCCGCACATTACTAATAGATAGAATTTAATATACACACTATAGGAATTCTGGGAGAGATCCTATATTAAGGCTATACACCACTTTCCATTACAAAAGATTCTTGTGACCTTTTTATGAGAAGCTATAATGCCTCCTTTGTATAAAGTAGACTTTGACTTTTGGCAAGGGAAAGAAATGCCTTTTCTGGAGAACTGGCTGACTTGTACGCTACTAACATTTCCCTCTTTCCTCTCAGTTGAACTCCTCAGGAATAGATTGGCTGCACGGCAAAACAACAACAAACTACACAGCCCCATCTAAAGCTGGGCTGATGCCACCAGTGATGCAGCAGCAGTCAGGCTGCACTGGGAACGCCCGAGAGCTGCCAGTGGGAGGGGAGCCAGGCTGTAGCCCTACCAATTAACCACAGCGTGCTTACCCTTCACACCGCCGCGCCTCTCTCCAGGAATGCCACATGGGCAGCTCTGGAGCAGAAGAAGGGAGATGGCTAACAGTCCAGGTTATTCATTTTCACTGATTTTTCAACTGGTGTAGAACATTTTGTACTGGCTGACAGCAGTGATTGAAACCTTACCTAACAAAAATTTGGGAGCTGGATTCTTAGCTGTGTAAAACCACAGCCACTCATTTATATGAAGTAGAAAATGACCCAAATTATTTGAAGATATTCAGCCAGGCTTTCAGACTTGACTGAGCAGTTCGGTAATTCCGGAATTATTATTTATTATATGTAATACTATTTAAGACTAATGAGACAGTAATCTGCTATTAGTTCACTAGCACATAATGAACCAATAAACCTAAGTGACTATGTGTGTGTATTTACATATCTGACTCCTCTGCAAGTAACGTTAATGATAACAGTACGACACATTTATATACAGCTTCCCAAGCAGCGACCTTGCTGTCCTTTCCCAGTCTGCACCGGTGGAACCTCTCAGTAGCCTTGGGAGATAGGTCAGTATTGTTATCCTAAAATTACAGGTGAGGAAACAGAAGCACCAGCAGTTCAAGTGTCTTGCGCAGGGTCCAAGCCAGGAACACGAGCCAGGAAGTGAAAGTACCTTTGATTTAAGGTGGGTGTGCCTCCAACAGATTACAATTCGTGTTGCACCTGCCTACGCCTGGGGTGCTTGGCTCCATGTTTTCTGATCCCGAGCGGGGCTAAACCGCAAGACCATTCTTTGGCATTTGAATGATAAAGAACAATAAGAGGAAAGATTTTCTGGTGGTTAGGGTGCTAACCAAAGCCTTTGCAAGACCTGGGTCCGACACTATCTTCAACACAGGTCCTGGCAGAAGTACTCAAGAGTATGCGGGCGCCTCAGCTCAACGCGGGCCTGTGTGGCAAGCTTGCACTGGGTCACAGGTGCCTAGGCAGTACTCAGAATCCTTCTGGAACAGCCTTCTAGGCAAATGCGTACAGCTGCTTGTTTTTCTGCCTGTCCCAGAGTCACTTGAGAGAAGGTCTGTTCCTCCCCTCCCTTTGGACTCCCCTGCCCCTGTGGCTGCCGTGGCTCCCGTGTCACTTGTGTCTGTCGGTACATGGAATATATGTTCAGTATGGGCACTATGTAATTCCAGGCGTAGCATGGTTTGAATGTCAGACAGCAATTTGCTAGAAGGCAGAGATGTATAAGGAGAGGAAAAAGGGAGGAGACATTCCATTTGCTCATTATTTTTTTAGTTGCTGAAGAAAGTGCTATTTGCTAATTAATAGCACAGCTCTGTTCCATATTTCACAACTTCCCTGTATTTACTTTCACGATGGCTTCCCTGAATCATGGTATCTAAGCTTTACTACATATTAATTTCAGTGTGCTTCTTTCCTGTACTTTTCCTCAATAAAGCAAATCAGTAGAAAAAAACACAAAACAACCAACATTTTTCTCTAATCCATATGTTACGGATTAGGTTCTTAATGCAATTATGGTGAAGTTCCAAGTATAAGCATAGTGGAAAAGCTAACAAGAAGTTAGGAGCTACTCACTGGTCTGATGAGATTTGATATCCATCTGAATGGGAGCTTGGCTTTCGTCCCCAGTTTGGTTTGGAATCCAGTGAAGTTCCTGCGAATTTCAAATGAGTCCAGATTTGAATCTTCGTGTTTGACCCACCCTGAGCAGTGATACTAATTTCATGCTTCAGGCCACATTTCAATTCAAGATAGAAAAATAGAGTATTTGTGACTTACAAAGAGGAAATGATAGTATCAAAGGGTAATGAAATTTGTCCATTGTCTTTACAGTTACATAAACTTAGAAGAGAAGAAATATTCTTTTAGTTAAACATTTTAAAATCAATTATCATGTGGGAATGAGCCATTGTGAAAAAGTAGATAATGCTGCTTGTAGCACCTTGATTTCCTTCAGTGTAAAGAGGAACTACTGGTTTACTTTCCCCTGCAAGAAATAAAACAAAAGAATATCACTTCTGGTTTGGTTTGAGAATTTGCATGTTTTAAAATTCAGTGTGAAATTTTATGCTTGCTTTTCACACTTGAACGTACTAAAATTTCCATGACACATACTGGCAGATGATCATTTAACAGTGTCTATATCATTCAGTAATAAGAAGGCTCCTCTGGCTCTGTGTGGGGTGAAATGACTGACGGAGTCCATCTATGCTATGCACAATGCCTCTGGTACACACACCCTTACAGTAACTACCCACAGCCATTACATGGGATTGAAGAATGTATGTAAGACATAAATGCACCAGAACAGAGTTCTTTCAAAATAAGTACTGGCGTCACAGAAGCAGTTTCTGAATGTATTTTGCGACAGGATGAATATAAATAGAGCAGTACTCAAAACATCCGTGCAATGAAATTCTTTGGAAGGGATGAACTACATGTGTAAGGTGCTATAAGATGCTGAAATATGACTATTTCAGCACACGTATATTTGCAATATAAATCCTTGGCATACGTAACAAGTGCCAGGCCTTTTTTATTTTAAGACTTCAAAACATTTTATATAACATGTTTACATTGTAATTCCAGCAAAGTAATAGTCAGAAAGTAACAGCATGAGATTTATACATAAATCATAATTCAAATGCACTTATTTGATAAACCGTGCATTCATGTAAGTTCGACAGAGCTGCAATTGTTTGCACTTTCCTCCCAGGCCAACAAGTGAGTATTTTGCCATCCTACTTTTTATCACTTTGTGCTAATTGTTGCAGCACTGAGACCTCTACCAAGGAAATGTAGTGCTATGGAAAACCATTTCTTGAGGAGGCCTCCAAGGCTTTTCTCCATTCTTGGAGAAAAAACATTTAATAGATAGGTGCTCAAAGGTGCACACCCTTTGCAGCTACTGCTAGCAGTGCTCTCAACATTTCCCTTGCATGCCAGACCATGACTAAAGAACACTTGGTTTATTTCCATGTCTGATGGAAGACATGTATGCCATGCAGTTAGGCCAGCTGTTGCAATATTAAAATATTTAAGATGACCCATGGCAGTTTGCTTTTTTCTGGAAGACTTTCATGCAATCCAAAACATGTCAATAGCATGATTCCATATATACTAGAGAATTTTGGAAAATTCTGGGAAAAACTTCTGGTAGACCCTGAAACTGAGGTATTCTTAGAGGTTATGAGACCAGTTCACAGAAGTGAGAGGGAAAAGACTAAATCCTTCTAGTCCCAAAATAACTGGGGTTTGGCTGTCAAAGAGCAAGGTCCAGATGTGTACATGTTCTCGATAATGACAGTTTTGTTAATATTTAGGTGTGAAAAAACACAGTTAAAATTAAATTTCACTGCATGAAACACCGTGTGTTTGAAATTTAAAAAAAAATATGTTCCAGAGTCCTCTCAGTATCTAAATGATGTCCTGACTCCGAGTAGTATTTATGGAGTGATAAGGAGGTAGGCAGCATGAAGAAAAACCTAAAATGAAGATCAGCTATAACTCATTGAACTCCTAATGCCTTCTGTTTTTCTCCCTGCTTGGGAATCTTCCTTCTAAAAGCTGCTGCATCAGGTCCTGCACATGTCCAGCTATTTTTAGGTTTGCAACAGGCTGTTTACTGGGGATTTGAAGTCTGGCAATCCAGATACTCTAGACACAGTTGGAATGCTCTTGCTCACACACTCGCGCCTCTCTGCAGGTTACACTTGGAATTAAAAACTGCGATGTGACTCTGTCATTCAAACCTTACAGTGTCTGGCACTGGGTATCAAAAAAATCGTGATGAAATAGAGCATCGGGGTTTTGATTTGAACTACTTAATGCCAAAAATATTAATGAACAACTTATTGGCCAGTGGGCAAGCAGAGAGTTTTAGGCTGATCTTCCATTTAAAGACTTTAGTTTTGGTTCAGTGAAGAATTGTTTTGTTTTGTTCTCTTAATTTAAGAACCACTCTTCCTTTTATATTAGTATTTCAGCATTCATATTCAATATTTAACGGCGCTTCTTGAAAATCGGTATTCCCTCCCTTCTCAAGCATGGATTTCAGCAAATTTCTTATTCTCCATTACATGTAATATTATACCTATCCACATGATCAGTGTATGTGAACTGACAAGATCAGCATAACAAGACATTTTAAGTTCTGAGGTACTCCTCACCATTATATCTCTACAAACTTTTAAAATTAATATCTCCACTGATTTTTAAATTCCTTTAAAAAGCAAAATATAAATTATTTATAATGTTAAATACATACAACATATTGTTTAAAGTATTATATCACTTGGGGTTTATTTTTGATTTTTTAAAATAATGTAAATTTATTGATTTTTACAAGTTATAATAATAAATTATTTATTAATATTTTTGGTATTTTCAACTTTTCGTGCTATGGAAGTGTGATTCTTAGGACAACCTGGGTCCAACGTATTGAGCAAAACAAGGAGAGAGAAAATCTTACCCAAATTAGTAAGTATTTAGAAAAGCAGATAGAGGTGACTGCTTTTTTCATTCTGTAGCTCCAATATCTATTTTTCTTTCATTGTATTTCTGTAAATGAAGTTCCCATTTAAATTTGCTTGTTTCATGTAGTCTACATGTGGCTTTAGCATTTGTATGTGCAGTTTGTTTCAGCAGTCAAAAGAGTATGACTGATGACTACAATTCAGCAAAAGAATTTGATGCTAGTTTTTCTGGTTGGATTTTCACCCAGAAACACAAAATGAATGTGATGTTATTCTTAGCTGTCAAATACTCTGCCTTGAATTCTGTCATCGCTGTTTGAGATAAGTTGTAAGCTGGAAATGAATGGAAGTTTAATGTTGATTTGAGAGAGAACTGAGGAACACGTTTCTGTACCTTATTTCAAAATACTGAAATTTGAAGCCAGAAATCTTAAAGAGAGGTTAATGGGAACTTAACATCTGAATGTCTTTGAGGATCTGGGCTTTTTGTTCCAAAGGTAGGCCTGAGGCCACTGTCCTGATTTCCAGATAGCCCAGGCTCCCTTAGCAGTCTTCATGTCTGTCTCTTAACAGGGGCTGTGACTCCTCAACAGCTCTGATTTAATGCTAATTATGCACTGCGGATGCCAGAATATAGTTTTGAGGTCCAACTGCACTTACCATTTGAAAACGTTGGTATTTTTACTCTGCTTCTGAAATACCATATCTGTCAGAGGCAGTGGGTAGGATGGGAGCACATGTACTTTGCTTTGTTTCCCCTCCAACTTGAACTCTGTGTTGTGAAACACAATCAGTCTGGTCATGGTCTACACAGCTGAGCTTTCCTTAGACATGGGAGCATTCCTCTGATGGCAACAAGCATTTAAGATGATGTAAAGGAGGGTTCTGACCCCCTATGGGTAATACTGGCAGACAAAACTAGGACTGAGAAGTATGCTTACCTTCCCGACCTTTCAGAAAGCCAAGAGGAAAGGTCTAGTGGAACAAAGTCCCTACCAGAAGGACACTAATAGGTTTAACATGCAAGCACTTGTACAATATTGCTATCTCTTAGATATTCTTCTGCTGAGTACAGAGGGCTTCTTTGTGTACAGTGTATAAGGTAAAAGTAGCATCTTCTAGTAACTGAGCTGCTCCACCCCAGCACGCGTCTCTGACTGGGAGCTTATTTCCTTGCTTAGCTTCATGCCATGACTTCAGCTTGTGCAGATGTCTCTCTGTCAGCTTTGGTCTGTGCCTGCTTCCCCAAGTACTGATAGCAGCCATGCCCTTACAGCACATAACACGGCATGAGCTAACTACCCAAGTATTTTGTCAGCTTTTTGATTAGCCTTTGCACCTTGCCCCAAGTTCTCTGTTGCCACAGCTACATTGCTAGCTTTGCTTGAGCTAATGAGCAGCTCCGGTATGTTTACCTGAGCTTTAGCCCCTGAGAGCTATGCTCTGTGCGTCGCTCCCTCACTTTACGTGTACTGTGCAGTCCCTGGCGGGTGGGCAGCTCAGCTAGGTGGTGACAGAAGAAGGAAGGGCAATAGTCTTCTCTGGCCCTCAGTGGTGGAATTATGGTTCCTATAAGCGCTTGTTCTGAAAAGTCGCTCAAGCCCAAATTTGTTTCTGTTTTGTGCTGCCAAAGGTGGACTTTTAGGATGGAGAGGACAACCTCAACGGTCTGCCTCTGTAGATAAAGCAGAGCAGAAGCCCAGCTTTAAGTTCCCTGAACCAATCCTGGAGGAGCGGTGAACCTCGTTAGACTAAAGTTAGCCTATCTATGTACTGCTTTTACATCCCTGTGCAGCAGTCCCGTCACTAGATACCATCCAGTCCTCATAGCTTTACCTTTACTACACCCTCCAGTTTCTCTTTACTGTCTCATCATATGTGCTGAAAAGGAGCGATCACAGCTTTGACATGAAAGCGTATTCTTACCAATGAATCCTTTAAACAACTTCAGATGACTACACACGCAGAGCTGTGGCTATCCTATATCTAAATAAGACACTATGACAAGGTCTGTAGGATCTTACATGCCTACAGACTAGTGACTGTAGGGATGCTTGAAATACCTGTGGGATTCTCCACACACTAGTGAAGTGCCAGTGCAAGCTCCACAACACCTGTCTCAAATATTTCTGGGGAAAGGATTTAGCCTATCCCCAGCAGAGAGGAACGAGTTAAAATGTCTCTTACAGAGAGAGAGGCTAAAACTATCATACAGGTACCTGTAACTGCCATAGTGCTGGCTACTGTGGTTTCATGTGACCAGCTATACGCAGAATTAAAAGCACTCGAGAAGGAATGAGGGGAATGAGGCAGTCTTGGTGGCGCTTTCTTGTGTGCACAGTTGATCCAAGGTAGTCCAACTGCTACAGTTATGAAGTACCCTCAAAAATATTTGTGGGTCAGCAAGGAACTTGCTATAAGTGACTCCAGCCTGTAGGCGTGGAGTTGGAAATGCCTGGTTGTGTAAAAGGGGATGATACTTTGTTCCTGGGAGAGAGCAGCAGCAGGGACCAAGCGTGTGAATCCTGCTGGAAAGATCTGTAATGTTTTCCTGAGGAGTTATCAGCACATGTGGTCCATACCATTTTGCTGCTTATTTTCTGTGCTCCTCATTCTGCATTGCCCTGGAGTTAATAAGTCCAACAGTGGCATCATAAATATATCACTGCATTGTAATGGGGTTCAGGTACCCTCTACAGGTCCTTAAAAGTACAGTCCAATGCACATTAACAGCAAAGTAATAATCTTTATCCTCTAGATATCCGACAAAACTTGTTTCATCTCCGTGGTGCACCAACAACTTCCTTTCTTCTGGGAGTATTATTTCAGCTGCCTTTTCTCAGCTGCAGCAGCACAGAGCAGGGAAATAGGTAATCCTCGAGGTAAACACTTGTCAAGCCTTCCAGGAGTTTATAGGTCAGAAACAACACTGTCAGTTTGAAACAAGGAAGTTGTGATTACAGGTCTACGTGGAGGAAATGCCAGAATTAATAAGGAGTCTGATCTGCCTTTGAAAAAATCAGCAGGCTTGGCTCTGAGAGGTCACAGAAGCAAGTTATTTCTAGTCCTGTGAGGAATGTGCTGCTGCCTCTTTCTCACCTTGAGGACACAGAGCAATGATGATTCTTATAACTGACCAGATAAAGGCAGTATGGGACATTGTTGATGCACAGGGCCACAAAGCGTAGAGAGCTTTTACAGTTCTCTAGAAAGTCACCACCTTCTTCACTGCATTTGTGAGAGCAAAGGTTGGTCAGATGCAGTATTCAGGTCTTATGTTAACTCAGAACACAATGCCACCTAGAACTGAAAGCCTTTTTTTCTTGCAGAACTTAGGCCAGAGGCAGGCTACGTACCCCTGGATGTCATCAGGCCATTTTCACTCTAATAAGCATCCCGCCAAAGATGCTGACGAGTTGCTTCACTTGTCTGTCATGCTTTCCCAGCCACCCAGGACTACGTCAGAGCTCTTCAGGGTAAGAGGTTCCTTCTTCTGCCTGAAAAACACAGACTCACCAACACATGTTCTGAGCGTGCTGAATAAGCTCTGCTGCGGCCCCAGTAAAATAGACTCTTGTCTTTCTGGGTTATTATAAGCCAGTAGAGAGAAAGCCAGTCTGTTGCTGATGAGTACTATTAATACTTCCTTTTGTAAGAACAAGTCATCTAATACCCTGAAGCTAGAGGCAGTTAGGTTCTTGTTTGAGAGACCATATCATCCTATTATCATTTTCATCTGGCAAGCAAATACAAAGAGCTAGAAAGAAAATGGTGAATTAATTATACATTTTCATTGCGATTCTTAATCTCATTAAAACTTCTGCAGACGGGACTGAATTATGTAGCAACTTCAGTTATTTATTTCTCATTAACAGAGGTCAGACCCTTGAATCTGAATCTCTCTGAAGGGAGGCACCAACCAGCTCAGGCTGCTTTGACCACTCTGCGTGGGACAGTGCTAGAGACAGATGCACCCCTCCTGCCGTGTTCACACATCCACTGTGTTCGTGTGAGATTTCCTTTCCTTCCTGATCTGGTTTTGTTTGAGTTTGCCAGGTGACTGTCTATATTCATCCTGTGGCTTTTACGTTTTGAGAGCAAAGTCTATTTGGGAAAAGTGGTTAAATTCATGGCAGGAGTTGGGTGCTCTTAAGGAAGCTCCATTAAGAATGTAGTGTCTGGTGCTCTGACAATAAATAACGAGCAAGGTTTGAAAGGAAAAGTAGAATCTGCATGCTTTCATGTAGCTTATGGTTTCATTTCCTTGCTTTATAGCCTTGATTTGGATACGCTGCATGCGTAGCAGCCCCATGAGCTTCACAAGCGAGATTTCTGCGTATTAATTATAGCAACTTTATTATTTCCTGGATATTAACATTAAATTCTTAAAATGTCATCTGGATGCCAAACACTTAAAATTCAAGATGCAGTATGTTTAAGAAAGACGCTTATCTTGTGTTGCAGAAATTGTGCTTTTTCTCCAAGGCAGTTATCTCAGAAGTAATTTACAAGTAGATTTTTTCAGTTGCCTTAATCAAGCTTTTTAATATACATGCAAATTGTAGCAGCAAAATGTTTGGATACACAAAAGCAAGAAATAAGTGCACATACCCTATTTCTTTCTACATATTGTGCAAGCACATGGTGAATATTTTATAAATGTGAGCATAAATGCATGAAAAGCATACTCAAAGGATTTAAAACCTCTGTCAAAGACAAGGTAAAAGGGGTGACTAAAACCATTGAAGAACTGGGCATTGAGCAATGCTATTAAACATTTACAAAAAAAGGACATTTGGTAATTTCTTGTTTTGAATCTTAATGTGGGTGGAATCCTGGCTCTGCTGCAGTCAATGGGAGTTTTGGCATTGACTTCAATAGGCCTGTGTTTCACCCTGTATTTTTAGGATAATTCTTCAAGGGATTTATGAGATATAATTTTAAATCATAACAGAAAACACCCACTAAGGAAGCTACTAAATATTTTTTTGGGAAGAACAAATAACTTTAAGATGGGAGCAACTTGAACTACTCTTCCAACTAATTTTCATTTGCTCTTCTTGTTTAATGCAGCTTGAGTTTTATATCATGACAGGAAAAAAAAAAAAGTCAAGTGAATGTGCATGCTGAAGAATTTTGGTCTTATGCGACTTCTAGAAAAGTTGCAGCATCTAATTTTTTTAAGTTTGTATTTGATGAACTTTAATGAACTTGATACCCTTGGCTATTAGATAAGAACCACATCACATCTCATCATTAGTCAGCCAGATAATTAATGGTTGTAACTGCTGTAATAAAAACTGATGTTAATCAGATCTGCCATGGTCTATTATTGTGAAGCAATTCACGTATGACAAGCTGACAGCAAAATATGGAAGAAACAGAAGAGCTATTCATGCAGATTGTTTCGGTGAGTGACATTTTGCATTGGTTAACACCATCTGACACAAAGCAGGTAGCCATGTGTTTTCAAAGGCCTGCTTCAACGTCTTTGGTAGACAAATAAGAGCCTTTATGTTGACTTCCGTGTGCTTTGAAGTCGCTAATGAGTATGTTTTTGATTAACATATAGTGTGAAATCTCAGTTAAGCAGTAAATACATTAGCATTAGGGTGACTATTTTTCATTCTTCCCCCTTCCCTCTACTTCCTATTTTTGTGGGTTTCTGATGTTGTGTCTTGTCTGTGATTACAGCATAAGCTCTTTGAGACAGGAAGACTGCCTACTTATGTATACACAGATATACCTGTGGCTGTGTGCCTGTGCTTCTGCACGTGACACCTCATCTGTTCCCAGCCCTTTGCACACTCCCGTGCCTGAATTCCCCAAAGCACAACTATATGGTCCTGGTGACAGTATGTCTCAGTTACAAAATCAGCTTTTTTGATTGCTTAGGGGCTGTATTCTGGTTTAATGTCAGTTAAGTTAAAATGTGAATCCTGCGTGCTAGTTAAGACCAAGGTAATTTTCAAGGAAGTGTTTGCTTAAGGGCCTCAGGGTCTTACCAGGAGATGAATGCAGCGAAGGGTTCAGATGATCCTCCTCAACTGTTTAATAATACCATTCCTTTGCAGCTTTTGCCAGAGGGGTCTGTTCATTGAGGTCAACATTTTCAACCTAAGAATTAAATTTAGATTCTTCAGTCTATATTTATGTATCTAAATATAAACGGTTTCATTTTCAAAGGTGGAGATTACTCTGGACTGGTGCTGACAGCATCTATTCCCATCTTTCCTGGTAGAATTATTAACAGGCACCTTCGTGCCACGCTGTGCCAAGCAGAGATTCCTGGCATGCAAACACATGTAAATATCATGAGTGCCATCTGCAAACGTAAAAAAATCCAGAATGAGGAAGGCTGTATGGACGCACTTCAGGGGAGAATGAGTAAGTAATCACAGAAGCTAGGAAGATCAGAGCAAAGACTGATTGTTAGGCTTGATTTTTTTTTATGGCAATGAAGATGTGGTTAGACTACAACTAAAATGAGTCAGTTGATCCCAAACTAAATCTTGAATAATGGAATGCGCAATTACTGAAGCAGCTTTTTAAGGAAATGTTTCTTCATGTCAGAGAAGAGCTGCAAATTGCAGTACGGTGTGTTGTCTTCAGACTAGGAGAAACCTTAACATGGAAGGGCAAAGGACTGGTTGTCCACAACTATTTTTATTGATGCATTTGTATAAGGATGGTTGCAAAACATCTGAACTAATTGGAGCTGCTCATCTTTTCTTCGTGTGGTGTGAGCTGGTGATAACCAAGAATCATCAGGAAAAGTATGCGAAAAGATCATGGAATGTAGGTCAAGTGCCTTCCGACGAGGTATTCTCACTGACTTTAAAGAGAATAAACAACATTTTTGCTGCTCATCTTGAGAGAGCTTAACTGTATATGTTGTTATACCTTATACACAGCACAGCCAGGATTTGCTTTTCATGTACGCAGTAATGGACAATAAGCAATTAAAATAAACTATTGGTTCTCCAAAGAAAGTTGGCCAGTTCAGGTAAAAACACTGTCAGCTCCACTCCTGTACGTACATATTACTGTTCAGATTTGGAGGTATTTTGTTTCTGGGCATCTTCGTACCACGATAAGTCTCTTTCCTCCCACCACTCCCCAGTTTAAGTTGCTTTGTAAAGGTAGACTCTAATACCCCCTTTTTTCTCCTCTAATGCTCTGTTATTAAAAACCAGTGCACGTTCATACTTCAGAAGAGAAGTCGTTACCTGAAAAATGCTAGAGGTCTTGTAGTCTTTAAGGATATTTGGAACAAACCATTACTGTTTGCAGACTAATTGTTTGGTGAGAATAAGGCAAGCTACCTTAATGACAGCTTGTGAAATAACAATCTATGATATAGTACTTGGATGTAGCAACAACTGCGTTTCAAGCCAAGTTAAAAAACTGTCAGTATCTTGTGCGTGAGAAGCTTGTAGATACCCTGAGGTGACTTCATATAATTCTAAACCAGCAGGTAGCTTCTTGCATAGTTAATCATGGCATCAGTGCCTGGAGCAAGTGGAGGTGGTTGACAATGTACTTTAGTTTTAGATGAATTCAGCTCCTTTTGAATATCATTTGAATTCCCTGTTCCAGTTTCTGAAGTAAGGATTTACATGCTTTATTTTTGCAAAATACAGAAGGTAACCTTGGGGATGGGAAAGCATAATATATGTCAAAAAAAACCCCAACAAACCCCAAACCAAAAATACCCCTGGTATTTTTGTAACTCTAATTACTATCTTGTAGAGCTGGGGGAACAACTCCTAGAAAATGCCTTTTTCTTTCTCTGTGAAGTAGCCCCTAAAATACTTCTGAGAAAGCTTCTGTGTTGAGTGTATAGGTTATCCATAAACTGTACACACCTCTAACTATTTGCTAGAAACTATTTACGGTGTTTGGCTGGTTATGTGGTACCTTAATATCTGCTATCTCATAGACAATAACTGACATTTTTATAAAATAAGAGGAATACAAGTGATTTCAAGATGACTGTACAAAAACTTTCAAAGAGATGGCCATTTTTAACAGAACATGTAAGAAAAGTTAGATGCAGATAGCTCTTTAATGGGATTAAAGATGGGTAAGCACTTAAATGGGTAAGCATTTAAATACTTACCTTTGAAAAACACATTAATTCATACCTTTTAACACCTCTAAAAATCTAGGTCATATTTACTCATTGGCTTGAGACTTTTGTTTCTCAGCAATACTCTTCTTATGCCAAATAACAGCAAATTAATGCTACTTCGACACTTCATAGTAAAGAATTAAGAGAAAACAATTGCCCGTTTTCATCTCTGAGAAATATTTAAAAACACGGATCAAAGTGGATGGTTTACTTTTATTCAGTGAATGCTGGAAAAAACTTGACTCTTTATCCTCCCACCTCTATTGTCTTCACTATTTGGACTATGTCTCTCTCTCAATTCAGAAATGCTGTGTATGTATCGCAGCTTGTGTACACATGTAAAAGACTGGTTTTTTTCCTAAAAGCTTGGGTTTCAGTGCTTGAGTTGACATTGCTGAGCTTCAGTTACATTTTTTAGTTGCCTCACATCATGGCAGAGGAGAATAAAAATGCTGAGAAGGACCATTTTATGATCGTGTTATATACACATGAGAGTCAGCCTCAAAAGTCAAATGTAGATAAATTATTCACCAACACTATATGCCTTTCCTCACTGCACAAATGCTTCAAACTCCCCACTATGCTTGCAGAGATTTCCCAGAGATCTACTTTCTTCTTTTCTGTTTGACTATCTCTAGCTTTACATCTACTGAGAGTTATTTTCTTCTCATCTGCCTGTTCAGAGCAGAACTGACAATGCAAGGGTTATCTGCTGCTAAACTCTTTCTCTGCAGACAGCCCCATAAGGTCGTTCAAAGAGCAGCTCATCACTCACGTTCATTACCCCAACATGTAAACCTGTTGAAGGTGACCAGGAGCTGGACGAAACTTTCAGAAATTTTCCAGAAGCCTACATGGTCTCTTTTGCCTCTGTGTCCACAGTGATTTTAGATGCAATGATATAGAAGTAAGCTGACATTTGGAATGAGAATAGGAGAAAAGGGTGCTTTACATATAAATCGAGTTAAAACTTCATACATGCTTAGGAAGTCTGGACTATAAATAACTGCAGAGATTTTTTGCCTTCCTTCCGTTTCCTTCTGAAACAGAATTGTCTGGAGGATTTGGTGTAGCAGTTGAAAATCAGCTCTCTTGGGGACAGTATTAATGGGCAAAAAGTTTTATAGTGTGGATGCAGATTTAGCTTGCTTGAAAATGGAAAGTAAACATGAGAGCTGGATGAGATGTCTGTGTAGGCTAGCCAAAGTCGCTCCAGGAATATGATATTTTTAAAGCAGAGAAGATCTGGATTATTTGTCCTGGGCACTATAAGGAAATAGAAATCTATCTTAAAAGACTCGGAGTCATTAATTATAATTTCTCGTCATTTTTCTTGAGGAAAGGTTGTGATTACATAAAAAAAATGAATTGCCACAGAAAATTGTGAGAAAAATCATTTGGTCAAATATTTACATTTTCAAAGTATGCCAAAACAAAAAATATGACCCAAAAAATATTCATCGGCTTTCATTCATTGTCTTTTTCCCTTCATTTTCTCCCACTGAAAACATGGAGAACGCAAGGGGGAAGGGACTAAACAGAACAAATAGTGTTCTTGTACCAAGGCTTCTAATATAAAGTTTAAAAGGATTCAAAAGTTGAGAAATATATTTTCCAACCATTAAAAAAAAAAAAAAAATCTGTAAGGATTTTTCCAGTGAAAGAGCATTAAAAAAAAAATCCATCTTCAAAATAACAGGGAGAGACAGAAACATTAAAATGAAAAATTCTAAATAAAGAAAAAATAAATCTTTTTTCCCATTAGAAACAAAATCCAATTTTAGAATTAAATGAGAATTGTTCAACTGGTTTTGAAAGCATAACACTTTAATCAGAGATACTAAGAAATTAAGTCATTTGGCTCAGTTCATCACAGCCAGTCATAACTGTGAAGCAGAGCAGCCTGAGAAACAGTCAGGAAGTCACAGAGGACAGATCATCTGCAGATAATCTGCAGGTCATGACTGAGGTCGTTTATCACAGAACAATCACTATTTTTTGTTAGTATTATGAGATCAACTACTATAATACGCTTTCTACTTGGGCATGAGCAAGCACTTGTATGTTTGTGTGTGCCAAAATGAATGGTTCAGACCTTGTGTGGTCAGAAATTTGGGATGCCTATATGAAAAAGTTACAATATGTGCAAAGATGATAATGCACACATATTCTATGCATTGTAAACAAACAAGCAAATAAGGAAACAAAAATTAAGTAGGCAAAACAGAAAGGTAGAATCACGTGTAATGTTATGACATAAGAGTAAGAAAGGGTGGAGTATATTACCTGTATGTCGATATCCACATACAGTCTATAGAGTAGATGTTTACATCTGAGTTAATCAGCATAGTCCTCCTTAATAGTCACTGGAGAGAAAAAGAGGCTTGTAGTGTGTGATGTATCTCTGTTGTAACAGAAACATCTAAGCCATTTCAGTGTGCTTATTCCTTTCATCTATGATAACAAACATGGCTAGATCAGATGTAGATGTCTACATGGTACAAGTGCAAAATTAGGCGAGAAGACTCCCCCAAATGGCTCACTAGATCCCTAGCCAAGTCTGTGAAATTTGCTTAGGAGATTTTAATGAAAGAGGGAGGTGAGTATGGCAAACTGTCAGAGGAGCCAGGTCTGTCTGTGATCCTTTTTATTAAAATACCTAATAGCAGTAATGTTTATCTTTCCCTCAGAGGAAGAAAAAAACCCAGCAGCGTAATGGCCACTGGTCTGATAATTCATGCATTGTTTGGGATAAAATCTAAGGACTCCATAAATCAGTGTTAATCTGAGCGATGCCTAAATCCCAGGGTTAAGAGTGGCTATGAGTGGTTGAAAAGGTCATTCTTTTAGATTTTGTTTCTGGGTGAATTCCAGCATTTGCATTAGAATGATTGCTGTCCGTTCAGTCTCTGTTAGGTTCTGGTTTTATTGTGTTAATGTAGTCAAATAGCTTAATCCTTTCTTTAAGTTTTTACCAAGCAAAAACCACTGGTAATACTGTGCCTCTGATGCTGTGATATGATATATGGGATGAGACTAGTCATGAACATTCAGTTTGCTTAACTTTACTACCATTGAAACGACAATGAAATGCCCATTTCTGGCCATACCCTGATTTGTAGGAAGTTAACCTCTTCTGTTTATTTCTAGGTATAGCAATTACTCTTTACGTATTGATGCAAAATGCCGGTTAAGGCTGAGCTTCATCTACAGCCTCATCCCCCACCACCTGTCTTCTTTTCTGCGCTTCTCACTGGTACACCTAGCACGTTCTTCAACACCTTCCCCAATATTCTCAGCTGTGGCTGAGGTGTAGCCTCAGAAAAGACTACAGGGGTGTTCAGTATGGCTGACATGAAATATCACACATTAGCAGCAAAAGCTGGTGGGAAACCTGTGGGCTGCTACCCGAGGTCTATGTTACCAGATAATTCTTGTGCATTGGAGGGACTCCTACTGGGGAAGGGTGTACAAGTTTTGGAGCTACAATTGATTGACTGCTAGCAAAGCAGCCAGCTATTCAGAGTTTCGAAGTCCTCATCCAAAACAAAAGAAAGGTCAAACAGCAAGATGCCTAGTGTGTTTTCTAAGCAAACAAATAATTGCTCAAAGAGAAAATCCAATCATACCTTAGAAATTTAATTAAAAAAGATAATTCAAAGATAGTTTAAAATTACTGTGTCAGGTGATAGAGACAAGCCCACTGTGCTCAATAAATCAAGCATAGCTGAAACACTCAGTGGGTTTGGCTCCCTTGCCTCACATGAAGCAATTTTCAATTAAATGTGAGTTTTCTTCTTTAAACAATTTCCATGGTTTGATTTGCTTTTTTGTGGTTATTTGTTCCCTTGGAAGGTGTGCTAGTCATGTTGCTTTTGAACTAAAACTCAGCATACCATATACTTTTTATTGGCATCAATGCAATTGCTTCTCTTTGGCCTCCAGAAGTCCCAGACCTCCAGACTAGAACTGATGCAGAGTGCTGCTGGCGCCTTTTCACAAGTACAGAGAACTGCAGACACGTCACCCCCACATTGAAGCAACTGTAATAGTTTCTTTTTGATTTCAAGACCCAGTTGAAAATTCCCCTGGTTTTATGGACTTTTCAGGCACTTGCTCCAACCTATTGTACCTCATACATCTTGATCCACTCCTGGCTACAGAAAGTGGCTGGAATATTGCCCGAAGTGCGCAGCTGACCACTCTCCCAGCTGGAGGGGTTGTGACCAGAGCAAGCCATTCTCTAGTGATCTCTGCTGTGCAATTCCCATTTGAGAGAGGCTACTCTCCAGCACACTTTTAAGCAGCCGCAGGACTTCTAGGTATGCAGAAGATAGCACACTGAGAAGCTGAAAGCCCCTTTCATGACGCAGAGCTACTATAGTTGCCATGTGAAGCAATTTTTCACGAGAAGGGATCCCCTTCACAGCGATTCTCAGAACTGCAATGTGAATGCTGTTAAGATTTTAAATTTTTCCTTCTAAATACACTTTGTTTTCTGAAGTTGTGTTCTTCTCTGGACCTCCAGGTAATCCATCAACAGCGAGTGATGCCTGTTATGCTTCCTTGGCTCCTACCACCTACAGTTTTCTGTTTCTGTAACTCAGCACTGCTGACTCTTAAGATTTTATCAAGAGTTTCATAATATTTTGTATTTTTTATCTAAATCTCCAGTGAAGTCAGCTAATTACAAGAAAATCCCATCTCATTTTTTTTTACATTGATGCATAATCCTTAGAGTTGCAGAGAAATATCTGGGCCATGAAAATTTAGAAGTCAAAAGCTACATGAAAACCTCAATAAATAGTTTTAATTTTATGGCTGTCTCCCTAATTTGGGATTCTGCCTCACAATTTTTGAATGTTTATACTGTCTCATCAACCTGCTACCCATTTTCATGAGACGACTCTGTGTTACACCAGTTTACTTTGTGCTGAGCACTTAGAAATATGCATTTCTTTCAGGTCAACAGCACTGTAGATGATTAATTAAAAATAATAAACCATATACTCATTCATCTACAGCCTGAGAAAAATGCAATTTCTTCAGGAATAAGAAACACAGTATACATGTATATGGGTGTAAAAGAAACCATATGAAGAAGGAAATGTACACCAAGCTCAGGATGACTGCTCTATTCAGCAGTGGAATGCTGTGGGTAAACTGTGGAGATCATTCCGTCTAAGTGGCAGAAAAAATTACAGCATAATATGTATTCTGCATGTGCTTTGTATGTTAAAGCAGAACCTTTTAAATGTATTTTACCAGAAGACACTGAAAAAGTTAGCAAAGATCTGAGAGGACATGTGATCGTTCTCTATAAATACATTAGGGAGGTAAATACAGGGAGGTTGAGAAGCTATTAAAAATAAAGGATAAGGTTGGCACGAGAACAAATGGTATAAACTTACCATGAATAAATTGAAGCTGGAAATTAGAAGGAGGTTTGTAACCATCAGAGCAGTGAGGGAGTTTTGTCTGTTTTTACTGAGATTATGCTATGTAGCCTTGAAAAGCCACATGCCCTAATTTACCATGAATCCAACATTTCAGGGGTCAAGAAGAACCATAAAAATCTTCAAAAATCTCTACTCCAAAGCATAAAAATGTCACAATTCTGAGGACTAATATTTATTGTAGGACCTTTTCAGCTAGAAGCAATAGTATAAAGTTCTTGTTTCTAGCCCTGCAGGGTTGAACGTTTTAAAAAAAATAGTTACTGAACATGTGTTTTGCATAAAATGCCTTTTAAATTCACCCCTCCATATGGCTGAATATCACCTATTCTGAACCTCTCTTTTGCTCTGCCGTCACTTCTAGGGGAAATTCCACTTTCAAGGCAAAGAAGGAACTGGTTTTCACTTTCTTTAAAATGAATACTGCTGTACTGTTAGACAGGTGAAATTCGAAAGTCAGGAATTTACATCTGCCATTTTAAGAAGAAAAATCTGACCATATTTCGATCTTGAGGTCTCTAGGTATACTGTGCTAAACTATGGTTAAAAAAATTTTTGGAAACTTCTCAATACAAACAAATTATAGCCATGATATTGGAGGCATGGCCTGATCCCATTTTTAGTAGGTTACAAGAAAATAATGTGGAGTTGTGTTTAGAGTAACAAAATAATAACTTCGAGGTGATGCTCACCAACTTTTAATTATTTTCTAAGAAACAAATCAAAACCTGCCTCAGTCTGCTAAACTTGTCAGTTCAAGTTTTATATCTCCGAGGTCTCCTAAATTCACAGAATTTTACAGGTTATCACTTTAAAATATTTATATATCCTTTGTGTCACGTATCTGTATAGAAGTAGATGGCACTTCAGCAATTCTCAGAGTAAATAATTTCAAATGCTATTTCTTACTGTGTAGCTTGTTTGAATTGTTTGTACCTTGTTTCATCCCTTGCCTCAGTTAGCTTTTCTGCCCGTTCAGAGCCAACCATTTGCACTGGTTGCATTTGTTTCTGTGTGTTAGAAAGTTGCCTTAGTTCCACCTTAAAGCTAACTTGCTTTTGTCTTTATTGCCTTCATTTTTGCAGCCACATAAACAGCAGCGTCTGCGGCACCTGACTGTGCCTAATTACCTCTGGAAAGCAATGCAAGTAACTTCGGCATTACTCTGAAACTCTTTCTTGTTTCCTTGCTGACTCCTTTGTTCATGCCATATTCATTTGCTAGTTCTGAAAATTCATGTTCAGACTCAGCTACGCATCCAACCCACTTTGTTTTTATTTATCAGCCACCTAGCAACATTTTCGGATCCACAGTGACTACGTGTCATTCAAAGGCATTACGTTGTGTAAGTAGTTGTAGCTGTGCAACCGCCTCTCTTTTTTCCTGAAGTTGTTAATCTCATAGCACATGCTATGAAAAAGAGACGCATGATTTGTAATCTTTTAAGGGAAGCTATTTATATTTTTCTTGAAAACAACTTTCAAATTCATACGTTGTAAACTCAGTCATTTTTACTAACTCTTAGCAAAGATATGGAGAATATTGAAAGCCCACTTTCCAGAGTAATTTGATTACTTGAGACTTTTAAACTTTAGTTGTAGCCTTCATTATGAGAGCTTAAATACGTGACCGAAATGTGCCTTGAAGGCTGAGCCTCCCCCACAACATAGAAGGTAAATTAAAAAAAAAAAAAAAAAGTCTAAAATATGTTTCATCTCTAAATATCTTTGATATTAGGGCCAAGTTCATAATTATTAGCAGGTATGAAAGAAGAGTTTTTAGTATTTATGGCATCAAGACATCCTAGTCCAGAAGTAAATATTTTGTTTACGTCTAACTTCAAACATCTAGAATACAGACATCTGCATTGCTCCATACTCTCTTTATTGTCAGGCTAGAGAAACAAACACTTGCAGGGAGCCTGTTCATCTTTCACATATACACCAGGGTGAGATTAATAACATCCTGTCCGTTACTTACTCTACTGCCCTGAGCATAAGGAACCTTCCAGTGACCGAACTGCATCTGACGTTAGGTCAGATCTTCCCTACGTTTATGGGGCTGTTATCCTTGCTGAAACAATGGTGCTCAGGCTGTAGTACTTCATAATCTCAGTACTTGACTTTTCAGAACAAATAATTTGTTTTCATTAGATATTTTGTACCTGGTAGAGATGGGACATGGTATTTGAGTTACAGAACAACATCAGAGAATGTAACCAGGGACATGAAAAACATACACCTTTTAGCGCAAAAAATGCAGACACAAGAAAACACTTTGAGTTTTGAACTAACCATTTATGCATTTTCTCTGTTTAGTCTCAAGATTTGTGACCTAAATCTTAGTAACAAGATGGCAGGGACTTGTGTGTAGACCCAGCAAACCACACGACAGCTACAGATTTTCATCATGAAGAGGGAGGTGAAGAGGAGACCTTCAAACGCAGATGGGTTTAGCTACAAAATGGAGAATATTTTTAGGGGAGAGATAAAAAAGTGGAGGGAGAAGCAGGTCATTCAACTCTTTAAAAACCACCATGTGTGAGTTTAGGCTCCTCCACAGCTCCTCTGCCATGGAGGGTGGCACTCTGAGCTCTGCTTTGTGACCCCATCTGCCTTAGAGCTGCGTACTCCCTCATGGCAGGTATCTTTCAGGCTTGCTGGGTGGAGGATGAAGCTGGAGACAGTCAAAGGATCCTCCCAGCAAGGCTCTTCAGGTCTTTCGAGGAGCAGGGCTTGTCATCAGCTATAACTACACTACCAAACAGCTTAGCTCTCCAGGGTGCTCCTGGGCATGGGTCCTGATTCTCCACTGAAATAAAACCTGGGTACTGCCCTGGGATAATTGCTCTAGGAGCAGTAAAACTTCACTAAATGGTACCAGGCTTGGCTGCACCCACTGTCCTCTGTATCCTTAAACACCACCTACCTACCGACACTCCACACCAGGGAGTATGCAACAAACACTCTCATCTTTGTGGTGTAGGAACACCCCTTTGGTGGGCTACAACACAGCCCTCCCAATATACTGTGCAGCTGAAAAAGCCCGTACAGAAAAGAACACTGCTATGTTAGAGCCATAGAGGCAGCTTGGAAGAGAGCTGGAGCCATGTGCTTCGTAACATGGGCTCTGGCTTCTCCACCTACCACAAGTACTTTGCATTTTTCAGGGTCAGGGATTGCAAATCTCCAGTTCTGCTGTACGATGCTGTTGCAGTCACAAGTGTCACATTGGTCTGACTTTATTGTACTCTTTCTCAGAGATAATATCAGTCTCAGAACTGGCTTTGGGCTCTTTGCATCACCTTTCATTCTGATTGTAAACATGTCCTTAGTCGTGGTCGGCCTCATGCTCTGCAAATATTTCGTTGATTCATACAGGGGTCCCACTGCTACTCCATATAAATAAAGCTAACAAAATCCAGCCCAAATTAAATGTGTGCATAAAACTCCTATACCCCAGCCTTGGCCACACAGTTGCATTAATACTCAGCCAAACGGAAAACCGTTCACATTTGCATTGCAGCATTTAGGGTGATTCCTCTCAAACCTTTTACAAACTGTCTAGGCTTGGGGTCTCGATGTTATTTCAATATAAAGCAATACCAGTATAACAATGATGTATGAAATATCTCTGCCAATAACAGCTAAGGGATCTGAGTTTTGCAAGACGCTGAGAGACTTCAAATTGTATTGTCTTGGATGAAATACATGGTATCATTTTCAAAACAATAATTCTAGGGCATATTATACTTGCCTTTAAATAGTAATTGTCTTTATTTATAAGTAGTTTTAATGAAGTCAGGAATACCACTTACATCAGTAAGCACTTCTAAACTGGAGATTAGAACTTGGAGACATTGTGTCATTGGCATTTTTTAAATTGAAAAGTGGTTTTTGACCACAATAACAATTTTTAGACAGACTGTTCTGGCTGACATTTTCTAGTCTTTTTTTTTTTTTTTCCTTTTTTCTAATGGGAAATGTACCAACTAGAGCTTTTCCTTAGCAACCTTTGGGGACTTTAAAAAAAAAAAAAGCTATTTTTTTCATTTGAAATGTTTTTTTGAAAACACTTTTCAGCTATAAAGTTCCTTGAAGAAACAAGCAAATGGAAAATATATGAAAAAATTCTCAAAAATCAGTTTTCCAGCTAGCTTTGCAGGATTGGGTTCTAGAGTTCAGAATGAAGCCTGTTTCTCTACAGTACATATTTACATTTATTATTCTAGACAACTACTATACATCCATCCTCAACAGTTCTGTGGTGAGCACTTCCCATGTAAATGTTCATAGGAAAGCATAGACTTAGGTTTATCCTACCTAAATCTAAGCAACTAGCATTGAGGGAACTGAGAACTGCCCAGCAGTCCCTAGGCAAGGAAGAGAGAGGTATCTTAGAGGGCAATTCGGCTGTCAGGTGGTTGCAGTGGGTGCCTCCCTCTCACCCCCTCTCCAGGGACTGTGGGGGGGCACTTTGGTGCATCTGATTTTCTAACTGAAAAATCTCAGTTAAGTGATTAAATTTAGGAGAGCTACTGTGCATTTATTGCTCTGTGAAGTCATGAAACACAATAGAGGTAGGAGCTATGGTAGTGGTCAGACCAAAGTCCTTCTCTCCCTATCTTGCCTCCACCAGCGGCCAGCAAGGACCGATCCTGTCCACCTCGCGCAGGCAGGAGGTGTTTCCTGAGCCAGGGGAGGTGGCTTTGTGTTTAATAACCCTCAGAGTGAGTGTTCGCAATCTTTAATATCTTTATCAATGATCTGGCTGGGGGGATCGAACGCATTCCCAGTCAGTTTGCAGACAACACCAAGCTGGGCAGGTGTGTTGATCTGCTTGAAGGTAGGAAGGCTCTACAGAGGGATCTGGACAGGCTGGATTGAGGGGCCAAGAATGGTAAGAGGTTCAGTAGGGCCAAGTGCCAGGTTCTGCACTTGGGTCACAACAACACCCTGCGCTACAGGCTTTGGGAAGAATGGCTGGAAAGCTGCCCAGCGGAAAAGGACCTGGGCGTGTTGGTTGACAGCTGGCTGAATATGAGCCAGCAGTGTGCCCAGGTGGCCAAGAAGGCCAATAGCGTCCTAGATTATATAAAAAATAATGGGGTCGGCAGGACTAGGGAAAGGATTGTTCTCCTGTACTGAGCACTGGTGAGACCACACCTCAAATACTCTGCCCAGTTTTGGGCCCCTCACTTCAAGAAGGACATTGAGGCTCTGGGGCATGCCCAAAGAACATCAACAAAGCTGGTGAAGGGTCTAGAGCACAAATCTTGTGAGAAGTTGCTGAGGGAACTGGGGTTGTTTAGCTGGGAGAGAAGAAGGCTGAGGTGGGAACCTTATAACTCTCTACAGCTACCTGAATGGAGATTGTATTGAAGTGGGGGTTGGTCTCTTCTCCCAAGTAACAAGCAATAGGATGAGAGGAAATGGCCTTAAGTAGCACCAGGGGAGATTTAGGCTGGATATTAGGAAAAACTTCTTTACAGAACAGACTGCCCAGGGAAGTGGTGGAGTCAGCATCCCTGAAGGTATTGAAAAGACCTGTAGATGTGGTGCTGAGCTAGTGGTGACTTGGCAGTGCTGGGTTAACAGTTGGGCTTGGTGATCTTAAATGTTTTTTCAACCAAAATGATTCTGTGATTCTGTAGATCAGGTGTTCAGACAGTCTCGTGTGAACAAATTTAAGATCCCACATCCAAAGTATCTTGTGGGAAGGACTTCCACAGCTTAAGTGTATAGAGTATTTCAATGGAAAGAAAAGAGAGGGAGACTCTTGATGTGGTAGAACACTAAGGAAGATGGGAACTGTGATGCAAGTACTGGTTGCTCAGAAAGCAGTGCATTGATGCACCCTTCAGACTATGTACATCTCTATAAACACATAATACAGAAAAGCTTGATATACATTCTGTTTTCTGCTCTGATTCTTGGCAACAAATTGATTCTTAAATCATTACAAAGTATGTGCAATACATAATCCCACAAAGTATGCAGCCCATTTAATTCATCTGCTTGTTTCCATATCTGTAAACTAGCTTGATGACAGTGCAATGTGCCAAGCTTGGGCCAGGAAAGAGGAAAAATGGTTCAAGGTCCTTTTTCAGACCTTTCATGTCACACTACTCCTGGACACAGGTTGCAGTTACCCTCCATATTGTTGTCAAATATCCTTCATGGACTATGCATCTCAGGAGGATCAGAGTTTGTTCTTGCTCTACAGGACACATTACGCTCCTTATCTACTAGAACTTCATTCTTCCTTTGGAGAGAAATGTATTTTTCTATTGTATCCATGGGAACTACCTTCATCAAGGGTGGATGTCCAAACAGAAAGTTCAGCTCTGCCTCCACTTCCTCCTCCCTCCTCTGAATGAATTCCTATCTATCTAAATAAATCTTGTCTCTACAGGTGTTGAGACAGGCAGTTCTCACATGAAAAAAAAAGAGAGAGAAAGAGAGAGAGAAGAAGAAAGGGAAACAAAATTATGACAAACAAGTTTACCTAGTAACTGTTTGGAAACACTATCTCCTACCTCCATATAACTATAAAAGGAAATATGTGATTTATTCCTTCTCTAATCACAAAGTTTTGATGAACATGCTGTAAAAGTATATTCAGAGCTATTCATCATCACTAAGTCCTAAAATTTAGGATATGAGTGTGCTTGAATATCTTAGCCATAGAAACCTCAGAAACTGCTGTTAAAGTGCAAAAATCCTTTCCTTAGTATGCACAGGCATAACATACATAATCCTTTATCTCTGGCAAAGCTGTTGGGTTTTTGCTAAGGGCATGTTTGGTGATGTGTGGAATCTGAGGCTGCTGCATGACATTGCTCTTGAAGGTGCACAGATACCGTGGTGATGGGAATGATATAGGTGCCTAGATAGATGGATGGATGGATGAATGTTTTCTTTACCCATTCACCAGCATTTTGATTCAACCAGTCCAACTTGATTTTCCAGATTATTTAAGTGAGGAGGCTCGAATCCATCTGTTTGAGAAATACTGGCAAGCGAGCAAGCCCCCTGCAATTCTCCCCTACTACCATCTCATAACTAAAGGTAAACACTGAGCAGTTCTCATTTAAATACGAAGCATCTGATACAGCCTTTTTCTTTTTTTTCTTTTTTTAGTTGCTGGAGAATAAAAACAACGGTTGAAGGAACTGCAGTCAGTAAAAAGGTTTCTCTGGCAAGGAGGCCAAACTAAATAATGACACCCAAAGCAAAAACATGCTTCACTGAAACTAAACTTCAGTCAATTCACTCTCTGCAACAAAGGATTTTTTGTAATTTCAAAAGTGAACATTGTACTTTACTCTGGCAGCCATTTGTATGTTTTTCAATGATCTGATTATGTATAAATCCCAATTTAGCATGCCTTTCAGCACCTAAATCCTATGAGTGATTTGAAAACATTAATGAAGTTTTCTATAGACTACAGCTGCCCTTCTCTTCCTCCTAATTTTTTTTTAAATGCAAGCTTTAGTGACAGTGTTTTGATGTGCCTCATTTGTTCATGTGTATTTTCTTTCCTTTTTTCTAATTGCTTTGTAAATATTTATGAAAGATACTAGATCTGTTTCCCATCCACCCAGTGAGTCAATGCTTTTCCCTTCATTCCTGTTCTCTGCAATTGCTGTGCTTTCATGTGCATTCTCAGACCTTTGATGGAACCTGTACTCCTTAGGAGTGCAGTCATCAATGCAATCTGAATTTTAGCATAAAATGAGTTCAAAGGTTGCTCACTCCGGAGATAATGTCGCAGGTCCTACTCGGAGCCTGTATGATCAAGCCATTTGCAAGGTTGGCTAGATTTCACTCCTGGCTTTGCTCTGTGTCTTTGTGTCCATGTCTTTACAATTTGTAGAACATCTTTAGCCTCTGTTTGCAAGATTGTACATCTCCTTTACACTGGCCTGAAGGGGTACTGTAAATCTATCCTTCGCAGAATGATTTAAAATGCTACAGGGGAAACTGCCTCCCCTTTGCCTTCTCCTAGGCTCTTTGCAGGGGCTCGAAGTCTGAGCAGAAAGAAGTAATGGCAAGAACCAAAGAACACCTCACAGTTACACTGTATGGCTTGGGATAGATGTGGTTTTCCTGTGTCAAGTGCTTCCTACTGTTACTGGGGCTTTTTGTGCTAAGGGGGCAACAGAGGATGTACTGGCACTCCTAGTATTCCAGAGGGCTCTCTAAAAATACTTGTATATATGTGTGCATAGCCATTGAAAAAGAAAGACATATAGCATCAACAAGAAGAATACATTCAACTCTTAACAACTTTCCTATAGAGCGTCTGTCTTCTAGAAATTATGAGTTAGGTTTTTATTCTTTAAAAAAGGAATCCTTACTACTGATTCCAGTGTTATAAGCAACAGAAAAACAATTTTTGAAAATAATTCCTGAGAGCATGTAGGTAGGAAAAAAAAAAATCTGTGAAAATCAAATCTTTTCCAAGCAAAGTTTTCCCTTGACTGAATCTTTATTTTCAGTTGAAAGTCTGAATTGTTGAAAATTCCCGCTTAGCTTTATCCCTACTTACCCTGTACTTTTCCTGTAGGAGGAAAACCAAAACCTGAGTTACTGGGAATCATTTTCCTGAAAGTTATGTTTTCTTTTCCTGAACTGAGAAATCATTTGCAATGCCCTGAGTCCTCTTATTTCTTCAAAATAACCCCCTACCTTATACACATGAAGTAGTGTAACCACATTCCAACACAGTCATACTTATTAGAAGTTCAATGTCCCATGCATTTTAAGCAGAAGATGTTTTGGTTTAAGAACTAGTGGAAAATGTTAAAATAAATATTGTTCCAATCATTGCCCAAACAGTGCACTTAATTAATTTTACAAGCAGGTGGCAAAAATGACCTTCTTCTTAATTTTAGGGATATTTGGCCCTGCTGAACAAGGGTGTGGTGTGATCAATACTGATTTACATGGGCCAAATCCAGCTCCTGGTGAAGATGGTAATGGAGATTTGGGGCCTCGCTCTGTGACTTAACACCTCTTATAAAATGCTGCCTGGTTTCTGCCTGCTGAACCCAGATATCTGAAAAAAGATAACTCTGTTTTTCAGTACCACAGGTAAAATGCCACACTCTCTTTGCTCTGAGGAGTAAATCCTCAAGCCACTTTTCACTGATAATCTCTTTCTGATGCATTGACATCAGAAGCAAATCGCTAATGGTTGTTTTTCCTCTCTTCCAGACATGAGTCTTCATTCTGCAATCTCATATAAAATGGTATAAACTTGTGGAAATTCCAGACAGAAGGTGTTAATGGATTGCTCGATTCAAAAGCGTTAACTTGGTGGAGTTATTTCAGAATTACACCAGCATAACTGAGATTCAAATTAGATCTCCGTAATGTTAATAAATGATTAGTTAATACTCAAAATATCAAATTCATAAGCAGTTCTACATAAACTTACAAATAAATAAACTGTACTGTCAGTGACTTATTTTTGCCTGATTTTTCCTCAAGTTTACTCTTTTGATGATGATAAATATTTTTATTATTCTTCATTCGTGGGTTATAGTGTTTTGAAAACACTTTTCAGAGGCACATACAAATGCATGTGATTTTGAAGGATATTGAATTCACTCCACTGTATTTATCCTAGTGCTAGAAAGTGCACATCACCCATTACCCAAGGAGCAAGAAGCAAGCAGAGCTCGGTGCTCTATGCTGCTCACGTTTATTCCAAGGGACAAGAGAGTGCCGTGCTTCTTTAAGGACATTCTTGCATCACTCCTGCATTGCCTATGCCCATCAGTGACTCAAGACCAGAGTACTCTGACTGAATAGATTTGATTAAGCCTTTCTGGGAGTAGATCTATCACAGTCCTGCTTCTTCACGTTGCATGATAACATTCACCCCCAGGCAGACTTTTGATTAAAAGTTCCCCCGAAGATTTGTGGAGAAATCCTGTTTATTCCCACAACTCTGAGAGCATAGAGTTTATGTGCCCACAGTTTGAAGTGCAAATTACATAAATTGCAACTTGGCAAAAATGTTTCTGGAGCTGGGAAACTGACTGGGGAAGCCCATAGATGTTTTCCATTGGAGTATGGCATAAAAAATGTGCCCATTTTAAAAAAAAGTTTTTAATTTTTTTAAGTTAACCTGCACAATCTTTAAAACTGGGAATGATGAGCAAAGAAAAGGACAGAGCTTGGAGTGCAGGATGGGAACTGGAAAAGCTTTAGAGAATCCTTTTTTCAAAGCAGAACCACACACTGATGTCACCAGACTCCTGTGATACAATTGATTTTCTATGCAGCACTTGTTAGATCCTTGCCTCTTCATTTTTACCTTTGTTTTAGACATAGCAAATGAGCAAACATTTTTTCTTCACCTTGGAAAGTTTTTTACTTAGTTTTAGAAGAACTTGAAAAAGTATTTGCCAAGTCATTTTTGAACTGCACACCAGCAGAGTGATTATTTTTTACACTTCTCACTGTTAGAAGTACAAGTCACTTTGGCCTACTCGTAATGCAAACCAGCTTGATTGTACAAGTTCAAACTCCTTTTCACTAACTTTTTCCAACTAGATCATAGGTAAGGGATGAGGAGAATTGGCTCATGAAAAATTAAAAAAGTGTTTGAACTGTTGGTTCATAAGCGGTTAAGCACCAGCAGCACAGACTGAAATATTTCATTGATGGTTTGACAGCTAACACTGCAGGGTATGACTCAGGACTTCTTGTTCACTCTTCACTCAGACTGAACCATGATGATTTTTATCAAATTGAGGAGTTAGTAGAAAATGCTGATTGGATCTCTTTGATGCCAGTGTCAGTCTTAATTCCATATTTCTCTGACCGTGGTATGCTGTGGAAAATACTTTAAATGATATGAAAACATCTAAACTGCTGTGGTGTGATTTTCTGTGATGCTAATCCTTCTAATCCCACATGGGTAACACACTGAAAGGCCGCCAAAGATCAGGATCCTGATGAGAGGCATTTTACAGATGTAGTGGTATACTGAGAGTTCCTGCTCTGTCCTCAGCTTCTGTTAGCTTGATGGTCTGTGTCAGCATGGTAAGATGATTGGTAGCATCCCCATTAATACAGATTTGCTACTGGTCACAAAGTGCTGTGTGAATTTCAGACTTTCTTCTTCTGCCATCAAACCATGTGGAAATATTTTTAAGTTGAAAAACTTCCGCTGTGCCTATCTCCAAGCAGGAGATCAGGACAGGAAGAGAAAGGACAGAGACTTCTGACATCGATGTTAGTGAATACAGGTGCTGCAGCATGTGGTTGCACAACTTTTTATTTTTCCTGCTGTTTATAACATCTTGGCATTCAGAATAGCTCCCTGTGCTGTGCTCCGGGGATTGAGCAGAGCTGACTCTGATCTTGTTGTAGGTCGCTTCATTCACCAGGTTCCACGGATCAAGGACTAATTTTTATCAGTTGCAAAAGTAAAAGAGATAAAGACAAAGATAAAGGAAGCACATTTCTTCCCCCCTGTTCCTGGGTAATTTGCCTATCGCCACAGGACTCATTTACAATAGAAGAGATCAATAACAATATATCAGTATGAGCAGGAATTCTTTCAAGAGTCTTTATCCAAGCAATTATAAAACAGTCTCTTCTGGGTCACGTATGTACTTTACCTTTGATTGGAAAGAACCGTGTTTAGCTGTAGCAGTCATATGCACTATCTGTAGCACTTTGAATGTGTGATTCTCATCTATTTGTAGAAATTAAACTGACGCGTACACAGCAGTCCTGCGATTATTCCCTTTTAAATATTTTCCACTCTCAGGAAAACTATGGGAAAAGGTGCCAAAGAGTAATTTCCAGTTAAAAAACTGTCTAAAAATTCTGAAACAAATGGGCCATTTCTAATGACTCAAGCACTGAATCATAGAACAAAACACAGAACCACTTCAATGCAACAAGTCTGTAAGTAAAGAGTAAAACCCAAACATTTATGGGATACAGGCCATGCTCTTGTGTTGAAAATAAATGAATATAGATAACACATCTGATGTGGAAATAAACTGAAGTTGGCTGAACCTTGCTCTAATGGAGTTACTGAAACCCACAACAAACTCACGTATCCAGGTGAAGATGCTTTACTTTATTTGGAAGATTCTGACAAGAATTCTTACCAATTCACAAACAGCACTCAAAGTATGCTAAATCATGAATTACAGTGAAAAAAAAAAAAAAATCCAGTAGGTTTAACTATTAGGATTTGATTTTCTATGAAAACATTTTTTTCTTTTGCTAACTTCCTCATCTCTTGAATTAAATCCAAGAATCATCTTTTACTGTGTTACTCCAGTATTTTTCATTTACAATCAAATCAGTATTGGACTAAATGTCAGGAGACATATTCTTTGTTTTATATTCTCACACCTGTTTCATAGGATCATGGGACCATGGGATTGGAGGACCCCTCTAACCCAACCTCATGCTCAAAGCAGATGTCGCTCTACAATCAGATCAGGTTGCTCAGGCCTGTGGTCAGCTGGGTCTTGAAAACCTCCAAGGACAGATACTGCACAAATTCTCTGGACAGCCTGCACCCCACCTGACTGTTCTCACGAGGGAAAAGGCTTTCACACAACAGCTTGTGGGAAACTGTCTATATGTATGATGTTGTTGTCAATGTTGTTGTTGGTTTTAATTTCTCAATAAATATTTCATGAACCATCTGCCAGTGACTGCAGAATGAGTAACACTGGTCTAGATCATAAGGGCAGGATTTCTCAAAACTGTCTCTTGGTCACTTTTTTATGCCAAACTTGGGTTTTTCCAAAGAATTCTAAAAATATTCTAAAAATGACAATTAATACAGAGATGTGTACAGCCAAAATACTAATTAAAACAGACAAAAACCAGTCAGGTGGAGGAGGAGTTAAGTAGCTTCCCATACTAGAGTGGTTAAGATGCCCAGCTGCAGGCAGCATGTAAAAGCATGTTGTCCAAATACCCAATCATTTTCCAAATTAGACTAATTATCTGTAGCTAGTAACTGAGGAGCGGATGGTAAGGCTTGATAGGTATTTTGCTAAAGAACCTGAAGCATAAATCCTTGTTGGTGTAAATCCATCTTCAACTAATATTGTCAGAAACTGGGTATGTAATAGATAGGTATTTTTGGTACATCTCAGAAATCTAAACACTAGTGTACAGGGCAGTAATAAGACTGGAAAAGTCAGCCAGGGCCATAAACCTAGCTTCAGCATTGATGGTTCACACAGGTTAGTTGCTACTGGTCTCTGCTTGGGCTGCTCCACTTGCTTCTGCCTGGAGGAAACGGGATATGGAGGCCAAAAACCTGAAGCAGTGGGGTTGTGAAGCAATTAGCATCACTCGCCTTGGGACCAGGTCCCAGACCTCTTGTATTTGCTGGTAAAGACCACGTAGCCAGGTCCCCGGGGGCTCCATGAGAAAGCTGCTCAAGGGAATGCAGTCTGGCCTGTTCTGTGCTCCTCTGCCACGGATCATGTAGGCCTGGATTCCTCCCTCAAACACCTTCAGGTGAAGCATGCAAGACAGAAGCTTCATTGCTCCAGGCCCCTGGGGGGTCAATGGAGAAAGAAAGACACATCTGGAAGGTGATTCAGCACCCCGAGAAGAGTCTGAATCTCCCTATTGACTGTTGGCAGCATTTAGGTCCCCTACACATCTAGCGCAGCCGTCTTAGACACCTTTAAAATTACTCAGGGTTAATTTGGGCTACAATTAGTCAAAGAACATTGTGAAGAAAACCTCATGATAGCTCCAGCTAAGATTAGGCAGGACTGTTTGAAGGGTTCTGGCCATCTGGGCACTAAACATGCACGTGGCTATGAAACAATATATGCAATCAATCAGACCTACCACAGCGACCGTGTATGGGGTGCATCCAGCCATAGTGCATGGTACATACAGAATCCGGCATTTCTGGTCTGCGTTAAATGAATAACTGAATGAAAATGTGCAGAATGATTATACACAAAGCAGTGCATGCTCTCCTTGTGCATGGCAGAGATGTATGAGACATTCGTTGTCTTCTACTGCACCCAGGTTCAAAAGTTCAGCTAATTATGTGATGTGCAACTTTCCAGCAATTATTATTTCATACGATAGCACTACCAAGCTCAGTTTCAAGCTCCTAAATGTGCAGCTAAACAGAAATGCTACACCATTTATCCTACCCATGTTTGACCAGTGAAGGAAGCTTATCTTTTCCAGACTGATGATTACAAGTTTATTTCACATTGCTTATTTGTCTAGTGGTTTTTTTTTTAATTGTGATTATCTCTTAGTCTGCATATATTGAAGAATTTATGGGCTTAAATATGAAAACAGTGAATTAAAGTACATTGGATCATCCAGACCAACTCTTTCTGCATAGCATGATGACCATTAAGCTATGTAGTTAAGCTGCACAGACTCCGCTAGAGAATCTTTTACCACCTCCATGCAAGTCTGTACAAAAACCATCATTCACTCAGCCCATCCACTCTTTCTCTGCTCAGTCAAAGCCTGGAAAAACAGGTGCATCTTCCAGTTAATCCTGAAAGACATGTATCTTAGCCATAGAAGTGGCTTGTGATGTCTGAGATGATAGTCCATTCATCTTTTGAATTGCTAGAGACACTACTGTCATAAACATGGTTAACAATTAGTATCCATTTTCACGTACAAGAAGCCATAAACTGAAGTGGAAGAATAAAGCTCTGTTATGGATGTTGTAAAAGCTAGCATGATGAAGGAAACCTGCTGTGACCACTCAAACCCCTAGGCCAAATGTGCCTGGAAATTGCAGATATTTCATTGTCATTCATTTCACATTTTTCTGGGTGGTAGATGTATGGAGGAATTCCTATTGCCTGTGGCTGTTCCCCACACTGAGGTCAGGGCAGATAAAGAAATTCTGTTCCTTGGGAGCTATCTTTCTAGTTTTCCTTATGTATTCACCACTTCTCTGCAGTGCTTCACAACATTTTTGCCACTATTGCTCAATGTTTGCTGCAGGTAGGATAAAAAAATTCTCTCTTCAGGGAATTCCCTCAGATAATCTCTCACAGGGTGTGTCTATACAGTCTTTTGTAGGCACTGAATGAGCTCTGCCCAGTCTCTAAGAAAGCCGAAACCATGTGCATCCTATTAACAAAATGTGAAGCCCAGGCTAACTGCCCTTATTACTGGGGTTCTCAAACACTGCCTTCAGATGGCTTCCAGATGTTTGAAAATCAGATGGACGTCTAAGTGTGAGCTCGTCAACCAAGGCCTCTTTCATAGCTATTGTAGGAGAAAATAAACACTACCAGAGACAAATTGTATGACCTATGTTAGATCCCTATCTTAGGATGAGATGAATCAGCTTCTGGAGGTGTCTTTCTCTATATCTACTGTATACAGAAAGGCCATTGTGTCTCGCTCAGACTTAAATTCTCATTACAAAAAAAAAAAAAAAGAAAGCTGAGATCTTTAGATAACCATTTGTCTCAGGAACCTGGACTTCAATGAAATATTAAATAATGTGGGACTTGTCCTGTGAGATAGCAATGCTGTGATCCTAATATTAGGCCTCAACCCTAGTTTTAAAGTCTTCCAAGAACCTCCTTTAAATATTTTTACAACAAGGTGTTTAATTCCACACACTCACCCTGAAAAGCGGACTCATCTTCTGTCCATTTTGCAGGCATGCAGTAGTATCCTGAGGCTTGGACAAACCAGGACCTCTCAGATTTGCCAGAGAAAGCATGCCTCTCCATGCCTGGCATGTTGACTTCTCTCTCCTCTCACCCAGGTTCCTCCACATTAGGAATTCAGCAACGGCCAGTTCAGTCAGTCCTTGAGGGAATAATGTAAATGGAAGTATCTCATTCTGACTTTTTAAGACTGCTCTTAATTACTATGTAGACTTACCCACAGTGTCCTCTTTGAGCTGGTGCTGTTAGAAGTTTTGACCTCCTCATTAACGATTTCATTCTGTATTCTTTCAGTCTTGAAGAATTTAGACTGCTTACCTCTGTTTCTGTGGTGACTATATGAAGTTCTTGAGTTTGCTTGCTGGCCTACGACCTTAGGCTAAATGGGCTATAAAGTTTGTTCTGGAAGTCTGGATAACAGAGCAATTAGAAACCAAACAGGTGTTGGAGTTGATGTTTATGAATGTAAACAATTGTGACCGTGGGATATACCCTCTTACAAATCACAGATTATGTCCCTTTCAAAATTGGTACCTCATGTCAGTTAACCTAGGCTTTCGCAGCCACGAATGAGAATGTCTAGAATTGTCATTTCAGTCACACTATAGATATGTTTAAAAACTGCAATTCAGCTCATGAGTTTTATTTTCCTTGATAGTTATGCTTTCTCAAGCCAACAGATTCATCAACAGCACATTTGTATTTTATGCCTGTACACACATGCGTGCACACTGTTTATACACAGCAACACAGAAACATAAACACAGATCACTTGAGCCAAAGGTAACCATCAAGAAGAGTTTGTCAAAAGCATGCAACAACACAGAAGCTTCAGGCTGGAAAGGCCGGTTTCATACTACTTAAGTTAGGCGTCTGTTCACCATAACCTTCCTCCTTGTCAAAGGAGACACATAACTCTGGAGGGTGATTTAGCTCACTCAGGAATTCAGCTGTCTTCTGGTGGTGTTTGTCTCTTTTCAATGAAGGCAGGTCTAGGTATTCAAAGTGTTACACACTCAGAAACACCTTAGATTTGCTGAATGTAGGGTGGGGTGGTATTTACTTGAGAAAAACCAATGCTGGCCTTCTCAAACCACATGGCCTAAAATCAGGTATGTGCAGTGTAGCAATCTACACAAGTGATTCTACAGTCTTGCTGAAGTCATCTGGGTCCTAGTCAGTCTTCTCAAGAAGACACCTACATCTGATGAGCTGAATTGTTTCCAAAAGTCCAGTGAATTGTTCCCTATTAGAAATTTAGATACCTAGCTTGCATCTAGATGCATTAGGTAACAAAAGGTAGGATGACCTAAATCCTTCCTCACTTATTTCACTTGGTGGCTTCAGTTCACAAGGTCTTTTCACAAAATCAAGCCCCACGCATAGGGAAAAAAGAGGACTAAGATGTCCTACTCATTTCAATAATTATATAATTATATTCTGCTGGCTGCTCAATGCTTTAAAAAAACTTCCCTGATGACTCTGGTTTGGGTTCCTAAGGCACATAGAAAGTTTTTCCTTGCCAAAAATTGCAATATGACAGGATTAAGTCTGAATTTGCGATTTTTCTTTCCTGTTCTCTTCTTTCCCTCCTTACCCTTCTGTAACTGAGATTGTTAATCTACTTGGTTCCAGTGAGAACCAGAGTACAGCTACCTCACTGAGATCTCTTCAATTAATATTTAGATGCTACATAAATTTGCTACTAACAATTGCATAAGTATTGCTAGGGAAGGTGCATCATAAAATACTGAGTAGTAGCTTGGTGGTAAGGTTGCTTACCAGAGTTGTTTGAAATGGCAGGACAGGAAAATACTCCAAAGCTAAGTAATATAACAACCAACCTCTTTGGAAGCAGGACTTTCGCATTTTTCATTTATTAACTAACTGTGAAATTCTTCTGTTTCATTCCTACACAAAATAAGAATAGTTTCTTAAATATCAGGTAAGTTGTGCAGAGGAACTTTGTGGTTTTCTTGCAGTCCTCAGAGCTTAGAAGCATAGCACAGACTCCCAAGAGAAGCTCCTTCACAAAACCTTTGTCTCCTCCCTACATGACATGAATATCAAAAACACATGAAATACAGTGTATTTAATTGGGTTTTTTACACCAAATAAAGCAGGATGGATTATTAATCCAACTAACCCAGTTTTAATTTTTTAACTTAGCTTCCTCAATTCCATGAATGAACATGGGAGAAAGCAGACTTGCACACACATGTGATACCGTTCCTTTCTGCCCCAGAACACTTAATACAGGTACTCCTGTATTTTGGCAGACAAGCATTATTTAATACCCCTGGCTTCTTTGTACTACCTGCTCCACAGAACCCTTGACTTCTGGCCAAGATTACAGTCTTCACGACATGATGGTTGGGGTTTTCCCCAAAGCCTGTCCCCACCCTCCCACTTCTTAATGACAGTTTAGAGTTCTATTAGTATATCCTCAGATCCAGCGTATTTCTCTATCTCTCTACACGTCAGGGTGGTTCTGTTGTACTTTCAAGTTAGTTTTACAGTGGTAATTATGGATCAAGAGTTCACATAGTGCTGTACTTTATGTTAATATGCAGATAAATGTATAATCGCTCAGTATTATGAAAAGTTCTAAATGAAGGACCAAATGACTTTGTCATTTTACCCCACCCTTTGTGAGTCAGTAAAACGGATTGAATTATAGCAGAACCAGTACTTCACTGTGATGAAACTCATAAAAAAAACACCAGAAAATGTCACTACATGTTGGCAGTTTATAAAAGAAGATTAACTAGCTAGCTTATCCATTGGTATTAACATGTCTTTAATAATGGCAACATTCTTTGCAAATTAAATAGCTATTAATTAAAAAGCCTGTCCAGATATGCTTCTGTGCCCGTGTGAATATAGGCATCTTCCTACCTTACTGAATAGAATTATATAGAAAGAACTAAGCCTGTTTCTATGTTTTCAGCAGATTATGCATAGAATTTAAGACCAGTTTGCGCTCACAATCCAAAGGGTGACAGGAGTGTTGATCTGCTTGAGGGTAGAAAGGCTTTACAGAGTGATCTGGACAGGCTGAATTGATGGGCCAAGAACAATGGTAAGAGGTTCAATAGGGCCAAGTGCCCGGTCCTGCACTTGAGTCACAACAATCCCGTGCAACTCTACAAGATTGGGGAAGAGTGGCTGGAAAGATGCCCAGCAGAAAAGGACCTGGGGGTGTTGGTCAATAGCTGGCTGAATATGAGCCAACAGTGTGCCCAGGTGGCATCCTAGATTATATAAAAAATAATGGCACCAGCAGGACTGGGGAAGTGATTGTCCCTCTGTACTCTGCACTGGTGGGGCCACACCTTGAACACTGTGTCCAGTTTTGGGCCACTTACTACAAGAAGGACATTGAGGTGTTGGAGCATGTTCAGAGAATGGCAACAAAGCTGGTGAAGGGTCAAGGGAACAAGTCTTATGAGGAGTGGCTGAGGAAACTGGGGTTGTTTAGCCTGGGAAAAAGGAAGCTCAAAGGATGCCTTCTCACTCTCTACAGCTACCTGAAAGGAGGTTGTAGTGAGGTGGGGGTTGGTCTCTTCTCCCAAGTAACAAGCAACTGGACGAGAGAAAACAGTCTTAAGTTACGCCGGGGAGATCTAGATTAGATATCAGGAAAAATTTCTTTACAGAGAGGATTGTGAAGTATTGGAACAGGCTGCCCAGGGAAGTGGTGGATTCACCATCCTTGGAGATATTTAAAAGATATATAGATGTGGTGCTGAGGGATATGGCTTAGTGGTGACTTGGCAGTGCTGGGTTAACGGTTGGACTTGATGATCTAAAAGGTCTCTTCCAACATAAACAATTCTATGATTCTATGATTTAGGTCCCAAAATTCCCTTCCTTCTCATCCACTAATGTACAAAATTTCATTGAAGTAGTGCCTAGAATCAGCGGCTTTTCCAGTCCAACCTTTGATTTCCCCTTAATCCAAAATTCTTCATCTGCTGCTAGAGGGAAGAAGGGTGTGCATGGTGCATCCTGGCTCTGATGGTTTTTATTTGGGTGATTCCCATCAATACTGTAGGATGTTACTACAAAAGAAGCTGAGATGGTCCACTGCATTGGGGAAAAAGAGTGTCACCCTTGTTCCTCCACAGCTGAAGGAAGCACAGTTTAGAGGAATTAGAGTAGATGATACAGGTAGGAGAATTTGGATAGAATTTTCCTAACATTTTGTAAATACAAATATTACTTATGTAATTATGTAAATGTACTTTAAAATGTATACAAGGAGGAACCTTTGAAACTCTTTCAGTGGCATAAAAAGTCATGCTTGCTGTAATTAGCATCTGAATCTTCAGATCCTTTTGTCTTCAGGACGAATCTAACCTTCCAGAATAGGTAACTGAAGACCCTTACAATATTTTTCAACAGATTTTATTAATGATCAACATGCAGTCCTGTCATAAGGACACTTAGGACAGAAAGTGTCATAAGACACTTTCCCTCCATTACTGCATTGGCCAGGTAATCACAAACATGGATTTCATAGCAATGGATGTGTCTGCGTAATTTGTGTCTACATACCTTTGAGGTGCTGTAGGAGGAAGGCTGCACTATGAGGGTGCCAGTGCAAAGATTCCAGAGAGCTCTTACATCTACTAAATATTATAGCTATGTGTGAAGCAAAGAGTCTACATTGGAAAAAAAGTTAGGTACACTGCTCAGTGTAGTTGCAAAACCAAATCAGAACGCAAAACAGCCAGCATGTCTTCACAAGGCAAAGACCTCTGTGTGTGTGTATGTATGTATGTATGTACCTATTACAGTCATAACTCTCCTTTATTACTGCTAGAGCAACAGTGACAGGCTTTAGAGGTTAAATATATCTGGATGAAGATGGAGTGACTAGTGCTAGTCTAAGGCACAGCAAAGTGCAGAGAAGTCTTTTTATTAACTCCACATTCACTTTCAGATGAAGCCTAAAGAATGGGTAGGAGAAGCTTCAGATCTGTAGAAGGAAACAAAGGGGTAACTTAAAAAGACTATATACTAAGGGAGCCAAAGAATCCAGAGATCTGGAGCCTAGATATTCCCTAATTCTACAGCATTTATTTCCTGACCTGTCCTGGCTCCCACTATCTCCAAACCCCAAAGTGACAGTTGATGTCCAGCAGAAGAGTTGTGTATTACCTTTGTCTCTCTATTTTTGACAAAAGAAGATAACAAGCTATTTAAATTGTACCATGTAGTTAACCTAAGATAGATTCTGACAGGATTATAGATAATGGGTTAAGAACTTCTAATCTTTTTAAGAGATACAGACCAAAGCCCATGAAACCATCACCTTGAATCAAGGCTTTGTCTCTGCATCTGCTTATACATAGGGCAGTGGCATGATACCCTATTGTGAACTGCTAAACCTGGTAAAAGCAGCAAGCACAGAAGCCTTTTTCTAACTTTGCTGGAGCTCTTGATTTACTGAATTTAAGCTGGCAGATTCCAGACTCCGGAGAACTAAAGAACAGCTGCTCCCTACCCATTCAGATTGTGCCTTAAGTGACAGTCCCACACAGTAATGAAAGGAAACTATCTGTTTTGTATTGTTCAGCCCACACAGAAGGAAGCTCTCAAAATGTGAATTCTTAGTGTTTTTCTTTTTTCTTTGCAAAACATTCACCAAAATGCAGTTCTATGCTAGGATTAGGGGTTCTTTTGTAAGTGTGCCTTACTCGTTCACTGACTAGCTGAAAACAAAAGAAGTAAAATATCTGACAAAAGCTGCATACATGTTTGAACTTATGACACAGGCATAATATCAAATACGAATTCATCCCCTCTCAATACCAGTGATATCTGAAGTACAAAAACTCATGTGTTTGATCCCAAAATAATGACTTTTTTGCAATTTCCATCTGAATCCTGGTTTGTAAGTTCTTGTCGCTTACCCCCAGTGGCTTGGTTAATTATGTCAAGAATCAATACAGGTTGTAGACACTTAATGTGTACAAGTGTGTCTATATGTGAGGTAGATGTGTAAGTTCTTGTTAAAATAAACAGTGATTCAGGGGTTGATTCATGCATCTTCACAGGGATGCTGAGGAGATTATTCTAGGTACTTGGGACATATTTTGGGGCTGGCAGATAGGACAGGTGTATTAAAAACTCAAACCCTTCTGGACTGGCAGCTAGAAGCCAGACAATATCCTAGAACAGCTTGTATGGAACTGAATTTCTACATTTTACCTAGCTGAGCTGACTCTTAGCAGAGCCAGTAAATTCTGGAGAGCTGTTCAACTCTCTCTACAGTAGATGCCTACATTTGCTCAGCTGGGTATTCCATTCACCTTACTGACTAGAGCTCAAATTATTTTACAGATTAGGGCTCAAGTCAGAGGCCTAAACATAGGCATCCAACATAAATCATAATATCCTAGATGGTCTAAAAGATCTATACTGAGCTGGTGCTAGACAGGATTCAAACACCTTGCACTCTTCTGGGGAGGTAGCTGAAAACATGGTGGACTAACCTATGGGATCTAAGATGTCACTAGATTCATATTCTGAGCCCTGAAGACAGGTGAGATAAACTAACCTTGCCTGTACACAGATTTCAAAAGAAAAAATAACGATGTCTTGACTATTTATAGAAGGATTCATTCTATATTCAACATTTCTATGCAATTATTTTAACCCAATTAAATGCAATCATCTCTACCGATTAACCCTCTAGCAATGTAACTTGGACATTCCTAGATACAAAATGGATATTTGCAATGAGAAAAAAAAATTCTTTTTTATTGAAACAAATTTTAAATAAACATACTGATAAAAACATGTTATATTAATTTGCCAGTAATTTAAGGTCTTTAACTTTTTATTTGTGTATGCATGAATGATTAGCTGACTGAAACAAAATTATTTCACCAGACCACCAAATCCATCTGCCACTCTCACCTGCTGAATGATACATTTCTGGCAACTATAGAAAATTTGCCAATGGGGATGTTTGAATGGAATGTTGCTATATAACCAAACTCCAAAAAGTGTCTTTAAAATAGTGATGAATGAATGAAGACCACAAATAGGGGTTTTTTTCTGTCATAAATGTAATGCTTACATAGAGCTTTCTAATTGCATCGGTAACCGAACTGACAACAAAATAAATCTGAGAAAGAATGTGAAAAACTTCATATATCTTACACGGATGGTGGAGAAGATTTCAGGAAGACTTGAACTAGGTATTTGCTTAATAACAAACTTATATTTGCTCTTATGATCGCAATTGTGATTTCACGGACTTTCAAAATTAGGATGACAACAGCCTTGACATCTTGGGCAAAAAACTAGGTATATTCTCTTAGTAGCCTATAGAAATGTGACTGAGAGAGACTGAAAAAGAAAGTTTTACTCTTGTAATAGGTTAACAAATGAATTTTTTAAGAACACCTTGTCTGTATGAAACTAAACTTTTCAGATAACAGAATGTTTATTTATTACTTATGTACCTTTTTTTGACTTTTATTTTTGTACCTTTTCTTAATGAACTCTGATGCATTTGCAACATAAAATTTATGCTGGTGATAATTCTCCATAATTTTACTTTAAAATAAAGACATTGTAAATCCTTATTCCTAACCAACTAAATGTAATAACTCAATACCTTTAAAATAATGGCACATTGATGGTGATAACTCCTTTAATTTTTACATTTTTTGTTTTGTTGGTTTTAAAGTTGTAGATTTTAGACCACATCAATACCCCAATATATCTCAAAGTAATCCATAGCCATTGTGAACAGTTTCAGGGATAGAGCTACCCATCAATTAATTCATATTTGCTATTTCAAATCTGAACCTCTGCTAAATGCATAAATGCTCCAGCATATCCTGTCTAGATTCTGTATTAAACTAGGAACTCATATCTCCAGAGGCAACATGTTATCTTCTTAATCTTAGGATGTATTAGACCAGGTATTTCAGGCAGAAAAAACCAGAAATACGAATATCATGGTAGAGCTATGGCAAGAATCTCAGACACATTCTTCTCTCTGGCATTTCGTATGGGGTTAGTTTAGGTGTCAGCATATTGGCTCTTGTGAGTGAATTCCATTTATAAGCACCCTCCTGTACCAAATCCTTGGACAAAGTATTTAAATGTATTCCTTGAGATTGTGATTTCCACTCTTGCATCCAAAGACCCAAAATCTGTGTAGTCTCACTGTGCTAAGTCAGTCACCCATTATGGAACTGGTCTTTGGTTCCTTAACAAGGAAGGCTGAGAGGAGAAATGGCTAGTCTCTCTTTAAATTCAGGGGATAAGCATAAGTAGGCAAAAGAACTATTTTAAGCTAAAATATCATGTTGGAATAGAGAATATAGTTAAAAATTAGTAACAAAACACAGTTCAGAGTAGAAAATAAAGGAAGGATTCTAAGAAATAAATGCCCCCTCCCTGGAAGTGTTCCAGGCCAGTTTGGATGGGACTTCGAGCAACCCAATGTAGTGGAAGGTGTCTACCCACACAGCAGGTTTGGAACTAAATGATCTTTAAGGTCACTTCTAACTTAAAACATTCCATGATTCTATGAAACAAAGTTGTGAGTCTTCCAAGAAAACTAATGCGAGGAACAAACTTAGCCATTTTACAATGGCTTTGATCGGTTTATGAAAGGCATTCTATAGTCTGTTTGACCATGGTAACAAGGAACTGTATGTGGTGTCGTGATCTCCTCCTCGCGTGGTCTTCATACTCAGTAATGTTAAATCATAGAACAGAATTTGAAATCACATGAAACTGAGGGTCTCCTATCTTATTTTAAAGTATTTGCTGAGATTTATTATAAAGACACAAAGTGCCTCCTGCTCTATGTGTGGACTTTAAGATCCTGAATCCCCTTGGAGTATGTTTATCTTTCAGTGAAACTGGAGAAGCTGAGGATATTCAACAGTTCTTCAGATGCTTTCCTTACTTTACAAAACCAGATCCTTTCAGGTAACAGTAAGATAAAGATGCAGTGAATAATAAAAATAATAAAATCTAACAAGACAGTTGTAACTAGCAATGGTATGAATGCAGGTGAAAATCATGATGGATCCCACAGCAGTTTTTGGCTCAAGATCTTTGCTGGATTTGGCACGTATATTTCAAATATTTTAGTACCTCTTACGCTGTATTTTTATTTTGTCACATAATGTCTCTCATAAGAAGTTGAATTTGGTATGAATCAGGGATGACCTAATTTAACGGACAGTCCATCTATTTCTGAAGTCTTTCTCATAGCAACAACAGTTACCTGGCTTCTCTAGCTGAATAAAACAACAGTTCAAAGCCAACTGGTGCCTCGTAATAGTGTAGATAGGAATAGTCCTAAGTGTGATAGCAGTCTGCAAAGCAATGAAGTGGGACCTGGGTATTAGTCTGGAGTATTGGAGTTATGGCAAGAAGATTCTGCATTTGGACTGCTTCCTCCATGTGTTCATGCCAATGTTTCCATGTCTACTGTCTTCTTCAAGTCACGCAGATTGTGATTATGCCTTATTACCTGTATGTTTAAAATGGGGTTTCTGCCGCAGCTGAGTGTTGTAAAACAAGCAGTATGTAACACCTACACACTGGCCCATTTCTCCTGGAGGAGCTTCACTCCTTCTCACAGCCCCAGTTAGAGGTATCACACAGCACTGCAGTTCTTGACTGACATCTTTATGTCAACAATGCATTGCTTCGTAGTGCATGTTTGGAGTAAAAACACAAAGTCTTATTTATCAACAGATACTTTGGAACCAGCTTTTATATTCCTAAACAGTTTTACAACAGATGACTGAACAGATAGATACCTCATGTATGTGAAACCTCATTAGCGTTATCCATCCAATTAAGCGACTACATTGAAAGAAGTAGGTGGGAAATCTGCAAGGAGATAAAATGTTACCAAGATTTACTTAATGTAGTGAATGATTTTCTCTATTAGGACACCCAGAAGTCTAGTTGTAGACAGCCTAATGATAAGAGATCTGCCTCCAGAATTGATTCATCTTCACCCAATCTCCAATGGAAAAAAGAAAAAGATTTATGCTCAGAAGCAAAAAAATAACATTTTTAAAATCCACACATGCCAGCTTTAAAACCATATGTTTAAGCACAAACAAAAAATATTTTCTGTATTTTTTTTTTTGCAATTTCACTACCAGACACTTTCAATATGCTCAATTTGTTAAAGCGCATCGAGTATGCCATTTAAAAAGTAGCACTTATATGTCACTGTGCTTACTTTCACCATGAAAATAGACCTCTCAGCACTCAGATAAGATGAAGAGTGTTTAAAAAATAAGTGGTTTAACTCATGTCCTAGACACCTCCAAATCTGCTCTAGCTTAGAGCAGAGCGATATATGTATGGGAAGAAAAACACTTGCTACTGTGCAGAAGCTGATTTTATGGAACTTGGCTTCTTTCAGAGCAATTAGAGCCTAATGGCCTTTAAAGAGAAATCCTAGACTCACATATTTATTAACTATATCTCCTGGGACACAGCTTCTCTCTTCTCCATTTCTTCCTTTCACACTCAGGGTCAGAAGGAGGGCGGGTTTTGACATAATTCAGTTATCTTTTCTTAGTGATTTTCATTTTTTTTTTTCCGGGATGACCTCAGCAGATCTGCATGGGTGCAGCTGAAAGCAGCAACTGGCCACTTACATCTCTTCTTCCAAGGGCGTGATTTACTTAGGCAGATGCAGGCAGACCTGAGCTCGTTTTGCTGATCCTCAGAGCTAGCTGACTGAGCAGGAGTATGTACAGGATGAACTCAGGGCTGTCTGTACCCACCTGTGCAGGCATGCTCCATAAATCATTAGTCACAGTCATGGGAATAATTCCCCTAACACTATCCACGTAAAACCTGGCTGCGGAAAGCCTGGTAGGTGCAGCAATGGAGAGGTGGACAGCTCAAGTGGCACCAGAAGACAGGGTGATGAATCTCCCTTTGCAAATGTCCTCTTTTTTATTCTCTAAGAGAACTGCAGCAATTACCTTAGACTTCTGTCTAACTTGGAGATGTTGGAGGTAGTTAAGAGGAATCGAATCTTCCAAGGGTGAGATTACAAGCACCTTCCACGGAATGGGCACAGCTCTTAGGACTCAGTGGTAGGACACTGGCCAATGTGACAGCAGCTACCGCAGTCTGATGCGGACAGGATCAACCAAAGAGTTAATGCCATTGTTTTCAGAGTTTTGAGACATGGAGTATACAAAAAACAGAGCTTGGAAAATGTGATGTCTTGGTATGGTTTTACGTTGTTAGCAGGTCTAAACAGAACTATGTAGCAGTCATGGGTATTTACAATTAGGAACCATAGTCTATTTAAATCCTAATAAATATCTTCTGCTGAACTGTGTCAAAACAAAGTGGAAGATACCTTGCGTGGATTCCTTAAACAAATAATATTAAACTTACTTAAATAATGCCCTCCAGGTATTACACCTAAACACCTGTTTTCTTGAGCAACATCTACTCCCATGGGAAATAAGTTCAAAGCCAATATAGTAGCATACAAAATGTTTTTGCCAGGTACAAATGCTGCCTACGTTCAGTATTGCAAATGGAAATTTTTTTCCGTTTGCAGTCATTTTTCCTTAATAACCTAAGGTCATTTATACAACATGACTATTTTTATTTGTATGAAAGAAATTTTAATTTGAAATATTAAAGTGCAACTCTATTTTTAAAAGACTTTCTTCGGTTTAAAGGGAAGAAAATGTAAACCTTTACCCAGATAGGGTTTTAATGTTAATTCAGAAAGGGAGGGAAATCTTTCTGTGCTTCAGCCACAGTTTCTGTTTGGTCCTCAAGGAGACTCTGAAATGAAACCCTTCCAAAAAAATGAAAAGATCCCAGTTTCCTTCAATAGGCTCTGGATTAGGGCCAGCTCCTGCTCCCAGGACGATATCTCACTGGGTGGAAATGATCCCATTCTTATATCTCTGTATAGCAAGATTACACAAAATCAATAGCAAATATAAAGTGAGATTATAATTAGGCCTTGCTAACACTGACTTATTATTCAGAGTTAAAATCTAATTTGCAATGCAAATTAGGATTGGGAAGGATGACAGAAATAGAGAAAATAAAGGGAAGCAAGTAAAGGCTACATTGTTGGTGTCATTTCTGCCTCTTAGCAGATAGCCTGATTTTGTAATAGTCAAAGGCAAAGCTGTCACTGATTTCAGATAAGACAGGATTTTATCTGTTGCACTCCTTGTCTGTGGTTCATTTAAGAATCATGGCAGTTAAATCCTCTGAGCAAGCAGAGAAGGATACCGTTGATTATATTTAGAGACTTTTCCACTACTCAGATTTTTCCATTAATTACACTAGAAGTTTGATTGAGCTCTTTGCAAACACTAAAATCCACTGAGGGCTGGGTGTGAGCATTTCCAGAATTAATGGTAAATGAATGTTTTCAAAAATAGTGTTCTAGCTAAAACAATTTCCTCGTAAAGTATTCACAAGCAGCAGTTTTCCTGCAGTTCTCAGCTATGCAAAACAATATAATCATACCTTAAAGCCAACTGGAAAAAAGTTGTCTAAGTTTCAGTTTCTCCTAGAAACGCAACTGCTGACATTTCCAGTGATCTTTCCTAAATCCTATTGGAAAGAGCTTTTATTTTGCTACCTACCAGTTTGGTTTGCATTTTCTGGAAATCATCTCCAATGAGACGATTACCTCAGAGCAGTTAAAGAGAAATTTAAAATAAACACCACCAAGAACCAGAAAGATGTGAAATCTGGTTGACTTTGCCAAAGTCAAAGCCAATCAATTTCATATAAAAGGACAGACATCTTTCCGGCAATGATCAGGATTCTTATCTTAAACAAACCCAATAAATAATTATTTCTGATTTAGTTGGACTCTCTGTGTATGTCAGCTGGTATCCCAGTAGCATCCTCACTTTTGAAAAACTAGATGGAGTGTGTGGGCTCTATCCACCTGCACAACCTCTCTTACAGCTCTTCACTTTTTACGTTACCTTTATGGCTTGTGGCTTGGGCTTCGTAACAGTCAGCGGTTTCTGCCAGGTTAGAGAAATGAACTAAAGGTCTTGAAGTAAGGGACAGCTGAGATCGGTAAGATTCAACTGAGTTTGCAGACAAAAAAAACCCCAACGAGCCAACCAAACCAATAAACAAAGCAGTCAGTTTCTTAGAAGACACTTCAGAGACTTTATTGTCATGTCTTCTCTTCAGCTGTGCCTCAGAGTGAGGCTGGCCTGAGTCTTCCACTGGCGTCCTCTTCTGCTGTGACTGCTGTGGGGAGACGAGCAAGGGCAATATACGCAAGATATCTTATTACAACAAAAGGGTAGTGGGTTACAGAAAGTAGGTGACAAGCTCAGAGAAGATGTGGCTTAGCCCACCGTGTTCTGGAGACACATATACTGAGGCCAAACCTCCACTTGCAAGGTACTGAGATAACATATTTCCTCCTGGAAGAGCGACAAATGAGGTAAGGGTTGTAATTCTCAGGGAAGGCAGCATTATTACAGGATCTGCTGGTGGGATATCAGGGCAAGCTACTTCACCTGATCCATAAGATAGTGTAGAACTGGCTATCAGACTTACATTCACAAAGTAAACCTTGTAAAAAATTAAACTCCTTTTTTTCATGCTCAACTAGGTTCTTCTGTTTAAGCTCTACATTATTGCTCAACTATATTCTTACATCAGTTCATAGCTTAACATGATGAGTGTGCTTTTCGTGATTCCAAGGAAAGGTTGAAGAATTGATATCATCCAGATTCAAAAAGAAAGGGATGGAAAAAGTAAATCTCATTGGTGAAAAGGAGGGCTCAGCCAGCCCTACAGCAGTTTGACCTGAAGATAGCCTCTCGCAGCCACCAATGCAGCTGTCAGTGGAGATTTCAATAGCCAGATGTTGTTACAGGAAAATACATTCCAGAGTTCATTGGAGCTACTTATAGTCCTGACCTTGTGTGACCAAGGCAGCTGATTCTGCAGCTAAAAAAAGGTATTGCGGATTAAGCTGAACATGAAGCTTCAGCTATAGAATTATATGGTATTTTGCTAGCAAAAGTGTAATGACTAGAATATGCATGTGCCTCTTTACTGTGTCAGTGCAACTACTTTCTGAAAAAAATTTTAACCTGTTCTATATATCTCATGAGGTGAGCTTGTCGTTCCAGCAGTTGGTGGAGCTGGTATATTTTCTTGCCTTCTGAGCATTTGGCTGACTTACTGCCAGGTCCCTTTAAAATAGTTGTCCTTCAAGGTGAATATTATAAGATAACTGGAAAAAGTTTTTGTATATAAAAAAAGCTAAAATACCCTCCCTTTCTGCAGAACAAGAATGATTTTCAAGGTCCTGGAACGTGCTTGTTCCTCAGCCACCCACAGAATGCGTGGCAAAATTAAAGACATCTGACACGTACAGTACATCATGTCATGTCTGCTGATGTGATCCAATAAAGTACTCAGCATTACTCAATTCAAGGCTTATAGAAACAAAAAGGAGATGCTGATTGCTTAATATTTACTTATAGTTTTGCAACAGGACAAATAATCACACCTTCATTTCAGGGGAGTTTTCCTAACTCCTTTGCAGAAAACAAAATTCAGTTAGAAAGACTTATGTTTCCTAACTTCATATAATGTTTACTAAAATATTTGTTTGGGAGCTTGACATTGTAATGGGTTTGCCGTATGAGATGTCCCTTTTCAGCAGTGAGACAGTAGAGGGAGTGGAGGACTGGTTATTCAGAACCAGACCCTATAAGCAGGGACTATTTATATTCTTTTACATGGTTCTGAATCTCCACCTGAAACACTTTTAAAGGTCCTGCACTGCTGTTTTCAGTATGAGCTGTAAGTGTGAGAAATCCACATGACTCTGTAGTAAATTTTGCAATTTATCAGGTTCCTTCAAATTTTGACACTATATTATACCAAGAAAAATACCCGTGCATTTTTGATGGGATGAGAAACAGTACTTATAGTTTCGGGATTTCACCTGCTGGATGGGTGTCCTGTGATATTAAAGTGTCATTCTACTCTGCGTTAGGCATGCCCTGTGGCCTTGAATAAAAGCACTGTCAAACCTCAATCTCCTCCCTTCTTTCTCACTGTAACCATTAAGCAGAAGGCAGATGACAGCAGTCATTCCCACCACAGTCTCATTTTTCCAGGTCTCTTGTTTTCTGTAGAAATAGTGCTACTTCAGCTGGTTTTTTTAGTGCAAAGTATACTTGTGGCTTGTTCCATCTCTTGCCATTGCTAGCACTGAAGAAACGCCTCTTTAGACCGCGTCTGTTTGGTCTGCTTAGGGGTCTGTCAGTGGTTTTCAGGTCTTCACCAGTATTGTATTTTTCGTATTACTGCAGACAGTCTTGTATGTGTTATAGCCTCTCCACTACTTCTTCCTTCAGCTTATCATGCTCTAAATATTTCAGAGTTTCTGACACCTGCCTAGTTTTCTCTAGTTCTTTTTAATGTACTCTCTGTAGTGTGGGAGGATGTTTCAAATAATATACGTAGAGACTCGATTTTTCTTGTCTTCCTAAGTTCATGAGGTGTCTGTACTATATGGCTTCTCCAATGCATTTGGGTTCTTAAACACGGTCTCCACTTTGACAATTTTTAGATTTTTAGAATTTGTTGATATTTATACAAATCAGAGGGATAATATATTAAAATCACTTTTAAGAAGAATACAAAAGAAAATCGGGCTTTATAATTATGGATAGGAAAAGTATGTCTTAGGGCATCTAATAAGAGGAAATATTGATAAAAATAAGAAAAATTATAAGTATAGAGAAGAATTATTTTACATATTGAAAATTTACCTTCTTCATTTCATAAAGACTTCTCGTCCAAGAAACATCTCTTTTTGGCTGGCTGTACCTAGTTATTATCAGCAGTAAACATTTCACCAGTTGTTCACAGATAGAGCAAAAAAGCAAACAAATTCATGAATCATCCAACCTAAGGTAAACTTTGAACCAACTCTGCAGTTAACTCCAAGATTAAATGCCCTTTGAATATCTATGAATGTTTTTGCTTTTATACTTCCAACGACAAAGCATCTTCTTTGGCCATTCGAAACTCATCAAAATCTATCTAAAATTACTGCCAACGGAGGATTTTGTGATGGCGGTGTCATAGCTACAAAGATACAGAACAGTTTTTAAAAGAGTCTCATGTTTTCCTTTCTTTTTTTTTTTTTTTTCCTAAATAGACAATGCTTACCTCACAGATTCCTGTGTGAAAATTAGAGGCTGAGTTTATAAAATTACCAGCCCTACCCATGTCAGATCTTCTCCACATATTTCAGCTGAAAAATTATAGAGGGGACATTAAGCTTTATAGAAACCCACAATTATGAAGAAGCAAATATGTGCAGAACCATTAAAGGTGCATTTGAAGAGAAATGAGTGAAAAAAATGTTGATTACCAGACTGAAAATGATTGGAGAATTATAAAGCAGTGGGGGATTTGATTCTGCAGAGTCCCCATCACTGGGAAGATGAATTTCGGATCATGGAGTATTAGGCTGTCTGGAAGACATCTCACATGATCCCCTCTGGGCTAAATGGCCCTTACATGAACGACTCTGTGCAGGACTGAGCTTTTATGGCACGTAGACACTGACGAAAACAAGGAGGCCAGGCACTGAGCTCTAGAGGAGGTCTCCTGACAATCCCACCCCCTCACAAGAGAAGCTTATTCCCTGGTTTTGGTTCAGTTAGCTCAAGAAAATTCGTTCTTCCGAGCCAGCACTAAGCAGCACAAAGAGGACCCAAGTCAGGATTTGGTCTGGAGCTTTTGGTATTATAGACACGGCCCCACCAATATGCATCCTTGTTCCCCATTCCCAAGATGTGCTGAGCCTCACTGAAGGAGCAGTGAGGAGACAACACTTTGCAGGCCTATTCTACACACCTGCAAGTTAGTGACTGCTCTTTTAGGAAAAGGATGGTGGGATTCTAGCAGCACTGGGAAGCTACACACTTACAATGGATGTTACTGTCATAGCTGCTTATAATAGCAAATTCATGTGCAGAAATCAGACTTTGTCTCACAGCAAAAATGTCTTTTGAGTCAGGTTGCTGGGGTTTTTTTGAAGTTGAACTGCAGCCTTTGCTGTTAGGGAGTTGGAAATTCATCGACGAATTTGGGAGCTCTTGATACTTTCCACCATACTCACATTTTCCTCTTTAAGGGACCAAGCAAAACCTCTGTAAACCACTTCTCTGTTGTGGGTGCCATCTAAAACAAGGCTGCAGGCAAAGGAAGCACATCCATTTCTGGATTTCCAATGGGTTTTTAAAGGCTAAGGACCTCCACCTATTTTCTTCCTCTGACAGCAAAGGAAAGGAACAGGGAGTAGAAGACAGAGGAGATCAGACCATAGCTCACAAGGTGCGGCATTACTCCCTCCTGTCCTGGGGGAAAATGGAGAATTGAAGTAGGTGGAAAAAGCTAGGACAGTGGATGAGAAGGAGGCAGCTGAAGGACTGATTATATATGGGCAGACAGGACATTATTCCTAGGGTTGCTTCATGCTCCCTCCTGCCTTCCCTTATATTTGAGCTGAGCACATGGCCTGCCTAGGTAGAGGGTGCAAGGTGGCTCCTAAATTTTTGTTCAAAGAGTAATGCCTTTTCTTTCGTAGGTGTTTTTTGGAGAAAAGTGGAAGTTCTGGTCCTGGACAAGAGGAAGGTTGGGAAGATGGAGTTCAGTCAGCACAATACAGAAGTGAGGTGGCGTTGTGGGAAGAGAAAAGAGAAAATTAAAAGCAGAGCCAAAGCTTGAGGAAAAGTTTAGGACCACACGGACAGGACAACAGAGAGGGAATCCATATAGCCAGCAATGCCAAGGAAGAAGGAAAAGTTAGGTGTGAAAGTCATGTGTCACCTAGCTTTGGTAACAAACTGATGCCACAACCCTTTTCTCCCTTTTCTCTCTCTGTTGTGTTGACACATATAGAGCGAGTTTTCCAAATTTTTCTAGACTATACGGGTGGACAAAACCAACAGAAATACATTGGGACTGTTTGTCCAACGATCTTCAATACTTATTTTATAATGGAAATAAAAATGAAGTGGAAATGGAAATAAAAGGGCTTTACATGTAGACAGTGAAGAAAGATTAACAGGAAAGCATTATTCTTTCTCTAAGTGCATTTACATTTCCAGAAGGACAGTAGCTTAATGAGATGGTGTATGTCTTAAAACAGGACTTCATGCCTGGCCATCTGTTAGTCTCATCTTGGCTTTCCCTCATTTTCATAGACTAGTGTTTGCATCCCTCCAGCACATGTTCATTTCTTCATTTTTAAACAAGTATTTAAATATATAAGGAAATGGCTGAGACCCTGGGGAACAACTTCGTAGTGTGGTCTGAATGAACTTCAAAAAGTGCTCAGAAAATGCCTTCTCTTTCTCACACAGTGTTATGACTTGACCTGTCTCTCTTCTCCCTCCAATAAGTGATAACAACACTAAAAGTTATGCCTTTTTAAAGTTATATTAATTTTTTAATTTCCTCTGAAAAATGAAGCTTCATTTTCTATCTTTTTTTTTTTTTTCCAGATGGAAAAACTTCAGCCATATTGTGCCTTTTGTACTAAGACACCCAATTCTTCCTGACTAAAGTGTTGCAAAGAGCTTGGTATCTCAAATGCCATGATAAATGAAATCTTTCAATATGAATAAAAAATCATGTCCATGGGGAGATTGGTCTAAAATTCTGTGCAAGATTTATATGTTATATTAAAGAACCATCAACCTCCTGTAAGGAGATGAAACAAGGAACCTATTTTCACTATCAAGAGACATAAAAAAATATATTCCTAATTAAAATTTTAAAATACATATAGGGATTTTTGACTGTTTCGAGTTGCTCAAGTCCCTGTCATAAAAGATCTTTGTGCTAAAAGCACTTAATGAAAATCAAGGTCCTTTAAAACTATCTCTGACCGAGTGCCGGGACACTGTGGAGGGCAGAAGTCGCACTTGTCACGCTTCGCTGAAGAAACACTTTATTTGGAATTCTGAAGCGTGTCAGCAGCTCCTACTAAACACTTGCACCTCTTGATTTTTTCTCGAGACAGCTTGTGCAATGTGACATATAAGACAGAAAAATGCAAAGACATTTATATATGTATTTAAATACAGAACAGCCCCCAGGGTATGTATTAGGCAAAATTAGGAGCCCAGTTGAGCTGGTTGAAACATTTTCCCTCTGTCAAATCCTGTTTTCAGCACCATTACTCAGGCTCCAGGTAGGCACAGGAGCGACTCTCCCTGACCTGGTGATGTGGAAATGTGACAGAACCCAAATTAAAGGCTTTCTGAACCTTCTTGGGGGAGAAGAAATCTTAAATCCAGATCAACCACATCCCTGTTAGAAGCCTTATCTGAAGTAAGATCTTGTGGCCACTGCCTCCTGCTGTATCTGTATTGTTTGCAGAAAGAGGTGAATATTCAGGAGCTTAAGGAGCAAGACAGACTCTGCAAGAGCTTGCGGCACTTGGCTGGGCTGTTGGCTTGAAGTCTTGGCTCTGCTTGGAGTGGAGTAGAGCCTCACAACTGAACTCCATCACAAGATGCCCTCTCTCTCACGCTGCAGGCGCTCTCTGATGGTTTTGTTTATTGTTTGTTTCCTCCCACACAAAAAAACCACCAGAGCTCTCATTTTTGTTCTCCACCAGAAGCAAACCGCAGAATGTCAAAAACTCTGTGAACTGCAGGCATCATCTTTTGGCCACCGTTCAGGTGCAGGGCTGCCCTTGGCACTTGGCTTGCTCTCCACAACGTATCCGTTGTCTCAGTGTAACACCACCCTCTCTCCTTTCCCTTTACTACCACTTGCACGCCCTCTACACTGAGCCTTCCTGGCAAGATGTCCAAAGAGTGAGTAAACAGAGAAATATACATAAGAGTTTTCAGGAGGCTGCTGCTTCTTTTCGCTTTCTGATTTGATGCTGCTTTGGTCTTAACTGTCTTTTTTTAAAAAAAAAACCCCTTAATTTATGATTTTTTATAAATGTTTTTCAGAAACAAGGAGAATGACAGCAAAAGCATCCCATTTAAATTCTAAAAAGAAGCAATGTAGATATGGCTACTTTAGGAAGGAATAAAATTATTCAGAATAATTGAAAGGCAATGATAAGAGTGCTATATAATAATTGGGGAGGAAACAGTTGATAGAATAAAAAGACAGCATTTTTTTAAAAAACCCCAGAGACATCTGTTTTTCTATTATCTAAGAAAGCAATCCAGGGAATTTGAAAATCTGTAGGAATCTTAAAAGTAGGTCTTATGAGGCCTTCAAAAATAAATGTATCTGTGACAGTAAGCAAGAAATTAATAACAATATGATGCTCTAACACTAGTCCCTATGTCAAGCAATTGCGAGGACAGCTGAAAGCAGCGTGGGAGAAGGGGACCCTCTTCTGCACATCAGAAAGTGGCAGGATGTAAGCTGTTTATCCTAGATTTTTTAACCAGACAGCCCCGGATCTTTTGCTAAGTCTTTAATGCTTTGTTATGAAAGGCAGCTATCAGCTGAAAAACTCCAGGCCCACTGCTCACTTTCCTGTAACCAGGATCTGCCATCATTTAGGATCCAGTACTCAAAAATTTTTGTCTAACATACAGAATTGAAATTCCCTGCACCTCCCCAGAGGACCTTTCTCCTCACCATTTTGTTGTGCCACTTTAAGCTGCTTTTGCTACAAATGCTATAAGACAATTCTTCCTTTACACTGCATTAGGTATCTGCACAGTCTTCAAAAGCACCCGCCCCTGGTGAAGGCTATGCAGTCAGTAAGCTTCGGTGAAGGGCACGTAGAAGCAGCAGCACGGCAGTAGCTGATGAGCATCCTGCCCTGAGAGTGACTGCAGGCTGTGTGGGGCTCATGGGGGAAGCCTACAGAGAGCAGATTCACCCAGCAGAACTTATGGCCTTGTACATGCCACTCAGAGCATCCCGGGCTACAGTCAGATGAGTATGAGGTTGCAGCTCGGGGCCACTGTTCCAAATGTTCACATTTGACTTAATAAATTCTCCATGAGAAGTCTTTCAGGTACAAACAAACATGGATAAGTGTGTTTTTCTATCACGTTCATTCATTTGAAATGCTATGTCTGTCAAAAGAACCTTTAGAAGTGTGGATATCCACTAATTTTTGGAGGTAAATTCCTTCTTGGCCTAAAAGTTCTCTTGGAATACTATCACAGAGAGAAAGTTTAATAAAATAGAACTATTAACCAAAAGCCTCAGTACAACATTAAGCTGTTTGTGTCATTCATAGTACCACAACCCAGCTCTACATGACAGTGCCCAAGTCAGCTTGCCAGAAGTTTAAGCTCTGACTGGCAAAGAGGAGCTGCTGTTTCACCTTTCTCAGGCTGGAAAAGCACCTCTAACCTTTCTCCTCTCTCACTTCTGAGTACTTTTTGTACTCCTAAAAAATGATGAGCAACCCCATGCACTGAAAATTCCTGCATAATGTCAAAATGCTAAACAAGAGAACTTTTTTTTTCCTCAGAAATATAAACACATTCCACTTGAAGGTACAGTTATAAAATAGCAAAGATATGATTAAAGAATTCCATGTGGATTCATTACAAGCTTTCATTTCTGGTAAACTAATAAAGCTTTCCAGCTCATTTTAAAAAAATAATCTCCCAGCATTACACAGGAAGAAAAAATTATTACTCTTTGGGTCTCTGATAGGATATTAGCAGAAAGGCAAAATATTATCTATGCCAGATATACAAGCCAATATCTCAGAAAAGCTCATAAAGTATATCAAGTCCAGGCAAAACATAACAAGCAAAAGGCAGAAAATCACTTCAACTATAGCAAACTGATGGTAGACCCATAAATATAACTACTGTGCTCCCAGCCAAAGCAGAAACCTCAGAAACACATTTTCATAGATATACAATTAAGACTGGGGGGAAAAAAAAGAAGAGAGAGAAAATTAACAATAAGGCCAAAAGCTTTTTACAGAACTGTAATGAAGATGGAAAAGAACACAAGGTACAATAATAAGCCAGATGAGGTAATAATACACCCAGAAAGAGTTGAGCAGGAAAGTGGACAAAAGTCATTCCTAGTTCAACCTGGGAGCAACTTAAAGAAGCAAGAAACAAATATATTTGTGTGTATATATATGTTTAACAAAATCTTCACTAGCACTGCCAATATTCCTTGCGGTGCTATTTCTGTGCATACAAATATTCTTCCCCAAATGCATGCAAGCAGCTACATGACGCAGGACATTAAGTACAGCAAACAAGTCTTGCTTCCATTCAGGGCCTTTGGATTTCTCTAATATTGGGTTTCAGAACATGGTGGTCTGTGGAAGAATTCGCTCACTCCCCGAGATTCTCCACAGCGACTTAGAGGAAGAAAACAATCCCAGATAAACTGCCATGAACGCTACAGGGATGTTTCCATCCTAAGTACTGCATATGCAGGTTTTGTGTATTGGCAGCTCAGTATGTAAGTTAGTGTTTTATACATTTTTTAGAGATCTTAACAAAACCAAAATGACCTGAGCCTTTTAGTGTATACATTGGAATTCACAGGATATATTTTGCAAGTGTCCAGTGAGTTGATTTTGAAGCGTATGTCTGATAGGCTGTTTTCAAATCAGATTTCAAGTTTCATGTAAATCTTATTTTTCCACCCCTAGTGGTACTTGTGGCACAGCTCTGTCCTGAAGGAACATCTTCTGACTGTGCTTTGAAGAAAACAAAATCAAAAGGTGGAACTGTAGTGGGAGAAAGGAAGCAAGTTGTTCCCACAGATTTATTGCCAAATAAGAGAAACATGAAGAGCTCTCTGGGTAGTTGCAGCTACATCTCGACCTGCTACAACGCTTTTTGTTTTATAGTCCTCAGAGTCAAATTACATAGGGTTCGCCCAGGCGAACACATAATCATCCATCTGCAGATACCTCCCATCTTCCTCTGGGTCCCTAAACAAAAGCCTATGTTAGGAGCAGACCTATCTTACCCTCTCTGTACTGCCGGTGGAAAGGGAGGAATTACCAGAAGATGGCTCGAACCAAGGTCCGAATCTTGTTCAGCAGGGGCATAGGTCTCTCATCTAAAATGTCCCTAGAAGAGCTACTGGCACACTGAGGATAAGCTAGTTTCATTTTTTTCTTTCTACTGACAGTTTTTTTGACTTAAAAGGTTTTTAAAGGGCACTCTGCTAGATGTTCAAAATTCATATTGGTAAAAATTCTTCTTTATAAGATTTCCTTTGTATTATTTTCTTTGCTTTCCTCCTTTTGAGTCTATTGCTTCCCAGAGCAAGTGGGGCATAAAGAAAATAGCTCCACTTAGTGAGATACGGAATAATAAAATGTTAAGCAGTACTAGCAATTTTGTCGGGGAGCAATTGGGAATAAGGCACTTAGTGGTAGCAATATTGAAAGGCTCAACCTTGTAAAAAGGGAGTTTGCAGGCTCTGTAATACTCTAATGCCATGTTCTCAGTGCTCTGAAGCTTCCCACTGTTCTGCAGCTTTGTGGTAGACTTTTGCTCTGTTTATTTTTCCTGCAGAGATGGAGAGGTGGTACTTTCTGGTACGCTCTGCTGCTACTACATCTAATGCTTATGTTGTTTTAAAATCCCACTTAATCCACTGCCTCTATCCAAGTCGCAGCGTATTTCAAGCGCATTCCCCCACGTGCCTCCTTCCTTCTCTGGAGCACGTGCTAAAGCAAAGCTCATTCGCCGTGTTACACAACCCCAAATTACTCTAGGAATTAGGACATTTCTGATCCCACTGCTAATACTGGTGTTATACAATTGTGGCTCCCTCCAGATCTGCTTCTTCCTAAGGCTGGCTTGGAGGGACATGCATTTCACAAGGTCTGGGACTGCCACCCGCCAGCCTCAGCTGCCGGGACCAGATCCCGAAGTTGGCAGCTGAGATTCACCCTCTGGAGCAATCTGCTGTGTGGGAACTGGGAAGGCACACTGAGCTACTAGAGATGCTCTGTGGCCAATCCAGTATCAACAAAGATTTAGAGACCAAAGGACTATGTGGCAGATCTCTGCTCCAGTGGAAAGCGAAGCTAGATGCCCAGCTGGCTTCCAGATGAGCTTTCTTCTGAGGGGAGAGGTTTCATGGGTTCTCAAGGGACTCTCCAGGTTGACCAAGTGGGAAAAACAGAGCAGAGAAATCCACACGTGGATACAGACAGGATTTACCGAAAGTTGGGTTAGTGGTAGAGTGAGGGCCAAAAAAGATCCCTGGAGTCCAAGACCTCTATCACTGTTCTGATAATTGTTGGTTTTCTTGTTTAACATCCAGCACACAAGGCAAAAGTTTTGAGCAATGCTGATCAACTTTAGACCTCAGAGCCTCGTGGCTTTACTGCTTATGGATGAGTAATGAAGGTGCTGGCAGTGTGGTATTCACAGGTACCTGTACATGTGCCCGGGAGAGAAACGGAGAACAGCAGGCCATCACTGACTCTCAGTCACATCTTATTTATGTATTGGAAAGAAAAACAGACTTTAGAGTTTGTGGTGTTCTTTAAACTGATTTCAGGGTTATGTCTTAATTTACTCTTACCTCAGGAGTTAAGAAACAAACACTCTTTAAAACACAGATTATAAAACACATACTTATGGCCATCTGGAAAAACATGCTGATTGATTAAAGTTCAATCTATCTGCTTTAAGACCAGCTCACAGTAACTCCAATGATTGCAATTCCAACTATGAGCTTTTCCTTCTAAAAATGTTTCTCACTGTTATCAGACCAATCACTCAACAGAACTTTCACTTATTTCACCTATTTCTATGCTGGGGACGTATCTGATAGTCTGGAGCACAGTTCTGAAGAGAGAAGAAGAGGGTTTTGTGCATGGTGACTCAGAACTGCTAAAGAATACGAAGGTCCAGGCTCGGTGATGTAAACAGACATACAGTTGCATAACCCACATGCCTTAGAGCAGCTGAGAACGTGATCCAAAATATTGACCACAGCTCAATTACGTACTGATATATTCTGTCTGACATTATATAATGTTATTTTAATAATTTAATAATTAGGTAATTAGACCTGAGGATATTTTGCAAAAACAGCCTACCAGCATGCAAAACAAAGTGTAAATTTTCTAAGTGTTCCGCTTGCCTGCGACAAAAGAGCAGTAAATTATTTCAGGGCAGAAACCATATATTTTTAGAATGTTACTCAGAAATCCATTTTGAAATCTCAAATTAATTGTGGGAATCTTTTATGGCTAACTAATCAATAGCCAGAAATCTATTCTGCCTGTATCACTAAGGGAAACTAAGCAATGTTTTGTTACACATATGTGATGAGATACATACTCCTTGTTTAGGGAGCTCTCAGAGATCTCACCCCTTTGCCTGGAGCTAGCGTGGATCAGTGTTCCCACACCTTCCCATTATCTTCTCAATCATGCATGAAATACTTTTCATTAAATCACCTATCTTTAAATTTTCTAATAGCGCAGGGGTAGTTTTAAAAACAAGAGCACAAGCCAAAAGCTCATTGAATATTATTCAATGTGCATTCCCCAATTATTCTACCAATGTGGTCGGTTCCAAACCACTAGCAAATATGCCATAATAAAATTTTCTATCATCGACTTTCCTTTATATATTGGTCTTGCCTCTACCATACCACTCTGAGCCTCTCCCAGGTGGGTTCTTTTGATGCTGGCAGGAGGCAAATATTTTTCTGCTGCCTTCTCATATTTGATTCGTGTAGTGCTTATTAACCTTTTTATTCAGTCTGCTAACTACTGGTATACCAAGTCAAAGTAACTGCAGGGCCCTATTCGTCTGATATAAACATCAACTAAAAAGCAACACACTATTCACATGTGCATACGAAAACCTAATAACGGATGGTAACTCCAGCTATCACTCGTTAAAATCCCGACATTGAATTGAGCTGTGTCATGTCCAAAAGGAAATCCAGAGCCCAGGCAGATGAATCAGCCCAAAAATTTCTCACTGTTTTTTTTTTTTTTTTTTAATGAAATGAACTATTTATTCTGGTCTTCTTTGTTGCTACAGTTTTAAAAATGCCAATATGTCTCAAAAATGATGGGATGGAGGGATTAAAGCCATGACAGTATAAGGCATAAGAAAAGAGAATAAATTTTGAATTGCTGCATAGAAACACTATCATAGGAGCAGCTTATCAATACCTGGGTTTAATAAATGATTGGGGAAACTGCTTTTTAAATATAAATGAGTACATAGGAATTGAGTAGTGAAAAATAAATTAAAAGATATAGATGATTTTGGCCTGTCGTTACCTTGTCTGTTTAACTCATTTGGTTTATTTCTTCTCCTGTGATTTGCTTGCAAGTTCTCTTTTAGATCACAATCTTGCATAAAGACCCAGTTTGGTATAAAACTCCTATAAATATGTTTATAAGGGTTTGAAACTGGGACAAGGGTTTGCCCATGGAAACTTTTCAGTCCCTGCTAAGTCTCATTGATTTCACTGAGGTTTCATGATGAATAGCAGCCTTTGTTAGCAGACATTAATAAAAAACTGAAGCCGTACTCGAGCATCTTTGATTGGGGCAGTAACCCAGTTCCCCAAGTGTCCCATGTGTTGGTTCAGTTGCAAGGCTGTTTTGGGGGAAGATAAACTAAATTCCTTCAGAAAGGAAACTAAACCAGAAGCTCTGCTCCAGCTGTACACCAATGCTCTTTGACCCCAAGTCAGGACAGAAAAGTTAAAAACAGTGACTGGCCCTTCATACAGCTTTGAACTGCAATATTTGTGGGGATGTTCAGTCCAGAGTACCAGGTTTAGCCTAGTCTGAAGCAAGCATGGTTGTAAGGCCTTTGCGGTGAAGTGCTGATCTGCTTCTGTTGTGGCGAGTTACTCATTAATGCAAACCGACTCTCAGTTAGACATCTTCTATGTTTTTATGACAGGATTTAATGTAATTAATTGTAATCATCTACAAGTCATGCACTTCATCCAAGCTAGTCGGTCTCCACTCTCGTTGTAGGCACCAGGTCAGGGCTTTCAATTCTTTCCATTTGATATGGGATATGGGATATCACATAGTTAAGGTATGGGATAATGACCTTTGGGAGCTGCTTCTCTTCCTCCACGGGCTGTCAAGGCAGTTAAACGACCTATTTTATAATACCTGTCAAACTTTTAGCAGTTAAAAATAATGATCTATCACAATGTGAGAAGTAAGGTGGAGTTTCATGAGCAAACTGCCATTAAAAAAAAAAAAAAAAGATGCAAATTCATGTCAGGGACATTTAAACTCAAGCTCATACTTAAGGAAATGCACTTTAAAAAGCAAAACCACCTGTTCCACCACCCATATAGCTGCCTGCATTTAAAACTCAAAGAATGTTGTTAATTTGGTTTGTGCCTTTGATTTCTCTGTGGAAATAACCACCTTTATGTGTGCTTATCTAATAGTCCATTTCATGTTCTGACAGCGAACAGCTTCTGAGCATATTTAGATAGAAATTTACAGTTACACTGGAACAAAACACACAAGGACAATAACACTTCCCAAAATATGCAATAACACTTTCATGCAAAACACTTCAAAGAAATGTGCATGAAAATAAAAAAGGAAAGAAAGAAAGAAAATTACCCTGAAGAAGTCAGCTGTGGGCTTTCCAACTGTGAGACTGTGCAAATTAAGACTTTTTTCAGTCTGCTTTTAAATGGCTCCGAGGACCCAGTAATCTTTCTTGCTGTCAGAAATCCAGAGTTGGGGCATGCTCCAAACAAAGACCCTCCACAAATGGCTCCTGCTGGTGTGAAGCTGCAGGTCTCAGCCTGTCCTGGGAACCGTTGCTCTTTAAGCTATGATTTGTGTATTTAACATGATGTATAACAACCATAGGAACATAAATCTGAAGACTATCTCAAACATGATTTTGTAAGAATTGCACCAGCAGCTCTTCATTATCTGTGCTACTGAGGATGAAAGAAGAACTTGGATAACCCAGTGCCTGAGTTATTGAAAACATGGTACTAATGTCCAGCCAAACTTAATTGGCTTGGGTTCATCAGGATATATGAACACTAGCCAAAGCACTAGCACAACCCAAGAGAGCTGCTGGAGAACCTCCCTGGTGCCTCTGTATTCGTGTTTTCCAGCACTCCGAGGACTAGGAGAGGATTCTTAAACTGGCTACAGGATAGCATGAGTATACAAAGGTAACTCAGGTCAGGCAAGGCTAATAAACCCTGCTAGGTTGTATAGCTGGTTGTATAGCATGTGTCCTATTTTGTACTTGTTTGGATCCCAAGAGTACAAAGCAGGGCCAGCTGAGCTGGTTCTACCCTGAATTAGTACACGTTCAGCAAGTTTTGTTAGTTTGGACTATAAGACATACTGAAGTGGCCGTGATGCCTCTGAATATGAGCTGTCTCTTAGAAGAGGCATATTTGTGTCCAAGGATTGCCAATATTGAGCTACTAAAGCAGACTCGACCTTGAATAAGCAAATGACCTTGAAGTCTTGACCCATATAATCCTCAAAGTGGATACAAATGAATGAGAGTTGCCTGAAATTTATTACTCTTGTATTTGCATCCTTCAGAGCTTCTCTGCTGTCTTTATTGATTATGACAGTGTCTTACTGCTCTGATGTTTTTCCTAAAACTACAGGAAGAAAGAGAATGGTATTAGCAGCAGCAGCACTGGCATCACCTCTGGTGAGCCCTGATATCTCTGCTCAGAGTGCTTGTGCAGACACTTTTGGTAAGAATGGCTCTCTGTATGTCTACAAGCAGCATCTGCACTGCAGAGCTGGAGCTCCTCTCCAAGTCCCTTGGATGTGTGTGCTTGTCACAAAAGATATTGGATGAAGAACAAAGTCTCGCTTGGAAAGGAACAATAACTCCTAAAAACTCATGAACAAATTTCTAGCAGCTTCATCTGAGCAATTAATTCTCTAGACTATGAGTAGGCTCTGACATAACTGCTTTCACAGCTCCAAGGCTCTTGGATGCGTGATTTCGCAGTGACTTGGCTTCAGTGCGGAAGTGGAAAACCAGATACTGGGCTCAGCAAGAACATCTCATTGTCTGCAAGCCTTAGCAACCTACTTGATAAGCCTAAATCTTCTTTTACGCTTAAAACTGAAATCTCCCCCTCCTTGTAAAGAGGAAGAGAAGTCTTACAAAGAGGTGAAAATGCCTGATGTAGCATGGTATGACAACAAGAATGGCCCTTACTGATAACACTGCAGTTTTTACCGTGAGTGAGCCTGGAGTCTTCTCCAGGGAATACCAACAGCATTCAGGTGTCTGGTTACCTACAGGTAAAAGTAATTCACCAGGAACAGATGCTCCTGACCACATGTGGGTTGCTAAACCGAAATGCCTGGAGACCTTTCAGGTTAATTAGGGAGGAATCTAGCGAACTTAAACATATACAATATTAGGCAGGTTTGGAAAGCAGGCAAGCTGAACTTTCATCTCAGTTTAAACCAGGGTTTGGGCAATAATGACCTAAGATAAACAGAGTTTAGGATTCTTTTATTCTACCCCTAACTGTAACTAGATTCTGACTATTGGGCTGCAGATTATGCAAAACAACCAGTGCTTGGCAGGTGGTTTGGGTTTGTACTGGTACCAGTCAATCACACACAGCTCATTGGAGGGGGCAAAGATACGGCTGTGGCATAGAGAGGAGCTCCTTCATAGGCGCAAGGGTGGGAAAGAAAAGTGTCGCATAGTTGGCTGTCCAAGGACTTCCTCATGCTCGTCACCACGCTATATGACTTGCTTGCAGAAGACTGTAGATGTCAGAGATGAGAACAAACATGAAGAATAATTAGCCTCAGCGCAAAGCTGAAGAAACCAAGGCACAAAATGAGTCATGGCTTGCCAAATACCATCAAGAGGGCAGCAGCAAAGCTCACGTGTCCTGACACCTAGTCCATGTGCCAGACTTTAGCTTATGACTGGTTCAGTGCAGGCATTTGCATATTATCGCTGCATTTGAAAGTTATGGCAAAGGAGACACTTTGGGAGAAGTAAGTATAAGCTCCCTCTTGGCTATGGGAGGTCTGGAGGGGTTTCTCTTCAGGTGGGTGCAGGAAGAGTGGCTGTACTCTGCTCTAAGCTGGTGAGAAAGCCTCTGAGTTCACACATTATAGGAGCCATGTTAGCACAACACTGTGTCATAGCTATTACAGGCTGTATTAGATAATGCCCAGAGCTTTGCTGAGAGGCCTGCAGAGCTTCTGGACTGGCTCACAGTCATACCTGGCCATAAACTGAATGATGGTGTTTAACAACCCCTCAAGCAGAAATACTCCAAGATGCCAGTTTTCTGCTGTCCTGTTCGCTGTTCTCTCTTCAGGCTCATAAATATTTCTGGAGAACAGCCAAAAATTTGATTACCAGTATAAGAAAGAGAGTATAAATATAGTGGTTCTGGCTAACCCCAAAGGCAAAGAAATTCTGTGATTCATCCTAATAATTACAATGTCTTTGAAAATATTTTGAAAAGAAATATATTCAGCACTTTGGAAATAAATATATTGTATGCATTTTCATTTTTAAGCTGCCATGGAATGTTAATGGTGACAAAATATTTGTGTTATACAGCCGGTATGTGAATATAAATATTTTCTTAGTGATTTTTCTACGGTTTTATAGTGTTTGGGAACTTGTAAGTGAAATTAAATAGATGTTTAGGCATGGTCTTCAGAAATGATAATAAAAACTGTTTTCTGCAATGGAAAAAATCAGAACAGACTACTTCTAAGAAGCATGAAAGTATTGCTGAAGAGCATGGTTTTTACACTACTTATGTTAAAAAATGGAAACTTGAAAAATGCATCCCAAGTCACTTCAGAAGCATGGAAGCCAATACTTCATACCCAGGCATAGCTTCATTCATGTGATTAGTTCCCTCTAGTTAACAGGAGAAAGCCCACGGATAAAACTGATTTCACACATAACTATCATCAGGATGAGGTCTTAAGCAGAAGTGATATTTGCCCAAGAATCCGCAGAGCAGAACCTGATTTGGGACTGGGGCATTAACCTGCTGAATACACCAATCACTGCCGCCAGCATCAGTCCTCAGGGGACGAGTTCCACCTGCTCACCTGCAAAACAGCCTGAATATCCCAACCAGATGTGGCCAAGGTCTGAAGCATCCTGGTCAGTATTTTCCTGCAAATTCATCCCTGATGTATACCTATAGGCGAAATATAGCAAAGGCTGACACCTGAAAGCAACACTACTTATCCAAATGGAGCAAGAACCAAAAAACTATACTCTGACCAAGTAAAACTGCAGGTGATAATTTATTTCACTAAAACATAATTAGTGGGATGGGAATTTGGCCAGGAGCCTCAGGTAAACATTCCTTTTAAAAACAGGAATTGGATATTATTCTAATGGGTTTTTAAAACTAGTCTCAAATGTATTTGCTCTCTCTCTAGATGCCTAGAATGTTTCACATACAGTTAAGTGCAAGATAGAGGCTGTGCACACCAGTAATATATGATGCAAAGGAGAGCTTGGGGTGACCTCAAGGCTTTTCAAAAAGGTGATATTTCTGTCCCATTAGTCACGCTTATTGTTACTGGGTCACTCCCAAATGAAAGGAATAAAACTGGCACTTCTGCAAGCACAAGTATAATAATCAAGAGTAGTAGGACTTGATTGTTTCTTCTTACTCGTTGAGAAAAACAATGCAAAATTATCAGTGACTTTTATTTTAGACTTACTTTGTTTTGAGGTTGTGCTTTACATGGCTCAGAAGTTTTCTGGTGGTCAGTTCTTCCTAAGGTCGTTCTTTGAAAGCCAAGAGTTGAATTTACAGCCCAGTATGGGTAACAGTTGTAGGGCTTCATGTTACTGTAAAAAAAAAAAAAATCAGCACCCCTTTTGCAGGTATTCGTGAAAGATTTGCAAGTCTCAAGCAATTTCACATGTCACTAACATCCCTGCATGATTATATAGCAACCATGGAAAATGCCTGCTTCCTTGTATTTTGGGGGGTTGCAATCCCATCTGTTAAATTTCACAGTTCATCACTAAGAATGTGAGTTATATGGTAAGTTGTGGAAAGTAATCATGAAAATACATAGCAAAGTCCTCTGACAGAAGCAAATGTAGTAAAGATGAGGACAGCTTCAGTAAGAGTCTGTCAAAAAGGTCTTCTGGGAAAAGCCTTGTCCATCTGCCAAACATACAAGAAAATTGACATCATGGATGTTCCCGCCAGCTGTCTCAACAGTTGAGGATCGAACAGGGGCAATTTGCAGTCATCAAGAAGCAGAAATGCATGTTGTAATGTGGGAACTGGAAAACATGACAGGTGACATTTGGTAATGACTGGTAATGATACATAAGAGATGTTAAGTATTGTAGCTATAATCCAGCCATTTTGGAAGACTGAGGTTGAAATACAAATTAATTTTAACACTTTCTGAAAATGCCCTAAGATGATCTACTAACTCCAGAGTATTCCTTGTACATCCTCACTCAACATCTAATGCTGACATGTTATGTTTTGGACTGCTGATATCCCTACATCTTGGATAAGCACTGAGAATACAGAATAAAAAGAGAGGTGAGGTAGATTTTTAAGATCTCTGGCTTTCCAGTAGATTTGAAACAACTATACATTATAGAAGTGTCTGAACATGTTACTTGAACTTACTCATAATGCACGAAAAAAGAGAATAAGTCACTAAATCCTTTTCTTCCATTATATCATCATACCACCCTCTGAGGATGAAATGCTTTCTACAGTATCAGTAACTGAGAAACCTAACAAATGGCATTTCTTAATTTACATAGCTCTCTTGAACAATAAAGTAGTAAAATGAAAAGTTGAGGAGCAATCTGAAACATCTGCCACATTTTAACAGCAACAGAATTAATAACACTCTCCCTCACTCACCCAAGCATTCTGCCAACATTTCAAAAGCGTAATTGGAGTGACTTGGATAATTATAAATGTGTCATCCTGATGTCAATATCAGGCAAAATAGTCCAGCAGGTAGACATGACTCAGTTAATAAATCATTAAATAAAAACAATGCAACTGAAGTGAGTTGATATATTTGACGAAAAATAAAACTTAACAAGCTACCATTGCAGAAAGTTGTTCCACACTTGTATGGAACATGCCAGCCTTAAACAAAGCCTGTCCCTGCTTTACTGTCAGGCTCAGAACACCGTGCAACAGAGGGACTTGATATCCGAGCTGCAGCTGGTTGCTCTCAGAAGGACTACCTCTATTGTCCTTTGACCAGCTCTTCTGCAGGAGCTCAGCTGGCTTCAGCAGAACTATGTTCTTTCACATCCCAAGTCCAGATTTAAAATTAATCAATCAACCAATCAATTAATCACTTCTTTACTTCAGAAATTCAATCAAGTGGAACTTGGACCTGGTCTTGCTGGCCTTTTCACTGGTGCCGGTTTCTTGCCCAATATTACCTAAATTGCAGTAAATACTTTGTGGTAACCAGAAGAGACCTGTATTAAAGTGCTTGATCTTCACTTGGTGCAAACGCTCTTCTCTATTTAAGATCTGTTCTACTTGTGTCACTTTTGGGCAATGCAATGGATGCCCAGGAGGAGAGAATTCAGAGTATGAGTTCAGAGAACAGATCTTTCAGGACTTCCGAAATACTCATTCAAGCTCATTCCAATAACAATTCAGAGTCCCAGGTGCATCAAGTTGGATGAGGTGAGCTGATGTTCAGCCACAGATTGTGGGCAATGTAAGGTGATGAATTAAGTTTTTTCCTTTATCGTAATTGCTCATGTGTAACCATTACACAGACCATTACCTCACAAAACACTGGCAAGCCCAAAATCATTCATAATGACGGTGTATGTTTACTAAAGTGACATTCGGAGGACTTCAGCACTAGTACATTGAAGATTTTGCCGTGTAAATTACAACATGAATTAATTAACTTATTTCCACCACCACCTATGGGTCTCCGTTCTCTATTCAGTTTTGAATGGCTGAAGCAGCGTAGTAGAAGGGGCCTGTATTAGCATCAGCGTGCAGCTGTGAACTGTAGTTCATCATAATTTGTTGACTATGAAATATTCTTAATTGAAACTAGCTGGCAGACAACATGGCAGATGATTACAGAATGGTGGTATTAATTTGTTGGTGATTTTGTTCAAGTCATTTTTATAAAAGACCCTAGATTTCATGTCCTGTCCCAAAGGAGGGACAAAATTTAAAAAAAAAAAAAAGTAGTTTAAGTGTGCCAGGGTTGAATCAAGGAGGGTTATAAATGCCACAGGTACAGGACAAGAAAGCCCTACTAATGCCTCCACTGACTCAGATCTGATCAGTTGACTCCTGAGCATACAAGGAGGAGATACCAAGCTTGCATCTCCTTCCCCTGAGAACAGTGATGTGCAACCCTTCCTCCAGCTGGGACAAACCTGCAATGATTCAGAGGGAGGAAAAAGTACAGAAGCATATAAATATATCTGGACATTGAATACGAAGAAAAAGCAGGAAATCCTCTCCAGCAGCCTACTGAAAACGTGTCATATGAGATTAACTACAAGTCTCTGTCAAAATGTGGAGGTTAACAAGCATGCAACTCCTCACCACATGGGAGGTACTGTTGATTGTCCTGAGGGATAAGAGGCCTTGCAGAGGGATCTGTTTAGAATGGAGCATTGGGCTATGATTAACAGCATGAAATTTAACAAGTCCAAATTCTGGACTTTGCACCTGAGATCGAGTAACGCCGGGCACAAGTGTAAGTTCTGGGCTATTGTACTCTACTCTACTCTACTCTACTCTACTCTACTCTACTCTACTCTACTCCACTCTACTCTACTCTACTCCACTTCTATTCTATTCCCCATTCTTCATGGGAAAAGTGGCCATAAGAAATATTTAATGATTTTGAAAAATTGAATCTCGGAATAGTGCAGTGTCAAAATACCACCTTTGATCCTGGGAAATAAAAAGGAGAATATCCCACAAAAGCTGGGAAATGCCATGGCTGACTACACAGCTTTGACAAGGCTGTTACTGTGATACAGATCAAGCCTGATCTGAAGTCCACATCTGAAGAAGTATGTGGAAATATCAGTGTAGCTATAAATGGAACCTAACGGTTGGGAGGCAAAATTTTCCTAATGGTTAAGATGTACAACTTTCTAAATTCACTGAAGAGAGTTTATTCATCTCATATGCTAGTGTGCATGATGAGACCTGATAGTGGGATTCTTTCCAATCTTGTTGGCAAAGGCTTAACAAGAGGCAATGGCTTGAGGTTCAATTTAGGCAAATTTGGCCTTGACATTAGATGCATTTTCCTAAGAGTAAGGACAGCTGAGCACTAGAAAAGCTTCACTAGGATGGCAGGGGATTTAGAATATCTTACAGTACCTTACATACACTAAAAAAAAAAAAATTGCTAAGGATGTCCTCTAATCCAGAAACTGGATTCAAGTGTGAACGTTAGTCTGGTGACTTCCTGAGGCTTGTACCAGTAGATCTGTGGGTTCTTTTCTCTCTCTTTTATGAGACATGGTGAAACCAGGAAACTAGGCATTTAAATAGACTAGACTAGACTAGACTAGACTAGACTAGAAGGTACCTACAATGATCATCTAGTCCAACTGCCTCACCACTTTCAGGGCTGACCAAAAGTTAAAGCATCTGACTGAGGGTGTTGTCCAAAAGCCTCTTAAACACTGACAGTCTTGGGGCATCGTCCACCTCTCTAGGAAGCCTGCTCCAGTGTTCAACCACTCTCTTGGTAAAGAAATGCTTCCTAATGCCCAGTCTAAACTTCTCCTGGTGCAGCTTTGATCCATTCCCATGTGTCCTGTCACTGGGCACTAGGGTTGTAGAAGAGATCACCACCTCTCTCTTCACTTCCCCTCCTCAGGAAGCTGTAGAGATCAATGATGTCACCCCTCAGCACACTAGACAAGCCTGAAGTCCTCAGCTGCTCCTCATAGGACATTCTTTCCAGCCCTCCACCAGCTTTGTTGCCCTCCCCTGGACACATCTGTGTACCTTAACATGCTTCTTAAATTGGGGGTCCCAGAGCTGCACATATCTCATCTAACTTTATACCCTCAACTACAGAGCTTGATTGCATCTAAGTTGCTTGTATAAGACTAAAAGGCTAAATAATCAAAGGTTTATAATACACTTACAATCAGAGTTAATAAACACTGGTCAGAATTTGACTGTATTTAGAAAGAGCCTCAGGAGATGCCTGTCCCTCCTCACCGATTGTGGAAAGTATCCAGGACAGTAAGTCTCTGTTAAGGGTCTAACACATGGCAGAGGGTATCCAGGGTGAAGCCCACCATCCTGTGGAAGGAATTGTTTCTTTGTGTCTTTGTTTCTAGAGGTCTCATTCATGCCTGTGCTGAAACACTTTTTATGGGGTTGTGATGTTTAAGCAGGCAATTATGTTGATGATGCATGTATTGCGTTCCCTTCTTTATTTTTTAACCCAACAAACTTTGTGTGGCCTAAGAACCCTGCCCGAAAATACTTTCTGCAGTCAACGATGTTGTTAATGAAAATACTGAACAATGCCAGCTTAAGAGTCAGTGCTGGAAACAGATCCGGTCTTTCTTTGTAGCAACTGCATGAGGTGTCTCCAGGAGCCACTTTATGGCATACTTGTTATGTGTTATGCTGTGTTAATTTTATATAATTCATGTTTCTTCGTCAAAATGTAATTGACAGAAAGTCAAATGCCTTGAAGAAATCCAAGTATGTGACATCAGTATAGTTACCATTGTCTGCCAACTTCAGAACAAAAGACAATAAACAAAACCTACCTTCCAACCAAAATACTTGCAGCTTCTAACTCTTTGTTCTGTAGTCCAAAACCCATGGCCCTGTATTTTCTAACCAACACTGTAGGATAATGATCTCATAGCTACCTGTGTCATTCCTTTCATCATTTTCAAACACCAGTCCCGTACCAAGAGCTTTTAAATCCGCAGGAATTCCTTCAGTTTTCCAAGATTTGCTATAAACTTGCCATGGGCCTTCAGACATCTTGGCTAATTTCCTTATGACTTTTTGATGCGAGTTCTCCAGCAGATGTTGCCTTTCCTCCTCTGCAGTCACAGATGGTAATGTCTCTATTTAATCCATGACATGGTATGTAATGGGCTCAACTTCCAGCCTCTTTTCAAATACGGAGAAGAACAGCTGTTGAGCACATTCCACCTCTTTCATCCATGAGTTGCAGCTTTGTTATCTGCACATAGCTATCATCTCTGACAGAGGAATTCTTCTCTTCACAAATATTTATTTTCTTGTCTTTAAACCTATTGTCTCAGATCAGAATACCCCTAGAACATTTTATCTATGGGTTTTCTGAGTCATGTTACAAATCATTCCAGAACGGGCATATAAGGTGTAAGTTTCATTAAATCCTGTATTACAGTTCAGGGGCAAAATAGAGTAATTATTGCTCTGTTAATTTGTGTTTCTTGTGATTACCTGTAAGGAGAATGCAGAATCATGGCAGAGTTTCTGCTTTCTTCTATTTCACATAATAAAACAGAAGATGGGGGTTATTAACATGCACTTCATGTTTAATAGTACGGATGGATATAATCTACCCACAACTAAAAGCTCTAAATGGTGCTACCAGAGCTGAACAAAGCAAGTTGCACTGCCACTAGATTTTGTATGCTTGCATGGGGCATTCCTTATCTACTACAGTATTTACAACAGTCCTTCCTGTTGTCTCACCTAACTGTCATTGCAGATACTTAAGATCCTTTGGCTGTTTTCCAAGTGGTATTCTTTCATCCTCTAGCTCAGTATAAAAGGACTCAGTCACTGAAGCTGTATCTGACCTATCTGAGGAGGCTACAACAACACTTCTGCATTTGTCCATGCTTGAGGAAGAAAATGTACAGTGAGCAAAACCCCAAACTTCTTGCTAGCTTTTTTGTTTAGATAAACAGTTATTATTACATCTTTACTTAATAATTCTCCTGGAATTTCCAGTTTGCAAGAAATTTCCAAAATTCTGAAATCAAAGTTAGATCTGATTCAGAACTCTATTTTGAAAAGAAATAAAAAATGAACTTCCTGAGTAGCAGACACCCTGCATTTTGAGAAGATGTCAAGTTCTGAAATAAATTTTTATTTTCATTTTGTATGATGCTGTGCATTTCGGTCTCCACAGAATGTTGGAAAAATTCTCGAGCAATTTTTCAGCGAGTTTAAAATAGGAATTGCTGGAAATTTCATGGAGAAACAGCAAAATATACCATAGCAAAAACCATTTATTGAAATACGCAATTATTATAATTAATAATACTGCTATTAACAAAAGGCATTTCTCTGCCAACTCTTGAGGCATTCCTCAAGTTGTTAAAAGAAATCACAATAATTATCAAAGAAAATATACAGCGTAGTAGAACGTTGAGAGGGAAAACAGTTATTACATCAGCCAGTTCATTCTCTCTTTGCCAGTAGAAGACTAGTATTGAGTACAAATTCATCTTCAATATTTGGATGCAGGTTTACAACTTTTTCCTCGGCATAGCAATAACTCTTTCAGCATAACAGTAATGAAATCTTGGTGCTCTGTTGTTCAGCTTGAGAATCTCTCCAAAGCCAAAGCTTCTCCAGACTTTTCTGTGTGTTTGCCCGGATAAATGAAGTTTACACTGCTGTTTTTCCTGTTGCACTTGTTCTCCACCCAGAAGTCCTATACAAGAAAGAGCATTTTGCATACAGTGTTGCAAAACGGGACATCTCTGTGCAGTACAGCTAACTTATTTCAATAGAGCAGAAAGTAAATCTTATTTTGCTTTGCTTACTGCTCTCTGAATAAATTGCCAGTATGTCCCAGCTGCTTGAAGTTTACATCTTCTATATGCATATTCCTATTGTAAATAAAATAATTAATTTATAGTGGTACAAAGGGACAGATCCCGACGAGGTCGTAGATGATGCTTCTGGAATGCTCCACTTGTAGGCACCAGGGTCTAGAATTTATTCCAGCAGACTTGCAGACTTGCAGACTTGCAGACTTGCAAACACTCATCTAGGTGGTGCGAAAATGAGTGCCTCCTGTCTGCAATGCGCGTCTTACATTTGAATGTGGCAGTGCCCTTTGAAGCCTCTGGATCAGGCCATTCTGCTCTGTCAAACTCTGAATTTCAGCATGTTGTAGACTGGAGCTAAGCCCCAAAACTGCTCAGACCAGTGTTTTGGGGCATGCTCTGGCGTGCAGGCACCAAGGCAACTCTCAGGTCAAACAGCAAATCAGTTCAGCAAATCTAGTGAGCTCAGTCAGGTTAGGTTGAACAAGCCTAAGTTTTTTGTTTGTTTGGCTTTTGGATCAGATGCACCTAAAGTTCATCCCTTTCCTGTCTTAGACTTCTCTGTCCTTTTCTTTTTAATTTGTGGAGTTTAATCAAAGTCATTTACATGAGTGTGATGCTAAGCATGTACCTGGGAGGAGAGCCTGGTCTTTCAGTTAAATGCTCCCAGGAAAATGAGGCACACAGCAGAAATTTCTGGTTTATTGAATGCTGTCACCAGATTGGAAGGTGGAATTAGCTAATATGAGGACAAAGAGGAGGTCTACACTAAATCATGTTTCAGGTGGCTCTCTTTTTCCTGTTTTTACACTCTAGACATTGGCATATAAAACCTATTTTAGGAATGCAGGCCAGCGTTGCCAAGTCCAGATCCCTGATGATTAAGCAGGCAATTCTTACAAGAATCTTTTTATACCTTGATTGTGATTGTGAGCCACTTTCAGCTTGCTCAGTCTGGGGAGGCCCCCTTTGCAGGTCGAAACAAGTCACAGTTTCATTTATTCAAGTCTTATTATTTGTTGTCCTGTCAAAAATATCTACACTGCAAATCCCCTCTTTATTTCAGAAACACTAGGTGGGAGTTGCATACGTGTCACTTCCAACAGACATTCAGCTTCCACCTGCCAAACCCCTAAGATCTTTTATCTGTTCCAGGACCTGCACAGTCATGTAATGTCCTCCCACACAAAAAAAAAAAAAAAAAAAAAAAATTTCAAATAAAACATACATAGAATTTGATATTGATCTAAGCTGACTACAGAGGAAAGTAATTAAAAGGCTGATTATTGCTCCCGGATTGCAATTTTGAGGATCAGCACAATAAATTCTCTACCTTGTTTATCCTGCTATACCCAAATAAATAAACCCCAGCTTTTAAAATTATTTAATTCTCTGTTTCATTTAGCAGTATCCTCTGTGACTGCCTTGCATATGTGAATAGGACCTATTTGGTTTTACAGCTTCTTCTCTTATTTATAAGCTCACCCAGGTAGCAGAGCGAATTGAAAACCAATGACACAGTGACTAACTAATTATCAGTCACTTTCTATTCCAACTGTTTACAAGGAAAAGAAGTGACATATTTGAACATCTCTGTGTTTGCTATATAATACTACACAGTTACTTTAATTTGTTTTAGAGAGAGCTAGACTGATGCTGATCTTACAGATGCCAGTGGTGAAACTCCAGCTGGCTCTAATGAAAGCAGTTTGAGCTCTGGTGAGGACTTCTGGAAATGTCAGTTTTAATTGCCACAGTGGCATTTTTTATGAGAGGCAAGGCTTCCCCTCCTGAAGCATTCACTGCCTCCGCAGCAGCTAGTAGAAGTCTGTCACAGCAATTTCCCGGTGACATTTCAGTGACTCTGGATGCTCAAGCACTGTGCCCCAGGAAATCCTTGCCTCAGGTACCACTGCAATTCAGTGCCACCAGTCCGTTGCTGTGCTGAAAAGTCTGTGTGCTTGAAGTTAAATATAGATTTTCTGAGAGACCCCTGAATTAATTCGATATACCAGTATAGGGAAAACAGAGGCCTTAGTCCAGGCTTTTAAACTCCAAAGGAAGTATCACTGTCTGCCTGATCTACCCTCCTACACTTCCACTGGAAAGTAGAGCAGGTAGCCGTGAGGGATGATTAGCCTGGCCATTTTTTATTTCTTCACTGAGTCACTTATAAATCTGTTTGCTCTTCAGCCTCTTTGCAAGTCAGTGTGATTGCTCTTCCTTGTAAAGGCCTTACAAAAGTACAATTGCACCATTAGCAAATAACATTAAGGAACTTCCAAAGCCAGTGTTAAATCATACTGGCTAGTTTCCATAGAACTTTACTGCCTCCACTGAGCGAGAGCACATCACTGCTTTGGTTATGCTTGTGACAAAGCGATTTATTTGATTCCTTCACTGTAATTCGTCTGCCCTGAGCTATGCATCCAATATATAGGTAGACATCTCTCCCAGTTAGGTGTTTGCACTTAGCTGCAATATGGTTGCCTGAAGGAGGCAGTTGATTCTTCCATACACCCACTATCGACCACTTAGACTTCTAAGTCTTCATCCTCAGTGGCTTCCTCAGTGAGGATGGTAGACTTTCCAGCTACTCCTGATAAAGACTCATGCAAGATTCAACTCAGTACTCCACACGCAAGTAGATGGCCCGTGTGGAATTGGCAGCTATGAACCTCAGCCTGTGGGTGACCTTTGTCCTCATGGAGAAGCAGCTGAGGCCAGGTACGATACTCTAGGTCATCTCTGAGTATACTAGATACATGTTTAGATAAACAAATTGACATTTAAATGTTTTATCCCTTCTCCTACCTGCAACCACTTGCTGTCAAGTTGCACCTCACCCAGCTTGTGGATAGCTGTGAACGGCTCTTTGCCCACCACAAGTAGCTAATGAGTTTAATTCTCAATTGCACAGGAAAAGAAAACGAAACCTCTCAGCTCTGCAGTCTCCCTTCATAGCAGTGTAAAACCTTTCATGCACATCTTAATATATCCTAAATCACTGGCTCCAAGCCCTTAGCAGGCCACTAACTTTCAATAAAGTGGGATAGAATAGAAACTGCTTCAAATTCTTAAAAGACGTGTATGAACCTGTTGCTGAAAGACTGGACAATCAATATGCAAGAACAGAGGAGTTGCCCTACTACCCAACGGCATTACGTACATATATTAAAAAAACCCAACCCGAAACCATTTTCTGGCGCTGATGCCAGCTAGCATGGGACACTTCTTGTCTATGCTGTTCAACTCTTTTAGTCTCCAAAATAGGATAGCAGCATCCAGGTGCCTATTGGGAAGGGTCTTTGAGCCGTACTAACTCCTTGGGTGTTGTTTGGAAGAATGGTAGCTCAGGCCAGAGGCCACTCCAATGATAGAGCAGTACAGGCAGTTGCATTGCAGTGCCTGTCAATGTTTAATTTACAGGTATATTTGCAGTCTGAGTAGCCAGTCCTGCTCAGTGCTCAGGTTCAAGGGGCTGATTCTTTCCTTTGCAGGGAGGACAAATTCAGTAAAGAAAACACAAATTCCTCGCAGGCTTGATTTCCAACCTCCTTTTTTTTGGTTATTTTTGCAAGCCATACTCACGTCTTGTGAACACTTGTAGGGCATGTGATTCCCTGGGTTCTTGTAAATCTCAGGTCACCTATTGGAGTGAGTTCCTGACAGACCACACACAGATGAGGGAGGTCACTCAGCAGCTCTGATGACAGCACTCATCTATAAGGAGTATGTGTCCAACCTACTCAGCAGCCTCAGGCAAAGCTGTGAGTGTGGTGGGTGATACCTACTTGCTCTACAAGCCTTGTAAAAATCAGTATCCACCTGGGTAAAGAGATGAACTGCTGCAATGACTGGCCATAGCACTGACAGTCAAGATTCTGACTGTGAGGTGGTCAACTCTTTTGACTAAAAAGGAGGCATGGATGTGATACTCAACAGCTTTCAGCAGTCCTCTGAAACACCAAGGGTTCACTAGGGAGATAGGTATCTGCAGTCTTCCATGGAGAGGTGATTAGTCCCTTGGTTGCTTCTCAGAGAAAACAATATCCCATGCCAAATGAGGGTCCTGAGCAGGTGGGGGAGATATATTCAAAGCTGCATGCTGCTCAGGGTATCATCAGTGAGCACACATTAGGCCACATAAGATCAGTTTGGTTTCATATATATTCACTCTATCATTCTATTGCATTTTCTACTTTTTCTGTCTTAATAAATCCTGTGGATTTTTCATAAACAGAACATCATGTGGGCACATGTCCTCCCTTTTAGGATCAACCACGGCTGGTTAAAGCTGTGGCTGTTTGCCACAGTCAGAGTATCCAGGGACTCTCCAGGCACCTGGTGCTGCACTCTTCCTAGTTTCTTTCCAGGCTGCTGGTATTAGTTTCTGTTCTCCATTCTCAGGTCTCTCAGGCATCTACAGATCCTTTCTTTACTCACCACCCCAGGTCTATTACCATGGGAACAATCATATTGCTCCTCAGAACTGGTTTAGGTGTGCTTCAAGCAAGTCTGGCATCAGAAACAAAGATGATAGGCACTGGTTTCTATGGAGAACACACAAAACCGCAAGACAGTAAACAGTTTTGAGGTATTGTTCAACAAACATCATAGTAGCTGAAACCAAGCCAAACATCAGGTGAGTCAGATACCCAGAGATCAGTAGGGTCCCAGTGTTACACGCTTACTAAAAAACCCCTTCTCCCTCATCTCATTCATTCTGACTTTGGCTTTGAGAGCTGTGTTAGATGAGACACTGGCCTAAAGCTAAAACCATCCTCATCTCCCACTAGTCCCTCCTGGCTAGCGTGTGTTCATGAAGACTCCAGGACCCATAAGAAGAACCTAATGATAAACATTCGGGTTCCTGAAGCAGCCCAGCTACCTGAGATATGGCAGGCAACCCCCCCTCTAAGGCAGCACTTCCTCATAAGAGATAAGCAAGCTGTGTTGCACAGCACTGGGGCAGTTTGATTGCATGTAGATAGGGCACTGGCAGAAGAATTCATGAGGCAATGTTGCTCTTTGAAAGAAAAAAATAGGTCATCACTGGCTTCATCTCACACTGCTTCTGTTTATCTCTGTCTTCTCACTTTTCTAGAGACGTAGAGGTAGTTATCCTTTCTCCTTTACTGTGGTTATCTTTTGTCCTTCCTCCTCTCTACTTAAAGTCTACCTCTTCATATCAAGAGGTGGAATTAATTTTGTAAAGAAAGTATATTACAATGAGCAGTGATAGCAACCTTTTTACTAATATTTTTTATAATTACTTCCTCTTGAGTACACATTCTAGTTTCCTATGACACTATTACTTGAGACTATGTAAAAATCAAAATGTTAAAACTCCGTTTCTTGTTGACTGTCAGCTGCTTTTGACATTTAATCTTGGGTAATCTTTTTGAAAACTGCTTGTGAAGAACTTGCTTTCTGTATTTCTTCCTAGAAAGTTTCTAATTTCCATTTCACTGAATTCTTAAGAGCATCCTTATGCTCACACATAGTCACTGTAGACAATAATGTCTCTAACTTTGCAGTCCCTGTGTAGATGAACCAAATAGATTTAACAGTTGCTTCCCTTTGGGGAAAAAAGGAGCCAGTTGCAAGCATCTCTTGAAGATTTTACACTTATCTTCTATGAAAATCTGCATCATTTTCTAACGGTTAATAAGCATAAATTTCATGGGCAATAAGGGGCAACTGTTGTTAAGATCAGTGAATTATGGAAATTTTAGGATGGTGGAATTTGAAGCACTTAAGCCTAGATTAAGGTATCTAAATTTCATCTACTTTCCTATAACTCGTGTCTCCTTTTGGTTGTCCCTGTGCCTTCAAGGACACAGAGCACACTAAGCACAAGGACTATAGATCAAGTTTTCACTGTCTGACCGTGTACTTTGGTGTCCAATGCCACCACAATGACAAATGCCTCTCAAGTTCTTTAGGTACTTACAAATTTGCTTACCAGTGCCTCATGAGTTCATGAGTTATTTCAGGGATGTTTGGGGGTTTTTTTCTACTACCTATTGCTATATATCGGAATTCAGAAGTTACCTGAAGCACCATGGGACACAGTCCTATATGAACTTTTTCTGAGTATCTAAGTGAGATTGGTGGCAGAACTAGAGATTCGCTGATAAGATTTCAAGTCTTGCTCTGGATTAACTTCAACTCTTTCTCCTGACAAAAGCTGCTTCTACTCTGTGCAACTTAAATGCATATGTGGTTATGTGAGCTGAGATCTGACCTAGATCTGATGTTAAACACATTGTTCCCTTTTGTGCTGCTGGCTACAGGAGCATTGTATCTTAACCAATCTTGCTGCAGCAGCCAACTCCTTTATCTTTGTCTTTCAGCAGATTCTTAGTCTTGGATAACGATGTGTTAGTCGGTCAGATAGCACTGGCTTTTGAGGAGCTATTGCAAGCAGAAGTCGTTGCCTTCTGCCTAGTTTTCAGTCAAATGTTGGGTAAGAGATTTCCAAAGGAAAAAATTTATTTGTTTTGTTCTTGAGCAAATCTTTCACAAGACTTCTGTATATCTTTGGAAAAAAATGTTACTCTAGAAAAGAAAACAGCAGATTCTCTATCACTGATTTCACATAAAAAGGAAGATCACTTCCATGATCAACTTCATACTGCTGAGCAGGGGATAGATACAATCTGACAGGAGAGAGTCCAGCATGGAAGGTAGACTGATAAGTAAAATGCGTCTCAGATACTTTAGCATAAAAACCTGACTTTGTTATAATACAGACTAAAGCAGAAAGATTTACAGTTAGAAGTTTGAAACCATGAGTATTTAGACCTGAGTGTTCTCATAAAAGTCCCTGCACTAATTTTATCACAAACACATCTACTCTTTCATAACTTTACATTATGTGATGTACAAAGACCATCAAACAGAAGTAAAGAGTCTTCTGGAAAAAAAATATCCTTAAAATGTTTACCTAGTCATAACTAATAGCTTTTGATTGTTCCTTAGTATGCTTGGAAGCCATTACAGAAAGCGCAATTAAGAGTCTTGACATTTACTGTGAGTTCCAGTTCAAATTTACTAATGGATACAATTCAGTTCCTTTTTGCACCACACAATGCCACAAATTCAGTTCAGAGTAATGCAGATTTCCAAGGGTGAGCTGGGAATAATTACTCAGAAGGTCAAAAGCCTCTTGCCCTGCAATAAGTACCATTTCTGACAGGCTTGCTAGTTTGTTTAAATAGAACATTATAATCAAGCAGATATTGGAAAAGATCTCAAGGAGATTACTTTCATACAATACAGAGTCCCTCTCATAACGAAAGATATACCTCCTTTTCAATTACGTGGAAGGTCACCAAGAGAGAAGGGCCTTTTAATAAATACCGAGGTGCAACTGCAGTTCTGGTCATTGTGAGTTTAAACTCCTTATCCAAAGTAGGATTTTATTGCCAAACTTGAAACTAACAGTGTGCTGAACATCTAGCCCAGGGCAAACAGGCTGCAAAAGTATCTTCAGATCAGCCTCCCTGCATGAAAGAAGCGATGCTTTTGTGAACGAAACCGGATACTGAAGAATTAGAAATGCAGATACTCCTCTGGTCACTTTGCAGAGAAAGGATGGAGGAGGAGGAGTAGAAGAGATGCTGATTACAGCATGCTGTCTACATAAAGCAAACGTGTGAAGGTGTGGGAACATGCATATTAACCTTTCTCCAGAGTTTGTTGTTTCATTAAAACAAAGAAAACTCAGAAATATGTTCCTTCCTCTCCACTCCCTCCACATAACTGTTCTTTAGTAGTAAAGTGTTAGTCCTGGGCAGACACATATGTCACCATTTTGACTGGTAAGTTCTTGTAAGAAAATAGCACAACTACTTTACCTATATTTAAGAACAAAGGTCTGTACCAGCTTGATACAGAGGTACCTCAGGTTCTCTGGGAAGCCCTCAGAGCAGCATAGATTTGCTGCAGGATCAGGGCACAGTTATGCTGAGAGGGGTACAGTGACAGCCAGCCAGCCATCACTGTGATGAAAGCAGTCTGGGGCATCAGTGGCATTCCTCAACACGAAGAGTGGCATTATCCTTAATTTGTTTTTTTATTTATTCCAATTATCTGAGGTACTCACAAACCTTCAATTAAAAAGAAGTGCCATTCCATGATTTGAGAAACAAACACCTCGTGAGCTCCTGAAGCACTTCAGCTTTGAAAGAAAAACAAGTAGAAACTTTTGCCAGTTTGCTAATGAAACTGCCAAGAACTTTGCATTCACTATTAGTTATTTTTATCAGAGAGGGAAGTTGGCTAAAAGCCTGAACAAAGAGGTGGGTCTTCAGTCTCTTGCTGAATACAGGGAAGCTCAGGTTTAAATGTGTTTCTAACAAAAGGAAGAAATGCTAAGGTAGCAATTATCTGTCCTCTGCAACACCACGCCCAGACTTCCTTCTACCCCTGTCACTGCAGCTCACTGAAAGAGCATTGGTGGCATAGAAAAGACAGTCCTCATCACCTGATCTCTGGCTCATGTGGTGGTCACCACATGAGACTTCATGTAGAGACAAAGTGTGATACTCTCTCACCATCCTATTTTACTCAAGTCTTGCAGCCCTCTTGACTCATAGCCCCATATAGAGTGTGCAGCCTATCTAGTCCCTATAGGACAAGGATGATAGCCATGAGACCTACATGTAGTCAGTGATCATGAGATCACAACTGTTCTGCTGCAATAATCTCCCACTTGCAGCATGTGTCACAGATATGAACCGTTTGGCCTGTAAATCAACAGGTTTGATCTTGCCTCAGGATGATTCCTGAATAGGTTGCTGAATAGCTCTCAAAAGCACCTCCACCTTTTAAACGGACTCCACCCTCTTTACTCACAGTGGGTTATGAGGAAGCTGCTGCCTTTTTCGTTTGTTGCTTAAGCTGACCTGATAAAGACCATAAATGTATTTCACACCATACATAAATAGTGGGGCTTCTTGCAAGACTCACAACAAAAGAGTGCCTTAAGTATGAACATGTTACCTTTGAGACATGGGAGAGGATATAGGCCATATTTGTTTCAGGATTAAAAATATGCAAACATATAGAAATTTTACTTCCAAATACAGAAATCATTCACTTGTATTTCTGACCACATCTGAATCAAATCCAAAACCCAGGATGACAGTTTTGAATCAGATACTATCTTAAGGACAGATTGTTTGACACAAGCAACATTTTTGGGGAGGGCTATTCATAACTACGTACATTTTGACACAGCAGATCAAGTGAGTAATATGTCATACCTCAGCACTCCAAAGCACTGGCCTGCGATGGAGGTGATTCCTTGGTATGGTATTTTCTTCAGCTGCCTGAATGAATGTGTTCTGTGTCTGTGGGTTCATGCTTGTGAAGCAAGATGTTATCTAGTCCCAATTCCACAGGTTATTTTTATTTAAATAAAGGTGTCATAGATTTTGCTTCCCTGCTCCCTCGAGTTCTCCATATGTATGTGTGCTCTGCATTCTTTCGCCAAGGCACGCTACAGCTGCATCTATAGCTGTCCACCTGAGGTCCTCATATGCACCCTGCAAAAAGTCTGTCCAGGTCTTCTTGGTGTGACCTCCTCATGTGCACCCCAACCTTCTCATGGCGTCATGACAGCTTACAAATATGCTGGATGTGCCTGAACGCATAAAGCACTAAAATGATCCAAAGGAAAGACTCCCATTGCACAAACCTTATGGCCTCCCAGAAGGTCAAGAGCAGTTTTGGCTTTCAGATGGCCTCAGGTAACCCCTGAGATGCAGTGCACCTGCATCAGTACATCTACATGTTCTTAGCAACCAGAATTCTCTCTTGGCTTATACAATGGAAATTAGAAGTAGGTGTGCCAACTTGTATCAGTAGGGAAATGCACCCTAATCCACAAATGTTTGCTTCATAAAGACTGATGTACTGTAAAAGCCATTCCTTTATGCAATGCAGCCTACAGATTATAAGACTCAAGAGACAAGGCATGGATTAAGTGCATTACTGCACAATGGACATATGTCAGTTTGGTTTTTATCACTGTCAAGCAAGTGCTGGGAAAGAGTCATAAGAAAAATATTTATAGCAATAAATCCCATCTTATCATGATAACATTCAGACTGAACACTAGAAGAACTAGAGGAATGTAGAATACAAAGTGACTCAGGTATTCCAGGTAACACATGACATACTGTAGAGTAATTATACTGATATTTATGGCTGGCTAATAGAAGTTGCAAGAGAAACTGCACTTCACAAGTTTTGGATAAGAAACTAGAAGTGTCTGGGCTGGCTGCACATTAATCTTACTGCAGAAAGTATAGACAACTTTTCTTACTGTTAATGGCATGATCTATGCTAGTAAACATCTTCCAAAATGTAAGAAGCAAAAATTATAACTGCTTTGTCAGTCATGGAACAAGGTACGCGCTGTTCCCCAGTCTCACGTAATCACAGAAATATCGTCAATGCAGTAGTTTGCCTCCCTCTGGATTTTTCCCTTTTACATGCTTATGCTCACAGTTTGCTTTGCTTTACTTTAGTCACTAATGTGGTTAACACTTGTAACCCTCTTGATGACTGCCATGGTTGCAGAGCACATCTCTTTCAACAGGTTCCTTTTTCCTGGCAGTAGTACAATGTCTCTGATTTTTAGGCTGCGGGATAGTGAGGGTGAAATCACTGGAGCTTCCCGTCCTTTGGCATCGGGAACAAAACTGAGAGCTGGTGTAAAATGAGGATTACCATGGAGTGGGGAACACCATCTCTGACTTTGGCTTTTGAGGTTCAGTTTCTTTGTCAGTACTTTTATCTTTCGTTGCTTTTCAAAAACTGAGAGGAATGCAAGTGTTTCCATATTACACTGTATAATTTAACAGAAGACTAATATTTTGCCTGGCAGCCTTTGTAGCTTGTATAGCTGATATCTTACACCAAGACACCCCTTCCTTTCCCCTCTCACGCCCATCCCTCTGAGTTTAAGCAAAAGCAAAGCTACTCGACTACAGAGTCCTTTCTAGCATTTCATAAATTAGGTATGGTTAATAAGGTAAATGTCTTCAGTAAATGCTCCTCCTTTTCTGTTTGTTTTACTAAAGTCTGTTTAACCAAAAACATGTTCGTTTGGATTGACCAGAAGTGTTCCACTGAGACTGACTTTTAATGAAAAGGTTTTTTTAAAGAGAGTTTTCAGGTGGAGGGTAGAGGAGGAAAGGCTTTTTTTTTTTTTTTTTTTTTTTTTGGTGTTTGGAAGCAAAGCTTTTTCCATTCAATAATGGATACTTTCCAAATTAAAAATCTTCTGTGTGTAGATCCCAAGATGACTGCTTTGGTATCCCACAGAAATCTGTTTGTGCCCTAATTCTCCTCTGTGAGCCAAGTGTGTTGTTTGGACTACGTTTCCCATCATTTGCAATAACCAGGAGGCCCAGGCGGCAGTTTGAGCAAGAAAGAAACAGTGCTGCGTGAGTGACATTCCCTACAGTGTTCAGCTCATAGAAACACTCTGGATACAGTTCCCATAAGGCACCTTGACACCTTTTCCATATAGAAGATGGTACTTTCCAGTCAACATTTTTCAGTTTTGAAACATAACTCTGCTTTTGCAATGGTCCTTGTAACACGCTGCTGATAATAATAATAATAATAATAATGGTGATAATAATAATAAGTTCATGGGAAAAAAAAGATCCCATTTTCTGGTTAGCTCTACCACTTTGAACTTTGTGAATCTTTTCTCCTTGAGAAAACGTTCAAAGAAAGGGTGAGCTTGATGGAGCAGTGAGGAACACAGAAATCTACACTGAGGGTCTGTTTTTAGCAATTCATTTCATCAGTGAGCTCAGCTTCCTTCCCAGATGAAATTAGGCTTCTGGAATACCCACTTAATAGCCTTTCTCAGTCAGAGTCAATCAATTTTGCAACTTGTTGCCTGTACAATTTTTTTCCTGCCACAGAGTACTGTCATCCTTTTGGTCATGAAATGAAATTTAAATAATGCTGCCATGTTGCTCTTGACTGAAAGAAGTGTAGATATTGATCGCAGCAGAGATTGAAAATGGTGCCGTCAAAAAGATGGGCATTTAATATACTGCTCAGTACTTCCCTGGTTTTTTCCTTTGTGTTTATCAATGCATTAATTTTTCCTTGTTGCACCAGCAAGTTTTTATTATTTAAGCAAATTATCATGGCTGAGGTAACACAATTATTCTTTGTTAGCTGGCACATTGCCATTCCTTTCATGTGTTCATGAGTCAGCTATGAGTTATAAGGATGTATCGTCCCTGATGGATTTAGTGGTGACATCATAAATCCTCACTCTGATGAAGACACTAATATGTGCCATTGCCAGTAATTTGCTGATACCACTGATAGTTAAGGGCAAATAAAGATGTCTTTCTTGGCATAGTACCATGGAAGCCAAAGATACTGTGAAAGAAAACACCAGCCAGGTGAATTTCAGCTCCTTTGGAAATACATCCATTAAATGGGGAACAATACACCTACATAATGAATGATGCTCTCTGTGCTCATAATGTGCTTTGAAAATCATGGACAATTGAATGTAAAAAGAAAAAAATGTGTATTTGAGGGATCTGTCAATAGTTTGTTAATTATTTCAGCTTAACTTAGCTAAAGCTGTTCTGGAATAGCTTGGGGATCACTCATGGCATAAGCAGGTGGCTGAACTGGACCCAGCACAAAATAGTTGAACTAGTTGCCTGTATGAGCTTCCTTCCTACCCTTTCTTCAGTGGGGAGTCATGCCTGGCCTCCTCTGGCACCAGATACTGATTTAGTACTGCTGCCACACTCCATAGCTGCAACCCAGTGAGGTCAGCATGTCTACATGGGCTATGGGGGCAGGCTATGGGGGCAAACTTTGGGGGCACTCCCAGGTGAAGTGGTGACCTATTCCTCCTAAACCAACAGAGACAGTCACGGCAGGACTGAAGCCTGGCTTGCAGCGAGATTCATTGGCACGGATGAGTTTCTGGGCATGTATTTGTGTAATAAATCAAAATACTGAACTAGCACAATCTGAAGGCCACAGAGGAGGGTTGGCCACAGAGGATGTTTGACTACGTCTTGTCAACATGATGTACAGCAGTACTGATCCACCTCTTCACTCTACCTATCACCTCTTCATCCTGCCTAAGCTTTCCAAGAAGAAATTTAAGCCATAGCACACATTCACAAAACACTGGTGGGCCTCTAAACCGAATCCTCTAAATGTACCCTAAATTATCAGGGTCCCCTGTGCTGCATCCTCGCACCATCATTGCTCAGGAGACCTTTGTTCCAGGACCTTGCAACCTCTCTTAATCTCTTTTTCGGTAGATTTAATTTCTCCCCACCCATCTCTGACACTCAGGTCTTCCCGTCATCTAACACGATCCCACAAGGGTGCCTTAAGGTGGCACATGATGAATCCCACAACACCACTGGGAAGCTGGAGGATCCCAGGTTTTGCTTCAGGAACTGCATGTGGCTCTTGAGCAGCAATATGAAAATCTTTTTTGGAATAAAATACATTAGAATATTAATTACTCAGGTTAGTCCAAGGCATCAGGCAGCATTGTCAGTATCTTTATAACAATCTTCATGTTAGGGTTCAAACTTTGAACTTGGAATAAAAACAGTAATTCTGTAGAAATCTGTTCCTTTTATTTGGCGCCTCTGTTCTTGAACAATTTCAATTTTAAAATTTTCCCTGTGGCCCTAAGAATGACCATTTCCAGCCCCCAGCTCAAATACGAGCTGCGTCCCGCAATGCCACATGACTCCAGAAGCTGTGGCTTTGAAAGAAAGCCAAAATGTCTGCTGTGCAAAATGTAGATGCTATTCAAACACTGCATAGAAAATACACTTTATATTATCTTGACAATGAATATGTTTGTGGATTGTATCACGCAGTGCTTGGATTCCTTGTGTCATGTCGTGGAGTTTTATTAATCGTGCCGATCTTCATCTCGTTTACCTGAAAGCTTTCAAACGTTCCGCTTGTGTAAAGTACTTGAGACACTGACTTAGAGCTCAATCCAGATTGTACCTGTTTTAAACACTCTGCATTAATTTCTATCCAATTTCTACCTGTTCCAAGCTTGCTGGGACCTGTCAGTGTTTCTACTTTGTTCTTTGTTGGCAAAGCATTGATACGACATTTGTAAACGTTGCCAGATGAATCGGTGGCCTGGGTTTGGTACATAATTCAGAACTTCAGCATTTCAAGCCCTCTGAAGCAGCAGCCAGAACTAGAGCAAAGGTTTTAATATCATTAGTGTATTAATTTCTGTCAGTGGTTGAGTTCAGGGTTGTTTTGGGTTTTTTTTACCACATTTCATAGAAAATCTCCTACCACCAGCAACTGATCAAACATGACAAGCTCCCTCTTGGCTATCGTCCGTGATATGGGCTACTTAACTCCTGTATTCCGTCCCAGAATGGAAACTGCAGCTTTTGGTGAAATAAAGGAGCTTCTGTTTCTCTGCCACTGTCAGAAATGGAAATTCAGTGCAATCTTTTCATCAGCTTGAAATGCCAGATTAGATTAAAAGTCCTGATGCCAAGAGGAGGGCATCTGATGCACTGCTTTGAACTGCGGTCCTTAATGCTCTTTGGTCCACCACTTTGTAGGAGCACATCAACCATCCTGTTTCTCCCCTCGTTATAGCAGTGCTAAAGTATCAAATCATTAACAGAGGCTGAGGTCTTCTGGAAACAGACCCACTAGAGTGAATTCAATCCTGCTTTAGGGCTGCCAGGCTAAGAGGGTTACCTCAAGAAGGAAAGCACACTGGTAGAGATGTAAACTGAAACTCACGGGGCACATGCAGACTACTCAGTGGTCACATAAATTGGAAATTGTGACCTCTCTGTTGGGGAGAGTGAGTGGCATAGGCTGTAGAAGAAGCCAGGATCTGGCAGCCTGAGAGAGCAGTGCCTTTGAATCTCTTCATTTTGGACATCTTAAAGGGTGTGATAACTAAGCTGGATGCAAGTAACAGAGCCCATTACAGCTGCAGCCTGAGGAATCTACCACCATCCTGCTTGGACGTGGTCTCGTTACTAAACCTTGCCTGCATTTCACACACACATGGAGTGCCTGGTATGAAGTGTGTTGTTGTCATAATGAAATCATGGGGAATCAGATGGAAAAATGTGTGTTTGAGCACTTAAAGCTAGACTTGTAGACCACAAAACAGACTTCACAAGTAGAGGTCAAGGTGGCACCAATTAAGACAAGATTATATTTAATGGAGAGTCACCTGGATTGAATTAAGTGTATTTTCTTGGACCTAGCAGGCTGGAATCAGGATAAACAAACTGCTCTAGAATTCCTAGGTGACCTTCTAATAATTATGACCAAATTTGAGTTTCAAGTCTTCAGAGCCCCCAAATTATCTTTTATATAAGAACACACATTGCTACTCGGGAGGTCTGTTTGTTGTGATGAACAGAGCATAAAATAAATCCCTCACACACAATACTGCAGGTGGAGGCTACAAAGCAGTTTCTCCAACCAATAGAGCTAATGGGCCTCCAGTGTAAAACACATTTTTGTAACTCCCTTTCTTCAGACCTTCTTTTGTTGTGAGAAACACAATGCCAAAGGAACTTAATGGCTTTGTTTTCCAGTCCATAAACTGCTGACATGTCACTGGTGTTGTGGTTAAGCTTACATGGTAAGTCCAGCAGAGTTCAAGCTCATGCTACACTCAAGCACTGGGGCCACCGCTTTTCTTTCGTTGCAAGTTTTATCGTTGTTGTGTGTTTAAAATACTATAATGTACCTCTATGTGGAAACACAGAATAAAAACAAGATACATACACTTCTCAGTCCTGTGGGTTAAATCCATGGCATCTTTGCCCTTATACAGACAGGATGCCCAGGAGAGGAACAGAAAGTCATATGATTAGGCTGAATCTAATTCCTGATTTTTTGCCAGTCTTGGACTGTATAATCTACTCATTCACATTAAGATGAGCATTGGTCAAGAGTTTTTCACCACAAGAGAGTTTCTTTCGAAAACATATTGGTTCGCTGAGCTGCACTGATCCAGCCAAGACATTTCAACATCTACTTAATGAGCCCATGTAGGTTTTCAGATCCCTAGCGGGTATCAATTTTTTGGACCCCATGAATCTCTGGCAGCTTCTTAGTGAATACACACTTGCATCAACTTTCACCATTCTCTGTTAGCAGTGAAAACATTCCTTGTGGACCTAAAGTCATTTCACACAAGCTTTTCGAGAGTTAGTCTCAATCTCTTAATAAACTTAAAACGCCTGTCATGAAGAAATGAATGTCACTCTCTTAGTATTCTCTCGATGCTTCACTCGATGACTATTTGAATCTTTAAGCCCGTGGCTCATAGTCTTGCCCACTAGGATTAGAAATTATTTATATAGAAATTTTTATATTACAAAAAAATGGAAAGACCTAGATTTTCACATGGGATACAAAATGCTTGGTCTTTCTCTAATAAAGCTGGAGATAAATCCCATACAACTAACTCTTCAGATTAGATTGTACAAGTTTTTGAAATATGTGTTTCTGCATTTGTTCAGTTTGAATCTTGGGGGCAGGGAACTTTTAAAAAGTAGAAATACACCATCATCAATAATTCTTAGAAATCTTGCAGACATTTCTAAAAACCTTTGTGTGGGACATACAGATAAAGGTGCAATGACGGTATAAATGGTTATGTTTGGCACCATCCGATTCAGTGTTTCACAGCCTAATTATTTCCAAATCTTAGTGCTGCCACCATCCTCCTTCCCTCTAACCATGACCCTTAGGATCACTGTGTAATCACACTTCACCTTCATCTCAGCCCCAGGGTTATTGATACTGCCCTGTGTCTTTTCATTTCCTTTCCTGACTTCATATCCCTCTTGTTTCTCAGTCCTTCATTCATGTTACAGGTGCCTTACCACCTCTTCATACTGCGGTTACCTCTTTCTTCTCCTGCCAGCCTCACCACCCTCTGCTAAGTAGGAATTAAAGACAACAACTTCAGGTAGACCCAACTGAATCTCTATAACACCGAGCCTGCACAAAGGCCAGAAAACCTGTCAACTTGATCTAACAAGCATGGCGTGAGACTTGCCTCCTCAGGCAGGGACTGGTGGCTTTTATTACCTGGTGGTGCTTTTTGTGCGAGTAATGCAGCTGTTTGCAAAAGGATGCTGAGAACTTTTGAGTTCTGTATCCTGTGCTCCTCTCACATATAAAAGCACCAGCTCAGACTCTAGCTACTATATTATAATCATCATAACAAACATATTACATGAGCGTTATTAAATACTTCCCATCTGGGTCCTTTGTCATTTTTAATTAACTTTATAGCCTTCCATGCAGATGCCACTGCAGCCGGCATAGTACATGTACTCCTAAGGTAAGAGACATGTTAGACATGGGAAGATCACATGTAGATGGCCTTTGGCTTTCGTATGAAGTGAGCCAAACGGCTCCAAATCTGTTACTTTATGTAAATTGACTCTGGTAGAAAAACATACCAGACTCTGAGGCAGATTTGGGACAAGGACTTCCATCATGACTGACAGGGGACTCCCTGGAGATGTCTAGGAACAGGAATCAGTGATTTACATTTTAGAGGAGATTCATCTTGAGAGCACACCACAATGTTACAGATTCTGCCTGTGCTGCCTCCTGGCACTCATGCTCATTATTTCTGCTAAACAGTTTAAATGATCAATCCTTCAGCACTGAACTGGGTGGTAACTCCTCTACCTTCTCTGCTGGGAATGCATGGACTCCAGAGCCTCTGCTCCTCTGTGAAAAGGGTCATCCTGGGCTCTGGGGAGCCTTCCTGCCCCGCACCACTCACACAGAGGTGCAGGCACCACAGAGCATGAAGCCTGCCTGCCTCTGCTGCCCTCCCATGCCATCTCCACAGGCTCCATGTCCTGCTACCACACCTTGGAGCACGCGGAGCCTTCCTCCACCTGCAGCTATAAACCTGGGACTACGGTGGACCACAGCAGAGCCCAGCTTCTGCCCCAGACCCTCTGAACATGGGAAAACCCATGGCAAATATCCTGTAGCATAGGGGGATGCCCACATGGGGCCCAAAAGAGCTCTGTATGTTATGCAGCATGGACACAGCCAGCCTTTAATAATAGGTGCTGACACCAAGCAGTGTGGATGTGGGCCAGCCTTCATCCCATGCCTTCTCGTCCAGGGGCTGCACCCCAGGCTGCCTTATTGAGCTGCAGAGACACCATCTTTCAATCTACCAGCAGCAGCCCAAATCAGAAATAGAAGAGGAATAACAAAGTGAAAAAAAAAACTTGGTTTCATAAATTTATTAAGCCCTTTCTACCTCCTACAGAAAGGTGTTGCCTTCCACTGTGTGTTTCATACATGACTATCTATCTGCTGAGTATCCCCACACTCCTGCAGGTTATGGCCAGTGGACTAACATTTGGTCACCACTGCTCTGAGCTGAATTCAAGCTCAAAACTGCTGGTAATGCTGTCCTTACTTCCTACCAATAGCCTTCCTGCTAGAATAGTCAAGGAAAATATTTTGATCCCTGAAACCTCCTTGAAGTTCATGGGTATGCAGCCATCAATGTGAATTAAACTAAAGCTGACAGTCCCAAAGGGCCGCATTAGTTTTCCCATAAAAAAACCCATGAATGTAGTACTTCTGTCCCACACTTGGCAGGTTATTAATTTATTTTAATTTTCAGAAACCGTGACTGAGTTACATTCATCTTCCCAGATGTTGTTAGCAATGAAAGCTCAAGGAATAAGCCTTTTCTGCTGTTGACATCCTGTGTGCCAAACCTCATCTTGAGCCCCTGGCTCCCACTGTACTTTTCTTGTGTCTGTACTGCTGCTTTGTGATAAATGAAACTTGCAGAATCACACGTACCATGGTACAGGAACAAGCATCTTGTCTGGGGAGTGGTCAGTGCCGGAGGCTAGAAACGGGTTGTGTGTACATCTACAGAGGCTCATGTAATAACTCCAGCAGTTACTATAACTAAAGCAAAGGTGCTGAGGCTTTGATTACAAATGTCAAACAAAATGGGAAACAAATCAAGGCTGAGGAAGGGAAAGGGCCCCATCCCGGCATTCTCTTCCCCCCCACCTTGTCGCAGCGAGACACTTTTCTGCCTTTGTTGCATTTGCTCTAAAAGCCTTTGCAGTCTTCCCTTCTTGGCACATTTGTAGAGTCCTGGGAAGTTCAGGGATTACTCTCAGTTACAGTGAAAAGCCCCAGATGGTATAAACGCTCATTTGTAAATAAATGAATAATCAGAACCAAAAAGCTCTGTAGAAACCCCCTACCAGCCTTTTCTAATTTTTCATAAACCGCCTCAGAAACAGATTGCATACTTCACCAGTCCACTGACACAGCCATGTGACCGATTTGCACATACAGAGGTCAATTTCATTTCCACTAATCCCAGGTTTCTGATTTCCACAAAGCTCCTTCCCCTTTGCTGAGTCTCCCCCTGGAAGAAAGGATGTACCAGACCTCCACTTGCTGGAGGAAAAAGGAGGGACCTGATGAGCAGCGCCCCAGTTTGCCACTCACACCACTTACCTGTGATCTCATCTGCCAGCCTGAATGCAAGACAAGTCCCCTAGTACGGACATGGCTAAAACCTCTGCTTCGCGTCCCTGTTGTCTCCCGGGGATCTGCGTCTTCCTTGTCTGCCTCTGTCGATGTCTGGATGCTGTGGTAGTGGTGCTGTGCGCAGGAGCCCAGGCTATATGGGTGGCCTTGGGACCCTCTATAGGGGGCCCATACTGTTCCCTACCAGATGCGCTTTGCAGTCTGTGCAGGCTGAAGTGATGCTGCCTGTGGGGCAGATGAGAACAGGTCAGGTCTGGGGGACACCTGGAGCTTTGGGGCACCCCTTGAAGCATGAGCTCAGGTGTGGGGGACAGGCACAGAAGGAGTTTGAGGATGTTTTTTCTCCTTGGCCTTTTGATTCTAACATCATAAAAGAAAGGGCTTCAACTCTGCTATGCAGCTTTTGCTTAGCTACATGGACACCTGGCTCCTAAGATATTCCCACCAATGCTCCTGGTGTCCACAGCATGAATTTGTAGAGGTACCCCAACTACTCTTAGAAGGACATAGCACGTACATGCATATATACATAGAGTGCATGCACATATGTGTGTGTATAAATACTTATACATGTACTAAGCAGATACACATATGTACTTGCATGCCTACAAGTGCTACCAATCACACCTCTGACGTCAATGTAGACATAGCCATTATTCAAGAACAAATGAAGAATTAAAGTAGCTTTATTTGCTGGATAAAGCAATAGCTGGGGAACAGTTTCATCCCTCTTCTTGCAGCAGCCAGCCCTCTCTTTTGGTGGTTCCGACATGTTTCCACCAGGCTGCGGAGGCAGGAGAAGAAGCCGTTTCCCAGGAAATTCCCTGCTGTCCCAGCCTCGGCCACACACAGATGGGCTCCGTGCCATTCCAGTGATGAAGCAATTTCAGCATGCTCCTCTTCCAAGTCTGCCAGTTCCTCAAACACGGCAACGTGTGGTAGTATAAGCCAGGGCCAGATTTGCCTCTGCTGCAATGAAATGGCACAGCAGGATGGCCAGGATTGTCCTGGTGGAAAGGGTTGAGATTTTTCAGCCTCAGAATCAGACCCAGTGTGTTCGTTGAAGTGCTACAACGGTTATTTTATTCATGCTATTTGCTGTAGTTTCTTTTCTATGTACGTGATGTATTATTTAATGAATGCATTTAACTGTGCTTCTTTGCCAGCCAGAGACTGCTGGATGGAGACACAAAACTCCCTTCCAGAGCTGCCGGATTCCTTGTTTTCATTCCGTACCCAGTGACAGTGTTCAGCCACCAGTGGTGCTGCGTATGCTATGCCACATGTGTCACATTTACAATCCTGTTGATCACAGGAAAGGAAAATTTAATAACGCCTTACAGACTGCATACCAGAACCTCTTCTCGACATCGCATTAGTGAGAAACACAGAGGGGAGACCATAATAAATGTTACAAGGGGAAATACCTTCGACTGATAAGGAGCCGAGCGGATGACAAATCACAAAAGCCTCCAGTGAGCCCCTCAGGAGCAGATAACCTTGGGACGTACCTGTATATAAAGATTAAACAGCAACCCGAGCTCAGCAGAGATTTATAGAGCTTTGCAGTGTCTTGGTTTTGCTGTTTGCTTTTGTAGTCGTTTCTGGACTTTATTGTTAGTTTCTGTCCGTTAATATTCTGTACAGGCTCAAAAATACAGCAGTAGAGAAGTAATCCCAGGGGAAAGAAAAGAAAAAAAGGAATTTATTTGAAATATTTTACGAGGAGATTTTATAGATCAATATCTCCAGCAAATGAGAAAGATAACCAGGAAAGGGCACAGTACACCTGTGAGCGAGGCTGTGCAAAGACATAAACAAAAACATGAAGGATAAAATATATTGACATGTTTGAGCTTACTGGGTAAATCTGGTTATTCATTCCTCCATAAATGGCAGTCCTAGTTATTATGGGCTATATATTTTTGGTAAGACAAATACGTGAGGCAGTAAATGCCTTTGTTAGTGTGCTTCAACAGGAAGGGCAGTGGCTACTGCTGCTATTCAGGGCCTCTCAGGGAAAATAGCTGTGGGTAAAGAAAACACGGCCAGTTATGGACTGGGTCGAAACCTTAACCAGGGAGACCATTCTGACTAATGGCTAAAGCAAGAGAGTAGGGACCTGAACGGTTAGACACTATTCTGAACAGCAGGGAACACTGTCTACAGTGAAGGTGACGGAGCTCTGGCACAGGTTGCCCCGAGAGGCCCTGCGGTCTCCATTCCTGGAGATATTCAAAAGCTGTCTGGACACACAGATAGCAACTGGCTCTAGGTGTCCCTGCTTGAGCAGGGGGTTTGGACCAGATGACTTCCAGAGGTCCCTTCCAACCTCAGCCGTTCTGTGATTCTGCCATTTCTTGCTCAACTACTGAGTCACTCAAGCGTCAGTCAATTGCCTTTGGCTCTCTGTCTGTTAAAAGGGTGTAACTGCTTGATTTGCAAGGATGGGAGGGTTAGTAAGGGACACATTTCCAGTGTGCACCACAGACATCACTGAAGAGACCAATTCCGTCCAGCAGCAGTCTGCCCCACAGGGCTGGCTCCTCTTTGGAAAAGACAAATATTCAGTGACCACCAAATCTTGGCTCCCCTAGCCTCCCCCTTTCAATTCCCAACCAAATTCTTGTGCCACCAGGTTACCATGCAGTAAGCCAGGGTACAGCAAGAAGGTCTTTCAGCTAAACCTTTGGGTGTGTTTCCCTGTTGCAGGCTGGCAAGGAGGCGAAACCCCGGGTGAAACCCTGCACTGTCAGAGCTCTGTCTGGGAGGCAGGCAGTCTCTCCAGGTTCAAGGACGATGCCAACGCATTTTTTTTCTGCACGTAGAGAGGGGACCATGGTTATCTGATCCAGCAACTGAACGTGCAAAGTTCAAGGTGGTTACCAGTGGCCACTCCTCATCACGCTCGCAGAGAGCCAGACATGCTCCATACAGTGTACGAAACACCATGCACAACTTTCCACTCCAAACAGACTGTTCAATAACAAAGGTAAAACAAGAGGGGGAGGGATTAGATGACATGACAATTGAGCTGCTGTTTGTGCAAGTGGAAGAAATAACTTTTCAGGAACAGACCATGGGTCAGGGTAGTGGATGGTGTGGGCGTTTGCTGGAGAAGTCAGACTAAACAGGCAGTGATGCATCTTACACTTATGGCACTGCTGGGAGTTAAAAATGATGTTAAATACATGCAGGACACTGAGGAAGAACAAACAACTTATTGTGTGGAAAGCAAAAGTGCTTTGGAAGGGCCAGTAGGACCATCTGATTTTTAAATACATCAGTGGTTCGAGAGATTAGAGATCTGTTCTAGCACAGCTTTGGTTTAGACACATCTCTTGACAAGACTCAGAGGTCTCCAAATCAAATCACTTTATCTACTACTGTCTCTGCCTGTAACCATGTAACAAACACTATGGGTTTTACTAGATGAACGACCATATCAGTTAAAAGCAAGCTGATTGATAGAAACATAACAGAAAGGGAAAAGTCACATTTAAGGAGAACCAGTTAAGGGCAAAGAGCAGCTCCAGGTCTCTGACTTGATATCCCCAGTTGTCCTAGACTGCCTCAAACATAGAGGAATTTCTGTTGTGGAACAGTGAGACATGAGGGAGAAGCCCACAGGCCTCAAAACGTCCCTGGGAGCATCACAAATACCAACCCTCTTCAACTTAGTCTGAAGCCAATGTTTGCAGTGCCCCATTGCCCACCTTCATTAGCTATTCCTTTACTTCACGGGCACACCGTGAAAAAATCCCCCTTGGCTGCATGGGTACCTTAAGCACACCGCATGTTAACTGTGCCAGCTTCCCTACGCACAGGGGAAGGAGAGGGAAAGAAGCAGAGAGTCAGACACACAGCTCCATTTTAAAGTACTTAGGGAACTCAGAATATATAGTAATGCAAAATATTTTTATATCATCCCAGGACATTTTTGTTCATACTGCTGAGTGCTATTTTATTTGTTCCAGCTTTGCCACAGATGCACAAACACCGTGAAAGGAAAAAGAATGTCTACTCTATATGACGGCTTTTAAAAATCAGAAAAGCAAGTAAAATCCATTTCTTAAGCAAACATTCCATTAAAAAAATCACTATATGTTTATAGAAAAGATTTTTTTAAACAAAGGTTTAATTTTAAAAAGTTAATAACTGGGTATTCCAGAAGGTTTGAGTCATCCACAGTAATAATTAGGGGTTTTGTTCCATACAAAATGCTTTATTTAACCTTCATGCCTCCATTCAGATAATTATACAAATGCATACATTTAAAGGTTTAAACTCTATTTCAATTCACAGCTCAATTCATAGGAAAGTTGAATACAGAAAAGCAATGCACCAACAAAATATGTCTGAGACACCATTAAAAACGATAACACTTGTTCATTTAAATCTTTGAGAATAGATTGGAATAATCATCCTCTGACAGAATTTCATTAGGGGACTCCCTTTACATTATCATAGGGCAAAAATCACCATTTTACAGTAAGAGGAAAAAAAAGCTCTGAGTATATTTACAATACATACACTATACATAAATACAAGAACAACACTTACATAATATTAATAAACTTATAACATAGGTGTTGCCTAAACACTACATAGTATATAAATGCAGAGGAAACTATTGGGAAATTAGATCTTCAGGTGTTTACTTTTATTTTTGAAGAAAAGTAACTTTTGCATTTAAAAGCTTTCAAAAAGAAGGCAAAAGAAAGACTTAAAGAAACTAATATGTTTGCTTGCTAGCACTGGTATTTTTATTCCTTTTAAGTGTAGGACCTCTATTGACACTATTATCTCTATGGGGTTACCGATAATGACCCTCCCTTTTGCATCTTATCTAGGAAAAAGATTGAGGTGCTGTACATACTAATTCCATTGCTGTGAAGCTTCAGTTCCAAATTAATCACTTTGTAAACTAAGGGATGTTTTTGTATTTTTACACAGGAGGATCATCGGTACATACAATGACCTGATTAGAAGGAACAATTTGAGGCCAAATGCAACCCCATCCTTAGGATTTCATTCATCTAATGCAATAGGGGAATTTGCTTCTTCCATAAGTAACTTGGCCAAGAAGGGTATTTTTCATTATTGTTGTTTCTTCCTAAACACAGCTGAAAGAACTTTCCAGTTTAACAGCATTTTTGACCCCACATGTTGATAGCAGCGTCCAAGTCTCTCTTTCGTATGAAGCGTATGAATGTGTGTGTCTGTGTGTGTGGGTTGAAGGTCTTAAGGCTGATGGTGCACGAAACTGAAGCAATTCATTACTATCTCTGTGTATATTCTATTGCAAGTGCAAACAGGAGATACAACGTTTTAGGAACAGACAGCAGGTCGAGGGCACACAGTGTAGGTGTTCAGTGGGACTTACACTACCAAGGAAGCAATGTATAGGATGATAAAGAAAGAAATAAACCGTGTGTGTCGGTTTTTAATTAAAAATAAGATGCAAATGTAGCAGTAAAAAATAATTTGAAACCAGATATGACAATATGAACTCTGAATTGTGAAAAAGATTAGTTCAGCCATAAAGATTATGGCTCCAACTGTCTTTCCAAAGAATCTCTTTACATCTAGAAAGGATGAGGAAACGGGGAGTAAAGCAGTATCTGAACCTATTGCTGTATTTCGTGGTTCATACTTACGACAATCCATCAAAGGCTCACTGAAACAAATTCCGAGACTGAACTGGGAACATGTTGCAGCTCATACATGTGGACTACAGGACCTCAAATAATTCTTTTCTATGGGTATTTTCATAATAGCTAAAATTGACATGCCCAGTTTTGCTTGTCTGGAGGACTGAACAACTGTGTACTGAATAATCTAAAAATTACTAGATGGGCAATGCAGTTTATTCCAGAATTTAAAGTAGGTAAGTACAAGCTGCTATAGAAGTATGCTGGCAAATCAATAAAACTGAGGAAAAAAAAACAACTCTGGTTTTTCAGAATGAAGAATCCAGCATGAATTGTGTTCTTTTATGTGCTTAACATCTGGAGATTAAGCTCAGGACAACAGAATATGCACGTTCTCATGTGACTATTTCCACTGGTGGTTAATATTTAAAAATAAGCTGTTACTAAACTAGTGGTTTTGTCACATGATTAACCGACATGCATAAACATCTAGTTATAACATGTGAGGTTTTTTTGCACCTGCCCTTTCTTCTGTATTTGAGCATCTTCGTGCACACCCAATCCCATCTCACTGAGAAAAAAATCGAACACTCATCCTGCCACTCCAGCAGCAACCCATCAATGGCAGCAAAATGCGGAATTTTTCAAATACAAAATCCTGTCTGCATAAATGACAGGTACGATTTTAGAGGATGGAAAGCAATCTTTCTTGGCAAAGGTATTAGGACAATCAGTTACATTTTGATCTCCAATAAATTCATTTTTAGAAGCAGAAGCATCATGAGGGATGGCATTACACTGCTATTTTAAGAATCCATTAGCAGCAGTTAATATGGTTTTTTTTTTTACAGAAACCTACCAGATTAAAAATAAATAATAATAACTGAGGGAAAAAAAAAAAAAGAGTGGAAGACTCACAGCTGGCCATTTTCTTGTAAGATCAATTAGCCTATCGATGCAAATATTTAGGCCACTCAAAATAAACATCTCCTTACTCCATTTTAGGAATATTGAGTTCTTGTTTGCTATTCAAACAGGCTCTAGGCTGACAGTCCCCCATTTTTCACTCAGCTGTTGTCCAAAGAAAGAAAAGTGATATATTTTGTCCACTCCTGAAGCCAACCAGTTCTAAAATGGCATTAAATACTATGAACACTACATGACTAATAGAAAGGAGACATAAGGTGAACTCTGTGTTCCCAGAGTTAGGTGCAGAGGATTTTTCAAGAGAATTCCCATTCTACCACATACCTTAAAAAAACTACCTTGGGCTTATTGCTGGTTTTTGGACTTTTTCACTAGAGAATACCCTGGATACATGGGCATATCAAACAAAAATTCGGAAGAAATCACCTAAAACACTGCTTGACAATAACCTCCATTCACACCTACCGAAAATCGATATGGATACGAGTAATTTGTAAACTAAGATTCATTTCCTTCTTAGAAATATATGATGGATGTTATATGAGAAAATAAAATCTCTAACACAGTATCTCAACATGTGAACATACAAATGGCACTTTGTGTTTGTTTCTGTGCTGCATTATTGTTCTCCAAGTAAAATTTCATCTTCCCCTTTCTGTTAACAGAATCCCGTAAGTTATTGCTGTGTAAAAGTATAGGAACATCCCATCAGTTCTAATTACAGGCACTTTCAGTTTCTGTTTCATCTTTTAAAATAGATTTTAGGCTATTTTGCTGTGCATTCTAAATGTCACAACAGTCCTGCTACAATTGGTTTTGTGACATGTTCCTGCACCTAGAAGACTAAACTCCCCTGGAATCAGCAAAGAGCAGCCGCCTATTTCAGCTCTGCAACCTTCATTCAAGATGCATTGTAGTCAGGGAAACACAAGAAGAAATAAAATCAAATGAGAGTTTGCCGTTACTGTATCTGCAGTTCACTGTAAAATGCCAGAAAGGAAAGAAAGCCAACACAAAAAACCCAAAGCCCTTCATATGGTTTTCATTTTGATTAAGTGTTTTTTTTCCTTTATTCAAAGACATGCTGAGGGTTGACTTATTGGACACTGAAGGGCTCAGTACCACTTCGCTGTATTGCACACCATCTGCGAAACAGCAATGAAGTGGCACTCCGTTTTGCAGAGAAAACGTGCTCTGACAAAACAGAACAATTTACTTCTTAGGTTTTGAGTTCAAGCTTTGCAAGATATCATCTTAGCAGTTTTCCTGATGAAAACCAAAGGATTTTAAAAAATGTACTTCATTTAATCTATTTACACCCCCTGTAAAATTGTGAGTTTGAAAATACTTTTCCACTATGACATATATTACAGAATATTTAAACTGTTACAAGAGTAGTAAAATACTTTCAAGGTATTTTGACGTCTAAAGATGCAGTATCCTTATAGTTACATTTCTGAACTAAAACCTGATTTACTGCGGAAACGGATCAGAATTTAAGCCTTTTCAAGTAACCAATGGGTATGACTTCAAAAGCATACATTACACAGCAACCATTAGGCTATAGTGGAACTGTGAAAATACCACAATCTCTAAATATCTTTGTGCACTTCTCCAGTTATAAATCACGGGCAAAGGCATAACACAATAACATGAGCTGGTTTCTTAGGAAGGTAATATTTGCTTTTACATTGTTTATTTCCAATTCGCCTTTTTCTGATTTCTTTTTTTTTAATAAACTTGTTTATTAGCTGCACATGGGTGGAGGCACGTGGAAGTGCTGGGCGACTGTGTGGTTGAGTGTATGGACAAGTGTATGGACGAGCATGCGGGAGTAGGGCAGATTTACTGAATGATATTAAGATTTGTCTGCTGTGGAAGACACAGTTTCACATACTGACCTTTCCAAACCAAAGTTCAAACTAAAAAATAAGCAGGATACTAATAACGAAACTTATTCTGATTTTGAGGTACCCACCTTCAATAAAGGAGAAAGAAATTTTTTCCATTAAACAGCATTTATTATCAGAAGATAAATTTATAAATGGCAACTAGAATACATTTTCAATGTGGCTAATGGAAAACAAGACTTATGATCACTGTTATTCCCATTATTAAAGGGGAGAAAGGTTGTCCAGCTATTTGTCCATGCTCTGCACTGTGAGTTTACCCCAAACATCAACATCACTGATGTAATTTTCAACTGTTAATTTTGTTATACATTACTCCAGCAAATAATCATATATACAAGTCAGTCTAAATCTATTTAATTAATTCTGTAAGCATGATAGAGAATAAGGAATACTGCATCTTCATCTCCAAGTATAAACTGCTGTTGCAATGAGCCAATTTTACAGTGCTGAATAAAATAGGTGCTCAAAAAATAATGACAATTTAAAATTTAAAAAGTTCTGTATCAAAGCTGCTTGCTCGTTATGTTTTCCTATAATGCTGGCTACTGAGATTTCCTGACAAATCCATTGAATCCTTCTGAAAACATGAAATCTGACATTTTTTGGCAGTTTCCCTTGTAAGCTGTGATGGGCACGGTGGATATTACCCATCCTTTACTCACACTTAAAAGCGTAAGTCCCTGTCTTTCTGAAAGAATGGGACACTGTATAGTCGTCTCTCCCAACTGCTCAATTAAGATGGACCTACTGCATTGTGTCAAGACAAGATCTGGTATTTCTGCGTGCTACATATGATGTAAGCCTTCGCCACAGTTATGAAATGTCATGGACCTGCAGTGGGGTACCAGGATTTTTGAGGAATCGCCTGCAGCAATTGCCCTTGGTCTTTGCAAAAGCACAGAAGTTTGCCGGGTCTGAACTGCAGCCACTGCGGGAAGGACACCCTGAGAATCTGGGGGACATCAGCTCCACATCCAAACAACCCCCTCACACAGAGTAATTTCTCTTAAAATAGTTCTGAAGGGGAAAACAAACCAGAAAACAACGTCACAGAGGACTTGGGGTCAAAGCCTGCAGGTGCTGGTACAAATAAGGAACTTGCCAAGAACCATACTGGGTACTTGAAACCCAGAGGTGAACTACTACTGGTTGTGTAAGTTGTCTAGAGGTAACACAAAAAAAGCAGAAGCAGCATGAAAAGCCTTTACATGTGTGCTGGAAAGGTTGAGGATACACGCCCTGCCTGTGAAATAAGAAAATCTAGCGTTTGCTCCTTTACCTTTTGGCTTCATTCTGTTACCAGCGACACGCTCTGTGCCTGTGTCCCTTGGCATGAGTGCTGCTTTAACCCCTTGTTCCTTCAGGGTCCCTCTTCTGTTGCAGTGTTTCCTATGGATAAAGTACCGGGCAACGAGATGAAAATCAAGGGATTCACACAGACCAGCCCTGGACTCGAGAGATGAGCTCCCCCAGTGTCTGTGATACGTACGCTCCTTCTCGGGGCATTTCAGAGCTGAACGCCGAAATTTAAGGCCCCTCAATTTCTCTTGAAGGAGTTTTTCTCTCTTCATTGACTACAGGGGAAGCCTAAAGAGGACACTGGTCTCTCCCAGCTATATCCTGCCTTTGTGAATAACATTGGAGACGACCTCTCTCACTGCTCCTCTTGTACACTAACAGAATGGCCTCAGGAGTTTCTGGGTCAATAAACGATTTTCTATGGGAGAAAAAAAAAATCACAGATTCTGAAAGGAGTCCTGTATGCCATCGGTTCTTCAACTGAATTACTGCTATTGAAATAATTAGTCGGTAAAATGATTTTGGGCAGGAAAATAATTTTATCAATTGACTTCTGCCTGACCTGACTCCTTTCCCCGAACGCTGAGAATGACAGATCCACTTAAGGGGACACTATCGAAGTACGTAAAAGACAGACCTCAGACGTAATCCATGAGCCATCTCACGCACAACACTGACAACCAGTTTTTTAAACCAACAGCACTAACAGTGCTGGGAAAGACCCAGATCTGCCGCCTCAGAACGCCTCACGGCCTGTCCAGAAGCCCTGACCCATTGCAGCCTTTTCACACACGGACGTTTTAGCACCTCTGCTTCATTCCTGACTTGCAGCTGGATGCTAAAACGTTGCCGAATTTGGTGGAGGTTGATTACCAGTGGGGTCAATGGGAACTGATAGAAGCGTTTTTACCACAATGACTGCAAATAATTTGTCTTGGGTTTGTTTCTCTGCTGACCCCTCGACAGAGGGGAGCGTGAGCTTTAACAATATTGAAGTTCTTCTTTCAGAAAGCTGATAAACTATCCAGTACTGGGCAATATTAAGAATGTATTTAAAGACAATCAAACTATGGGGCCTGTGAATGCTGTTATAAAGTATTATCCCAGTCACATTAATCCTCAATTACTTGTAATTGCTTTCAGTATCTGTATCGGTACTCTGTGCTGGATTTTCTTAAAGATTTCCTCAATTTCAGAATCCCCCCAACATTATCATGGTTACTTCAGGAATCAGAAATTAATTCAGACTGGTCAAACATTTAAAAATGAACAAGTGGCATCACAAGTTTAATCTGTGCAATTCCTGGAACCAAATATTCATAATTAAATGCACTGCAAAAGACCTTTACATATACATCTTTCATCTCTAAGCTAAAAAACTCTCAACACTTAAAAAATCTTGCCAAGCCTCCTCTTTGTCAAATTTAGCTGAATAGGCAGATCCTTGTGAGGAAAGAAAACAGAAAAACACTATTCTGTTTGCATGAACAACTGATGACTAAGAGTTTCTCCCTTTCCTAATTGAATGAATACAAATTGGTTCGCAATTATAGGGCTGTATGGGAATGATCAAGAATTTCCTTTTATTTAATCTGAAAAGGCTTGGATTGAAAATCCCAGCAGAGGCAGCCACTGGTACCCATAAAAAAAGGCCATTTATATGATACTAGACAGCTGGCAAAATCTTGTTATTCCCTAACTCCCAGGGAGAAACCTAATGTCTTGCAGAGCACCACTGCAGAAACATTTCTCCTTCCTACTTGTGGTTCATCCACTGACTCCTCAACAATCAGCTCTTTCCTTTACCTTTCTTGCTTTCCAGACCTAAGTATTATGTTGCAGGAAATGAAAGTACTTAATTGTGGTACCTAGCAGGTCAGTGAAACCATCGAAAAGATCAACTTAAATGATCTTACGTGCTATTTCTGCATAGCCCCTGCCTTCTGTCGGTGTGGCGTAAATCATTGTCTCGAGAGCCATTTTACTTATTATTGGTTTTCTCTGTAAGATATGCAACCATTTCTTCTCTGTCTTGTTTTGTTGGTACATTCCATTCCATTTCATGAATGGCTACACAACTAACCTTGGTACCTGTGAGTATAAGATCTGACTGTTTCCTTGTGTTCAAGTAATGGGTTGTGTGGACGAAGATACCTGCATGAAAAAAAACTGCACGTTGAGAATGGGGTAGTAGTTTTTAGATGGGATCTTTCTATGCAAATCAGAAAACAGTTCTAAATAAGTTCATGGTAAAATACAGATAATTCATACTGTACTTTCAGCAGAGATGCTGCTGCCTCTTGTTTATTTTACAGACTTCTACAACAACAACAACAAAAGAAAGGCAAAAAGAAAGATAAAAGAAAAACGTTACATGGGTGGTGTCCTCTAGGGCATAATGACAAATTGTAGTACAATATTAAAATGCCACCATCATTATTGCAAAAGTCTGCTCAAGTGACTCTTCAGCTCCGACGGCGTGACCTCTCCAGCAGAATCTTCTTGCCTACTCACACGCAGCTTGTCTGCAGAACAGCTCGGGCGTACTGCTGACACCGGCCGGGTGGTATTCAAAACAAGGGAAAAAGGTGGGCTAATAAAGATCTAGCGGTCTTGCTCTCCTCCTCCTCCTCCTCCTCCTCCTCCGCCTCATTGGTCTGTGGTATCCAATCCTCCAATCAGCAGTGATTTTTCAGGAACAAAATGTCCGACAGCTGAGAAAACATACAAGCTATAAACATTTTTTGTCAAAGGACGCAGCATGTAAAATAATGCCCATTCCTGTAGCATTTCGACTGCTATTTCCCAGGTGATTCTGATGACTCTTTCAGGGGGTAGCCATGCTAAGGGGCAGATGGGGTTAACTTCAGATGGCGAGGAGAAGAGTGGCACTTCTTTTCCTGCTTTTTTTTTTTTTTTTTTTTAATTTCTGTTATTATTTTTCGTTACGGACATCAGGGAAAGCCCTGCCTGTTAACACTGTAGAGGGGGATTCAGCCCTGCTGAATTCACTCCGGGTAGTTAAGAGACCCAGCTCTTAAACTCGGCTGGAACAGGTAGCGTTTCTCAAACCAGCATGTGCCTGCGGCGGTGGAGCGCCAAGTGATCTGAGCGGGAAAAGCTGCGGTCACAGTCTGCACACTTGAATGGCTTCACTCCCGTGTGCTTGCGGTAATGCCTCGTCAGTTCGTCGGAGCGAGCAAACTTCCAGGTGCAGCCTTCCCAGGTACATTTGTAGGGTTTTTCTCCTGGGAGAGAGAGAAGAAAGAGGGGAGGGGGGGAAAAACAGGTGGTGACTTTCCCCGTGTTGCTCTTAATCCCCGCAACCCCCTCCGCACACTTCCCATGAACGCCCACTGCCTAGGGGTTGCTTTAGGCCAAATTACACAATTACGGGGTACCGAATCTGCTGAATGTAAGGAAAGGGCCTTGAGATTTATCATTCCTGTGGCGTTCACATGACTAAGAAAATCAACAGGATTAGGGCAACAATACAGATCCTACCTTGCGGAGTGACGCAGGGATTAATGTCAGGACAAAGGGGCGTGTAATTATTCTCATGATTACCATATGAGTTTGCTACCCTCATCCTGTCAGGCTACACTTTCTCCCAAAATGGCCAGATTAACCGGTATTTCAGTAATTTGCCACAGGCTGCCACAGACTTCCACTGATTTTTATGAAGTTTATGAAGGTTCCTAATTATTTGTGTAAACAGCACTGCAGGATATTTCTTAGCAAGCTGGTAAAAATAAACTTCAATTTCCCAGGTGAACATAAAAATTCAATCTGCAAAACATCCTCTTTATTTATTGCGCTTTCTTTCAGTAAAATTAATTTTGCGTGTAAGACGTTACCGGGAACGGTGTACAATTTTTAAATGTACTCAGCCACGTGACTTGCGCAACACTGTCAATAAGTACCCATTTGCTTCCATGAGATCAGACTTGGGCTAAGTATAGACTTTTGGAAAATACCACCCTCTGCTTTTTATTTAACAGTAAGCACGATGCATGCCCCAAGTCCTGGGTGGTATCATGTCAGAGGAGGCGATTAATACAGCAAAACTGTACTTTGTACTTTGTACTTTCATAAAGCAAACTGTTACAAACCTCCGTTTTTGTCATGTTTGCAGGCTATACTTATTTGTGATTCCTATCACCAGCCCTCAATGTCTACATGTTAAACGTTTTCGGCAGTTACCTCGATCCCACAGTTGAAGATGCGCTGAAAGTGGGGAAGGGAAACTGTGAGGTCTGCATGTGTCTTCCTTTGGTGTGTCAAAACCCATTTTTTACCTCCCTTTCTGCAACCAGCTTATCACAACCAGGACAACCAAAGAACATCTCTGCAGCAACTGTCTCCTTCATCAGACACAATCGTTCCTCAGTTATTTATTATCTCTTGTGAATCACGAGCAGCTTCCAAGAAACTATTTCAGTTACACATGAACCAGTGATGCAACACTTGCTTTGTCGTAGACAGCACCTCCCTCCATGCATCTCTTCAAAAGTCAATAAATGCTTTGCTGAGAGCCCTCAGTTTCAAAAGAAAATTCCCGAGTAAGAATATCATCACAAAGTTCAAGCAGCCCTGAAGAGTACAGCTGAAATGGCCACGGGTACCTGTGAAAGGAAATCGGATGCTGTACAGGCATGTCAGCAGGGTTGTCAGTAACATTTGAGCTCCTTGGGTTGGTACCTTCTGTGCACCATCTGGGCTGTGCTGCAGTTTTGATATCAGACAGGGGTGGGAAACAGTTGCTGCAAGGAGAACCCAGCATTCCAGGCTCTGAGGCGACCACAGCCCATAGCTGCACCAGCAGCAACTTAGCCTAGATAATCTTACAGTCCTCAGCCAAGCACGAAGCACCAAGAGTGCTCGTTGCCCCTGGGTGGCTGCAGTGTAGGGCACCTGGAATCCGGCAGCTGCTGTGAGCTGGACTACCCCCATCCAACTTGGCAGGTCTATCCTAAAGGTCTCATCACACCACAACAGCTTCCAAATGGACTGCTTGCCCCATCCATCCTCAATGTACTTTTAAACTCTCTTTCTGCTTAGACTCTGCATACTGCCCCGGATGGTTTCTTTGATAATAGAGACTTCCAGAGCAAAGTATGGGGATATTTCTTAAGCTTTGGATTCTTATTTAAAAGGTCTGAAATTCTAAATTTCTCCTACCACGAGATCCTTCCCCTGCAATAGCCTCTTTGGTACACAAAATCCCTGATCTTCTTTCCCTGGGTAAAAGGCAAATGGAGAACTCAATGCAGGAAGGGATGATTGGTGAAAGAGAAACACCTAAAATAGTTTGTTTGTCCAGTAACACTTTGGGTAAGAAACAAAAGTCAGCTGATGGAAGGACGTGAGTGTGGCTGACTTGGCTGGAGTTCCCAGGTGTTGCTTCCAGCCTCCCTTCTCAATGAGTCCTGCTTACCCAGCCCCTATAGAGCTATGTGAAAGAGACAGGACTAACCACATTCCTCTAAAGCTATTTACACCACGAAGGACAATCACTCTTACAAGCTCAACCTAAGAAGACCTTTCATTATTTTCAATTGAATATATGTGTATAGCATAAGAAGGAAAAAAACAGGCGAAGTAGCATGACTCTGAAGACATTCACTCATAGCGACCTTAAAAAAATCACTGTAAAGAAAACTGTGAAAGATACAATTTTTCATTAAGATTAATTGACACCATTTGATGCAAACCTAATTTTTATGGTAAGAATAATAATATTACTTTTCTCTTAAACACCTACATTATCTGTAGATAGGCAGGTGCTAGGAAAAAAATGTTCTTCATAAGCAACACTATACTAACTCTTAACCTTTTGTCTGGTAACGTCCCAGACATGAAGGCTGACCACTGAGTTTGTAAAAACCAGAAGATCCAGGAGTTCAAAGGATAGAGAAAGGACCAGCAGGAGCAGAATTGCTAGAGGATGGGAAGCTGTTGTCCGGTATCACATACCAGCTTTGGCTGATGAGCTTGAACACTCATAGCTGAAATTCTCAGTACAACCAACTGAGAGAAGCTGGAACTCAGTAGGACAACACAGAAAGCGGTGAGTGATGTGGTGGACAAAACTAGCTTGTTAATTGGAAGAAACTAGCCCCAGTGCTTATACATATCTATACATCTATCTCCGTTTCAAGACTGGATTGCAGTGAAGTCAAATACTCAACCATTTTGGCTCAAACACTACTGCCTCTGTGCGAGCACTTGAACTTAAGTGCTTAAGAAACTCTTGGGTTCAAAGTGTGGGCATGTTTTGGCTCCTTTGACGGCTCGGCAGCCACCAGAGCAAGGCTGCAGAGTTACTGTCATGCACCAGACACTCAAAATTCTCATTCATCTCTAAGGAGCAAAAGCAGGTGCTGTGAGTCTTGCCCAGGGTAGTGGAAACAGGGGAATGAAGGAGAAGCAAAAACAGCGGACAGGTTTTGGAAAATGGCAGTAGAGAGAGCTGCAGAAAGATACTAAGAACCTGCAGCAATTAACACAAGAAGAAGAAAACTGGAAAAAGATAAACCTCTGTTACTTCAATCTTATCAATCTGTAAAACTTCAGACTTAAAGAAGCTACCCATTTAAAAATAAATGCTGAAGCTGCGAACATTTTCATGGGAGCTGACCCTCTACTTTCACACCTGTCTTTGAGAGCCCTATCATTTTGTCCTGAAACCTGGCAGAAAGATCCCAAAACACAGGAGAAATTGTATTCTGATGCTATTTCCCAGCTTTGTTTTACGGTACGTGGATAGTGAATTCTATGCCATGACAGGCATTTACATGGATCAAGTGGGGCCCTGAAGCATGAAAAAGTTCTTCTAAGTTCCCTGTAGAAAATGAGTATTGTTTGGGGAAGTTAATTATGAAGTTTTAAACCTATGACTCAATGCCCCAAATAGAACTAGTCATTTTTTAAATCTTTTATTAACAAAACTTCTATTTATAAGAGCCCTCCAAAACCTTGCCTTTTGTATTCCAGATGCTACAACCCAAATTAGTTTAATTACTTTTACCACATTATTTTTCCTACCCTACCATGACTCCTCTCACTTAAGCACTTAAGAACATAGTTACAACAGTTACTCATTAAATCTTCCTAAACTGAAGCAAATAATGAATTAATAATGCTGAATAATGACCACTGTACAGCCAATCTTTCAAAAATTTTCCACCTTCCCCACAGCCCAACATCTGTCTTCCCACATACTTATCCCTTATTCACTTACTCTAACATCCAGAAGATCATTCACCCAAGGAAATAAATCTCTCTCAGACTTTACAACCTGATGACATTCACAAATTCCTTAAAAAAAAGCCCCATGTAGGTACCAGCAGGAGACGATGCCATGTAACAGCTGAAGGGACCAGGGTCTGTTCTACCCTGGGCAGAATTTCTCACGCGGTATGTTCCTTGGCAGTTGTCCTCTGCCCATCGACTAGCTGGCATCATGGTATTTGATGCTGCATACTTCAAAGACAGGCACCACAAAACCACCATGTAAATAGTTATGGGTTATTCTGCCAGCGGGGAAACTGCTCTGGAGCTCCAGGAAACAGAGTCAAGCCTATGTTCTCTAGGCAAGGAACTTTATTTACTGCAATTGCAGATGCCCTATGTACTTCCTGTGCACTCGCAGTTCCTTTCATTTTTGTGTTATTTAAACTTCATTTATTCATCAGTTTAGCAGGCTCTTGGCAATCATGGAATTAAGTAATGATGAGGTAATGGCATCTACTACCAGGACAGAAAACATCCCAGTGATCAAGTTTTAGTTTGACTTCTTTCTCCGGCAAAAACTCACCTCTCTCTCTGGTATTACAGGTCAGTGCCATTTCCTTTCTTATTTGTGTCTTCTTCAGACATTCCCATCTATTCAGATTTTCTGCACACAGAATTGTCACCATGACTCCATGAGTTATTACATTACTTCTCTGTAACCCCTTCCTGCAATGGTACTCAGCATTTTGGAACACCGGTAACATATTTATTCCAAATAAAAACGAACGAGGAAATAAACATAAGGGACTATTCAGTGGTGCAGCCTTAGCCATCTAGTCAGATTTTTCTGTATTTAAGCTTTCATCACCCTGTGAAAGAGCCACATGTTGAAATTCCACTTTTGAGAGGGACAAAGTTAGAAAAGCAATTGGAAAAGAAACTTGGTTTATAGGTTTGTGTAGTGTTTCTAGACCAGGAGGGTGGGAGCATACAGGAGATGCCGTCCCTCACTCCATTCACAAAATACAATGGGTTCGAGTCTTGCATGGTTTAATAGGTGGCATCTGCCCAGCCCTGTTACCTACAGCCACATCTTTACACACTCAGTTTCTACTGCCATTACTCTTGGAGCAGTATTCCCCACGGAAAATCAGAGTGAGGTCCTAAGGATTTAGCCCATAACAAGTCAAAAGAAAACAAATAATCCAGCAAGCATGCCTCTGCCTCATACTTGATGATGTTAAATTTTCTAGTCAGTCAACAGGTCTGCAGCTTTGAAGGGCTGAGTACATCTGGTTGAGGACATCATTTGGTTTCTGCTGCAGGGTATTATGCAATATATGTAAGATGTAATATCTCTGTCAGCTGGTTTCAGCTCCCACATAAACACCAGAGTTGTTCTGAAACATATGGGGCAGTCACACGGCACCCATACTGATAGGACTCTCTAAGTGGAAACCATAAATTGAACACCACAAATGATGGCTTATTAGATTTTGCATTTCTACTAAAAATACTCAATTTCAGGCAGAAAAGAATCTTTTTTACAGCAAAACCACTATCTGATAATAAGCATCCTCAGGCATTCCCAGAGGAAGAGGACATTTTGCTTTTAAACACAGGGGAAAGCGAAAAAAAGACAACTCTTACATTTTGTGTGGTATTTTTACTAGTATGATTTTTTAATGAAAAAATATCAGATCACTTATAAAGCACTTTCCAACTTCAAAGTGCCTTATAAAGCTTTTTTTCAAAAAATGTAATCCTTCATAAAATCTGTCTTCGTAATAGCACTGTGTAACAAATATCTTGTGCATTCTGCAGGCAGGAAAACCCACACAGGGAGCATCAGCAACTTCCCGAAACTCCAGAGAAAGTGAACAGCAATGCTATGACTCACGAATCAGGAGCACCGTACTTTCTGTAATGAAACTGCTAGATCTTACTTTCATCCCTTGAAAAATTTGAAATATTTTCAATCGTTTTGATGCAAAAATCCAATTCAATTATTTAGATGTCTTTCTAAAGGCCATTTGAGATCTGTTTCCAAGTTACTGATTCACTGCACCTCTTTGGTGAACATGGTGAATTTGACTTCTGTGTTTCAGTACTGTCAAAATATGCAAATAAAATATCTGTCTGGGAAGAGATTAAAGTTTTGTACCAATTAAGCAAGTCTGGGAAAATAATTTCTACTAGCAAAACAGGAACATACTGTGCTGCTTGTGACACGTCCTGAAATTCAGGTTTTTGATTCCTTGTTCTCAGTCTGACTTAGACAAAGTGCAGGGACACGGTTTCTTCATGTGACAAATAGGAACAAACCAATTTATTAAATTTAAAAATACAGAGACAACCTCCACTCTAAAACAAGAGACACTTTTGGCAGTTCTTGAACGGATTATTTACAAGCTCCACTTCTGATAATTCAAGCACGAGTCTTTTTCCCACATCACAACACACAACCATCTTTTCATTTCACTGCACTGCTGAGCTTGAGTCCTGTTTGCCATCCTGGCCCTTCTTCTCACATCCTCTGCAAGACCAGTACTAGTTCAGCAACCTTATCTCTTTCCCTCTGCTAGTGACCCACACACCCCTCTAGGTTGTGCTGCCTCAGTTTGCAACTATTTTAATACAAATCTCAGCAAAAAAGCCTTTGTGACCAGACTCACAAAGTTCAATTTTCTGTAACTTAAGAAGGCAAATACATTTCATAGGTCTCAGCCCTGTTCTGGCGCCGCACACACAGGAGAGAAATGGAGAGGGGGAATCTAATGAACTCTTCTACGTTTTCTCTTTTTGGGCACAGAGGCTTTGCAACACAACGGGACATACCCAGTACTATGGCAGATACAAATGAATTAACGCTCTGGGACAAGGAATAGTTACATACATTGCCAAGGGCACTGCTGATGTAAAATGATAAATTTTAATTCCTGCAAAAACAGAAAAAATTTTTGGAAATGTGAAAAGCCTCTTCCTGTGCACCTGAATCCAGCAGCCAGACTAAATCCCAACAGTAGATGACAAATAGCATTTTATAACCCTTCCTGATATTTTTTCCTGCATGATGTGGTACATATATACATAGTTAAGTATATGTTAAGTGCATATATATACTCTTAGCATATATATTTTACATATATATACATATACAGTGGGAGGTGGCATGAAGTTTTCTCCCTCCCTCCAGCCACATCAAATAAATGGGACCATCCAATTTCCAGTGCTGTGGGGAAGGCTGTGATTCGTCCTTTTACGGCAGCCTTCACTCACAAAGGTATTTGGGAAAGGTGGTGCAACAGATCCGTACATCCGTCAGCAGCCAACTGCATGGAGGGTGCCAGCAGACCTGCACCCTAACTCTCTTTAACTGGGGTGCTGCAGGCCTGGGTTTTAGTCTGGCCTCCCCAAATATAACACTTTTCCTTCATTGTGGTCTGTAACTCCAAAGGAGACGCCAAACAAGTCACAATTCCCTTTCCACCTGCCTAAGGTTTTGCTAGCGTCACTCCTCCTGGATGCTTCAGAGATTGCTCCCCCATGTCCACTGAGAGCAATACTGATGTTTTTCAGTACAAAAGTTAAATCCTCCCCTACCTGTAAGAAACGAAAACAATGAAGCCCCAAAGAAATAAACAAACACATAAAAACCAACAAAAAGGCTCCAAGAGATGAGCTTTGTATCACTCAGTGTTGCACAACTGATCATTTGTTGTTTGCATTGTGCTAGGAGTCAGGCTCAAGCAGAGGCCAGGACCTTGGTGTGCTGGGCTGCTTACAGAAACAGGGCATTAAAACAACCCATCTCCTATTTAAGTAAATGAGTTGTGAACGGAATTAAACTTCTCAAGTGAAGAGATACCAATTTTTATCACCATAAAAAGCAGAATAAATATATATGATCCTAAAGAAAAAATCAACTGACAAAAGCACACATGAGAAGGAAAAAGATCCTGAATGTGACCAAGACACCAGCACATTTCATCTCTCCTACGTGGAGAAAACACTCAAGTGCAGAAAATAACTCCTCGTCCTACACAGGTGTCATCTGATCTTTTTCCTCTCCCATGAAACAAGAAGTTTTTGTTACATTTCCCCCGTTTTTTACCTACTTATTTGCATAAAATGAAGACTGGAAACACTAGCTTTCAGGCTTTACCTCGTTTCCTCTTAGCCATGGGAAAAAGCAAGCAGAAAAAAAGAAAATCTGAATAAAACATTAAAACAAAGGCTTTTGTCAAGCTTACTTGCAGTTTTGAGCATGCTGCCCTGAAAAGGACAAGGCGGGCACGAGCAACTCCAGACACGCTTCTCCAAAGACATGGGCTGTCACTAGTAATGGGCATTTCAGTAGCAAGTTGCTACCCCGTTCCCTCTGTCTGGGACTGAGTGGGCTGCAAGAGTTAACATCCTTGGGAACCCTTTACTGTGTATTTACTCCTCCAGGTCTGGGTGCGACATCTGGGAAAGCATTTTGGAGTAGAGAGGTCTTCCTCGCCTTCATGCCACTGCAGGGCTACACATGGTAGACTACGATCGTGCCTGAGACCTTAGATGAACTGCAGTTCTTTGGAGGTAGAATATTAAGTCCTAAATGGCTTGCTTAGGGAAAATTTTATTCTGCATAATGAAATTATCATTATTCCCCCGTGCCACACACAGACAAAACACATATGCACCCCATATTTACAAAGTCAAGGGGCACTGTTGCAAATATTTTTCCTAACCTAGAGACTGAAAGCAATCACAGACGCAATTAGACTTGCTTTCCCATCAAAGTGCCTTGGAAGAACCGTGTGGGCCCTCTTCCATATCGGCACAGCATCAGACCTACAATGCAGAGGAATGACTCCCCCTGTGTAAGGTGAATTCAGAACTCGCAGAATGCGCCAGAAATGAAATCATGTAACTATCCACAGAGCGGCTATTGGAAGAGAACGGGATGTACAAGCTCCTTGTGGTATGGACACCTGCCCGTAAGTAGCTGGACTCAGACAACTATCTCACTACGTGCAGAGGCTCCCATTTCTGAATATCACCTTACTAGACTGTGGTGGCATTGGTGAGCCTGCCTTTATACCCTGGTGCATACAGCACCAGCAGACATCTGCTTTTAGATATCCTTGTGTCCTGAAATGCAAACCCTGTCACGTCAATGGGAGGAGGCTGAGGCTATAAAGAGCAGCCCCGTCTATTAAACAATTTGTTTATCTTCTAAATAGAAACTGCATGAAGAAAGAGCAGAAAAGCTAGAAGTGAAAACTTCCATGAAATATAACGGTTTCCACCCGGGAAAGCTCTATTATTTATTGAATCTGGCAGTAAATTTTAAACATGAAAAGAAAGTATTTCTTACAAAATAAAAGCATCACCCAATACAAATAGAACCTCCTATTGTACTTAAAGCAAATTAATTTTTAAATTGGCTTTGTTTATTTAAGTTCCCAGTTTCTGGAACAGCATGTGAACCTGCTGTTGCAGCTTTTTTTCACCCGTCAGATTTATGTGGAGGAAGGAGAGCTCTGGGCTAAGGGCCTAGGGAGCATGTAGGACATGAGAAAGAAAAGCCGGGCTTTTGAAGAGCGAGTCTGGAGGGCAGGTGATAAAGAGGTGCTAATTTTAAAGTAGGGCAAAAATCTACACAGTTCAAGTCAAATCCAGAAGGATTATTTAAAAAAATGTTTCGTCCTCCCAGTATTTGCCTAAAGAAGGGATTAAAAACCTGTAAATATCTCTCTGGAACTTATAGCTAGCAAAAGGCATTAAACAGACCTTAAGAAAACAACAGGTAATGAATGGAGTTTTAAAACTTACAGAGCAAAAATAACTTTTTTTGGTGCCTCTGACGTCTTAAGTCCACTCTGAAATTGCTCAAAGGAAAATGTGAACAAAGACTAATGACAGGGGCCCTTTCATATTAAAATAATATATGGAGCAACAGTGAGTGAGAGGAATGTAATGTTTGAAAAAGCACAGACTAAATAAAACCCTCTTCTAGGGTGGTGTCTCAACCCAGATATAAAGGAACGTGTCAGGGAGGAAATGCTGTAATTTTCTCAGGTACAAAACCGTATTTCTGAGATGTTTACTGTCTCCATGCAATGCTGCTGAAGACCCCCGACACTGACAAATAGGCTTCATTACACCCGTGGAAAAGGTATTTGCTCTCATCTCTCAGGAATGATATAGACATTGATCAAGGACAAAGCACCAAACACCAAAAAATTCATGTGGCCTGGGGACTATATTCAGTCTGCCTCCATAAGTGCCTAACAAGAAGCCGCATCTTCTGCAGCAGTGGCAGAGAGAAGAGCGATTCAGACCTGCTGCTGGCTGGGGCTCACAGATGAAAGGCAGCAGTTGCAGCCCAGTATCTGAGTCCCACAGAAGGTGTGCTGGTTTCAGCCCTGGCCCTCCTCCACACTTCCGAGGCAGGAGCAAAGCCACAGCTGTGGATGTACAATACACTACCCTACACCCTACACTCACGGACTAAATCCATTTCCCACTTCACGCCAACCGGACAGTCCCAGGCTTTTGCTGCCATTGACCCCAGAAAGCCACTCTGCCGTGTTCCTCCAGAAATCTGTAACTCATGACTGAAATAAAGCTGCACAGAAATACAGAATGCTGATTACTCCTGCAATAAAAGAAAATCCTAGAGGTGAGAGACAGGGAGCAATCTTCTCTGTATCAGATGTTGTAAAATTATGTCCCCTATAACCTTAAAGCAGGCATCGTCTTTATTCACTTCTTCAGGATGATTCACACCATGTTTTAAACTCCTCGGCCTTCTCCATGTGGTAAGATCGCAGCTGCAATGAGCTAGAACTGGATTTAGCTGTGAGCAACTTTAGAGGTGAAGTCCAAGAAAAAACAAATTTCCCTTTAAATGACTACGTAGTTGGTTAGATTTCTCAGGTCACAGTCCTCACACTAGGCACTGCTCTGGGACACGTCCACACCACCCAGTGTAGACCGCGTACGTAGGAAAAAGGGAAGAGCTTTAAATCACCTCTACATGTACTACCCATTATACATGTTTCAAGTTTCTGTGTTCTTTACCAGCCCTCCTAACAAACAGCATAATTTCCTTCTTCAGTTTCCGTAACATGCCCCAAATTTACATGCTCTCCCTATTTAAGAGGAGACAGGTCATGTCTATGAAAACTGGATCATGATACGCAGATGCGATGCAGGTTAAAACAGAATACTGCACACTAGGATTTGCACACTAAGTAGCCTGTGGATGAAAAGTGAAAGCAGCTTTTAGCCACGTGGTCAGACAGTGGGACAGTTTGTCCATGACCGGGTGCACCACAACATGGGTGCCCTGGGACGTTGCCCGCAGCCAGCAGCCATTGCCCTGCAGTGTCTCTGTCGGCAGCCAGAACCTGCCATCGTACGATAATCATGCTTTTCATTCTTTAACGCATTAACCAGGCAACTGAAATCAGTATAAAAAAAAAAAGATTTGTGTGGTTTTTCCATAATCACTGCCATCTAGCCTAAAAGTGTTTTCACTTGCTAATGTCTCCTTTGCACACTATGGCAACTGCCCAAAGGATTCTGGATGTTTGTTCTTGTTTTTCCTCTTCCCTCTCCTTAAAACAGACTCCCTTGTCCTCTCATCCTTCCAGACACAGACTATCCACAACTATTATGTTGACAGAGGTTATAATAAAATGTATTATTTCACCAGAGACTTCACTGCCTTGCATTTGACCTGATAAATGGCATGACCATGAGGCTTTGTCCTGCTGTAGCTATGTCCTCCATATCTAGCTTACGAGCCTACAGTTCATTATAGTTACAGAGGATTGAAAAATTACGAGTGAAATTTTGCAGGGAAACTGTAAACATTTTTGACTCCTTTGCAGCTTTTCATTGACATTTCACAAACATCCAGCCAGCTAGATAGGAGCTCAAGACATATGTCCTCAATTTTATGGCATGAAAATATCTGTCTTCTTTTTGCCAAAGTAATGAAATTATTTAATGCATTTTCACAGACTCATGATTTCCAGTTATTAGAGTCTCATTTTTATAACCCATGTCAGCCTCTCAACAGAAGGCATGATTTGACTCTTTGATTTACAGAAAACATATCAGATTTTCAACATCTCTCTTCAGAGGAAACAGAGTCTGTAGATCTTTCATAAACCAGGGCTAGTAGAAAAGGAAACAGCAATTCATTATGATAAATTTAAATATTTTGAGAGTGAACTTTTTATGGGGGAAAAAACCCACAGTATGACTTAGTCTGCAATGCTCAGCTGTTCTACTGGAAGTGCCAAGGGCAACTTTAGTACCACCTAAAAGGCTTGAAATAGTCATTATGTATCATAAAATTACACTACAGTTGTTTCTTCTCCATTTTCAAAGTAAAAGCAGCAAACCAAAGAAGATGAGTCCCACCAGGGCTGCTAGGGCACAGACCTCGCAGGGGACAGCGGTTACAGCTCTCCCCATTCCTGGGGCCAGCACCAGCACTGAGCGCTGCGCAGACATACTCAGACTGGGAATGCAACCCAAGGCTGCTGGTTTTCCCATTTTTAAAGATTACTCATTTGTAGAGTCACACATTAGTAATCTTCTCTAAGTTCACTGAAGCAGAAACTAACTCAACGCAACTCCGGTGAGCCAATTTCTCACCGTTTCTCCTTGTGGAAAGAGCTGATAAACCTGAGCTGCCAGATTGCCTGCGAGCCCCGAAGGCTCTCCATCACACCCGATACCTCCTGATAGCTTTAGTCGATGATTTGGCAAAACAACAACAAGAAACTGATACGAGAAAGAGAAATTTAATACCAGTACTTGTGATTTATGAAGCGCTCTATTACAGGTTTCGCTTGCAGTTTTTCCAGTTGGAGAGACGATATGTAAGTCAAGCTCGCCCCCCAGTGGACTTCACACCCACGCCAGTACACTAAGTTTTGAGGACACTGGTGAGAAGCACTGGGGAGCTAGACCATAGCATACTTGAAAAAACTAGGAGTTACTCAAACAGAATTAAATGCAATGTTACCATCTATAATACCTTGTTTCCTTTTTAAATTAGGATTAAAAGAAGTATACCTTCCAACCAACAAAGTTGTTCATCCTGTCAAAATAGCGCATTATTTCTCCTTCTGTATCCAAACAACTGTGCATGTTTTAGTGGCTATGCATATATAGTGAATGTGAAAAAAAATTCTCAAACACATTCTGCTTAGGTAAACAATTGTCAGCAAGATCAGCTTGCATTAAAAAAAAAAAAAGTCCTGATTATGCAATGCTGAGTTTCTGTGATCTTTTCTCAGAAAGTTTCCTACTGAAACTTGCTCACCCTTGCGTGCATAGCTGTCATACTTTGTTTATACTTATCCAAAACTGCACTAATTACTGTGGGTCATAGGTGAATAATTAACTTCTTTTGCCTGAAGCAAACGTAAAGACCAAGATAAAAAATGTAAAATGAGATTAATACACAGAGTATGCTCATGGCCAATGTTACAGTCTGAGTACACCAACTTCTTGGTATACCAAGACCTGAGAATTGTTCTGTAAAACACATTTAATTTTAACAGCGTGATACAGATTTCCTCACTGGATCCACTGGCTAGATTCCATGCTAACCTTCTCTCTGGACTATACTTTACTTCTTACATTGCAGCAGGCATGAAGACATGACAAAATAAAGCAGTTAACAGGTGACCATTTAATGAATGTTTTTGATTTGATGCTATTTTTTTTTTCCTCCCTGAAGGAATAAACCAACATCCAACATGACTGCAAAATATTTCAGGCAGCTGCCTTCTGGGGTGGGGATTCATTTCAGCCAGCTAAAAGGCTGGTAGGTATCTGGGTTTCCTCTGTATTCAGCAGTGAAAGAGAAGCACCTTCGCAAGCCAATCCCCATGTCTGCCTGAAGAGGGAATAACGTGCCCCAGAGGTGCCAATCCCTTTTCTCTGACTACCCAGAGATCCCAGACAGATAGCATAGCCTAGACACCCAGCTGCCAGGAAACCAAGGCTGGGGAGATGGATCCTATGATTACAGCAAGCGCAGAAACTCCCTTCATGTTGCTGGAGAATTACAGCTGCAAAAGCTGTAATTACCAACACCATTTCAAGCCTTCAGAGCCCAGTTTTGAGCACTCTTAAGTGCGCAGCCTGAGATGCAGTGGTGCAGGCTATCTAAAACTGATTTGAGTGCATTATCCTCAAGTGCTCCTGCCATAAGGCTCATGACAACGTGATTCTCACAGTTTTAAAATGTCATGGCAGAGAAGAGCCTTCTGTATTTCTGGGCTAACTTGGGTGTGACAGTTCTAACATTGTTCACATCTAGTTTTGTAACTTGGCTCCTTGCACGACGCTCGCTTATACTCCTGGGCTGGTTGCCAGTCTTGCAGTCTAGAAAAGAGTGACCTCCCTATGGTATAAGCACATAAGCGGTATCTGGGTCCAAACCAAACAGTCTACTGTTTTCATGCCTCTGCTGCACTCTCTGCCTTCTCATCTGCTACAGTCATATAATGCTCAAAGGGTGGTACAGGCAAGAATAGGGAAAAAACTTAGAAATCAGGGCAGGGAGAAGGAAAGGGACAGAGTAGGGTTAGATTGGAATAAAAGAAGTAAAATGAGAATGACAGAGAACATGGTGAAAGGGTAAGGGTATATAAAATATATCATAAGGGTAGGGATAAAAGACCACATTGAAGATGGGAAAGAATAGGAAAGAGGAAAAAGAATTAAGACAAGACATGATAAATCAAGAGACAGAAAGGCACAAGCATTAATGGGAAGATATGAAGAAACTAGAATGATTGGCTGGGAGGGAAATGTAATGAAATTCCCAGGTCACCAGAACATTTCTGCTGTTTAAGGAAGGGACTCTTACCTTAAAGAAATTGGTTTAGTAGGGGGTATTAGGATGGAGCCTTGTTCAGTATTCCTCTCAACAAAAGTCCTACCAACCAAAAGACATATTGGAAAGAGTGATGGAGACGTAGCCTCATTTGAAACGGAGAAGCCATCACTTAAATTTTTAAAAATAGTATCTCACACTTCTTAGAGTACAGAACCGCAGAAAACCACAGAAAAGGCCAGCAGCTTCTCAGCAAAGAACAAGACTGTGCTACATGCTGGATAAACACCATCTTTTCTCCAAGGAGTTACAAGAACACTGACGTACATTAAGAGCAGAAAGATCAATACGTTTAATTTAACCAAATCAGCAGCAAAGTAATGAACAGCACTGAAACTCAGAGTGATCTGTCCACTGCCTTTCTATCCATCCAAGTGATCCCTCTCTAAATTGTTCTTGATGACTTCAAATTGCTGCTCCTGAGTTTATCCACAATAAAATTACAGCAATTACACATCATTGCTTCAGCTACCCTTACATGCCTGTCAAGTAGCCTAGTAACAGCGCATAAAGTTAATAAGGACACCAGGTATTGATTAAGTGTTAAGTATTACCGCCACTGAATGGGACCCCACTCATATAGGCAACTCGCTTGAATCTCTGTTGTATGGACCTAGTGCAACCTATTCTCATAAAGGGATTGACTGCCCTCTTCAGTATGTGGTAGTGCCTCTGAAAGCCTTCAGCAAGAAATACTGAGGCCTTGAGTTTACACTTGAACTGAAGGCATTTAGTGGCACCTAGCATTCAAAGGCTCCATCTGTAAAAGCAAGTAGTAGCCCAATAGGAGCAGGTCTGTAGAGTGAAAAAAATGGTGCTGAAGATCCATGTCCACACTGTTGTTCTTGAGGGTTTTCTTTGGACTAGCTCTGGTTGGTCCCAAGAAATGACCACTTATTGTTTGCTGAAGCACAGTAGGTGTGCCCCTGGAGACAACTCTCCTGTTTAATTTCATCTGAAGTGAGTCTGGTTTGTGCTGACACCACACTTGTGCTGTGAAGTGTGGACGATAGGGAAGTTCAATTCAAAAGCACGCTCTCAATCTGCACCAGAATGCCACTGCTGATGCACTCACAGGCATCTCAGTTATTTAGGTACAGGCCTTTGGCTCTTAGTGTAGGATGATGAGTTCAATACATCCTAGATTAGGCAGAAAGGAACATTCTTGTCTTAGCTGTGGTACACAATGCCAGCAAAGTCTTACCTGTGTGCGTCCTCCGGTGAGCCTTCAGGTGGGAACTTTTTGTGTATACTTTGTTGCATCCCTCAAAGTCACACCGATGGATGCGCCGCTTCCTGGAGTCTGGAGACTCAGACCTTCTCTGACGCCTTGTGCTCTCAATACTGAATGGTGAAATTGAACTGAAAGAGACAACAGAAGAAAAAAAATGAAGCAAGGGCATGGTTCCACAGCACCTATTTGAAACAATTTGTGCTTGAACTAGAGCATATTTTGCAGCGTGAAATAATCTGAGTCTTTATTTAGAAGTGCCTATTGCCAAACACCACAATTCCTGAAATATTGCTCCAATAATGAAGCAGCTTGACTTTATCTGAGTTTTGTTTTACTCATGTCCAGATCCAAGCTCACCAAATCCTGCCTTCTGAACAACTTTATATATAGCCTCCATAATTTCTCCTTGACAAGACTTAAATAGATAAAAATCCTGACACCTTTTATGAAAAAGTGTTTCCAGTACCCCAATCTGGACTACGGATCCTCGTATTTGGCCAAACACCTGTTGTTTGCTTGCTCAGAGATTGCTAACAGATCCATATCACCCTGCAGCAGTGATTTTTCCATTTCCTTATTTAACTATTCTCAATCTATCACCTGCAAGTCAATGAATTGTATTTCCTTTCAGACCATTGATGAATAAAAAGTTTACTAGCGCAGGGCCAGCAAACAATTCCCACAAAACCGTGACTGCTCATTAAAGATACTCCATTTACAGCAACGCCCTAAGGCCTACCGGTTATCCTAGTTTTAAGCAATTAAAAATATAATGTTGAATTCATGTTGCTGGAGTTTCTAAACACAGTGCATATTGAGTCTAATACTTGAAGAAAGCCTGCTACAACAATGCACTTGCCTTGGTTAGATAAACTTGAGTCATAAACTATTATCAGGCTGCTGTGCCAAGATCCAAACCCTCACTGACTTCCATTAATTCTATTACCCAGCTATAAATCATTAACTGATTGCCTTATCAGCCCCATTACGGCTACATTGCAGAGCAGTCATTTCACCTACAGTTATACCAGTTTGTTTAGCTGCTTTAAGAATGGGAACAACACTGGCCCTCAGCAGGTTTCGGGGGCTTCCCCACATCCCTGGGTTTATTGACATTCAAGGTAAATGATCTCGAGAACCATCAGCCAGCTCTTTTAAATCTTAAGGTGAAAGCTCGTGCTTCTCCTGAAAGAATTTGTGACTGTCAAGTGAAAATGAATTGGAGGAAAAGAAAATGTATGCGATGATGAAAAGAAGTAAGCAAGAACCTCTGAGGAAGCTAAGATATACTAAGAAAGGCATTTGAAGCACTGATGTTGACACATCTGCTGAAAAGCTCCTGTGTCAACACCAATCTGCAACCTTCTCTGACAATAACCACTGCTGTCACAGCTATAGCTGTTCAGGTATACGCTTCACTTTTAGAGATTTCCAGAATTTGCTGAGGACTATTTATATTGGGTTAAGACTTTGCACAGAGCACCTCACATCATTAGCAGGTGATTTCACTGATGTTCCAATTCTCTGCAGTACAAATCTTTAAGCTTTGAATGAATGGTAGTCCGAATAATGCATTTTTCTTTTTGTTTAAATATTTTTACAGTACAGCCCTAATTTAAAGCACTATTTAAAAAAAAAAAAAAGGGAATACTCTCTTCTGACAGCCCGCTTTTACTCCCAACACTTATATTCATACTTCACCTTCAGCAAAGAGATTTTCCAGATTAATTATTTTTGCCTATAATACAATGTGTGTAAGCGGGTGTGTGGGGATTTCTGAAATGGAGAAAGAAATGAATGGAAGGCTGTAATATCAACTTTAACTAGCAAAAAGTAGTCCCCAGAAGAGTAAGACATATCAGCACTTTAACTATGTGACAGCTGCTCGCTTACTCCTTCCCCCTCCCAGGGGATGGGGAGGAGAATCAGAAAAAAAGTAAAACTCGTGGGTTAAGACAAGAACAGTTTAATAACTACAATAAAATAATAACAATAATAATAATTAAAAGGAATATTTACAAAAAGAGAGAGAAATAAAACCCAAGAAAAGACAAGTGATGCACAATGCAGTTGCTCACTGACCGATGCCCGAGCAGCGATCCGCCCCACCCCAGCCAACTCCCCCCAGTTTATATACTGAGCATGACGTTCCATGGTATGGAATATCCCTTTGGCTAGTTCGGGTCAGCTGTCCTGGCTATGCTCCCCCCCAGCTTCCCGTGCTCCTCCTTGCTGGCAGAGCATGGGAAACTGAAAAATCCTTAACTTCAGATGAGCGCTACTTAGCAACAACTGAAACATCAGTGTGTTATCAACATTATTCTTACCCTAAATCCAAACCACAGCGCTGTACCAGCTGCTAGGGAGAAAATTAACTCTGTCCCAGCTGAAACCAGGACACAGGGATACAGGTATGCTTAGCTGTCACAGAAGTGGCTTACGAGTTGCATTTAAGCATCTGCATCTCAGGGCAAATAGTCTTGGGTTACATGTTTACTGAGAAAGGTTCCACTACTCCATTATTTTTTTAAACGTTCCACCTGCTAACATAAAAAGCAGACATGTAAATCAAATCTTAAAGCTCAATACTGAAGGTCCAAAATCCAGCACTTAACATCAGAAAATCTTTATCTTGAAAAATAAATATTTGTGCACGGTTTTTGCTGCCTGTGATTTACGAGCCATCTTAAAAGCCTGTTTTGTGACAGAGCTCAGATCCTGGGTAGTACAGCTCGTTTAAATGGGAGGAGGATCAAGATTATAATGTTGCTGCAGATTCCAGCCTCGAGACAAAACGAACCTTGAGCAGAGTCAGCACCTCATAAAAAGCTAGTTGTCACGTACAAGAACGTAACCTTACTGCTGGGAACTGCTCTGTGCTTTCCCAGGTATTCATACAGGGGAGGGTGGCATAAAGCAGTGCTGCAAACATGGCACTCGATCAATGCTGCTGCTTCTTAACTGGATTGCTCCCTCATTCTAGGAGGAGAATCATCCTACCTATTCCACACCCGGGAAAAAAACTGAATAAGCCACAGAAAGTGATGTGCATTGCCACCATCACCTGAGAACTTCACAGCTATCGTTTGCTCTGCATGCTGAGCAGAAACGTTACCGTGAGTGGGAACCAGCAAATGTAACCTCGTGCCTTCCCTTCGCAGCAGTTCAGTGACAAACTAACCAGCAGAAGAGAATCACTTGGCAAGTGCCAGCACACTTCCAAGGTGATCTTCTTCTGCCACTCTAACTCCCGTGGCACTGGGAGATCCCACAGTGCAGATGTTCACCGGTGGAAAGGGAGTCAGATCCTGACACCAACAGCTTTGTTTTAGCCTTAGAAAAGCTTGCAGTTTTTTAAAACGGAGATGCCACAGGAAGCCCCAAAAAGAGCACAAGGCACTTTTTTGAGCTTCCTGAAGTTAGTCCCTCTCACAGTAACTTTCAGTTCATTCCCTGATGATCTCTCCCTTGGCCATGCAGCAGTGAAGGGACAGCCTTGTCTTTTGAGCAATACCTACAAAATACCCTCACTGACCACACAGACATAAAACAAGTCCTCAAAACCATGTTTTGTGCCTTTTAAAGGCCATGGGGGTTCTGCCAGGTGGCTCCGGTTCAGCACAGGTCTCTAGAAACTACTGTCTGATGGCACCACGGAGAACAAAGTCTTTGAGAATGGATATGACAGGGAACTCACAGGTACTTTTTTTTAACTGAGTTTTTTGGGAGTTGTTTACGATGTGTTTTTTAAAAAATAAATACACCCCTCCATTGTAGCATCCTCTCTTGATTGTAAGTGTCCCTCACAGCCTGCCCAGAGTGAAGACCTGGAAACACGTCACCAGCCAAAGGCTTTTGAAAGATAAATTAACATAGAAGAAAACTAGGTTCTGACCTTTCAGCTTGCAGCTCATTATTTCTTAAAAGAGTGTAATGTCTATATTAGTGTGGAAACTGCTACACTAACAGAAATCCTGGGAGACTGATGGTTGTCCCTGTCAGCGGCTTCAACACCCGTAGTCAGTACTGCTTATAGAGTGAAATGAACGAAAGCAATGCGAGCATTTTGGGTGATGCACAAAAGTTCAGCGGTGTTATTTCCAGCTATAAGTGAAAATATGCATTTCTGCAACTCACGTATGGTCAAGTGCTTGTCTGTCTGATGCAAAAAAGGCTGCGAGGTAAAACAAAGACTGGGGCTTCGCCAGTAGATGGCCATCAAGTTCTGCTGAACGTGATGTGCGCTGCATGTGACGGGGATTACAACAACCCTGGTAATGCAGGATTATTTTTCCTTGCTATGAATGCCGCATGACCTCCTAGGTGTTTCACTTCTATTCTACGTACAGACTGTGAAAGGTCCTGGCATATGCAATAACGCTGTAAAAACACACATAGCAGGTCTTGTTACACAAATCCTGTGTTTTCTGAGCAATGTGCACGGTGTGTTTCCGGGGAGCACAGTATGTTTATTAAAGCCTTGAACTGTGTTCAGTGCTGCACACACCAACAACATGCCATGCGGTGACAAGTTGCTGCACACTGCCTGCTCCCCACAAATACTCTGCTCACACGCTCTCACCCTGTGGCAAACAGGCAGTGTTACCTGTGGTCACGACAGTACGAGCTTCCTGGTGCTGCTGGCCTCCCAGCAAGCCGGGCAAGAGCTGGCTGACATGGCCAGCATGGAGTCGGTGACATGCAGTGAGCTGCACTTTCCTCTTGCTGTACAAACCCAAATATGGTCCCAGTGTTGCTTTTTTGTTCTTGTGATTCCCACCTTTATTATTCCTTGGCCCCTCTGCTATGAGCTCAGGCATTTTGGCTATGTTTCCTGCCTGCCTCAAAAAAGACCTCATGGAAAATACACTGGTCCAGGGCCAACAGGTATAGACCAGCTTGTGTCCAAAGTCTCCCCGACCTTAACATATGCCTCTTCTTTACAGCATTCAGACTGTATTATCTCCCTCCCTAGCTGGTGTTGTAGTCAAACGAGAGACTTACGGGTGCACCTTAACAATAGTCCATGGCTGCTAAAAACAGATGGTAACTCCACTCTGGGGTGAGACTCAGGTACCTATCAACTGTGTTCCCTCCACTCTGGCTACCACAAGAAGGAGAACCAGACTGGGCTTAGCCCCGCATGGCATCTGCTCAGCCTAGAGATGAGGAGCTTGGCAGGCCAGAGAGCACCCCATAAGGTGGTCAGAGCGCGAGCTGTGGTCCTCGTGTGTTTCTCAGGCTCTGGGCTGTTGGATGATGTGATTTGGTTAAGATGGCATACCATGACAGTCCTGCTCCAGTTGCTTTCCCTTGTGTCGGCACTGGCACTTGTCTGATCCTGCAGCAAGCCACTTCAGGGACCCACAATGATGAAAAGTCAATTCCAAAAAAAAAAAACCCCTATAAAACCCCTAAGCAGCTTGTTTGCTTGCTTTTGCTGGTTTAAACCCCCAAATAGTGGAGTCTGCCAAGTACATGCACTGACACATGGGAAAGGATGGGAATCTGTGGCTAAGGGTTAGGGGAGTGTCATCATCCCTTTCAGTGGCAACTAGCTGTGATTAACACCAATGCCACAACTTCCATGGAAATTCAGAATTTGTATGAAGAAATCAAGAACATGGATATAAGCGATCAACACAAGGAACAACTGGAAAATCCACCTTTTGTTCCACAATGAAGTTTCTTCCTGTGATACTTGTGTATGTAACACACACAAAAATAAACACTTGAACCGATAGGCTGAAAACAAAAATTGGGAGATATTACCATCCTAAAGACTTCGGAGGTGTCAATGTGCCTTGGCAATGCAGGATAGAACCAATAGGCAAACGTTCGTATCTCACCCTTAGGCAAATTTTGGACATCCAGATACTTACAGGTTTTGTTTGTTTTTAAAGGGAAAAAAGATATAAATATACAATATTCAAATAGACAAATAGTGTATAAATTTAGCAATGGGAATTGCTACTTTATGAGACATGCAAAGCTTCTGGGCCAACCTGTCAGTCGTAGTAATTAAAAGCGCAGGCAAATGAAATAAAAGCAGAAAACTAGAACATAACATGTCTGCATTCAGAGGGTAATGAGCAGTTGAAGAAAATTCTTGGATCTCTAGCATTTGCTCAGTATTCAAAGGGAACCTGGGCTGCAGAAATAAATATTGTGGGTTTTGGCCACTTAGCATTTACAGAAACTAGAGCTCTTAACTGAGTAACTACGGGAGTAAGTTGAGCTTTCTGCATTATTTTTTAAGATCTTGGCCTTTGGATCCAGTGGTGGGACAGCACCCCTGAGTACATCCAGCAGCACACTCATGCAAATGCCAGGCAGATGTTGGTTGTCCTTCAGGTGAAGCAGGGCAATAGCGACCAGCGCGGCTCCCTGCCAAGGACAGTTGAAGCAGAGACGACTGTGGTCCCCACACTTTTGCTTGGCTCCTCTGGCACATTTCAGAATGGAGTGAACACATGCACAGCAGCACACCACCCATTCAAGAACCTAACCTCACTTAAGATAAAATGTCCTCTTAAGACCTTCAAGTTTCAGGCACTAACAGGCATGATATGGGTACTCCATGTGTTTTTGAAAAGGGGAATTGAACCACATTTCCCAGTTTCCAGCTCTCAGTTACTTTCTTTTGTACTAGCTTTTTACAGAACATTTCTGATTTTCTGATAGGTCGTATCATGTTTCCTTTCCCCTCAGGATATGACGCGGATTATTCTTCATTACAATTTATAAAACTTTACCTAGTAGTGAGATGCCAAAATCGCACTATATAAAAATACAGTAGGTTTCTTTTGCATTAATCTGGTTAAATACCAGTGTAATCCCTGACAAGAGTCTTCCCCTCAAATATTTACTTACTGCCTTTTCTTAATACAAAGATTCTACTGTCTCCTGTTCACAGACAAACAGATGCACATGCATATATACATATGTATTTTTTCTCCTCTTTGATTCTTAGATACTAATTAATGTTTCATGAACGACAAACATCTGCCTTAGGAATGTTAGTCATTAAAACATATCAAGCAGTACTTAAGGCAATCATAAAAGGAAAATATGTACTTCTCTTTTATTAGCGGCAGTTACTTCAATCAGTGTACTTTAAGGTGATGTTATACTGGAAATTATACTTTTTGTCAAGAAAGAAAGGAGGAATTTGGCAGCATATGCAAACAATACACATATTAAATGGGAAAAATCACATGGGCAAACTAGACACAGATACGAGATGACTTGAATACATTTGGTTCAGAAAGTGCCTGAGCTGGAGGTGGTGGAAAATCGGACTGGGAGCAGACTGGAGTAGGAGCACAGTTCAGTTCGCCCTTTTACGCTCTGTCCTAGGTGTCTGCTGCTGGCTGCTGCTGGAGGCAGAGCCCCGGGCAAGAGGATCCTCTGCTCCAGCCCCATACAGCCATTCTGATGCTCTTACATGCCTGTTCTGGGCAGTCAGCAAACAAAACACCCTGCATATCTCTGAGCATGACTCTATCTGCAGCATTTATTTCCACTCAGACTAGCTAAAGTTACCTGAACTGTCGAGCTGCCTTGCAATACACAAGTGCCTTAGAACATCTATCCAGTTGTGGTAGAAACAAAAGCATGACCATACATGAAACAAACTTCTGGCAGAGGGAAAGAGCCAGGGGTCTACTAGGAAATGTACTAATGTGAACCATGGCACGCCTTACCAAAACTACCCATCACCTCCGTCATCAGCTGTGCTAAGCTGAGACATGAGAATGAACATTGCCTGATCCTACCATCTGTGCTTGAGCTGTGGGATCCAAGATCACTCTCCAGCTCCTAGACAGTGCTGTCGTGGGGCGTATCCCAGCTCCACACTGGGCTGAGACCCAAGTACCCACCACATTCTCCTGTTTCACACAGTTCCTCTGTGCTGGGTTTCTAAGGACAGGAAGCTGGGCCAGAAAGTATCTACGACATGCTCCAGCATGTCCCCCAGATCTGATGACTGGAGTACTGGGACTGCAAAGCACACTTCCGATAGAGAAAACCTGTAAATCAAGCCTAAGATGAACTCTGAAATGCCACTAAAAAACCTCCATACCAAAATTTTCCATCTATTTTACCCTTATCATTAATAAAAAAAATTTTACCCTAAAGAATTATTGTGTAAAAAAGCAAAGGAATTACATGTTAACTATCTTGCACATAAGCATTGCCTACATAATTAAAATGTTTCATTCCTGGTTGTAGGAAAGTTCATGGCCACAGACAACTTGCACCACGTGCAGATCCTTCTGTAAGAACCAGAACCTGGGCCACCCTCTAAGCAGAGACAAACTTACTCCTGCACAACTACCTCCAGCCGTAGCCAGACATAGGCAACAGCAGCTCCTGGACCAGTCACACTCCTACCGAATTACCGGGCTGCTGCTTAACAAAGTTGAATTCCACATTTCTCCTAACATGGCAGGACATTCAGAGGTTGTTTCTACCTATAGAAGTTTGAGAAACATTTGACAGTAAAGCTATGATGTTTTATGCACAGACAAAATACTTTCAGTAATTTTGAACATAATTCCGCTTCACTGCTCTCTGTCTTTCCCTTGGTTTGGATAGATAGACTCACATTAGGCAAGACACTTGTCCTTAGATTTTGCCATAGGTTTTGAGGTGACAAATGATGGCAGGTGTTTAAACCTCTTTAGGAGTTGTTTTTCTAACAAGTGCAACCCGTCAGAACGGCTGAACACAGTGCAAAGACTGCTCTGGATGCTGAAGCCCACGTTAACATCTCTTTTTGTAACATGCAACATTACCGTGGAATAAAGAGTAATAGAAAAGATCAACTGGGGAGGCATCTCTCAACTTTCTGCTCAGCAGGGTTAACTTCAGAGCTAGATCAGACTGCTCATGGACTTGTCCTGTTAAATTTGAAAATGCTGAAGACAGAAAAAGGCGCATCTCTCTGGGCAACACGTTCTAATGTTCAGCCACACTCACATTGTAAAGGGAGCTTCTAATGAATACTTGCTTTTTCTAAATAGTTCCTACAGAAATGTTTATAAATACACATATCTACACATTATAATGAAAGATAACCGAGTGACCATGAGCTTATGCAAGCCTGATTTTTTTAAAAAATTAGCTTACTTTGCTTTAGCCCAATGTTCTTCCAAGCTGAAGTAGAAATCCACAAAAATAAGGAAACCTCAGAGGTGGGGAAAACATATCTTCACAATGAACTTGCAGGTGGAATAAAATGCATGCAGGTCTGCTCTTTGGGTCTGAAGACAATGCATTGTACATCTTCCTGAAAGCAGGAATAGTGCCTGAAAACCTTTAGGCCAAACATGTTTGATGCACGCTAGTTCAGGCCTGGGAGCTGAACCTAGTCTAACAGAGAAAGAACATCTTATTTCATCCCCTCCTTTCAGAGCTGGGAGAACAGCAGTGATCATTCACAGGATCTCTAACGCACCAGCCATCCTAACACTCCTTCCAGACGGAGCCTGCATCAATGCCTAGTCTGTTCTTTCTTTTTTTGTCCCCTTCTAAACAGAGCAGAAAATTGGGTAACTGAGTACCTCCAACTCAGTTTTGAGAGCACAGGGCCCTGCTTTTTACCTCTCCTGTTCCTTTCTGATTCATAGTTTTCCTTCACGTTCCTCTGGCAATACATACACAAACAAGCTACAGCAATACTGGTACTCTTGGCAGAGGAAATTAAAAAAGGGAAATAAAGACTACTCTGTTGGAGTCATGGGCTTAGCTGAAATTTCCAGCATGGAAATTAGATGAGTTTTTATATATTCATGTCTTTCACCTTTGTTCCGGTTACTTGCAGAAAGAGCACAGATTCTCCACTTTCTAATGAAGGACTCCCTGCATGTTGTACCTTGCTCTCCAGATTTCACTTTCTTCTCATCTCTCTAATTCTGTTTTCCACACTTGTGCAGCACGGTAGTCAGTCCCAGTGTCTGTGCAATGATGACTCTTGCCAGGGCATTCACCTCCTCATGCTGGTCAGGCTAACAAAGTCATGATTAAAAATTCTCTCTTCTGTATCCTTAACTGACAAAATTGTCACGTAAAATCTTGCCAGGTCAGTGACATTAAATGAAGACATTGCATTCACTGGGACTGAAGTTCATGTGAATGACCTTTTCTTCCTTCCTGTTCAAAAGGCTTATTATTGATAAGTTAAATGTTTGATTACCCTGCATAGCTATCTATATAGCTATAATACAATTATGGGTGGTCATCTTTCATACTCTGTGTCATCAGACAGATTTTGTTAACTACTACATAGTTGAACTACATTGAAGTGTACACTTCAGTGCTTATATATATGTAAAGATAACCTGCCACCCTCCAAAGAATGTAATCTCAAAAAACCAATTTTGTACACCCCACAGCTCTCTACAAGCTCCTGTCTGAGAATATATATTGCAAAGAATTCATCTATTGCAGAGATAAAATAAGTATCATACCTATTTGATCTGGCTAGTAAAAAACGGACTAAATAATTCAATTCATTTGAGGATAAAAAAGTTACCGAGCACAAAATCATACTCCAGAGATCTGGGTTTCTTTTTCTAAAATTACTTTCTAATTGATAAAATTTAAGATGTATTTTTTTTTCCTTCCAGAGCACCCTCTCCTATTGCAAGTAATTTTTTACAAAAGAACATGAGAAAATATTCTAGAAATCAAAATTGTTACTACACCCCAGATGCCATACAGATTTTGTTACCAAGCATTTTCATTAACAACAAGGAGGAATCCTCATGTATTTATGTTATACAAGAAGCCAGCTTTTCTATTCAATATGTTAAATTATACCTGGCTTTACAGTCATGAATGTTAATGAAGTGTCTCTTCATTTAGATTACAAAATTCTTACTACACTTTGTTTGTTGTTTTGTGTTTGCAAACCAAAATAAGGATAGTGAGGTCCAAAAGAGAATCACAGAATCATTTGGTTGGAAGAGACCTTTAAGATGATCAAGTCTAACCGTTCACCCTGCACTGCCAGGGTCCCTAAACCTTGTTGCTCAGCGGCACATCTACACATCTTTTAAACATTTCCAGGGATGGGGACTCCACCACCCTCCCGGGCAGACTGTTCCAAAGCTTCACACACCTTTCTGTAAAGAAGTTTTTCTTAATATCCAACCTAAATCACCCCTGGCACAACTTGAGGCCATTTCCTCTCATCCTGTCACTTGTTATATGGGAGAAGAGACTGACCCCAGCCTTGCTACAATCTCCTTTCAGGTAGCTGTGGAGAGTGATAAGGTCCCCCCTCAGTCTCCCTTCCTCCAGACTGAACAACACCAGTTCCCTCAGATGCTCCTCACAAGACTTGCTCTCTAGAGCCTTCACCAGCTTTGTTGCCCTTCTCTGGACATGCTCCAGCACCTCAACGTCCTTCTTGAAGTGAGGGGCCCAAAACTGGACACAGGACTCAAGGTGTGGCCTCACCAGTGCTGAGTACAAGGGGACAATCACTTCCCTGTTCCTGCTGGCCACACCATTTCTGATACAAGCCAGGATGCTGTTGGCCTTCTTGGCCACCTGGGCACACTGCTGGCTCATATTCAATCGGCTGTCAACCAACACCCCCAGGTCCTTTTCCGCTGGGCAGTTTTCCAGCCACTCCTCCCCAAGCCCGTAGCGCAGGGGGTTGTGGCCCAAGTGCAGGACCCAGCACTTGGCCTTATTGAACCTCATACAATTGGCCTCAGCCCATCAATCCAGCCTGTCCGGATCCCTCTGTAGAGCCTCCCGACCTTCAAACAGATCGACATACCCACCTAACTTAGTGTCACCTGCAAACTAGTAAGTGCACTCGATCCCCTCATCCAGATCATTGATAAAGGTGTTGAAGAGATCAGAGTACTAATACACTACTGCAATACAAAGAAACCCTAGTACCTCTCCTTGCATCTGTGGTTTTCCACACCTACTTATAATGTAGTCTCACCTGGAAACCAAGCAATGTTCTGGGCATCACTGGGTCCAGCTCCTTAGTCTCCCTTCCTAGGGACTGCCATTACTTTTCTCTTCCTGCCCTTTATTTTCCTCCCCTCTTGCCCCAGACCTGAGGCCACCTCCCCAGCTGGGTACTGCCTCTCTAGAGAATTAATGGGACAGATTTTGTCACCGAGTTAAGATATTTACACAGGCAGAAATTTATATAGTTGCAGTTTCACTGTATTTGGTAGTATCTGGAAAATTTCTAGTGGTTTCATCTATACACTGGGATAGAAAGTGTCCCTGGAAGTGTAGAAATCATTTAGCCATAAAATTTCTGAGAATGGATCCCATGACTACCATCTATAAGCTGGAAGAGTTACCATGTCTATTTATTGGCCTTGCACAGATCGGTTGGACCATGTGGGCAACCATACCTTTTCTCCTCTCCATCACTGAAATCAACCTGATTTCCATCCAGCAAATACAATGAGTAACTGCAGGTAGGTAAAATCTTTCCATTTGCAATTAATTGGGCAACAGAGCACTTACCTACTTCTCACATATTAAAAAAGCAAATCACAACAATTCCTTGTTTATCATTACACCACTTCAGCAGTCAGAGAGCTACCCAACTTGGATGTGTGTCTCGGAAAAGTCCAGCAAAGCTGCCATTGTCTTCAGCGGAGTCAGACAGAGCCTCTCCCAACAGAAAAAGGAAACCAGAGTATTGCGGTTTTCCTGAACTGGTCCTCTTAACACTTTCTCACCAAGGCAGCACTGTGTTTATGATTTCAAGTGCTCATGAGCAGGGCAAGGTTTGATTAAGAGCAAAATTTGTTCTGTAGACAGACTGCATATGCCTGTAAGACACATTTTGCACTACGAAATCTAAGGAAATACATCTTTCTGTTTGTCACATCAGAAACTGTTCCATGTGCACTCAGAGTACAAAGTCTCTACTCTCCACGATAAATACCGCATACACTATGTCAAGAGCACTGATCAGGCTGGTGGCCAAGCTGCTCCACTCCTCTGGGCTCCACTGGGTCGAGGTGGCTGCATGGGCTTGTTCTCATGTTCCTCCACTTGAACAGCTAGGTAGTCCTCACTGTGGCTATTCCCCGGTCAGGAAAAACTATGGACATCTTTAGGATGACAACATTCTTATTTAGAAAGGCAAGAACAACATCCTGATGACTTTTTGCTGTCAGAATAAAGGGTCAAGATTTCAGCCGATGCATGCTCCAGTTCTGCTAAGGCAAAATCAGACTGAGAACTTTGCTGGTTATATTATCACTTTGTATGTGAATTTATAGGAAAGTTCTCATGTAAAGACTTAAATTGAGTAAGCTTTAAATGAAGCTGCCTCTTCAGGTTTTTTGAAATGTAACACAATGCATTCTCCTGATAAGCAATGTTTTCCCTCTGGCTAAAGGGTGTATGTCTCCCTTTGGGATGTCAAGCATTCAATTATTTGAGGGCAATTATTCTGCTATTTCCAACAGACATTGAATGTTTTGTTCAGAAAAGGACAAAAACATACAAAGTTGAACAAGCTTTGCAACTGTCCGATTCTTGACCCAGCCCTTTCCTAAACACTAGCAACAGGCAAAATTGCAGGCTTTATGAAATGAAATTTATGTGGCTTCAGCCTACAAGAATTGGATAAATATTTAGAAACAATGCTGCCCAATGAAAGAAAGGGAGTTCATAGTCATACAGTATTGCAGTTAAATGAACACTTTTTCACAGAGAGATAAAAAGCCACCATTTTCGGATTATCACACTTTTCCCTTTGATTAAAAAACGTCTCAAGGAGGAGGGAAGGAATTGTTTCTATTTACATGGAAACGTCACCCAGTCACCAGCAAGATTTCTTGCACATGCCTTAGAAAGGCGTATCAGACCTCCTTCATCTGCGTGTTACTCCTTGTCCTATTTAATGCTAAAGAATATTTCTACAGCCTTGCTATTACTTGGTGTATTTTTTTTTTTACATTACCGTCACTGTAATTTATTTTCACACTTGGAAGTGCACTCAAGGAAACCCTGCAAAGAAGTGAAGCAGATCTAGCTAGTGCTCTCTCTGAAGCTGGTGCATCCCTTCTGACTGCATCTCCTAGAACGCTGAGAATCAAGTGATGATAATAACCGGCCCACTTCGTTCACCTTGCTAATTTATGCATGTTGCTCATTAGTGCTCTTCCAATCGTAGTTTTTAAGTCCTGAAGGCAGGTCAACAGATCTGAGTGGGTAGAAGAGAGTGTTCTGAATTTCAAGTGTCTTCCATGTGTGGTCAGGAGCACCAGTCCAGGACCCAGCAGTCCCTTGGTTTGCCACAGGTTTCCTGCATATATTAGTCCAAAGCCAGTTTTGCTGACCTAGGATCCAGTTCATTCATCTCTGGAATTTCTATTGCTCTCCTGAAGCATCAATTTCCCAAATCTTCAACAACAGGAGGTTTGGTTTAATAATTTAAATTCATATCAGGATTTCTTTAGCAGAATGTTTTAAATTCCCTTTCTAGAAAGAAAATTAAATTTGAAAAATCCTCCACGCTCTCTTCTGGATATTTTTCCCTTCCCAATCTATTAAAATTTCTGCTTGTTTACTATCTGAGATCTTACAAACAGCATCAGTCACCAAATAAAGCACCAACTAGTACTGCCAATATAGTAATTAAGAGCAACCAGCACGCTTACAGTCAAGCTTTTACTGGAGGAATCAGAGTCTGTTAAAATCTAGCAAAACTCAACCCTGCACATATGTTGTTTTGTTTTGTTAAATGGAATGGAACATACCACAACTTTAAAGATCGAAAACACCCCATAATTTCCTAAAACATTTGGAGCTTTTGCATGCAGTAAAAAGGGATAATTATCAAAGCATTTTGCTGTCACATTTGTTCATTTGGTAGAGGCACAGGAAAAAAAAAATCCAAAACCAAAACTCCCAGCACAACAGAATGATACCACTACAGTAACTATAGTAAATAAGAGAAAGTGTCAGCCAGGGGGAGGGAGACACCAGAGTGACATTCGGCACAAGGTCAGATGAGACAATCATGACCATCACAAGCGACTGCCTGAGTAAGACAAGCCAGACATCTTACCCTGGAAATGGGGTCCTACACCCCATGCGTACCACAGAGCCACCTACCACTTTGGGCAGGTGTCCCCGCCACCACTGCCTGGGAGGTGCAGGAGCATGGTCAAGGCATCTCATGAAGAAACACATTTCAGGGGGGAATAGAGATCAGGGCTCTTCCCTCCCACTGCAGTTCTCATTTCTCTCTCCATTATATACTTTTATCCCATAAGGGAGGGATGGAGTGAGGAGGACTGTCATCACAGGCTGAAATTGAGTTTGACACAAGATCACGACTTGGACACGCAAAACCCAAATCAATGTGCCCATATCTATTTTTTTCAGAAATATTGCTGTAGGGAAGCCATTCACTTCAATTACACCCCTGAATCCTCTTTGAAAACTCCCATTTCCAAGTCCACCTCTTCCCGGATAACTGGAGGTCCATTACCACTTTCATATTAACTATAACATCAGCCACAAAATCATTTCTCGTTCACATTTAGCCACTCAAATGCAACCCAGCCTGTTACACAAATGAAGGTAGAGAAGTCTTGAATACTGGTATAATGGGGGGTTTATTTGCAAAAATGTTAATTAAATGTCATGCAGAAGTATCTTGTGGCACAACAAAGACCCTCTCCTGCCATACTGGAGGTGGGTGAACAGGGAGACCCACCCCACCACTTGCCCCACAGCAGGCACAGAATAAAGCTGTAGCGCTTCTGCCAACGTATTCATTCAAGTCAGCATTAAAAGCCTGTATTCGCTGGCCAGTTATTTCTTGCTCTTGTTCTGGTCTTTACTACAAAAATGAGATGTCAGAATTTCAATGTGTTTTGTGTTCAGTGAGTTAGTAATTTTCAAAACATCTTTAACCTTTTCAGTGGCTGGTGGCTTGGCAGGCAGACCTCTTGCACCTTTTCCTACTAAAGTGAGTCTGACAAACCTCTTCTGGAAAAGGCAAGCAGGCAGGGAGATGGTATGTAAACTTACAGAGTATCAGCCAAACCAGTAGTACGTACTGCACTGCTCTCTAACACTGGGATGGTAAATCTTACAATTTCATTTCTGTGACAAAAAATTGAGCAACAACAAAAAATGGCCCAGTATTAATCTGATTTGTGACAGTCTGCTTTCATTTCCATCTCTGGAGTTCAAAAAGCAGAGATGTTTACGCAGGTGAGCTTCTTTTTCTGAAGGGGTGAAGCCTGACTCTACTGTCTGAAAGCACTGGACTTAAAAGCCATTTTGAAGGACGACTTACTCAACAATACCATTTGAAAGCACACCCAAATCAAAAGCACAGCTTCTCATTAAAGCAACACGTTACATTCCAACAGTGGCAAAGATCAGGAAAGGAGAATAACACGGCTTGGGGCTCCAGAGTCCTGCAACTGACTTCCTGGGTGTCCTTAGTCCTGTCCTGAACCACCATTCTTTTTGTGGTTTAGTTCCTGATTTGAAAAGTGTGGGGATCCTACCCTTCCTCCTTCTCTCCTTCTTCCTCCCACCTCCTCAGGTGTATCATCTTTTGGGGAAGTGGCTGAATTGCACACTTGTATGAACACGCATGTTTTCCACGCAGAAGAGTAAATGCTAGTAGTAAACACAACTAACAAATTCTGAAAGTATGTTGAAAAATAATCTCTCCTTGTTTCTGACCCTGCTAACAGTCAGTAAATGCTACTTACCGTTTGCAACAGTGGTTAGAGAGTGTTTCATCCTTACTGTAGATGCATATTTTAGGTGAACATGGTAAGGAAGAAATCCTTAGTAGTAGTGTATGATGATCAGACCTACACTCCTGCTTCAGGCTTTCACGTCACATACGCATGGCCAGACAAAATGTGAGACAAATACTGGTAAGGGATTTTTAAAAGATCTCTTAAGAAAACGTTAGGTTTTCTTTTTCTCAAGTAATGATTAAAAAAATCATTGAGTAAAACAGGTTTGCGATCAGAGTGCTTCTGCCCTGCTGGCAAACCTGTCAGTAACTGCAGGCTCCCAGCTCTGGGACAAGAGAGCCATTATTGACCAAATGCTTGCAGGAACGCAAAGCTGCTACTTCATGTTCTGGCAAATGTCCCTGCAAAGGGTGGTGGTGCTGTGATTTATGTGCCATTCAATGTTGTTTTCAAGACATTGACTGAACCGAAGAAGCACCATTAGAATACGTCAAGCACACGTCAAAACCCATCTAAATCAACAGGGGCTGAAAATACATCATGTGCTTGACATACAATAATTGACATGTCATATTATATTTGACATTTCAAGGACAGCGGTGCCTATTTAAATGGAGGCGTCATAATATAAATATTTTTTTTACTTGAGCTAACCAAAATCTAACAGGACATCCTGGTGAAGAGCTGCTCAGTAAGTATCTGGGGAAAAAAATAATTCATTTAAAAGAGTAAAATCTCTACTGGCTCTAATTACGAAATGCAGAAGAGCCAACTTAGAAGAAGATAACTCTACCAACACATCACTGTCTTGGGGGGAAATTCTGGTCACATTGGCTAGCAACCTCCTACTGATTTCCATGGAGCCATAATTTCACCCATCCCTCCCTACTGCCTTTGCAGCTCTGCCTGGGCTTAGGCCTACAACTAGCACTGCCCAGACTACCAGTAGGACAGTTGATGTAGAAATATGGATTTACATGATGCGAGTACAGGGAGGCATGCACACAGCATGGGTCACATTCTTCTTCCCTGCACAGACAAGACAAATTGCAACGCAGCAGAATTTTGAATTACTTATGCTTCAGCTGACACCTCATCTTCTCTCCTGGAGGCAACTGCATGGGGACTTCACCAGCAGTAACCTACAGGACATGTCGACAGGAGAAAGGGAGAGGTACTATAAACCACCCAAGGAAGCAGCCAGCAGCCACGCAAACTACTCCTTTCAGCAGAATTAGGAAAATCCCCCGAATTTAAAAACCCCAAAATTGAGAGCCTACTGTCATACTTTCTTCTGGTTCCCACTCATAGAGGAGCCTTGGGCTTTTTTGCATCATTTAAATATTCCGAAGGGTTTCCTCCACCATATGTGACGATGCAAAGGAACGTTTTTAAACTGAAGGTTAAATAGATTAAATTAATCTGCTGCTGCTGCTTTTACCTCACACTTTCATGTACAGTCTTAATTGATTCTTTCTTGTTCCATCATCTCTCCTCTACATTTCCATGACATGATGCTACACTCCCCTGAACTGCTGCTTAGCCAAGCCATATGTATTTAACTCTTTTACTCTGTCCTCTCAGCTATCCCTTCCAGCAATCTAAGCAAGTTTGCCGCTCCTCTCAGGTCTTGTTCAGGTTTGTAAATGTACTGAATGCAGCACAGTTCCCTGAATTAATATTATGTTCTCAGCGAAGAAGCATGACAATAGCATTTGCAGGATGAAACCCATATGCTGTGTGCGTAACCTAATGATGCTACCCTGCGTGGATACCATGTATGAAAAGCCGTTGTAAATGAGGGTGGGTGGAACTGCCAGCATAAAGAACGAAGCAAGCATGCAGAAATCTAAAAATCAGGTGAATTCCTCCTGTACAGAATATTCATCCCCTCCGCATTTTCTTCCATGTAAGACTCTGCTCTGAAGAATGCAATGAATTTATTAACGACTAGAAGTCAAATCTGTCAGAGAATACAAGCAAACTAATCTACCTTTTTTTTTTTTTTAAACCCAGATCCTGCTCATTAATTCTGAGATGCTTATGCCCAAATAAGAAAGTAAACGGAAATACTGTGTTAGTTTAAAACTCTATTAAACCAGAAGAGGGAAGAGGATACTGAAGGAGGTAATCATGTTAAGACCAGCAAGCAGAGAATTTTAATCGCCCCCAAAACCCTCAAAAAGTTTTTGGTGAATCTTCTTAATTGCAGCAACTACAAAGAAAAATAGCGTGAGTAATCTGTCATAAGTCTCATTCTCTTTTTAGACCTGTGGAGAATTGAGCAAGGTAGAGAGAAAGATACAGTGCCAGGATTTCATTTTAGACCTCGGAATTAAATACAGAGATCAAGTAGTTCAAAAGAGATGAAGGAAAAAAGAGTTCATGTACCTCGTGAATTTACCTTCTTAATAGTTGCATCTAGGCTGCAATAACAAGACAAGAGCATACTGGGGAAAAATGGAAAAAAACAAAACTACTAACGAATGTGAAGTTATTTTCAAGACTCAGAATAGGATAATTCAAAGAACTGAGAACAAAAAGGAAGAGTAAACTATAAAGTGCTTTTTGACAGCCTTTTTAAAAAGTGGCTGAGCAGATTTATCAAAGTGTGTGAAATGTTTGATCCTAAGCTGAACTTCCATGAAAACAGAATCATATTCTTTTCTGTTCGGAGGTCAGAGAAACGCTGCCAGAGCTGAAGAAAAGGACAAAGGATTTTAAATTAGGGAGTGCTGCATGTATAGACACAAATGTCTCTACACATGTAGCTAAAAGGCAGTTCCCAAACGTAAAGTGTGTTTACACATTTAATTGAATAAAACCAAGAGATCAAAATACGAATAGCTTAACAATTAAAATAGTATCAAATGGCACAAGTGAAAAGGCAGTTAATTGAAACATAGTCTTTTCTATAGAGAATGGAAATATGCAAACTTACTCAGAACAGTTTTGCTAATAAACAGTTATATCAAGGCTCTGGAGGTAGGTTGCACCAGTGATGAAAAGACATAAGGATACTGTAATGACAATAGGTATCAATTCTGAAAGCACACCCAGCACCAAATATTAGGGCACAATATTCTGAGCTTGTGTATACCACGCTGAGCCCAGCCCTGCTCTGCTCTGCCTGATGGTTGTCCTCCTTCCCTTGCCCCCATGTAAGACCCACCAAGTGAAACAAGGCCATTCCCTCACCCTGCAAGCCACGTATTAGGGATGGGACATTCTCATAGACTCAAGTTGGGGCAGTCTGATACCCTTTCTGCATCAAATGCCACACCTCTAATCCTTCAAGCATGCAACAGGATTTCTAATGCTCTCAGGAACTGTATGGGATGTGCTGCTCTCTGCAGAATCTGTGCTGTGAGGCAGCCTGCTTCACAGTCCTAACACAAACACGAGAGCGGGAGCTTCTGCTTGCCCTAGAGCAGGAGATCAGAGGTACCTGGTCCCATCAAGAGTTTGCCTGTTCCTGCAAAGTCGGACTTTGGTGGGGTGCTGCCTTGCTGGGAGACTGGCGCCTGGCCTTGTGCAAGAGAGGTTCTCCCAGAAGGACCCATCGCTGGGTCTTCCCTTAAGACTGTGAAATGGGACAGCCATGAGCAGAGGGAGCAGCAAAGTGCACCACAGAGGGAGCGCACCACATGTGAGACACAACAAAAGGTGTCTGCCACTGTGCCAGTTCAAGGTGCTACAAATCCTTAAGTTGTCCAGCCTAAGGTCACTAATTCCGACTTCTAACTGCAATTAGAAGGGGGAAAAGTGTAAAACAAATAAACAAGCAGTTCTTATTTGAGATTTCTATGTCAAAAGTAACAGCCTTACTCCGATCAACTCTGCGATGGATCTTCTTTGTGTGCCTGCCCTGCTCCCAGCCCTCCCCAGTATGCTTCCACCTGGTCTGAGTGATAACTTCCCAGTATGGTGTTACACAAAGGACTGCGAAGCTGAAGAAACATCTGAGGGAAAGGAGACAAGGGAGATGAGAAAAGCCCTGTGGTATCACAGTGGTGATAGCTCCTCTGTATGTGCCCTTCTACACACAGGTTGCTTTTCCATCAGTTCTCCCAGGATACTCTGCAAGCCCTTGCAAAGAAGAATGCAATCAACTTGGAAAATACTGAGCAGACTTTTTAAATCAAGCAAAAACAAACAAAAAGATGTTTGTCAGTTAACAAGTCCTAATACAGACCACAATTCTGATAGCATCTTTACATGTACGCTTCTAAATCCAATTTGCTTTCAGTGCAACAGCTTGCAGGAATACAGACAGAAATACTACAGAAGGGTTTAAAATTCAGGTCAAATGTTAAGTTGTTCAGAAAGTTAAAGAGAGGTCATGTCACTCCAAATATGTAATTAATTTTTGAAGTCTAAAAAGAAAGTAGGATGCCAGAGTGACTTGTTCATGTTTGGAAGCTATCTTAAAAAGGTACCTGCTTATGCTACAAAAATGGAGAATTTTAAAAATTAAACAAATTTTTATTCAGTTAGTAGTTTGTTGTCCTTCTAAATCTCTTCAGGGTTTGAACTCATGGAAACTGAATAATCTGTTCTCTTTTGCTTTGGAGAGAAAGCTTAGTTTCTAACCAGCTTGGCTAGCTTCTACACACATACTTCTTTTAGGTTGATCTTCACATTACACAATGTGGGTTCCAAATCAATATTTTAAAGAAAGCTCAAAACTCTACACGTTGATCATCAGGTGAATCTTGGGACTTAATAACATTATAAAATAAAAAAAAATTAAAATATGAAAAATGTAAAACTTACATCCCGCTGCTAAATATTACAGCATATCCTAGCAATATCATCGATATGAACGAAAGCTGCGTCGTATTGAACACAGCATTGAAGGAAATGTTTTCAGTCTCAGTTATCTGTACGCAGCTTGGTTGCAACTTTTTGGTGTCTCCTCTATACACGTACTTACTTACATGTAAATTGCTGTCCCCCTTTTAGAACGATGTTATTTCTCAATTGTTATATGTGATTAGAAAATTTTAATCAGAATTAATATACCTAGATGACCTGTACACAAAAAAAGCACTTACTAAAAACATTTTTAGAAGTCCCCATTGTTCCCACCGAAATGAAAAGCACAGAAAGCAATTCTATTGCTCTGAGGGGTTTTCCTCTACTGTTGTTTTCCCATATACGTTAATCAAAGGCCACCCTTGAAAATGCAATCAACATTAAGTCTCGACTCTAGATGGCAGCAGCTTCCTTTAGTTTTTAGTTTTCTCCTTAGTTTCCTGGTCTTTGTTCCCTAACCCTCCAAACAATTCTATACTTCCCTCTCTTCCCCCAAAATAAAGACTTCAGTGCTCCACGCGGCACAGTTTGGGGAAGATGACTGGAAGGCATTTTCACTAGAAGAAACCAGGCCATTCCTGCAGTTAAGCTACGCGGTTCTTCAAAGCACACAGAATAATTGAGGCCTGAAGAAGGAAAAAAAAGAAGGGAAGATTTTTTCCCCTCCCCCTTCCCCTATCAGTCACCTGGAGAAATGTCAGAAAAATAGTCTTTTTGTCTAACCACAGCCCCTTAGGTAGAAAGAGTGCGGGCAAAGGACAGAGAAAAGAAAGAGACTTAGAAGAAAAAGAACAAAAAGGTGCCATTTCATAATGACTTTGAACCAGGGAAAAAAGTCTACCTAAAGAATATGGCTTTAAAGCGCTGAACAATTCTACAAATCTCTCTTCAGGCGCGGCATACTGACACTATGCTGGTGGAATTTATTAGATGAGCTGCGGCTACCTTATGTATCGTAAAACTTAACACATACAGAAAGCTATTGCTCAAGCTAAAACACCTTGCCTGAAATCCTTTCTGCCTTCTCCTAATACTTCCATTTAGTTTTGCCTCTCAGCCATCAGTCTTGGCAAGTGTCTGTATTTTTTTACATACATCCTTCTCCCACCCTCTTGCTAATATCTTCCCCCGCAATGGCTATTAGGTAGGGTACTGCACCTCCTCCAACTCTGGCAGTTCTCACACAATCTTTGATGTGATCACATCTCTGGCATTCACATGAAATCAATGGAAATACAGAAATATCTTAAACAGAGATGTCTGGAAGTCCATGCATCCATAATTCTTTAACAACTGCAAACTGTTGCAATTGGAGGCTGATTCTGTGAGCCCTCAAGCACTCGGCAATTTTATTTGGGCGAACAACTCCAATTCAGTCCCCTCTGTGCCATTTCCCACAAACATGTTTTCAAAACCAAGCTATTAAGACTTTAAGTTTGTATTTACTGTCAGCTTTTTGAGGATTCCCACATACGCATGTTGCCATGGTCTTATTTCTACTGGTAAGGACACATAGGGACATCAGAGAGCACTCCTGAAGCTGACTTTTGGAATAGTTACTGCTGAGGGGTACTTAATGCAGTGCTCTAGCACATCAACATGTTAGCGTTGTATCCTAGGGTTATGTTTGCGCTATCTTCACAATTCGTGGATGACTTCTTTTTTTTTTGTTTCTGTATAAATCCCACACAGTTCAGTCCCCTACATGCCAATTTGAGGCCCCAAATATCCAAAGGCTGGTGAAGTTGAAGTTAAGAAGTGTGGATCTAGCTGCCTTGCTATGAGACCTATGCATGGTTTTGTGGAATGATAAAGGCTATAAAAATACAGAAAACTCCAACAGGTATCGTCATCATCACATCTCTCTAGTTGCAGTCAAGAAATGCAATTTTCTATGAGAAACAAGAGAAACAAGGATTCTGAGAACTAAGGATTTAAGACTACCAGACCGACATAAAGTACTCTAAGAAACAAAAAATACCAAGTTCATCTTCTGAATTAATCTCTGACTCACTCTACTGCAAGATCAGACAATTTTAAGAAGCCTGAATACAGACCAGTCTGTTACCAGACTCTACTTGACCACCATGACTAATTACATGATCATTACATGACACTTCTCACATTGTGGTTTTACCATACACCTGGAATGACAGAACCACAGGCATCTAACAAAGGCAGCAGTTTTGCTTTCCTCCCCCTCCACCCCAAGCCATAGGCACCACTAACACCATGGAGAAGCAGGTTAGGGAGCTAACGCGTGTCACTGCCCTCCCTGGAGTGATTCACTGGCTCTCGGCTGAGCTTCAGTACCCACACAAGAAACGTGGCTAAAACTCATGGCTAGGAACAGGGACTGCACTCTGCCCAGTAGATTTGCCCATTCCTCTGTGGAATCAAGTTATCCCTGCTACTTTTGGAAAAGTAACTAATACCACCAAGTCATGTCAAAATGACTCAAACCACTCAGTCAATAAATGAAGACTTCCAGCCACATACACTCCAAAACTTAACTTCTTTGTCACGACAGCTGAAGCGTCCCAGACATAAAGTGTCTTCTAGAAGACCACACTAACACTATTCCAATACTTTTTAATGAGAAAGTCTTGACTACCCAACACTAACATAGTGTAGTTCTGTGTTGTGTGTGTTGGGGGTTAAAAAACAAACTGGTGGATCTACATGTTAAATCCCTCCGTTAGATCCAGACGGCTGAAACTGTGTCAACATGGGACCCCACGGAAGGTAAAGATGTTCCCTGAAGTTACAAAGCTTTGCCTGCATGAATGCACTTGCACCACTGAGATCAAAATCTCTACTTTTGGGTGTAACAAAATTACAATTCAGAAATGACACACGGAAAGACAGGCACTTAAAAAACCGCTATCTGGAGGGCCCAACACACTTTATGAGAGCATCAGAAGTCACCAGTGGTCTCACCCTTAGGACTACAGCATTGAACAATTCATTTTCATGCTACTAGAGGGAGCAAAAAGAGAGCAAACAAAGCAGTAAACCTTTCTTTTCTCTTTCTTCTCAATTATTATCAGGTTTATCTATAATTCATAGGTTTTACTATGGGAATCAACATAAAATCTGACCAGAGTTCAGATTTATGAATTTATTCTCTCAATACCGAAGTGAGGCTGATGGACAATGTTACTACCATTTTTCAGACAAAGGAATGACACACAGAGTATTTAACTGTCCATTTTTTTTTTTCTTTTTTTACAATCGTTATGATCTGAAATAGAAAATAGGGGTGACTGGCACATCCTTAAAAAATCCAGGCATAAGAAATCTAAGATAACAGGGATGGCATATGGCAGATAAGAAATCCTGAGTCACAGTCCCGTATACCAACAGAATGTAAAGGTCTATGTGAACCAGATAACTCATTCTTCAAAATCCACTTTCCTGGCTTTCACTGCGTGCTTGTTTTACACCATTCAGGATTAGAACTCACATACTAATTTTCAAAGAAGGATATTTTCTCCAGGATGGTTATTTTTACGTTACATCTCCTCTACAATTGTTATGTCCTCTTCAAAACTCTTCCTCTTTCTTTGTTCTAACACTTCGTTAAACACTTAGTGTTCAAACCACTTAGGTAAGTGGTTTGTTTAGACTCTGATGGCTAAAGGAAAGTCAGACATAGGGAGAAACTGGCAATTCTTGGGATAATCACCTCATGTATCTTAGACTTACATGTTTTTAAGTGGGATGGAAATCCCTCCACCTCGCTCCTTTAAATGCATCTACCCATCTACTTTTTTTTTTTAGATGCATTAAATGCATCTACCCATCTACTTTACTGATGAAAGGAGTAATACCAAGAGAAACACTGAATATTTATTTATCCAAGACAATATCTTTAGCTGTTACACTGAAGGCAACAGAAACCGAGGCAACTATCTTCACACAGCTGATAAAAAAAGGTGGTGGTTCGCAACATCTATTTAAGAGCAGAGAAATAAGAAAGGAAAAAAAAAAAGACTCATTTGTTTTGCAAGTTGTTTGATTGCCCAACAAATTGTTTAGTCATTTGTCTACTCATGTTTGCCATATGCATGCATTTTTGAAAAAGCAGTCTGAGCGAGAGACCATGGGACGCGTCTGGAGGTAACACAGGGCACGCTGATACACCCTTGACTTCAATGTATCAGACTTGTAATGAGGGACTAATTTGGTTCTAAGCACTAGCTTGGCAGAAACAAAATACTTATAGACTATTAATAGAGAAACTTTTCACAGAAGCTGTGACCTTTACGACTTGCATGGTTTACAGCCCTACCTCCGTTACGATTAAGCAGATCCTCGCTGCAAAGCAACACGTTTGTTTCTTTTTCTCCCAATTATAAGGAAGGGACTGATAACATAGAGCAATGCTTTAGCACACATACCAATACAAATCCCTTCTGCAGTACAGAGGTGTACTGAAATACAGTAGAGCAAAACATGGGTTTTATGGTGCTCTGAACTATAATGTCCCCTAATGTCCCCAAAAATCTCCCCTCAGAATCAACAGCCACTCTGGTCGAAAGCCTATGGAGATTTGAAGACAGTGATCTCTATGCTGTGATAATAAAACTAATTAATAGGAGAAAAATACCACCAGTCACACCGCTGCAGTGGAATTGGGGGCAGGGGGAGAAGCGGTTACTTCTCTCCCTTCAAAGGCAGACATATGTAATAGATTTCTAATGACTTTGAGCATAATTACACATTTAAAAACAGTATTGTAAATACCTGATGGAAAACAGTTATGAAACACATCAAAGAGGACAGTCCATTTACTATTTCAGCCTTTATTTGCCAAGCCATGTGTCAACAAAAATACTGGTTGTTAAGGTCACCGAGACTAGAAGAACCAGGGAAATAACTCTATCAAGATTACTTTTAACACGAGCGGTTAAGGTCTAAAACTCTGGAAAATATGTAATGCAAAAATACACATTTGCATTTTTAGACACATTAAATCAACTTTTTTTTTTTAATTGTAAAAGATACTTATTTGTCTGGCTCCATCTGCTCATTGCTGTAACTCAGCAGCGCACAGAACATTAGTGAAAGGACATATAGTCTAGAAGTGCAGGTGCATGGGATTAAACAAAAAGACATAGAACAATGTAAAAAGACAACAAATTAGCTCCAAAAATACAAGCTAGAGAGAGAAATTTGGAAATAATTAGAACAATTGGTACAGTAATCCTAGTTCTTCCTGGCACTGCAGAAATGAGGAGCTCTACAGGGACACACCAACAGCTCAAGCAGCAGAACAGCGACAAGCATAATTTTGTCAGACAGAAAAAAGAGGGCTGAACAAGCTACCGACTCATTGGAAGCAAATGATGAGAGCAGCTGAATGACTGGCATTTCAGCAGTTTTACGCTTTGCAACTCTTTGTGCCATGAAAAATGATCTGTAGTGATGTTCTGAATGTAAAGAGTGATAGAATAGTTCACAGGAAGCATGTTCCTTTAATTTATCCTAGTCTTAGTAACACATTCAAACAATGGCAGATCTAGGATTAATTTGGTCTCAAGAAGAGAGCACAGAGTGAAAATTATTTCAGCCACATCTTTGACAGCTGGCCCACAACCATGTTACCCTGGGAACGCCAAATCTGTCAGATAACTGAGGGGAGATAGTAGAGCTCTGCACGGCCAAGAATGTACCAATAGGAAGCGATTATTCACTATTTTTCTAAGAACTGGAAGCTTAAACTGAACAGAGAGAAGGACTACTTTTTTTTCATGTGACACATACTTGGAACTCATTGCCACTGCATACTGCAGAGACCAAGCAAATAAATGGGCTCAAAAGGGGATTAGACAAATTCACAAAGGCCAGGGCTATATACGGATATTAAACATAAAGGTTAAGAAATAGCCTCAGAGGCTGAAGGTGCATAAACTGCTGGATTTTTTTAAGGTATAAAGTAGAAGATGGATAGAGGGAGGGGATATAGGTATTCCGGAGGAAGAACCACTCTATACCAACCACGTTTTTCTGCTCATTTGGTGAACGCTAGCCAGGTTACTGGGTCTCCTCGGACTGACTCAGTAGAAAGGATTTTAGACTTTGGTCAGTTGTTTCTACACACACACACTAGTGAAACATGCCCTTTTGAAACCAAATGCCAGCTTTAATGAAGGACTCCCAGGTAGGCTAGTTCTTATGCCACCAGGACTAGGATGACCTCCAAATTTCATATTGCTTGGGGCATACATGGAGCATGCCACAAATGACAGCTTTAAAAATCACAATCCTCAGAAAGAAAAAGGTTCAATTTGTAATGTCCAGGCTATACTTCAGTCCAACAAGGCAGGGCTCTTGCTGTACAGTATCCATTGTTTTGATCAGGTCGAATCCAGATAACAAGCTGAGGAGCGTAGTACCATTCCCTGATGAAGTGTATTTTATAGTCCCGTAAGGACATGCCATCCTTTCAGTATCGTCTAGCTCAGGAAGCATGTGTAGGGAGCTAGAAGAAGTATTTAAGGGCATGGGAAGGTGGTGGATGGGCTTCTTCATCTTGGTGCAAGAGGTTGGAGGAAGCCAAGGCAAATGATGAAGGGACAACAGTAAAAAAGAATAGGACATGTAGGCTGCTGACGTGATTGAAGCATATTGGAAGCAGCACCGGGCAGTCTAAAAGTTTGAGAAGTGGTGAGATTTCAACAGCTAGAGCAACCAAACAAGCCTCCTTGATCTCATCATTAGGACATTTTCTCTAAAAACATCCCTACCCTAAGAGCAGTATATTTTACCAAATTTTGTTCATCAGGTCTGGAGGCAGAAGTAACAATACCATGGAAACCACTTTAATTTTCTCCATTGAAATCATTGTAGGGTTTAGTGCTTGCACCAAGATAACACACAACAGTATTTAATGATATTACCAGGGCACAGTGATGGAGAGGGTGGCTGGGAAACAGGAACCTAAGAAATCCCCACACCCAACAAAAAACCCTCCATGAAATTGCCTGACGAGTCCTTTCTGTGAAATGAAAAGTAATTTACACAGCAGTTTTACAGAAAACAGAATTATGCAGTTAATCGGCGCTGCTGGATAATTACACTGTACATGAGGCCTTGCTTTTAGGGAAAAATATAAGCTAATAAAGAGAGTCAGACGATCGGTAATGGCAGGGCTTTTGGGAGATACCAGAGACACAAAGCTAAATAATCTAAAGCTATGGAGTATAATGACGGTGAAACTGAATTATTTTAAGTTTACATTAATTCTCCACCCAATCACATATCTAACATTAAGTTCAAAAGCTAGAGAGAACTCCCCTCAGCTGCAAACAACCATAGCAACAAAGAGAAAGCCGAGGGGATGTGATCCCAGACATGACCGGACTCTGAATGTGTCATCCCAACTGCTGTGTACGCCCTTAATATTCAGAGGTCTGCTAGAGAATTAAAGCCATTTACACTTCCCTCCAGTTACTGCCGGTTCAAGTAAGGTCTCTTCCTAATACGGTCAACCGCAGTCAATCAATTTTCTTTGTGGTGCCTTTTTGTACCTTTCAAGCACCAGCAACAGATGGCTCAGCCTGGCTGTCTCAGCGCCACATTCGTAATGGAGAAACCAGTGAAAAGTTAAACAGCATTGAATTAACAATGAAAATGACGACTGGTGTAATAAGAGCGTTTCATTACCTTTGCTTTGTAAGCAACTTAGCGCTGATTATCACTGACCTTTGGTGATACTGCATCCAACTGAAATGTATTACCCTAAAAAAGCATGAGTATACTGGAAGGCAGACTTTGTTTCTGAGTGTATTAGTAAATAAACCAGACCATTTCCCCTCCTGTGTTAGAGGTTTGCCTTACAGCTGAGTTATCAGCATTCAGCAGCCTCCCTTACTTTGTGTCTGCACAGCAAACAATACAAGAACAACTTAATACAGTACACCTGGCAAATAATAACTATTATTATTATTACTTCTATGGCACCCAAAAGAGCACTAGGCACTTCACCAAGTAGCTAAAAAGACAAACTATGTGCTGCAGTGAGTTGATGCTCAGTGAAGCAGTATAACATCAGGTGGAAAACCAGGAGGAGGTGGTGTAGCAAGAGGAAGTATATGGGTTACAGGAATAACGTTACACAATCACTAATCTGGGGGACATGAGGTTCAGTGCACACTGCTTATTGTTTTCGTATGCTGAGTTCACAGGAATCCCCATGACTGGACATTTTGTTAGCACACTTTCCAAATCCAGTGCTTTTTCCAAAAGTGCCATTTGCTCGCATGCTATTCCCTGTTATTTTTCACTTAGGTTTTGCAGCCTGAAAGCAGATATATTTGAAAATTTTCTCATTTCCAAAGTAAATATGACTATTAAGGATTTACAGTTCAACAAAAGCCAGCCACCGATTTTGAAGCTTTCACTGATTTCACAGTGACAGCACGATAAAGTCCGTGACTTCAGGCCAAGATGCACCAAGCCAAACGCAGAGGAACAGCTCGCTTCCCTCCACTCTACGTAATGCACCAACAAACCACGCTGTGGAACTCTGCGTGCTCACATCACAAGTCAGAAGAACTTGCAACTGACTTATTTCTCTTGCTCACTCTTCATTTGATTTTTAGGGCTCACTGTTTAGGGAACTGTGCAGCCCACCCGGTGTAGCTGATCTACTCCCACTGAATGCTACGATGCCATGTCAGCCTGCCGCTCCCACTCACCTCTGTGTCCTGACAGCACTTCCCTCTCCTCTGCCAGAGGGATTACAGCATCCTTCACCTGCCAAGTGCAATGGGGACAGCCCAGGGCGGGGAAGGCAGAAGAGAGGAAGGTGCTTTAGAAAAAAAAAGACAATGAAAACTACAGCGCTGGTTATCAAACCCATCTACCAGTATAAAAACAATCGCCACGCAGACCCCTGCTCTCTGGGCAACTGCATACCATCCAGAACAAAGCATGCTGCTGGCGCCTCCGGACTATTAATAATAGTAAGGTATGTGCTGCAGTGGGAGGGAGAACCACGAGGGGTGGTGCTCCACAGGGCTGGCATAAAAAAAAACGTATCTGCTCCAGGCTGCCTGCCAAATGCACAGGAAAACTTGACTTTCTGGGGGACACCGAAGGATGCTTTTCTCCTGCCTGCAGTACCTTTGGAAGGCTTTTGCCCAGACTGGGCTGCACCAAGGCAAATGCAGGAGAGAAGTATTCCTGTTCGCTCTCCAGCCTCCCCAGCTGGTACTGCTGTCTCCTGATGAAACTGGGGTCCCTGACCAGCCCATAGACAAAAGCTTCCCCTTCTTCTTGTCATACCCATGGGGGTTTATAGAGGTCACCAGTGCCGGTGGTGAGCATCTGAGAAAGAAATCATTCCCACTAGTCCCTTAACCCAAGGGGAAGCAAGAGGGACAGCAGAGACTGCCAAAGGTACTACTCGGGTTTATTCAGGACCCACTGCAAATGTAAAGATTAGGATGGTCTCACAAGATACAGAGGAGAGAAGAGAAAATTCAGAATGCTTTAATGGAAACACCTCACTCCCTGCTAATAGCCTCACATACCAGAGGTGTTGGAAGGGGGCAAAGGCAGTAAACCAGCACTGAGAAAGGACAGGGCACAAGGGAAAAAAATTTGAGATGCTAGTGTTCACCAGTGCACTGTTTAGCATGGGGAGACTTGTCCAAGGGAGGTTAAGCGTGTATCCATGAACAATCTGCTGCCAGTTCAGGTCTCTGATCACCTTTAGGTTTCCAAGCACATGACGTACCACTGAGATGCAATGTGTCCCTGCTAGGATGCTTCCTCCCCCTTCAGACGGCTGACAAACTGTAGAACAATGCACAGAGAAATGACTGCTGGCTTAGTTAAAAGGATTGCAGACAGCAGGCTGTTAGAAGCATTACTAAATATGTTGATGTTTCATAACCGAGATTACTCTCATTGCCATTTGTGTTTCTGGTTTGTGTATAGCAGGGACGGTCGGGCAGGGCTGATGCTCGCTGTTGTGCAGATCTGCTGCAACACCTCAGTTTCGCCGACAGAGCTGATCAAGGCTTCCCAGTTCTGCTCTCCCGGCAGCCTACCCTCCCTCGCTGCAGTGATGTGCTGTGGCACGTTGAGAGAGCGCCTAGCTCCCTACAGAAGTGCGTACAGAAAATTTATGCCTTGTTCATATACAACCTTCAGCTTCCAAACCACTAGCACTGACTCCACAGGCAGTAGAAGCAATTTGGCTTCCATGTGTACTGAGCAGAAAGAATTTGAGACATCATCTGTTTTGCAGAGGATTAAGGCTACCAAGTGTCTATCTTAAAGCAGCCTCACAAATACAAACATGCAGTTAGGGTTTCCAGGGACACATTATCTCACATTATGGTATAAGCCAAGGGGTTAACCTAAGCCTTACAGTGATGTTTTGAAACTAGTTTTGTTAAGCCACTGTCATCTCCTAAATATAACTTTGTTTTCATTTTTAAAAAAAACCAAAAAATCCTTTAAGGGTTTCTTCTGAAAAAAAACAGTTCTTTGAGGCTGTCTTGAGGCTTCCTGGAAGTTCTTCATGTGTTCTAAAAACTATCCCTGTGAAGCCCCACACAGTCGTGCCTCCCTGCCACAGACGCCCAGAGAATGCAGAGCCTGCACGGCTCCTGCACTGGCTGCCCTCAGCTCTACAGCTCGAGATGGCCCTTCCTGACCAGAGCTAACTCCCTGCCCAAATAATTTCCACGTGACTTCACAACCTACTTCTTGTACTGAAAAGCTTAACTGAATTATCCCCTCACTCCAAGCTAGTTCCTATACAAATAAGAAAGCTTGTGAGCACAGCACTGCAATGTATTGAAGTGCTTGTTCTCCTGCAACAGATGACAAAGTGGGTATTGCTTTTCGGCAGCTAATACAATTTTGCCCCTGTTCCTGCAAAGGACCAGCCACGGTTTCTCTTTACGGTGGAACACACCTCTGCACTCGCACAGCTCATACTCTTCCAGCACTCTTTAGTAACATTTTTCCTGTGACGGCTGCCACAGCTGAGCTGTTGTGCACAGATTTGCTGCTCGGTATGGGGGGTTGTGGAGGGGAGCGTTAATTATACAGAAGGATGGAGCGGGGCCAGGCAGCCCCTCTGGTGCACTGTCTCCTGCCCGCACAGCCTCCTTCCTGCTGCTCTGCTGCTACAAGGATCACCTGTTGGTCTTGGCACTCGCCCAAGCTGGGGCCCAGAGGAAATGACAGAACCAGCTAGAAATGAGATCCAGCTCCTATTCCAGCCACCCAAATGAGGGAAGTATGAAAACAGATGATGGCAACGCGATCTAGCTGCTGCAAGCGGGAGCCAGGAGGCAGTGGGGTAGAGGCAAACGGAGTAAGAAGGGGTATAGGTTGAAAAAACAAACCAAAACCCAGAAACCCCCCCAAACCACTAAAATGCAACTTTTTTCCTGCTGTTGTTCTCTTATAATAAATATCCAGCGCAGCAAAAACATTAGGAGAGTTTTTCCTCCATAGGAACACCTGCCGATAGGGAGAACTAACTGCCTCGTTCCTGCTCCTGCTGGGGCTGTCGGATGTTTCTATCTCCCCCATGAGATGTCAAAGGGATATTCCGGTACGTGGCAGAAACAATCTGTGTTTTTCAGACCATCTCCTCTCTGTACGGAGTGGTGACACATGAACTGTTCAGAGATCTGTGTCGGGAATTCCCTTCTCCCATAACAACAGTGCTCAGCAAAACCGTTTACTCGATATTTGGGTGAGCTGCAATGTGGTGCAGCAGAAGGATTAAGCACCACTCGCCTCTCATTTTGTTCTTCTGGGTAGAAAAGCAGCTAAGTAACCCAAAGTAACCATCTCTAGCAGTATTTAAAAGAGAGGAATGCTGTCTTTTAAATGATAAAAATACAAGCTAATTACACATTGCATTTCCAGAGATAACTAGTTAAACAAAAGACCTTGGAACCCATGCTTACTCGAAGCAGTAAGCATCCTAACATCCGAAATTTCTCGTGAAATTTCTCTGGACCCTTGAGTTTGGTGACCCAATAAATGCATACTCTCTCAAACACCTTAATAGGCCTTAAATGAGCTTTTAAGATATTTTTTAGCCAATAATTTTTAGAAACAATAACAATAAAAGCAGGAAAAACCCATTTCTTAAAAGGAAGTTTCTTCCTCTCCGAGAGCAAGGGAATGGGTCCCCAGAGCTTATTTCTTCCTGAGACAACACTTCATGAATAATCAATGCACAAGCCCATCCCTCAATAGGCTCCGAACCTTCAAACACCCAGTATTCAGCAGCCCCTATGACCCTGGCCTTTAAACTGTAACACTTCTGCTGTGCCTTTCCCGGTTTCCCAAGCTTCCTTTATTTCTGTTCTTTCTAGCAGCTAGGTAGGTAAGCAGAAGCAAAATTCGAGCAGTGGGAGCAAGCTGGGGCTAATTTGCACCTTATGAATTATTCAGGCCCTCCTGATTCCTGCACCTGCACTGAGGCAGGAAGCTTGTGAGGAACAGTCATTACTCTTCTCTTGGGTTTGCACAAGCTCGGTTACTGCTCAGACACTTTGTTCGGTAACCAAAGGCTTAAGCAGTGGAAGTGGGGGGAAAAAAATAACCTTACATTGTCAAACCCCCACTCCACTGCCCCAAACCCAGGATACCCATTCAAGTTCCTTCTCAGACAAATCAATTGTAGTTTGTATCAGACTGCTGAATTCACCTCACACATGCTAATCCGGATCAGAGCATCAGCAGAGAAAACACGAATGTGTGCGTGAGCTGATCTCGTCAGATATTTATTCAGCTGCATTAGACTGCACGTTTAAACTTCTCCCCAGCTCAGCAGGGATTATTTCACATGCATCAACTAGTTCACATCCTAACTTGATCATTAAGGCATGCTTCTCCACAGATACAGCACAGATGAACTGTCTCTCTGGCAATCTGGCTAACATCAGGGGTACTAACAGTTTAATACTATTGGAAGAGCCTGTATTGTGCTTTCAACAGGATGGATTTAATGAGCAAATAGATCTTTTTCCATCCTCACCTACTATTATCTTGGTAAACAGAAGATGACACCTAACTGCAAATCCAGATATGAGCCATGAATCTAGACAGCCATTAGGAACATTTGTAGAAAGCACATACAAACCAATTAGCACTATGAACATTTTAAGATAACGATATGCTTTTGAGATAATATGCTAAGGCAAACAGATCTAAAAGTATTACGCAAATTCACAGCAGCAAACTTCATCTTTACTGTATCTCATGTCCACTGTTGCACTGAGCATCTTTGGGTCTTGTCCTTTACTAACGTGCCATCACCAGCAAGTTCTCCCATTAAAAGATCATCTCATTAATCCCAAGCAGCTAAGCATCATGCTTTGATTGATGCAGTAAAAAAGATCTCTGGCAACTGATAACGAAAACTCTTTAATCCCCTCTTCCACAATAACGAGTCAAACACCAGTGTTAAGCATTCAGAAAGGGTACAGTCAATCCTTATCAAATCTTTGCTCTTCTTCTTTCTATGCCTGAAGAAGTTCATTTTCCTTTCAATGCAGAATGCATGATTGGTCCTACACTGCTCTTATCTCATTCCTATCCAATAACAGGTACTCTGGCTCTTTTATTAAGGTATTTTAATCGGGCATGTAAACACGTTTTATTCTTTGATGCTCTTTCATTCAGCATCATTAATCCCCAGCATGAAATCAATAGACTTAAAACATTTAATCACGTCAAAATGCAACTTACAAAGCCACAAATGACTTCAGCTCATCATCACACTGAACAGCTTTCAAGTTGGAAACTGTGCCTTCTTTTTGCCTTGGGAATCAACAGACTCTAAGCTAGTCTTTCACTGAAGTAAACAGACTGCCTCTCCAAGTATCTGCTATTAGGCAAAAAAAAAGATGTTGATAAACAAAACATGGGATTTTCTGTTTGCTCTCTCAACTTTTTTGATCCTTTGTGGTCACATTGGCCTTATGAAAAGCACTTGTTTTACCACAACCTCTTGACAATATGCGTGTTTAAAAAAGTTTAGAAACAATTACAGTAACTGGGTTACAGAATGTACTAGAGACGCGAGGGAAGGGAAGAACATTTTTGCAGTTGTTTATTTTCTTTTTTGACAGCACACATTGTTTCTCTGCTTGAAAAGAATGGATAAGGGTCACCAATCATAGTAGCTTTAAAAAAAAAAAAGAGAATTTGCTCTACCTTATATATGATTTCCAAAGCCATTGGGATACAGAAAGTGACAAGAATCTCCTTAATGGGGCAGAAATTGCTGCTGAGATGTAAACATTAAGGACAGCCAGACCCATCCTTTGATAGCCAAAAGGGCAGGAACAGGTAAACAGGGAAAAGAAATACTCTAGATATTGGAATAACACCTTTAATGCTACTACATTAAAAAGGACTGAAAACTTGCTCATTTGAAAGGACAAAACACAGTTTGGAAAGTGAAATACATGGAGAAGTGTGGAACCACCACGCTGAAACCCTGATTTGGGAGGCAGGCACCCAAAAGCCTTCCTCGGTACATGACTGCATTCCCATCCACTGTTCCATGAACAGTCCTACCCCGCATGTCCTGATGAGGTCCTTCACTGTTACACTGGAGCTTCTTCAGGTACCATCCACAACTGGGCACATGTTCACACATACTCATTTGGGCAGGTAGTACCATTTTCCACCTACAGGTAGGGCAATGTCCTGAACTTTGCCTATGTCTTGTGAGGGAGCTCCATAAGGCAGTTTTGAAGTTGCTGGCACTGGCAAGGTGTTGTATTGTAGTCTTGCAGTCAGGTAATTCAGGGAAGAAGAGACTTTGGTTGTAGCTCCTTCTCAAACAGAACGTTGATTCAGCATCTCCATCACTGCAAAAATAACCTGTCTATAAGGACTCGGGGTTTTCTGTATAAATGTCTATGGAAGCGAGGCTACTCTGCAGCCAGGAATGCAAGAACCACATGGCTAAAAGGTTAGGCAGAAAAAGGGGATCCTGGCTCCATACCAGAAATCTGAACACTCAGCTCTGAGAGGGCGTCAGTGGAAGCTCTATTTCAGTATCCACGGCTGTTTCTGGCCTAACGTTGCTCCAGGCAATGGAGCCTACAGTCCCAGTTCTGAATACGCTTAGGAAGAATTCAGGCTCTTCTTACCCAATCTCCTTCCCATCCCGTAACTTCTGTGCTCCTGTCTAGACAATGGCCCATATTCATCAAGAAAGGAGACGAGAGACCGCACTGCTCTCCAAGTATCTCATCTGATCAGGCCTGTGCAAAGGATCCCAATGATTAAAACAACCTAAATGTCAGGTCTCCCACTTTGCTGACAAGCGAGTTAATGAAGATCCCCTGCAAAAGGTGGGAATATTGTTGTTGCTGCTGCCAGCTTGTTTTTCAAAAGAATCATCTCTGTTATCATCCAGAAAGGGCTATGTGGACTACCTCTGAGTGAAACATGCTACTAGTTCCCCATATAGTCCACAATGACTTATCTAAGGTAACTCAGCAGTATTTCTAGGGAAGCACTTACGTTCCCGCAGCCATCAGCGAAGAGTATACACCTAAACTAGATGGGTTGCTTCTGAGACATGCAGCTCTCTCCAGTGGATTACAATGGGGAAATCAGGTGCATTTCCTCAGAGGTCAGATCACTCCGCAAAGCTTAACCTTAACATACAGGTTTGTGTCCCAATGAGGCACAAGTGGTATTTGCTCAGGTGTGAAAAAAGTTTTATGATTGTGTAATAGAGATACAACTGCCTTCAGTGTAGCACAACATACTCTCGCTACAGCTGAGTGAGGGAATGAAAATTTCATAGCAGGTTATGACTAATCTGTTCTTTTCTCTAAGTATCTGGAGTCTTAGTGACCTCCTGATTTTGCAGTTTTTCCCACTGAAAGTAGTGTTTATGCACTGAGCTGCATGGAGGAAAAGACGTAGATTAGGGAATTACTTCAAATGCTTTGGCTATCCTAGATGCATTAATTTTTCATTACCTCATTTATAAAAAAAAACCCAACAAACCAACAACAAAAAACCTGAGGTAAAATTAAAGTATGTAATGAGGACATTCCAAAGCAGGCAAAGAGAAGATCAAGCATTTTCTTCTGGCAGTGCTCTTAATTATTACCAGTAACATCCTATTTATTACTATCATCATTATTCTTCACCCTTTTTCTTTAAAGAGTTATTCAGATTGTCTCTCTCAGTTCGACAGAGGCTAGATTCACTCACAGTTGAAAATCATCGAAGTTTAGACATAAGAAATTTATTTTTTTAAACCTTGTGCTCTGTAGTTACAATTTGGTCCAGGATACGAATCGCAAGTACAGACTTGGGCCTTACTGACCAAATGGGAATCCCAGCAAGTGAAACAGCGTGCTCTGCAATGCTCGTTTTCTTTTTGAACGGGTGACAAATGAGAACTGCTGCTTTGAGTTAGTCTTGCAAATGGCAGGAATAAAACAGAACAGTGCAAATGTTCATCTTTGAATAGTGGAGAGTCAAAGCAAACTAAGGTGAAAATGGTGTCCGGCAGGATAATTCAGATCAGGAAAGTCATCCAACTCCATAGCAGCTTGACCCTAACACAGCCCCAGAGGCAGTGCTACGGCTGCCAGTTAGACAGCCAGCCAAGAAGCTAGCCATGAACCCACATGCCAATGCAGGAAAGCTAAATTCCAGAATTTGGCATCTGGGTCCTCCAGCTGCCAAACAGCTCCCATCTGGTCGAGCCTGTGGAATGAGGTGTTAAAAAAGAAGAACAGGAGTAAATTATACAAGAGCAAAAGCAGCTCTGTTTGTGAGACACTAAGGACAAAGAGGCACGTAGTGTCCGCCAACACCTTAAACTCACACATGGTATCACTTTGTCACCAGTGAAATGGTGGATCAGGGCACTTCTGGATCAGGGGCGGCACTATGGGCAAAATGCTCAACGTTTTACAGTAGGAGAGAAGTTAGACATGTATGAACTGGACCAACTGTCAGAGCCTGTGGCCATCCACAGAGGCCAGCAGATGTAGAACATTTGTGTGGAATTGGTTTTGAGTAAAACTTCAGAGTTTTTAGTAGATTTCATGAGCCCAATAAAAAAAAAGGGGAAAGGAGCCTACAAAAAACCATTTCTTCAGGACTCTGTGATCCATTCTGTTCCCCTGCCACCACAACGAAAATCAAAATCTAAGAATATTTCTGTACTTTCACAACTAGAATACCATAATTTTGAGTATCATTTTATGAAAGAATAATTTTCTTGAAATTTAGTGGAAAAAGATAACCTTAGTAATAGAAAATTGAACAAACCCCCTAAACTGGGCTGGCATGAGATTTCATTCAAATGAAATATACACAGTCACATAGCTGTGTTTAACTGTAGGAGAACTCACTTCTGACAAGCAGTCACTGTTCCTAAGCTGCAATAGCGCTGTACTCCAAGAAGCCAGACCAGCTGTGAGGAATTCTCCCAGCAGTGTGAGCAGTTGTAAGTGCACTGTAAGAATTCATATTTCCAAATGATACGCTGACTTAAATATTAATCCCATTGACCTCATTTCCACCTTTCTCTCTACAGACACATGTCCTAAATGAGGTTTGACAGATGTGGCTTTCTTGAACAATTTGGTCCTCTATTTTAAAAAGACACAGAAGGCCCTATAGCTCTCTTCCAAGTTTCTGTTTTTATTAGCAGCTATTTGCCTCACGGAAATACTACACTTCAGTCTCATCTCACTCCAGTCAGAGCCAACAAACTTTCTCTGGTTTAGAATTGGTATATGAGATGACTTATGCCATCCTCGTCTACAACTATCCATGCCTGTTGTTCAGGAGGGGTCTGATTAATAGGATCACATATTCATCATTAGGGTATGCGTAAACTCTGCATGTAAATCCATGAGCAACTTTCTGAGAAAAAAGAAAAGACAGCATTAAAAAAAGAGAAAAAAATTGACAGCATAAGCCTCCTTCTTGAAAAAGCTTCATGCAGAATAGAAGCTAAAATAATTTGTAATTATAGAGAAAATTATTGTTAATTTTTGCTAAAAGGACCTGCATCCAAAATTGTATCTGAAATACAAGTTTATTTTAGAAACACAACATTCTGTAGGCTCTTCAGAAAAACTTCTTAAGTTGCACTGATAATTTCAATCAGATAAAAAAAAACCTAAGGATTTTTTAAAAATAAAAGTATCATCTCAATTTCATACCCAAGGAAACCTTAAAAGCTTTGTATTGACTTCAACAAAGAAGTTGCTGCTGCTACTACTTTGAAAATGTTTGAGTAATAAGATCTTGCAAATCTTTAATATAAATATACCAGTTGTAATGCAATTAACTGCAAATCAGAGATAGTAGACCTGAGGAACGATTTCTGTACTTGACTACTCCTTTGCAATTCACAAGTGTAACTGCTCTTAAATGTGCTGTCTTCTTAACTTTATTATGAAGCTGAGCTCTACTTATAAATGTGAAGAATTAGATTTATTCTGCAACTAATTTGCTTATACTGAATGTGTGAAGTTGTTTTTCCTTCCGTACTCCAGAGACAGAGGCTCCACAGATTACTAATAGTAGATAAGGTAGTGAGTTGATGGGTTTACACTTGTCAACACAATGAACACGACTCCAAAGGAATTTTTTTTTTTTTAAGGGTCCACAAAAAAAAACAAAAGAAGGAGGAAGGACAAAGAAAAAAGCAAGCACACTGAGAGCGGACATTTAATTGAGCACTAGTTTAAAACCCATTAAAACAACAGCAACGAATCCAACAAAACCAGGAACCCTATCAGCACTACAACATCCTTTCAGTCACATGACACCACGTCTATGTGGGCAAGTGAGGTGAACCCAAGGCACCTTATGGCATCACAATGCTTACTGAAATCTCCCAGTCACCCCCTCACTGGATTTGTATATAAACCTTGCACTCGAAATCTGTGCATCTACTAGGTGCATTACACAGCAAGGTTTTAAAATTTTGGCCTCCTCAAAGGAAAAAAAAAAAAAAAAAAGGCAAGGCGACGTTTCCAAAGACCTCTTGCTACATTTTATAGCTTTGCTTGTTGACTGTTTCATGGTAACTAGCAATGACCCACTATAACATGAGCTACATTGATTTACGTAAACTTTTTACTCAGTTTCAGTAGACTATTTTGAACATTTTAAACTGCATTATCAAACACCAGACAGAATTTTTTTTTCTGTTCTTGTATTTTAGTCATTGGGATTTGGAAAAGAAATTTTGCAGCTTTCCCATGATGCACGCCACCCACCCTTCCACCCCCAAAATATAAAAAGTAATAGCAGAAATCAACTTTGGACCTTGCCCAGCCCCACATACCCCCCCAGCCATATCATAAAGAGGAAAAAAAAGCTGAAAAGCTCTGCTACTAAACTTTGTCAATAAAACAGAACATTATATAATACACAATAAAATGCTTCATACCTGGAGTTGAAAAAACGAAAAGGGTTAACAGCTGACCTGGCACAGCCCCACATGCTCTCTCTGGAAATTGAACACAGACAATTAGGAATTTTAAGTTACCCCAAACAATTGCAGGGGACTTAGTCAAGCTTGAGGAACACTTACTGCACCATAAGCACATAGCCTCAGTGTGCAAAGGACTTTAGCATTTCCCCATTTGCTTAAAACTCCTCTGTAAATTGAAATTGCTCTGTAGAGGTCCCAACTAATGCTAAATCAGTCGTTAGGAGCTCTGCCATTAATTTGTGTGGGAGCAGAGTCTAAGCTTAAGGGCCCAGGTGTCACTTAGTGGCAATTCTGGATCATGGTGGATCATATTTTCTTATTAAAAAATAATCAGTGACCAAGAGGAAAACATTCATGAGAATCTAGTGCAGGCAGACGTTACACGAAGAGAAAATAGAGGCTGGAGCTAACGTCAGCTCCCAGAATTCTGCTGCTTAACTAATATTATTCCCAACACATCACTGAAAAACCTAGCCTTTAATGCTTTTTACTTAAAACTAAGACTCCAGGGGAAATAGAATATTATTTGGAATATTGAACACTGCAAATATAAGGTGACATAATTATATAAACTCCTATGTTGGGATTTGGACTACATGGAATGTTCCTTTTCACTGACAAATTCTGACCTACTGCATGTGCTTAAACAAGAAGCATCATACAGCTGGCTTTTGGACACAGCTCCACCACATTAAGGGAAAAAAACCCCAAACCTGTAGAAAGCCAAGTCCATGAATAACCCCCTTCAGTCCTTCTCTCTGTGGTTTAGACCTCAACTGTACCATGAAATTAGTCTGAAGCCAACGCCCAAGAAACTAGCAAAAATATTAGAATAGTAACATGAATTATAAAAATACTCTAGTACACTAACAGTTGAATGCATTTGCACTGGAAATATTTTGGATCCTTTGTAATGTGCAATTAAAATGGCCAGGTTGGCATAGTAATGGTTGAAAGTGAAAAGGAAATTTTCAAAGCAACTTCTCTTGACTTATATAATTGCACTTTCCATTGGCCCTTGGAAACTTACAAATAATCTACTTTTGCCCAAGATTTTGCACCGCATCTTTTGAACCTCCCGCGTCTCCTTGCTTCAAGTGTACAGTAAATATTGGTCTTCCTTACTGTTTGCTTGATTTTGCCATTCACTAAATGTTAAATTTCTGATAATGACTGTAAGCTGCTATCAAGCTGACAAAACGAAGCAAAGAATTTTCAAAGTCTAAGTTATTAGCTCTATCACAGCCTGACACTGGTTTTTTCCACCCTGTTTTTCCACTCTCCCTGTAGAGTCTCTTCCTTCTTCAGAAACACATCTCAGGTACCTGTCCCATGGTATCACTATGTACAAATTTTATTTCACAGTTGTGTCAGTACCTAATCCAAGGGCACTGGGTCAAAATACCCTGGCGGTATTTAAAAGATGAGTAGATGTGGTGCCAAGGGGCATGATTTAGTGGTGACCTGGCAGTGCTGGGTTAACAGTTGGACTCGATGATCTTAAAGGTCTTTTCCAACCAAAACAACTCTATGATTCTATGAAAACCTCCCCTGCCCCATTACCCCTCAACTGAAATCAATCTGCACTGGAAAAATGGCAAGTGGAAACCATAACACTGCCAGTTTTCTCCCATATCAATTAATTTATAATCATCTCTGTGTCTAATTGGCAAAATATTTATTCCCAAAGCTGATACAAACAGCAATATATTACCAAGAAGTCACGAGTCTAAGTTTTGTACACTTCTTTTATTCAATGGTCCTTTTTAACAACTGAGCGATAGGACAGGCAAAAATACAGTTGGTGAGGATGGTAAGTATTTGCATGTTGAATTTTTGCCAGTGGGAAATTTGGCCGACAACTACAACTCCAGTTAGAACCTACAGTATCCAGGCACTGAAGTGAAAGACACCCAGATATCCTCCAACCAACCTTATAGGCACCTAAAACTTATGATGTTCCTCTCTTTGGCCTGAAAGCCAAATCCCTGTGGCCTCCCACCCAGCCTCAGCTCTGATCCAGAAACCATGGGGAGAAATGCCTAACCCTTGTTTCCAGGGTATGAACCTTATCTGTGCTATGAAAACGGCTAAAACACACATGGATTCAGCATTAAAAGGGATCTGCAATACTTACTTCCCAATCCAAAATACAAGCACAGGAGGAAAAAGAAGAGGAAAAGGATGTCGTTGTAGGACCACCCCTGGATACCTTCCACATCGTAGTGTCGTGTTCCAAAATCAGTAAATGTAGGTATCTGGCGTCTTGACTCAGGGCTCTAACCAGGTTAGGTTTTTATGGCAGACGTGGGTGGCTGCACCACTACTGCCACTGGCCATCACATTGTTAAACAAGTGTGAAGGCTGGTAAGAAGAAGACAGCATGCTCTGGCGTTTAAAACTGGTAGAAATAGCTCAGAGCTAATGACTTGCTCTTACAATGGGAAGTTGGGAACGTAAGCTGCTTCTTCTTTTTATTCAAACTGTATTTTAACGAACAACTACAGGTCAGAAGCCTGAGCTCCAAAGACAGCATAGATGATTCATAGCCAAGTACCTAGAAGGTAAGCTGAGCCCGGCTCTAGGAAGCTGGTTGCTCTGCCCGTTGAACTTCAGAGCATTTAACTCTGTGCTGAATACATTGTGGGAGCATTGGTGCCTTTCGTAGATGCTCTGAAACACTGCTGGAGCCAATCACCTATTTTATAACCTCACAACACCTCCACCAGGCCCCCCTAAAGCAGGCAATCTGCACCTCATCTCAAGTGCCTGTGTTGTTATGGTTCATCTTGGTTCTGGGTACCTGCAGTACTTCACGTGTGTTGCAAGTGTACAGGGATAGCGGTACCCTACCCCATGCAGTATATTGACAAGGATGTATCTGTTAGAGAACTTGGTACTTGTTAGCTCCTCTCAAGCAAGAGGAAAAATGCATTTTATTTTGACTGCGCCTTAGTAATGGCGAAGATTCTCAGAAATGATGTGGTAATAATATAGACAGCAAGCAGTTTGAGTGGAAATATTGAGTGCAAAGGGAATCAACCTGTTCAGCTGAGTAAATAATATTAGCAAATAATTTATTATACAACATCATCCTGTTACTGTTTTTGAAACTTTTATGGCTGAGATTTCGGTCATTATTCCAGTTCCTCCTGTGAATTTGTTTATAAATGGTTTGACTCTTTGGCCCTGAAAAGCAACTGATCACAGAAATAGCAATGGCCATCAGTTCTTAAGAGAAACACCATGGTGACTTCTATGCCAAGCGATCTGTCTATCTGACGGCACTGCGTGTCCCTGATTTATCACGCAGTATCTCAGCCTTATGCTAAATATTGCATTTTTAATGCAAATAATTGAGCGAGATACTTTGACAAGTCTGAGACTCCTGCTGACTTTAATGAGTACATAAATGCAAGTATGTATTCTCGTGCATGCCAGCAGCTTCTGTTCATTTCAGGTCATTTAGTTTTTCAGGCTCTGTCTGCAACATTGAAGATTTCCACCAGTAGCAGACACTGTAGACCTCTGCTCGCAGTACCTGCCAGCCTGCTCCACACTGCTTGAGCTTAGCCACGCATGCTAGGCAAGACTGGTTTGGCCATTGCTGCCTCCTCTGATCCACCCGGGTCTCTTCCTTATTTTCTGCCTGCCTGTTTTCATATTTCCCTGCGCCGTTGTATCCTGTGGCAACTCAGTATATCCCAGAAGGGTAAATAAATAAAAAAATTACCCAAAACTTCATTCTTGACAAATCTTTTGTTTGTCACAGCTGTAACAATGAAGGTGCTCAGCTTGACTCTGAAACCTGGGACTATCATTACTTCTGACAGACTTGAGGATTAGATGCTATTTTCTCAGCCATTGCACTGCTTTACTCCTTGCTTCAGCCTTCAATTCCTTTTATTTTGGCTACAGTAACTTCATATGTGTGGTGGCTTTAAACTCCATTACCCTCCTTTTGATGCGTCCAAAATAGCAACACTCATGCCCTCAGTCACATACACATGGAGAATGACAACCCCTTGGCACATGGGCTCAGCACAAAAAACCTCTTTCATATCCATCATCCAGAACTTCTTTTCACTATTCTTTATCTCCACCCTAACAAGACCTTGCTGTGAGAAATGAGGTTGCAGTGGAGTCACTACTAGTGAAAGAGGATTGAACCAAACTTAGCACAATCTTTTCCCATTGTGCAGGGAAAAGGAAAATGGGAGTTTATTTTAGTTTTAGATCCCTGTATTCGCATGCTCACTCAATTATGTCTTGCTAAGCAGCGTTCCCCTCCTAACAGTGCCCTCCCTTTGCCTGCAGTTTACATACCTGTGACCTACACAACATTTTTTGTGTTTTTACATGCATTGATCTAAACACTCAGGAAACATCTTCCCATAAATCAGTATGAGCACTGCTATTGAGATTTAATTGTGCTGCATGTTTGTCTGCCACAAAATCACAGGAACTGCCTTATGGAAAAGGAAAGATAAAAACTTATCTGATCTAGATAATGAAAAAAGAAGCAATTTTGGCTCAGGTGACAGCAGAGGACAATGCTCGTTCTTTTTCTTATCAGTGAGTCAAGGTAGCAGTTCACTGAGGTAGTTTTAGCGTGGCTTTTTCTGGCAGTGTTCTGCTATCTAATCCATGCTGATGAGTATTTGTAACAGCTCTGAATTCTTTAACACACACAGCTCTGCCTCTGCTTTCTGCGCTGATTTAGAAAGAAAAAAAAAAACAGAAAAAGCTGAATAACAAAGCACAGAAAGAGCTGAATAATGAATCAGTGGGGAAAGAGCTGCCAAATAGGTGTACAAACTGCTAACTGGGTAGCAGTAATGCATAATGCTATTTATAATTCATTCTTTGGTGCCGTGCTCTTCAAGCAATTACACAATGCCTGCCTCCCTACCAATACAATGCATTTCACACATCTAACCACCAATGACTCAAGCTTCACTCTGGAGCAACACATTGTAGTGGATTAAGCATGGGACTAGAAGGCAGACGTTCCCGATCCCAGCTCATCCTCTGCTGTGCTGCATGGCCTTGAGCAAGTCACTAACCTATGGATAATTTTAATATTTGAATACACAGGGGACCTGTACAATTTAATTAGTTAATGTTTGCAAAGCGCGCTGAAGACAAAAAGTGCTATATGAATTATAACTACACGCTATTGTTTTGGGGCATTTTATTCCAAAACACATTTGAGTATACATGTTTAGTAATGTAAAATCTCAATAATGGCAAGGTTTGATAACTACCTTGAAACGACTGGCACTTCTTAAACCAACATTTAAATTAATTAACAAATCCAACAGAGTTTTGAAGAAACAGTTACTTGAAACAATTCAATATAGACACTGATCTGAAGCTGGGAAACAAGAACTTTGAAAGTTTGCTTGTGATGGATAAAAGTAAAGAAAGGGTCATACAGAAAGGTGTCTGTGAACCCATACATTTTACAAACACCTCTCGTGCTGTACCATGCTGGTCTCCAAAATAGCCTAAGTGTTGAATTACTTTTTTTCCTTTTAGCATCCAGACTTCTGTAACAGTTTTAAGATTAATCATTAGACCCAATGAAGTTAATGGTAAAAAACTCTGGACTTCAGCAGAGGCCAGGCTTCCTTGGCTTCTCCAGCTTATTACGCACTTAATTTAAATATTTCTCTTAAAAGGAAAATATTACTCCTAGTAATGGTGTGATAAAATATGTATTGACGAGCAATGTCTAGCACTTCAAAATGATTCAGAAGAAGAGAACAGACATCCTAATGGCAATGTGTCCTTGCTCTGGATTCATCTACTCAACAGTCATGGTTACTTACTGCTACAGGGGAGATAGCAAAACATAATTTTGTGTAGAACAAGCTAAAAGCACTTTCAGTTTCAATTTAGCTTTCTTCAGGGAACAATTTGACAATACCCCTATCTCCTAATATACTGTCATTTAAGCAATACCATCCCTTCAAAGCAGGCAGTGATTTCTATGTAGAAGCTGCTTTTGATTTACAGTTGCTGTCCACCTGGCACTTGTTCCTAATGATCGCGAGCTGATGGGAAATCTGTTAACCTGGCAAAAAGCTCTGGGACATACATGGGCAGATTTCCATACCAAAAATCCTAGAATCTCTGTGCATGCACAGAATGGCATCCTTTGATTTTACTGCCCAACTGTCAAGTTATTAAACTTTTTTTTTTTGGGGGCGAAATCTCATCTATGCAATAAAAAAAAAATAATATAAAATCGATAAAGAACCTTTTTAGAATATTGTATGTCCATTCGGATTACTAAAACCAAAGGCTCATAGTTAGTGCCTAAAGAGCAATTCCTGAAGTTATATAGGGCTTTTTACCTCTCACAATAGAAGTCCTTACTACAATTTTAGGCAGAGTGTTCATTTTTCACAGTTTTGCCGTTTACAGTTCTCATTTTTATACACAGCAGATCCTGAGAATTAAAATTCTACTAGAAGAAAGTTTTTCTAAAGTGCCATACAAGTACACTGCAGAAGAAATCAGTACTTTAGCGAGTTATCTGGACCGCATATAGTAGGAAAAATGACATCTATAGAAGGTGCACAGGCCCAAAGTTTAGATGTACTGGTTTAGTATTTCCCTGAGTCATAAATCTACATCATGACCTTAGAAAATCACATAGAAGGAGATTCCTCATATATAACTTCAGCAATGTTAAGGTTTATCTCCCTCCCTAAGCCATTTATCCAGGCTCCTTTATAACCACTGGGGAAGGCAGGTGCCTCCAAAAGGGAGTTGATCACAACTGGTGAAATGATTGGACCTAGAAGTATGCAAACCTCTCCACTGAGGAAATCCAAAACACTTTTAGATGGTTTACATTGTAAAGATTAACCTTGCTGCAAGGATATGTCCAAACCGGACAGTCCAGTCCTGCCCGAGGTCTGCCCAGTTAGCTGAGACACAGCGCACCTCTGCCAGCTCAATGGTGCCCTTGGGTCAGTAGCCATCTTCCAACTCAGCAACACTTTTCATGGCAGAAACCTTTTCTTTCTGCCACAGGATATGTATCTGAGACTGCTGACAAAAAAAACAAACCAAATCTAGAACAGAAACATCCCTGAGGTAACAACACGGTGGGCGCATTAACCATAATACCATTGACTGCCTGTCTTACTGTGCTCCACGTCACCAGCATCTTCCACTCACGTATCCGCATGCACACCTTTCTCAATGTTTAGTAAGTCAGTTCTGTCTGTGGAGTGACTCTGAAGGAGGCTGAGGAGAAGCCCCACCACATAACAGTCCGTGGGGAGGTAAGAGGCCCACAGGCAGTTCCATTTTCTGACTGCGGGGTCCAAACCCCCCCAGAAGGGTTGCAGCAACCGTGTGATCTCCTGCTTTAAAGTCCTGCTGCAATGGAAAAACGCATCTCAGACTTGGGAAATATTAATGAGAAAAGTAAAACTGAAACCGATGTATTCCCACGATTTTGCTTTAGACCAACTATCATTCTCCAGTGAAAAGAATGCTTTCCTGAGAAATTCGGGACCAGCACTAGTTCAGACTCCGTCTTTAAAATCACAATCCAATTGTGTGACAGTTTTAAAACGAGCATTTGTTCATGGAGGGTGAATGTACCGGAGGAGAGAGAAGTAAAGGTCAGGCAAGCACTGCCAAAACACCCTTGCTGATGTTTCTTGGAGACTCAGGACATTTTGTCTGCAAGTAGAAGAAAAAACTGAGGGGAAAGTTCCCTAAAATAAGCAGCAGAATGGTAGTAATGATTGCAGCTGAAGCAGGAAAACAGATAATATTAGTGTAGGAAATGAATGGCTGATGGGAACACAGTCATAAGCCTCAAAAGAGTTAAAAATCAACCACAGAAGTTGATTTACATTGAAGAAGAGGAGGGAGAAAAAAAGAGATCTAAGGAGAAAAATTCAGACTTGAAAAATATAAACCAATTTAAGAAAGTACATTGGTACCGTGGCTATACAGTCTGTCTGCTGCGAAATGTCTTCTTCACTAGTGCAGTATCTAAAACGATCTGCCCCTGTATCACAATAATAGAATACAATTTGAAATAAAGTAAGATGACCACATTAGCATCAACGTATCAATCATATAACGCACTCAAAGCGAATGGGGGTAGGGTCAAAGCCCATAATCTCATTTTCATATAAGCCCTCAGCAGCATGCAGCTCAGCACAAAGAATTCACGCTAAAGGTCACCACGGTCACATCCAAATGACAAATCACATTTCTATGAATTAACTGCAGCTATAACTACGAGTATTCACGATTTCCTCTCTGAATTTTCTGTCTCTCCATTAGCACGGAAAAACAAGAAGCTACCTTAAGCATCATCAGTTCATATGCACAACAACTGACATTATTTGAAAGAAAAAATGGTTTCATCAAAGGGGTTTCCTCCACCCACAACTCCCTAAGGAGAAGAAAGTCTAGAGAGAAGAGAAGGAATTTCTGGCTCTCTGGATTTTTACTGACGCACTGATCAAAAGTTCATGCTAGAAATCACACCCTGCCTCTCCCGCTTCCGCCCTCAGCCTGTGCAAGAAGGAGATCTTATGTTGTGTGCGATCAGGGAGATATTGCTGCATGCTGTAAAATAATGCATTTTATGGCACAAGTGTGCAGGGGAAGAAGATGAATGCTCTGCTCAGGGTTTGCGTTACTATGTCCCATGGAGATGGCTCCTGATCCCTGCTGCATCAGGGATGCCTAGGGATGGAAGGGCTGCCAGGCTGAGGGAACATCACACTGTCTCTGAGGGAGGCCCTTAAAAAGTTTTACCGCTCTTCCAGGGCTTGACTAATGCCTCGTCTTCCCTTGGCTTCATAAAGATTTCTAGAGCGTATCTGAGATTTTGACCCTGAATATATGATGCTATTCTTGCTGTGTAATAAGCACTAGTTGTGTCAGGCATATAGAGGCAAATCTGCTCTTTGTTAGAGAGCTACATGTCAAAATGAGTTTGTAAAACATGCTACGAATGGGATGAAATGCTGCTTACCATGCAAAGCCCACTGAAATCTACATATTGCCGCAATATTTATTATCAGCCAGAGCATGTTATCTGAGATTCATAAATTATTCTTAGTCCATATTATGATAAGGCACAGCAACTGCCATAAAGCAGCACTGTCACACATAGAAATACCACCAAAGTTCCCTGCTTGAAAAAATTACTTTGTTTATCTATAACTTTACGTTATTGATTTGAGTTTGCTGAACTGAAGAAGGACTATGAAGTCATTCTAAAAGAACTACTGAGAAGTCTGGAAGCTCAGCCAACATAAAACTAGCAGCAAGAAGGCAATTTCCCCGAGAAAAAATAGTCATACTTGGTTATTTTACAAACACACAAGCAAATTACATTCTGTTTGCATAAATAAGAACTAAAGCCAAACATGCGGCTCTTAGTGTCCGATTGTCACAATTTTTACCAGTATGCGTTTTTTTCTTGTAAGACTATAGTGGACTTGAAGCAAAGCAGCCACACAGGAGGATGACTTCCAGTTTTAGAGGGCATAAAAAGCAGAGCTTTCACACAGGCATTCCAAAACATACTGTGACCCAGCCACATAAGGGTAATTTCCAAGACAACAAGCTTAAAAATGTCTCTGTTAAAACCACAGCTCCTCCCCAAACACTGACTAGTTGGGTTAAAACCTTGGTGTTGCTAACCCCACCTGGCAGATTTAGATCCACGGGAAGATGCTGGAGCATTCACTATCGTCCTGTCACTCCCAGCTTCTGGCACGCTGACTGCCCAGTCAGGGACTGTGGAGTGCTGTACCCTCACCTCACACCAGAGATCTGAGTGCTGACACGTGTATCCTAGGCAGCTGTCCGCACCGCCCGCAGTCAACGGAGAGGAACGGGCGCTCACGGGCCTTGAGATTCTCTCCCTAAATTAGACAGCTAGAATAGGTCAAAAGAAATACCGCCTGGACATGCCAACTGCTATCCAGCCTGTATGTAGGGAGGTGAGATAAGCAGCTCAGATGCAGATACCTCACTAAGCAAGATGAATCCTGAACCTCACAGAGATCACACAGGGAAAGTCAGGAGCATCACCAAGGCAATCCCTCACAGCCCCACACATTGCATGAGGGGCTCCACCGGTTTGACCCAAAGCAAACACCCACCACAGGGTATCTGAAATCCCTTTGTTCCTGGAGAATAGATAGCAATACATATTTATAATCCTTATGCAGGATAATCTAAAACATGTCTGAAAATCAACCAGTTGTCTTGCACCTGCCGCCAGCAACTACAAACTAGGCTTGGTATTTTGTTTAACAAAGACGAGATTACACAACAGCAATCCGGTACTGAAGGACAGGATGCTGCCATCCCTTTGGAGGAGCCATGCTGTACTTCCCAGACAGTATACGCAAGAAGTTATTTTTTGTTGTTAACCATAGAACTATTCACAAGAAAGAGCTTATAAGCTCACTTAAAAAAGAACACATTCTGTGGGACAGTCTTCGAGACTCTGAGGTCCAGCTTGCCTCACTTAGGCACTTAGCTTAGACCTACGCTTTCCTGCCTACTGAAGCAGTCTTTCTATGCATGTCACTATGCTGCCCGGTTATTCAGCAGAACAGTAGATGCCGTTCCACGTCCTCAGAGGAAATTCCTGCCTGATAAGATTAGATGCTGAGCACACAGGATCTCCCCTTGGAAGGCTTCAAAGGCACTTTCCTCTCTGCAATAAGGATACATAGACTGCAGGCTCTTATTTTCAGTGGACTACTTTGCTATACATCTAATATTAAGTTTCATGTTAGATGCCTAAATTCAGAATAGAACCTGCCTGTAAGGCACTGTATTATAGACCGAGGAAGAAATGGATTGAGTGAAGTTGGTGTAACGTGCTAACATCTCTTCTCAGCTCAGCAGCTGTATGTATGGTGCCTGTGTCTGAGAAAGAAGTACCGAAGATGACAAATTGCAGATCACAGTCAAATTAGATCTTCCTAATGGGGCTTTTGAAAGAAACTAACAGATTACTCTTTAAATAAAACCTGTAACAAGGATGAGTTGATGTCGTATTATTACATTTCTTAATTTAATTCTTAAGCTCCAGAGCTAGCCAAGTAGCATTCAACACATTGACCTTCGCAAACTGTGGACTGCATTGTGGAAAAGCTAAAAAAGCTTTCCATGGTTTGACCAGTTCTCTAAGTGTTCAAGCAATATCAATCACAGAGAACAGTATTTGCCTGACAGTCGTAAATTAGAAGTATTTGCTAGCGCCCCACGCTTCCTCTTTTCATTAATTAGACAGAACTAACCATGACAGGTTGTTTTATTTTTCTGACTTATTATGTGGGCTATAAACTGAGAAAAAAATACTTGGCACTTCAGGGCCTCGTGTTGTAACTAGCGAACTGAAAATACGTGCAAGGCCTCTCCATCAAGCAATAGTGTCCCTGGTGAAGAAACCTTCCCTTCCTTTACAACTGTCAGGAGGGGAGCATGCTAATTACAGCGAGAGCCAATGCCTTCTGCCTTGCCCATAGAGACCTCCCTCTTTGATTCACGGAAACAGAGGTTTGAGGATCATAGTTACTGTGCTTGACTAGAAGACGAATTAGCAGATGTCCGGTGAAAACGCTGAAGAAGTAGTTCCTCCTCAAACATAGCTTAGAAACGTCAGTGCTTTTGGCTACTGATGGCCAGGGAAACAAAGGAAAACATGAAGTACTCCTAGATACCACACCAAGACATTAAAAATGCATCTATAATGAATCATATAATAACCATGTCTAACGGCCTGTGTTATATCCCTTCCAACTTAACAATGTCCAGAATGCCCATACTTTGAACCTCTCCGATAAAGTAATGTGTTTTGTGGGTCTAGCACAGGCTTCAGTGCCTGGAGGCTCTAGTTCTATTTCCAGCTCTGCTTCAGACCTACAGGGTGACCTTTACGCATAACCTCATTTTCCTCACCTATAAAATGGGGATATTAATACTTATTTACCTCACAGTTGGTTCCCTTCCAGCGGGTACAGTGACTGAGCAAGCTCATGCATCTACAGAATTGCTATTGTTGACGACAGACAGTTTCTTTTTTTTTCAAACAAGCAATACAGACATTAAATTAAGAACTTACTTGTCCATCCAGTGCGTAAAAGTACACAGAAAGGTAACAGCAATGGAAAAACTGTTCAAAGCCTCTCACTATTTTCCTTTCAATGACACTGTCCTTCGGGAGATACGTAGGTAGTTCCTGTTTGACAGCAGCTAGAATGAACTTCTTGATGCTGCTTTCAGTCAAGAAAAAACTTCCATGTTTTTTGAGTGAAAGTCTAACCTGGCCTCCCTTTGAAGAGGATACAAAAACACTGAAAGCTTTGCAAGTAAATAAAGGGGAAGAAACAATTTCGATTTGAAACGTTACCTAATAATGAGGGCAGAGAGAAAGAAAGAACAGAGAACCAGAGAGACGAGAGATGCAGCCATCTCTTCCTAAAGGGAACAAAGCTACACGAAGAGGTGCTGGCAGGTATGCCGGCTCGCAGCTGGAAGAACAGCCCTGCGGCACCTCCGAGGGCCGGTGCCTCCGTGGGCCTGGGAACACCTCGGCAACAGCCATCTCGCTCGGGGAATGCGATACTTACTCTTGTACTGCTCTGGCTATGGAGAGCGCTGTAGATCCAGTTTCATTAACGCTATCTAAGGTCACATTTGGCAGGTCGTCATCATCACTGTCACTTTTAATTTGTCTGGGAGATAGGCCTCGGGGGTCCATTTGTGCTGGAAAGAGACATATAATGGATTAATGTGAGTGTGCTGAAATTAATCTCATCCCAGAACAACATCAGGGCGCACAACACATCCGTTTGCTGGGGCCGGATGGCATCGCTCGCACAGAGCGTCCCAAATCAGATGATGGATTGGCAAAGTCAGCCAGCGGTGCTACGGCTAGGCACAAGCGTTTCCAGCGGCATGCGGGCGTGCACACACACACACAGACTACACCGTTCGGTCAACCTGAAATAAAACCGCACATATAATTGCCATCAAAACCCCAGCTGACCCTCAAGTTTACCCTCTGCCTGTTTCCAGAAAGCGAACGGAAAGGCTTACATCTGCTTTGTAGAACACAGCACACTCCAGAGGAAATTTTACAGCAAAATTTCAGGAGCAATCTGATTCTGAGTGTTGGTCATGAGATACTCGTCTGGGACCCATGTCGCTCCAGTCAACTAAAATTCAGGTATCTGATAAAACCCCAGCTGTCCTGATTTCTGACTCAATTCAACACCGGTGTCAGTCTCTGAAGGAGCCTTTCCTTCACATTACACGAGGCAAGGCTGCGGCACATAACCGCACACAGGCAACTAACTTTCAGGTGACTGATGTCGGGTAGGCTTAGTCAGAATTTTTTGAAAAGTCACATAGGCTCAGGTCTGATGAGCATCTGAAGACCAGGAATTGCAGGATTGTTTTGTCCAGCCACAGCTTACAGTATCCATCCTGTATGGCAATGGTGTAGGTGTCCGGGTGATGGCAGCGGGGGCTGCAGGGTGGCCTCTGTGAGAAGAGACCAGGGCTGCCCCGTGCTGGACACAGTTGGTTCCAGCCGGCCTCAGTGGACCCACCACAGGGCACAGCTGAGGACCTCAGCCAAGACGGTGGCTCCTCAGGGAAAATGTATTTAAGAAAGGGCAAAAAAAGATGCCACACAGGCCGAGAAAGGAAGAAAATATGAGAAACAGCTCTGCAAACACCAAAGTGAGAGAAGAAGGAGGGTAGGAGGTGCCCCACAGTGGAGCAAAGATTCATTCCCCTGCAGAGATCACAGTGGAGCAGGCTCTCCTGATAGGAATTGCAAGCCGTGGGAGACCCACGTTGGAGTGGGAAAAAGTGTGAGGAGGAAGGAGGGGCAGGAAGGAGCAGTTATGGACTGACCACAACCCCCATTCCTCATCCCCTTGTGGTGTTCTGGGAGGGGGATGTAGAGGAGCTGGGATTGAAGGAGTGAATTTGCGCCCAGGAAAAGGGGGTTTGGGGGTGGTGGTTCCACCATCCTAACCTATTTTCAATTAGCAATGAATTAAATTATTTTCCCCATGTTGAGTCTGTTATGCCTGTGATGGTAATTGGTGATCTCTGTCTTTATCTTTACCCATGAGCGTTTTCACCTTATTTTCTCCCGCTGTCCTGTTGAGGAGGAGTGAAAGAGCAGCTGGATGGGTGTCTGGCAGCCAGCCATGACCAACCCACCAGACTTATATTTTGTGCCGAAAAGAGACAGGAAAGGTGAGGAGAACAGAAAGGTAGGTTTCCTGCCTTTCCTCTTATCCTGGCTGCTGCCCTCCAAAGAGAAGAAAGCACAACCTACATATGGACAGGGCGAGGAAACCAAGAGATGGGGTGTGGGGAGGGGGACGGGGACAGGACTATGGGGCACAAGTGTGACCTGGGATACTTCCAAGAGGAACTGTGGGTTGCTTGTGTCAGAGGACAGACCCATAGACAAAATTCAGAAGTGATGTAGAGAAAGAGGTTCACGGAGTACCACATAGGATTTGTAAGTACTGACAGACACCGAGACCAGCTGGAGCAGAGCGCAAAACTGGAGAGATGCCTGACTCTGCAAGGGAGGAGTGAGCAGGGGCAAGACAGGCAAAGAAATTTGTTTAAAACTGTCAGGTGAAATAGAGGAATCCAAGATTATTCATTTAAAGAGTTATAGTTGTGCTCTCCTGTATTGCAGTGTCAGAGATGAGATAGTGTCTGGGTCTTGCCGGATGCTTTTCAAGAAAGAGAGCTGTCATTGCTACTCAACTGTGGCTAATGACAGCCCTGGACAACAGGTATCACAGGCTCTCTTTAGAGATCATGAACAGTTCAGCGGGACTACAACTACAGAGCAGCTCCAAACATCACAGTTACATTTCCCATTTTGCCACATTCCTTATACCACATTCACTGGCTCTAGAAAAGGGACTGAGTTACACTGAATGGGAGAGCTGTGCAGCCAGAACTGCAGCGCTGATGGATAGCTGGGCTCCTGAAAAGAAAACACTCCCCAAATGAATGATGACTCAAGGGGAAGTTGGACTTCAATTTTAATTTATGTCTTAGCTCTGAACCACCTCTGAGTAACAGAACAGTGAGTGATCATAACTACCCTTCAGCTGCATTTTTTTAATGTTAAAGAACTTCATAAAGAAAATACTATTAAAATATGTTCAGTAAGCTGATGGAACAACCCTTTCTGGCAGCACAGTGCATTTACAGATGCACAGTGTGACTTGTATTAGCTTTCCACCAGCATTGTTCAGGTGCGTCAGTAACACTGGCTACATTTGGACTGCTTGCTGTTTCTTCATGTATGGTAAAGAAAGCACCTTTTGCTTATCAAAGCAAAGACTGTTGACAATGAACCATGTCCTGCAGGAGACAAATGTACAGCAACTTAGAAATCGTTCAAAACATTTCATTGCTTTAGGTAGAAAGAGCACTATTCTGACGGTGCTTCTTAAAATCATGACTTGCACAGGATGGTATTCAATGTGTACCGGAGCATTAGGGATAATCTAGTATTTGATTTAAGAGCAACTGAGCTGTCTAGTCAGCTGATTTAGCTCCATAAAACTATTCCCTAATGTTCCTTCTTAAAAGCAACTTTAAGTGTAGGATTCTTTTTTCTTATTTCATTACTACTACAGTTTTTCTTAAAGCGTATCTCATGACAAGATGTTACATGTTTCTATCTGCCCAATATTTAAATGCTGCTGTGATGCTTTTGTGAAAACTAATGTTTGTAAATAAAACTAAAATTATAACAAAACCCCATCTATATGGTACTTTGTATTAACCGTGGCTTAATATGACTTGCACTACAGTAAAAGTTTTAAGTAGCTAGCTCAGAAACTTTCTTAATGTTTAAGCCTAACTTGAAATCATGAACATTGTTACACAATTTAGTGTGTAATACAGTCATTATACAGCAATTTTGATCACTTAAGCATGAATACACCTACATAAAGAGAGTATGAACGTATATGAAAAATCTTACATACTTCTGTAACATATAAGACATGTGGTTTCATTATTATTGCAGTTAGCCAGCTCTTCAAGTATTATTTAGACTCCAGTGATATTAGGTGTTGTTTTCAGATTATCAGAGGAACGTGCTAGGATGAAAACTCTCAATTAGCTTCCTTTAGATTCTGCTCGGCGAGGTAAATCTTACTCTGTATACTCCTAACACAACCACGACGTTGCCAATGGGGTTGTGCTTTTGCTCCTAGGCATCACTTTGCCCACTGGTTTGCCCCACCAGACACCAACATTTGAACACAGAATCACAGAATCATCTGGTTGGAGGAGACCTTTAAGATCATCGAGTTCAACCGTTCACCCTGCACTACCAGGGTCCCTAAACCATGTCCCTCAGTGCCACATCCACACATCTTTTAAACACCTCCAGGGATGGGGACTCCACCACCTCTCTAGGCAGCCTGATCCAATGCTTAATAACCCTCTGTGTAAAGAAATTTTTCCTGATATCCAACCTAAATTTTCCCTGAGGCAACTTAAGGCCATTAACGCAACTTAAGGCCATAACACATCATGAGGTGCTACAACATGTGAGCATGGTGAGAACAAAAAGCGGGGAACAAAAACACATCAGTGGGCAAATTCAAATGTGGGAAGCTTGAGAATAAATTCATTTAAAATTCATTAGAGAATGATCTAGGGATTATTCCCTTATTTTAAAATGTTGGCCTACATACACATCCTTTTTTGTCTCCCTCTCCATTTGTGACCTCTTCTCAGCTTGCAGACTGGGGTGGTCGAGGTGTTGGGGACCTGAGGTGACTAATCAAGAGGCTGAACTTCGCCATTGCCAGCTGGTGTTTTCTCATTGGCACGGCTGCAGCTGCCACAGGGAAAAACAGCCTTTAAAGGTATTCTCCTCTCCCAAATGAGCCATGTGAATAACCAACTGGCCAAAAGCCTAACAGATAACTCCTCCTCACCACTCACCACAGCGTGCAAACTGCAGTAGAGGATTTTTATACATCCAGAGTTCATGACTCCTACTTATGTCAACAGCTTTGACTTTCTCTTGAACATCTAAGAACAACTAGCACCAAGGTTTATAAATACCAGTAGCAGTTCATAAACACTGAATTAGGAGTAATTATTTGGTCTAACGAACATCAAACTGTAAAGAAAGAAGAGATACAAGCAAAAGATAATTTAGCAAACGAGATCAAATAGGTGGAGAAGTGAGTAATGGAATGCAATTGGCAAGCAAGGTAGAAGAGAGTCTACAAAACGTGCCAGTGCATTTTAACCTTTCTTCGTGCCGTACCTTGCTCTGACAACCGAGCTTCTCCTTGAACTTAAGACCACAGGTCCAGAGGAGGCCCAGCTGGGTCACTGAATCAAGTCCTCCCTATCACAGGTAGACACAGCCTTAAAAATGAGCTGGTTTTCTTGCCCTTGCGACTCCTCTCGAAAGGCAAGCTTTGTTGACAGAACTATCCAGTGGTTTTGTGAAGTGTGGATGAGGCTTAGGCAAGGAAAGCAAAAAGAAACGAGTTAGAGACTGCTTGTGTGGGACAAAGGTGTCTTTGAAAGAGTGCAACAGGAGCCACAACAGCAAGCTGTTAGCACTCCATGCCGAAAAGACTGGTGAGCCAGGGGAGTTATTTAAGAACGTCAGCAAGTGCTGAAGGCTGCAAGCAGCCACGTCGCTTTTGAGAAACAAGGATCCTTTTTGCTGAAGAAAGTACAGAGAATTGCTCTTGATGCACGTACATACGTGCAATCGCTTCTCAATGCTCCCTTTACCAAACTGTACCGAAAAGGAGTTTCCATCTGAGTGGTACGAGCAAATTCACTCTCTGCACTTGTTTTAAGGTAAGGTGTGCAAACAGGTCTCACGTAAGATGCATACCAGCCTGCAAATGCTCCAGAACTTGGACTACCATTATTGATATTGCAGCTGCCAACTGTCAGTTGCCAGTAGGAAAAAAATCTGATCTGGATCAGATATAAGCTTGCGTCTATTTCTATTGAACTAAACAGTTTCTTGTCTTTAAAATTTATGCTGGCTATGGGGGCCAGACAATACCCGATCCTGTTTCCCAGGACAAAATCATCCCTTTACAATGCTGGAACAGATCTGAACTTGCACAGCAACTTTCTAATGAGCCCTGATTGAATTTGTGCTTGCTGGCACACAGCCATGTCATTTTTGACATGGTACAGGATTAGCCATGTCATGGAAGCAAAATCTCCAGGAAAGATCCAGTCTGCCACCTGCTATGGGCCGACAAACGCCTTGGGACAGGACGGACAGGATGAAGCCTCCACCTTCCCAGGGGAATAACCTGAGCGCAAGGCAATGCCATCAGGGTATTTTTCTCCTTCTCCACTCTCTAGACTTGTGCTCCTGTCTGCATCGGGGCATCTCTTGGGAAGAGGGAGCTGCAGATTTAAATCTCTCCAGGCTGATGAGAACACAACATGTCACCTCTCACTTTTCACCCAGGCTCTGGCGTGTCTAGGCTGTTGGGAAAATGCCTAAATCTGCTGTCTGTCATATTTGGGCTCCACCCGAATATGTCCTAACCGCTTTGCTTCCTTCCAGCGATTTTTTAGGGATGTGCAGCTCAAGTGCTCTGACTTGGCGGGGCAAGGCCAAGCGCCATCACAAATCCTGCAGCTGGATGCCTGTAGGAGGTGGCTTGAATCTGGGCCCTCTCAGTGGTGAAAATGGCCATACACTAACAGACTGCTAGCTCAACTTAACCACAGTCAAATTTCCTGTGACTGAGAGGGATGAAAACTCATCCCATCAGCAGGCTCACGAAGACCCAGCAGAAGTAATTTCATGTCTACATGGTATCTTTGATTTAAAGGCAAATCTGAGCCCCTGGGGTTAAAGCTGAGTTAAATATTTAAGAGCAGGAGAAAACTAAGTAACCACCAGGAGTTTTGCCTCTCTTTATAGCTAAGCCACATAGTATTAACTAATGCCATAATGACTCATTATGAGACGATCCTTACTGGTGTGAATGCAGAGAGAGAGAAATTTCAGCACCCTGAAATATTGAAGCCTCTGGCTCATTTTATCTTATTACCTCAGTTTTCTGCATTAAATTAACTTCTCTGCTAATAACTTTGTAAACACAGAGACATGCAGGCCTGCTAATACACCACAACGTAATAAAAACTGAATTACGCTTAGTGGTTTTCTTAAAATAATTAAAAATCTATTTCTGCTTTTTGGAAGGATTTCCAAATTCAGAGACCCTTTGCTTTTGTTCCACATATTAAACTTCCCACCCTGCTTTCTCTGAAGGATGCCTAACATTTAATGATCGCTCATGATGGGATTTCCAAGTGGCCCTGACGGCCACCCTCTAGACGTGCCAGCAGGCTTACCCAGGTCTGCAGTGGGGAGAGTAATGCCAAGATCTGTGCTAGGTGAAGCATCAGCCTGGATGGTGGGGGAGGCTCCTCCAGCCTTGCTAGTTCTGGTCCACGCCCGGGTGACGTGTTTGCTCTTGCAAACATAGCCACAGGTTTTTATGGCAATGGAAGTTTAAATTATGCAGAAATGTGAGGTACCTCAAACAAGCCAGAAAGAGTCATGTTTGCTGTTGCCAAATGTCCCTCTTAGAAACACCTCTCCAGTTGCTTCCAGTGCATGCTAGCATACAGCAGGTGAAAGATCAGCCGTATTCAATGGTTGCTTTGCATTTTATTAGGAATGGATAAGCAAATACTACCCCATGCTCCAAAATTAACATTTACATGAATCTCATTAGTACTGCTGTTACACACATGTGTGTCCGTGTGCCTGCAGAGCATGAAGGACTGAAGTAACAGAGAGACATTTGCTGCCAAACTCCTAGAAGGATGATATTGGAAAATATGGTTAAGAAAATTATATGGCACTCATGCTTTAGCACAATTTTGTTATTAAACTGACAGCATCAGCAACACTGTGGAAGAAGTATTTTGAATCTAATAATAATCACCTGCCTCGCAATGACCCAACAGCACCTAACAGTAAGTTTCCATCAGCCCCCATCCTCTCAGAGCTCTGAACCTCAGGAGCTGGGTGACACTGGGAGAGGAGGGAAGAGCCTCTCACCTCCCATCTTCAGGCACCTGCATGGAAAACACAATAACCCCAACCCCCCCATACAGCCAGTGGAGGGAGATGGGTGTCTTCAGGGATGCTGAGCCCAAACATCTCTGTACACTGCCCAGGAAATTCACTGGTATGAGTCCTGCTCCCTCCCCTCACCAGGTGCTGGGGCACCAGCTCTGGCAGAGGAAAGTGGCTCAGTGAGCCACCGTGGACCCGCTCTTTGCTGGAAAGAGGAGAAGAGTAGCCTTTCTCATGAGACTCTGTCACGCATTGGTTTTCTGCGGAAGGATCAAAAGTGCCTGAGGGATCTCAGTTAACTGTCTGAAGATGTGAGAATGGCAACAGCACTGCGTGTCCTCGGTTGCTCTCACTCTCTCCCCGCCTGCCACCATTTGCTTAGTGCCAAAGGGGTGCCTCGGTCTCCAGCAGCAATGCCTCAGGGCCCTAGTGGGCAAATTTGGAAAAGAAGTAATTCAGAGGGGGACACAGTAATCATCATTAAAACTAATAATCTGCCAACAGTTATGAATACTGCAGTGCCTAGACCGTAACTTTGGTCTCTGTGTTTGATACACGGCGTAGTTTGGTACCTGAAATACTGCAGGAAGGGCACTGCTGGCCAACAGCGACTTCTTTTGCTTCTTCTTAAACTGCCACTGTTTCAAGTACCTCTGGTTAAAAAAATGCATCTGGGTGGATCAAATGCCAAGTAGAGGGTCTGACTCATCTCCATCTTTCTCTGCTACTCTTTGAAAATACATTTCATAACTATGCAAGCCCATCCTCACACCTTAGCTTGATGTCTGAAGCAACTGAACATCCCCTCTCTTAGCAGCTTTCTTAGAGAACAGGAGCCTGGCACAGATTTCCCCAGCAGGAAAACGTCGAAGGGGAATGTCGCAGACACCACTGTGTGTTTTTAATGGTGGAAGCAACACTTGCAGGCGCAGATGTGCAGGAGCTATTTGAAATTACGCCCTCAGAGACTGTTACACTCAGGTTAACTCCACATTGTTTTAGGAAACCGAATCCTGGCTTTAGGGACCTAACAAACGCATGGGAATGATGGTATTCATGATTTTCTCCTCCTAAGCTGGTCTATACTGTATGAAGCACATATACGGGATTTTTCTCCCTATTTGAAGTTCATTATAAGTGCTTTATGGATGCAACTATCAGATTTTCAATCAAAACAGCTTAGTGTCTGGTAGGGGCAGCAGAATTGGTCGATTTATTTCATAAAACTTTATGTACAAAGCAGCAGTATCCATGAACATAATGGTCAGAATATAGAGTCTACAGGGGTAATTTTTATTACGATTTATAGCAAGATTACCCATACTCCACAGTTTTCAGATTTTATGGAGATTTTATGGGACTATATGGCTAGAGCAGTTAACTCTACCAGGCATAGCTATGGTTCACAGAGAATGGGAATTGGCACTCAATGCACAGTGTAGCTAATCTACCAGACAATATTAATTGCTATGATCCAATCAAAGGCAATATTTAAAATCATTTCACCAGTCAAATAATCTGCCATAAACCTGTAGAAGAATAGCTGTGTGGAGAAATACAGAGGTGAGAGTGATTGCATGGATGTAATATATGCACATATTTAAGCATCTCTGTCATTGGGTTGTATACATAAACATACAACACCATTTTTTTAAGCAAAGGACTTTTCTCTTTCTAAGCTATTTGAACGCCATGAGACCTCATCTACTCAAAAAACAAACTACTGAGACTACTGAGATTTATATCTCAGCATCCAATATACAAATATTGTATCACCAAGAGTGAACAGGGAAAACAATAAGGACAGTATATATTTAATATTAAAGAAAATATTGCAAAGCCACTACAAAATGGTAGCAGATTGCAACTCACAGACTGCAACAGTTTAGATATATTTTAGACATATACAGACTATCCTGCTGGATAGTTTCCAGCAGGTTGGTGCAAGACAAAATAAAACCCAAGGCAGGGATAAAATAAATGAGAAGTTTTTATGCATGTGTTTCTATTGGATCCAAATTTGTGGGTAAAAACAACTAGATAAAGCTCACCCCTGGAGAGAGTACAGAGACGAAGGACCAGAGGCATTCTTGGTGTGGAAGACAAGGAATTAACATCTTCCAAAAGGTGCAAAGACTCAGGATATGTTGAAGTGGATTTCCCCATCCTCCTTACGCTGGGTTTCACAAGTAAAGTTGGAATACACATCTACCTCATTCACTTCCCTAAACCCGCTCCTAGTTACAAACATACATGATGTTAAATCCAGTGTTGAAGAGCATGTGCTTCTAGAGTGGAACAACCTAGGCATGTCACTAGTGAGTCATCAGAAACGTGACTTTACTGGAGATATAAGTAGAACACTGTTTATGGTACTCCCCATAGTTAACCCAAGCTACTTCGCCTTCAAGCAACCTCATTCTCAATTTCAAATACCACAGCATATCTTGTAACCTGTGTTTTAACTCTCTGTTCTGGAAGGAATTGCTATTTACTCTAGTTCTTAAATATACGCACCATCTCCAGGAACACAGGTCCCACCCTGAACGCAATCCTCTCTTCTGCCTGATTCTCTTCTTGGCTAGCCATTGCCAACCTGCTTCTCCTTTCCAAGAACCACTAGTATCTCTTCCAGATGAATCAAACAAATGGGGAGAGAGATTCAGCATTTAGGGGGACAGAAGGATGGAGGTGGACAGGTTGGAGTAGGTACAGTTGCAGAAGATTTTTGTGCGTAACAACATAAAAACTATAGCTAAAGTAGAAACTCTTCACTTTAATGCAACTCAAATCCAAAATAACCATCCTCTCAACTGTAGAAGGCGTAATCGCTTCACATGAAATAAAAAAACCAGCACTACTGGTTTCAATTAAGAGTCACTTCCATAGCATAATTTATACAAACAGACCATATAATCTGACCTTTAAACATATCAAACGGCTCTCTAAATTTCTAACTTTGTACTACAAATTGTGTTTACTTTTGTGGAATAAACTTTACAGTAGGCAGAAATAACAGGCTTTACTTAAAAAACCCCCAAGGGCAGTGGATAATGTAATCTAGTGGTATTACTTGTTTTAAATTGCAGAAAAAAACTGTAGCAGAAGGTACTGCATTTACTACTTATTAATGTATTCACAGTGAGAAATATGGCATGTGTAAACTGTGAAAAGTCACAATCTATGTATTCCCACCAGGTCTATACGTGGACATAGTAATATAAAAAGTCTACGCCAATATCATTATGGATGTTCACGTACGTGGGAAATGGATGAAGTTTGGTTTGGTTTTCCCAAGTGCTTACATAAAGAAAAAAAAAAAAAGACAATGATCCAAACCAAACCTGAGGTTCATGGCACAAAACCACAGAGGTTCTAGAGTTTTTCACCAAAAAAAGGTGCAATAAACTTTTCACCATGGAAAATGCTACGTGTTTTTCTTCATGCTTAATATCAGGAAGAGTGGAGTAGCTTTTTTCTTGAAACTTTTCTCAAAAAGAAGGAATAAAAGAAAACAGAAATAGCCTGAGGCAGGCACACAGCATCGAAAATGCTAGCCTTAATGGTTAATGTATAGACAGAGTTCCAGCAACTGAAGACAGCGTTTTAAGGGAAACCATCAGGTAACCTTATCTATAGGTGCTGCTAGCTGCTGTGCCTCTAATTACACCTTTTAGGGATCCTCACCATCGCTGAACAGGGAGAAAAAAAGGTGAGGAAACAGTTTTTCATGGGGTTTTAATGCTCTGGAATACTTTAATGTTTAATGGCTAGTGGTCACCACCTACTCCACTCAGAAAAAAATCTCCAAGTGCTTTTTAAGGCTTTGGATGATAAGACAACAGTGGTGTTCACTGAAGGGAGCGAACTTTGTCTCTTGGCCACGACGTAGGGGGTGGCAGAGGGTGCAGCCTGGACCATCAGTGCCCACAGGGACTTGTGCCTGTCTCCCATCCCCTCCATGCCCTGACAGTCCTAACACATTCTTATGCTTTGCACATATGAAATAACGTGACAATTAGGTTGTAGGGGGCAACTTGCATAGCTGGGATGGCAGAGCCAAAATCCTGATTTTGATTTACACTAGGTAAAGTGAGAGGTTTTTATCCTGCAAAATGCATCCATGTGACAGAGGGTGCTTTTGTGGCATGATATCCCTGGCTCCTGTCACTCCCCTTGGGGTGCAGCACATGGCACAGGACTTGATCGGGTGCTGCCAGCAGCTCACGTATACAACACCTGGTTTTCAGTGTAGAAAGGGTTTGATTTAATGGGAAACCTTGCAGGAAAAAACAGGAGAGAGGAAGCAAGATGGAGAGCAGAAACGAGAAGCACATTGGGAGGCAGAAAAGGAGATGTGAGACTCTCCTGAAGGAAGGTGCCACATAGAATGCCAGGATGAATGACGGCATGGAGAAGGATGCACAGCAGCAGAGGAGGAGATGACAGTACGGGTTAGAAATATTAACAGATAAGGAGGGAGAGATGAAGAAGAGCTGCTGAAACTGGCACCCAAAGTACAGTCAGCAAGCTGGGATGGACTAGAAAAAATGGAAAGGTAGAAAAAGAGGGGGAAACAGAAGAGGAGGCAGTGATTTCTTGTGCTGGAGGGAAGCGAGAATTCAAACAGAACATGAAGAACGAAGTAATTGCTTGAACTGCCTAGAAAAGCAGCTGCCAGGAGGACAGTTTTGTCTGAATGAGAGAGGAAGGTGGACGAGTAAGCGTATCAGGGGAAGCAGAAAGCCACCAAGTAAAATGCCTGGAGGCAGGATTAGAGGGATGCTAGTGGCCTGAGAAGGTTTTGCAATAAAATAAAAAGTCAAACCTGGAAGGAAAAGGAAAATTCAGCATGAGGAAAATAAAAATGGGAATGACAAGGAAGAAACCTTTCTTGCATTTTTCCCCTAACTACCCATATCTAGAAAAACAGAAGAGGTCTGAACTTAAGTCTGATGTAATTTTCATTAATTTTAGCATTTAAAGTATCTCTGTCAGGAAGGTGCTTAAGTCTTATTCAAGTGAAAAGGACTTAGATACAGGCTAATGTACCACCTAACTTTAAGTGCTTCCCAACCACACCCCTGGATCATCAACGTGGTCTCTGATTTAGCACCAAAGCAGCAACAACAGAGAGATTATGTGACAAATGCTGTCGATGCTATCTGTGGATAGACTTTGTTTTAGCATGCATTTTTTTTTTCTTTCTGAAAACGATCAACAGTCATCTAAAAGTTGAAAGTTGTGACTTTAGATGATTCCAAACCTGAATTTCTCCTTCAGCTGGTAGAAGATTAGCAACCAATTCGATTTGACAGCAATATCCTGTTAGCATCTGTGCACATTTATGTCTTGTTTTCAGCAAGGAAACAAGAGGTGACCAGTGAAAAGAAGTTAGTCTGTACACATATGAAATTTATTCAATCATTTAATTTTTGCAATATCTTTGTATTTTATTATTTATATTGTTTTAGATTAAAGAAAAAACCCCACATTTGGGCAAAAGCTGACAAAAGATTACTACCTAGAGTGGATTGTTGCCCAATATTTTCCTATTGTATTTATTCAAATTAACCAGAACACTTATACAAAAGAATTAAGTGATAGCAAAATGGGTACAACTGATGAGGAAAAAAAAAAATTGAAGAAAGCTTAATCCCTTCTTTTTCTTTAGCTGTACATTAATATTGTATATTAATGTTCTCTGTCAATAATAGCACAAAGGCAATATTGTCAGGGCAGTTCAGGAGGCCTGGTACTCGTGGACTAAAATCTCTATGGCACATTAAATTCTGGAATTTTGTTGAGAAAACTGGGGTAGTGAAGTTTCAGTTTTACAAGACCAGGAGGTGCTTCCTATAGAGGAGACTACCAGCTGAGCCAACTAGCACCTTTGAAAAGAAAACAAATGGGAAAAATTCTGGATGAGCCCAAGGTCAGGTGTGGTTCAAAGCTCCAAAATCAAAATACAGACTAAAATTTGTCTTTTCTTCCCCCCCTACACAACATGATGAAAAGTTCTGCTTTCATTTATTGTTTCTCAACATAATAGCACAAAGTCCTAAAATTATGTCACTGTATGAAGTGCAGTAGAATTCTTAAAATGGCATTTTGACAATTAAAACAAAACCCAGATTGTCCAAGCCTGTTGAGAAGGCACAGTCCACACTTGGGTACTGAAGGAACAGGATGAGAGCCAAAGATTTATGGATAAAAGGATGCTACTAAACATCAAAACGACCCATCGCTGTAGTCCTGTACAATAATACGCAGTCACCAGTACATCAAAAACAGATACAAGAGCTGAAGAAAAAAGGTCTTTTGGTTGTAGAGAATCGGTCATTACGCAATTAGGCACAAAAGAGATGTTATAAGATGTATTACTAAATGCTCTGTAGTCTCATAAGCCCTAAAGTAAGGTTATCTGTCAGTACTCTCCCTTTCCGCCTCAAGCAATACCTCATTTCAGGGGAGAATTAGCCATATTTTATTCACTCACACGCGATGAACCTTGAAATGAGTCTCTCTTATTCCTTTCCTCAGGTTCCCATCTCTGTCACTAATGCCTTCTTTATAAAGCTATACTTTTAAAGTATCTGGGCACATCTGTTTTCTCTTTTCTTCCTCCACCCATCATGTCACCATCTCTAACGAGTTTTTGCTCCCTCAGTAACTGTTGTGTTCTCATTTCTTCTTGCTCTCCAGCTCCCTTGTCTGTGTTCTTTGGACAGCTCTCCAGGATGTATCTGTCCTTCTGGCATGTGCTTCCTTCTTCCCTTCACACCTCCATGTGCCTCTTGGGTCCTGTGTCTGCAAAACTCATCCTCAACACGTACATTCCACGAGGCTTCCTTCCCTTCTGCTGTTTAATTTGGAAGAAGAGGAGCACTGCCACACCTTGAGCTTAATATAGCCTACCTCTCTGCATCTGCTACTACTCTCTGGTCCAAAAGCCTTTCTTTTGCTCGTTCCTACAGCCCAACAATTGCTTTCTCTTTGCATGGAAACAACCCTTCCCTTGCCAAACCTGTATCTCCTGTTTTCCATGTTCATCTATGACGTTTTATATGTTGTCACTACTCTGTTCTACTTCTCCAGCTTCTGAGGAGGATGTATTCCTCTCAGAACAAAACTTGCCATGAGTTGTCTGAGCATCTAACACCACTGCTGACCTCAAACTTGGTGAAAATATTTATTTTAAAGAGCACCTAGCATAAGACTTGTAAAGGTTCTTCCTGATAGTGTAAGTTCCGTGTCCTTTCAGCACGGTAAGTTTGGAAACTAACAGCTTTATAACATTGTTACATATTCCTCATACAAAAGCGGTTTTAGAGATGCCGCAGATGCACATAACTGGTTTCAGCTTACCTTTGACATGGCTTCTCCCATCCTCCAACAGTGGTACTACTATAGTGTTGTTCATATTCCCAGGTGATCTCACAGCTGTATAGACAACAGGTACCGACTGTACCACCACGGGGATACGGTGCACGTGACTCATTTTGTTAGACTGCAAGTTCATGGGGCTTGAAGGTGGTACTGGATGGATAATGTGCAAAAACTGCTGACCTCCAACACCAGATGCAGAGGCCACAAGAGGACCTGGAGTTAATACTGACGGTACAGATGCCGCTGAGGATACCGATGTTATTACTGTGGGTGATGATGCCGGCCGACTAGAAGACGACGATGTAGAAGTAGAAGAAGGGGAGGAGGCTGATGCTGTCATGGAAACTGGTGAAGATGAAGCTGCTGTAGGGGATGACCTGGCTTTGTTTATTGACAAGTCCACTGGTTCAGTCTGTGTTTGGAAATGGTCTGCAGATAATGAATCCTCTGTGGGGTCTGCCTTCATGTTGTTTAGTAACAAGGGTACAGCTTCCATATCTGGGTAGTTGTGGACGTTTGGAGACTGTTGAGGAAGGACAAAGGAACGTGGTTACATATGTGGCTAAAGATGATGCACACACCCAACTGCTAACACACATCACACAACTTGGGTCATGAAAGCCTCAGGATTTGTTTCCTTTTCTTCAGTCAGCTCATAATTTTAAAGGACAAATCATGCCAGAAAGCACAGACATGTTCGGTTTGAACAGAATATTAAAAAAAATTCTTAGAAGGTGGCAGGATTAAATGTACAAAATTTACCCTGTTTCTTTGTACTATGCAAACTCATCAGTGACAAAAATTTTAATATCTCCATAGGTAACCACTATTTATATTGACAGGACATTTGCTCCCAACGTCTAACTTCAAGCTACAGCATTACTCTTGTGTTATCTCCAATAGACATGTAGAAAAAATGGTCATCACCATTTTTCAAACAACTTTCTGCACGCTTGAAGACTGCAATTTGTCCCTACTTGTCTACCTTCTTTGAGACTAGGCAGACCTTGCTTCTTCTTGCTGTCATAAGTCAGCTTTAAACAAACACGCCGTAGCACTTTCGTTTGCTCTTTGCAGTGATCTTTGCAGTTTTGCCCACACCTCTTTTCAGAAGGAGGTGCCTTTCGCTAAACACAGTCCTTCAGTTCAATGTTTGACTTACTGCAGTCTGCATGGCTACTGAAAAGGGATTTACAGGTCAGTACGGAGCCCCATGTTTGTAGGCAGCAGCAGCTACAGCGATTTGTTATTCTGAATTAGCACATTAGGCAGCATTCCCCATTGTTATAATTTCATTTTTTCATTTTTCTGTACTAATTAAGAACGATTTTCCTGACTTCGCCAAATAATTTTACACTTTAGACCAACTCTTTCAAAGCAGGTTGGTCTAAATTTATTCTAGTCTAGTGCCATCTGCTATTTTTATAGTTTTATTCCTTATTTCCACCATCAAAGAGATTAATAGAATTTTTGAATAATGTGAGGCCAAAGATAGATCCCTGGAGAAGCTCATTTGATATATCTTCCCTTTCTGACAGTACGTCATTAATAACTACTCTTTAAAAATGTTTTTTCAAGTAATTTTCAATAGGCAGAGCAAGGAAGGAAATGCCCATCAATAACCTGGTAGTAAGACAAAGCACAGCTCCCAGCTCCTCAGCTAAGTACCTCCACGGCACTGCACTGCAGCAGAGCTTCTCTGCAGGCACACACCTGCTGTCTTGTGCTACAGTATGGAAAACCAACCTCAGTAAAATCATTTGCCAAGCTACTTCATATCTCCCTTGACCCAAAGCAATTATTCCACACACAGATCTAACAAGCAATCTTTTTACGGTACCTAAGCACCTCTAAATGCATTCTCTCAATCTCTAGATTATAGTATTTACTGAGTATCTAAAAATATTAAGTTAGAAATACTTAAGAAACAAATGTTTTAGTTCATCTGCTCTAAATAAGCTCACAATCAAGCAAGCTATGAATTCACTTGGGGATTTTTATAATCAACTATGTTAAATATTTTCATGGAGAACCCTCCTGGTTTTGGGTCAGAGCCAGATTTCATCACAGAATGGAGTTCTACTGCAAAAGAAAAATAGAAAACTAGAAATTATAATAATAACAGCCCAAGTGGATAAAATCCCTGGCATGCTGAAAGGTGAGATGTTCTAGTAGATCCCATCTGGTTCATGGATCCACATTTTCCCCCATTTGAAAGCAAGAACATCTCTGGAACAATAAGTCTCTTCCATTATTCATACACAAATTGACTTAAACCAAAGGGACCCCAATTCATCCGGCCCCTAGACCCTGATGTTCTGCTGTAATACATATAAAAAAAGCAAAAAAACCCTTTATAAAGACAATGGAATGTTCTCCTGCTAAAAAGGAACACAGAGTGAAGAACAGGTTACTTTTCAAAGCGCATAATCAGCTACAAGTGAGGTGGTTACAAACACCTCTTCCTCAAGAAGGCAAAACCACCTGTAACTGTGCAGCAATGATTCCTGGTAACTTCCTCTGGAACACCCTACGCTGGCTACTGTCAGTAACGAGATTTTGCATTAGACATACCCTGTGTGCCATGATAAAGACAAAACCATACACCTACATGGCAAAAGTAGTTCATTTGACAAATCTTGACAAGTCTTAAATATGCAGTGGGGAGACTCCTTCAGCTGAACTGAAGAGCTTGGTGGTAGGGCAAAGGCAAGGCAGAGAGGGGCACCTTGCACAGGCTATAGCCAAATCTTCATACGGCCAAAGTCAACATATTCGATCTTAAATGTTTGAGAGAAGGGAGACAAATGAGATCAACTCACGAACAAGGGAGATGAGGGATCCCTTCGTGCACATAGCTGGAAGGGTCACCTAGAAGCAGTATGAATCGCCAGCTCCATCCACAGGGCAGATAAATGTGCCACGGAGGAAATCCTACATGCTGACATACTTCCAGGTCTCCCCTGGGTGCCAGAGGCAGATTTCAGATTGACCCAATGCCACCTGCCTCAGCAGCACAACTTGTTACTGTGTGAGCTGAAGGATGGATTACCCCGCTGTTGCTGTCCTCCATTGATCTTCAGAGCACCCTGAAGTGCTCTGAGGGCCCCAGGAACTTGACATACCCAGCGTATGCATGTCAGACTGCTCCCAGGAGTTTTCTGACTTCTGGGATTCTTCTGAGACTGTACACAAGGGATCCACACAGACCTCAGAAGCATTTCAAACCAAGCGCAGTCTGTTCCAAAGTCCCACCTGCCTTTGCAGCAAGCAGCATCAGGTCCCTTATAGGAAGAGTAATGAAGAACCCCAAACCCTTTACGCAGCTGATGTCACACAAAGTACTTGTTCCATGGATAGAGTCAATTGTCTTTCAGACAAAGCACAGGTCATGACTTACAGATTTTTCTAGATTGTGCTAAGAACAGGCCTTTGTTTTACTATAGTAATTACACTTAGTCTTTTGGGAATAAAAGAAAGGAAAGAAGTATCACGTAACTGCAGTCTATCATACAAATCACCTTCTCTTTTAATAGTTCTTCTGCATTTACTTTTGTACTCTACATTCCTTGTATTGCATCTACCTTTTGGTAGGTATCCTCTTCTTGCCCAAAAGTGCTGGAAGTGTCATGCAGTTCCATGTACTATGGTAATACAGTTGATATTATTCTTTCAGTCTTCAGTAGCGAAACTAAGCTGGAAACCTTTACAATCCCTTCACGAATTTCTCCAAACAGGATGAAAACTGGTATGCCCTTCAATGACCTCCTTCCCCTGCCAAAACTCTAGGACTAAGAATGTCCTTTCTTTGGTAAATTTAGGCTGTGACTGATGTCAGTTGACATCACAAAAGACAGCAGGGTCCTTATCAAAACAGGCTTGTACATCCCATACTTAAGCTAAAAATTGTAAACAAATGTTATATTTTGTTCTGGTGTTGGTGAACAAAGAGATCTACTCCCAACAAGTCACTCTCCCTTACAGTGACTTATAAGCAGTATGGATGTATCTCGGTGATCTCAGATTTTATTTAAGCTGCCAAAGCTCTATTTAAACTGTAACTGAATCAAAACTTTGAACAATATATTATCATTATTTTCTGAAAATGGATGGTATAATCAAACCTTTCCCAGTGATGATAACTACTCCAGAATTAGAATCTGGGGGAACAGGACGAAGAGTAGCATTGAAGCCAAAAGGGATGGCTGAATTTTCAGCACACTGTTTCATAGCATGTTCCCAGAACGTTAATAATCGAGAATTAACTGTTTCATTTCCCCAGACAATGAGTGTTGCTATTAGTTTTATTTAATGGAACCACATCTTCTCTAATTGAGAAGATCGTAACACTATGGCTGGGATATTCAGAGCTGTACCTTCAGCCATTCTGTCAGCTCATAAAGTCAATTGGACGAAAAACAGTTGGTTGTGTACGGTTTTTTTTTCCCTTCTGTCTCTCTATTTCTGCCTTTCCATTCTCATCTAGTGAACCAGGCTTCTTGTGGTGGTGTGGGCTCAGCTGATTGCTAGTTTGGGCATCTGAAACAGGTTTTCCCCATCTTGTTCCCAAAAGTGTCTGTGATGGTTTGGCAAACTTCATTTTGGTTTTAGGGGTCTAAACTCTGTTGTTTAGAGTTTGGCAGCTTCCAGAGTGTTTGGTGGGTTAGGAAGGGTTCAGCCTGAGGTCCCTGTAACCCAGTGGGCGCCCTTGGATGCCACCCCAGGCCATGGAAACATAACCGTGAAGGGGTACGGCTCCACATGGCTTCCCTCATCTCACTGCTCCTGCCCGCTGGTACAAAGGAGAGGGGCAGCTTCAGCTCTGCCAACAGCTGGGACTCAGAAGCAAATCCCAGCAACGCCTCTGTCTGCAACGCTGCCGTCACATCCTTATGCTGTTCACCATCCACTCAAATCCAGGCTGAAACAGAACTGGAAGGCAGATTAAGATAGCTCCCTGCTAGAAAAGGCTTTTTAATACAGCTGCAGCCTCTATTAGTCAGTTCTCTCGGCTCACGCTTTTTGTGCCTGCCCTTTAAAGCTGTACACCAGCGTTCTCTGCAGTGCTCTGTTTCATTAGCTTGCCACTAATAAATGCTGCCAGGAACATAACACGTGACTTCCTTATTCACAAAGCTTTTTTTGGCTGTGTAAAAAAGCATTCCTTTCTGCCCTTTCCCTCTGTCATTACGGAAAAACAACCGGTCAGCCACACAATCAGCCACAAGACCCTGAGTGGCGCACGGTAAAGTTATGGCTGATAAAGTCTTATGTGCTGGATGCCCATCCTTTCCTGCACAGTTCTACTTCACCTTCTTTACAGCCCTCTGAACTCCACCTGCTCTTAACTTGCTTCAGAGGAAATTCTGCAACGGCCCCTTTCCACGCCCTTATTCTACTCATGGCAATCTCCTCTGTGTAACAGCAGTGTCTCCCATCCACGACCAGACCACGAAGAGCTCGTAGTTTCCACACAGCTGTCAATAAAACCAGTGACGAAGCAAGCATTTTTGTTTTCAGCAACTCATCCTGATGCCTCACAGTTCATCAGCTTCACAGGGTACGAAGCTTCAGTGAGTCTTTATGCCTTTGTGGAGTTCTGTTGCTCCCAAACAACACAGTTTACAAACCTCCAACAATCAGTTGTCAGCTTTTAAAGTGTTCTTCCTTTCTGACAGCAATCTTCCAAGGTCAAACAATTTGTAAGAAAGCGCACCAAAAAAGCTATCCTTGATGACGGAAACCAAACAGACTAAATTTAGCATTTTTAAAATAAGCTGGCTTTGAGGACAGGAAGTTAAAAAATAAATTGCTAAGCATTTAACTCTTCAGTCAAATCACACAAACCCCCTGGTTGGTTATCATCATGTTGCCCCACCTCATTCTGCTCTGGCAGGAGATAATTCAGACAGGATGATTTTTGTTTTGTTAAGAGTTAAAAGGAGAGTGAGATAAGAAAATCCTTCTGAAAAGCTACCCACAGTTTTAACCATGTCATTGCCACTGCCATACCAAACACCGAGGCTTGGTGCTGCAGAGATGCGGTCTTCTGGGCAGGCAGTGCAGAACAGTGCCCAGCTAGGGCAGCTTTCAGCTCTGATGATCATGCTTGGAGACTGAAATCTATGTAACTAGGAATATTCTGCAGGTTACAAAATTTCTAACACTTCACAGTAAAAGAAACACATGCTAGGTTTGAAATGACAAAAATCACCTGCTCTAGCAGAAGCAATTTGCTTCTGCCCAGCACAGAGATGTGCTTGCAACTCTAATACCATGAGATGTGAAGGTGGATTTCGTTTCGGATATGGTATCTTCATCTTTGGTATACAATCGGTTTTTTAAAATTAAAACAGAGTATTTTCCTAATCTTTCTCATAGAGATGGGTAGAAAGCTCATCTCCTTGAAAACACAGTTCTGTAGGTGCTTGCCATGAAGCCTATCTGTCTGCACTGGGTTTTGTCCTGTCAGACCCCAACTAGGCACTTGCAGAGTATGGCTCAAGCACCCGGCACTTTACTCAGTCTTTATTTGTTTATCTGGCTAATCTAGTGAACTCTCTTTAAAATTACAGGAAGAGATGTTTTTGAAAACACCTTCCCATTATGAGAAATTACATTCACAACACTCATGCGCTTCCACCTGAAAATCTCCAACCAAAGCAACAAAATACTCTAAGAAAAAGTAGTAATACAACATGCAAAAGAACGAACTAAACAACCGCTACTTGAAACACTCTGCCATTCCCCTTGAAAGGAAGACACATCCGAGACTCAACTATGTTCACGTTGATACGTGGCTATCATTATTAACCTGTACAGTGGTGACAGACTGTATAAAATCAGTAGGGCAGACACATAGACAAGCTGAAAACTAAAACTGAGCAAAATACTTAAAAATTTGTTTCCAAATGCAGAAGCACCAAGTGAACGGGCATTTGTGCCTTTTTTGCTCGAGGATGATGCTGCAGGCTTTCCCAGCCTGACAGAACTGCTCAGCTCGGATGTGTTGGACAAATGCAGGAGGTCATGCTGAAGAAGAGAGCAAAACACAAGACAGCTGGATCCTTTACTTTTTTTTCTGGAAGCATGAATTAAAAAGTAACTTACTAGCAGTTTTCAAGAAACGGTTGGTCAGGGTCAAGGTTAAATTTGTGTTCCAAGGAAGAAAAGAGATTCCCAAGAGAAGGCACTCCCAAGTAAGGTGGAGTCAGTCTCTGTTACAACAACTCTCGTTGAAGCTTTTCTAAAAAGCACCAGTTGGCACCAAAAAAGACAGACAGAAGGTTCTAGGAATTATTAAAATAAAAAGAGGTGCAATTAAAATGCATTTAAACAAATTGGAATCAATTCAACAGGAGAAACTGAGAGGTACTCACTTTAAAGTTCTTGGGATTCACTTAATTTATCATTATCTCTGTGTAACACTTGGATGTTTGATTTCAAAGTGCATGTTCCTAACACTCAAGGCCTGAAAATAAAATTTCTACTCTCTTTGTAAGTCTGAGGAGGTAAAAGAAACTCAGCACATGCTATGAGGTGCAAGTGGCCTTTGATAGCAGTGTTGCTAAATGTGTAGAACCTACAGAAGATGCCCCAAAATAAAAGAATTAACTGATAAGATAACTAAGAGATGGGGAGACCGAATTCAAACCAACCATTCATAAACAGACAAGCAAAATTTAAGCTCCAAGGGTGTAAAAATCACCTTTTAACTTTTCCTGAACAGTAGGTGTTATTCCACAACTACTCCAACAATAAAAAAGTACCATGTGCTTCAATCTTTAGGAACGGCTCAAACGAGGACTGGGAAAATGTGCTTCAAAATGAAAGGAGATCCCTGGGCAAACAGCATTTATTTTTAAATGTGTTTAACTAGGAATGCAAATACATCCAGCGCGAAATGACTTATTTTTTAAATAATACATTTGCAAAGACAGAGTAAGCATTAAGGTTGCCTGGCTTGTAACTCTGCTGTCCCAAAACTGACAGGTTTACCAAATCGTTTTTCCGGTGGCATGGGAGAGTAAGTGATCACAGACTTCTACAGCTCAATAAACTAATCAGTCCCTGTACTATCTGGTACATTAAATGTAAACCTGATATATTTCTTGAACATGAGGCCAAATTCTCAGTATCTCAAACTCTACATGGGCCTGCTGTGATTTTTTTTAAAAAGCAACAAAACCTAAGCCCCCTGGATCCCTAAATCATTAACATATTCAGAAAACTAGATTTTCAGCTTAGATAGATTATCTATATTTGAGCAGTGTTACTAGAATGCTCTATCAGAGGAAGAATCTGTTGAAAGACACTAATTTATGCCCATCACCACGACACAACTCTTTAAGAGACATGAGTCTAACAAAGTTGTGGAACAACAGCAGTATAAGATGATGCTTGCAATATCACATGCTTAAACATATAAAGAATATTGATAGTATATTTGTATTCCTTGCACTAATCCATTTTAGATGTGAGAATAATTTCTGCATAAATAGGGGAGGTAAAATACCATGTGAAAGTATCGTATAGTCCCCAATTCAGAATTATTTTGGGGATATTAAAAAAATGTTTATAAAATCCCAGATAGCAAGAATTTCACAAGTCCATTTAGCAGCTCTCCCTGTAAGTTTTTCCCCTATATTTTTGGGACAATTTCTCCCGTTTTTGATTTCATCTAGTTCTTTATTTTCTCTAGACCAATTTTAAATCAGAATCTTTCCATTTAGTTTATCCAAAAGCTTGAGTTAATAAATTTGAGTCCTTGAGGTTTACATTAGAAAATAATAAGGAAAATTGTACTAGACATACATAGTTTCCACACGAAACAACTTGCACTGAGAAACAATGAAAGCCTGAGGAATAATTTGCAGGCAACAATTTGTCAAAGATCCACCAGTTAAAATTTTGAACCAAAGATTTGGTAATTATTTTCCTACTCTGCACATCATCACAAAACATTCATAAATGTATTAGCAAAAAAGGACTATGACAAATAATGCATGAAACTATTAACTAGACCCTTTAACTACCTGCAGGCTCTTGCCCAGCTCCAGGCAAAACGCAGCCATGTTCCCACAAGCCTTGGAGCTAGGCACTCACAAACTCCAAGTCATTCCTCCTTGGGCAAGCAGTGCCAGATACTGCAAGGGGACTCTGCACCCAGTAAATAAGCTGACGTGGAAAAGGCATAAAAGACTGGGGAGTTAATTCCTTTCAATTACTCCTCAGTCTTGCTTGCATGTCCTCTGAGGTATGAAGATAACTCATGAACTACTTCAATAACCCAATCTGATAAATACATCAGGAGGAGTGGTGGAGGTGCCACTCCTGAAACCCACATCTAATGGGTTATCCATACACTGCAACTGGGCTTCTCTCTGTCTCTCTTTGCTGATCTTAATTTCCACCAGAAGGATTCGTTTTCCTAAATGAACCTCCTTCTTCCATTTACTGTCCTTCAGCTGAAGTTTAAATTTATTTTGTTCTTTTGACCTCTCAACTGAGATTGCATCTCAGTTTTGACACACTTTACTAAATTAAATACATTGAGTAAAACTATCTTTAGTCAGGACTGACTGAAATTAAGCCTTTCAGTGGTTTGGGGGAGAAAAAAAAAGTTCATTTCAAAGAGAAGAAGTTTAAGTAAGTCTTTACTAAAGCTAGCATTTTCCAATGTCTGTTCCTCAAACAGACTTCCAGGAACACCTACCCCAGAACGGGCCGTCGATCCTTGTAAAACAAACATGCCTGGCACCGTTCGGTGGCACAGAGGGTCCATGGCCTAAATTTGTATAGCCAAATCCAATCATGCTCTGAGCACGGATGGTTCTACCCCAGGCTCATTAAACTGGGTGCAATGAGTTCGCTTCTAACCCCTTTGAACTCCTCCTGCTTCCCACTGCCACCCTTCCTCCGGGACCAGGAAGCACTGAGGAGGACATCAGCTGATCTTGAGGAAGAATCATTTGGGAGGAGAAGAATAACACTGACTGGAAAAAAGCCCTACAAAGGCAGACAAAATGCAAAGATTGGGTCTGGCGCTGTCTGAGAAAGGAAACTGATAGTGAGTCCTGCCTGGGAAGGCTGGGATACCCTCAGCAAAGAGACTGGGGTTTTAAGGGGTCATGTGAGGTGAGTCTGTGAATTAAGGAAATCAGGCATTCAAAATCCTAAGCAAGCCATTAGGTCATCTAGTGTCACCTCAGATGCAACTGGGAGGACTACCTCCCAGTAGATGAAGATGAGGGTGGGAAGGAAATGGTGCTCATCTCCCTGCGTGGTGGCATTGCCTGGGGAAGCCACAGGACTTGGCTGGATATGATGAAGAGCATCCCACCCCAGAGGAGAGGAGGTGGGTCAAGCTTGGAGTGATCAGACAAAAGGGTTTGTGCCAAGTAAAGCAAAACGACCTGCCAGCGTCTGGCATGAGACCCGAAGCCGCTGAGGTTCACCATTCCTCTGCTGTCAGCAGATATCCCTGAAACCCGCTGGTGAAACATCCTGTCCCACCCCAACACCCATCCACAAAAAATCAAGACGCAAAGTGCCTATTGCAGTAATTTCCCACTACAGGGTCTGATCAAAGTTGGCATGGACAGCCCTCCTCCTAACGCTGCCCAAAGGCAGATTGTTTCATCATTCAGGCTTCCTAATGTTATTTAAAACAGCTTTTGGGAAGGGAGGATTGGGATGGCTATTTCTGGCTTTTTCCCCTGAAAGTAAATGTGCTCTTATATAAACTATGAATATGTTTATTTGGAAAATTAGTTTTTAATGCCTCTGAAATGGATTTTGATTCAACTCACTGCCCTGGTACATTCCAGTACTTACTGTTACAGAAGAAAACACCAAGAATGAAAACCTAATCCCCTTTGTACCCTTATCTGAGTCCTTATATATATGTTATAAAAATTACAGCTAAAGGCTAAATAAGGTAGGATATGGATTATGAGGTGGACAACCTATTGACACCATACATGGACCAGCAGACAAACACTCAGGTACAGACCATGTAACTCAATACAAAGGAGCTGAGTGTGAAAACTTCCTTGTTTCAGTTCTTATCCTATGGCAATAATAACCACTTACTTATTATTAAAAACTGATTAGTCTTTGGAAATCTCCTTTAGATGGGGATAATACAGAATACTTCCACTTTAAAGAAGGGAAAATGTGGGGGGAGACTCTCCAGAGTTTTTCCAGCATTACCATACCAAAGTTCAGAGTTACAACATCAGAGCTAAAACATTATACTTAATAAAAATTTAAATGCATTCTAACCATGAAGCCCTATTTATATTACTGTATTATTTCTGATTTTAAGGGTATTGAATATAAATACAATAGAACATAATCTATCATTATTCACAATTATTTTCCTACTCTAAAGCCTGCAGAGTGTATCTATAAAAACTCTCATTATTTGAAACTATCACATCTGAAATCTGAGACAACTGCACACACTCATATTTTTATTTTAGACCTTTAATCTCAAAACCAATATTTTTATCTCATCAACTGAACTAAAATGAACTTGAACTGATTATTTTTTTAATAGCTAACAATATCACAGTGATTTTTATTACACAGCAGAAGAAACTGCTTATTTACCTGTTTTTCTCAGAACAGAGTAATACAAAACTAGCACAATCACCCTGTTATTAGTTACAGACGGCAATGATCTAAGTTTGTTCCAGAGGACTAATTGTTTTTAAACGGAAGAAACATCATTTTTCAAAGGTGTTCATAGCAGCAGCTTAGTAACTTTTCATTTCCTACGCTTATAACAACTTTGGAATATATGACAGTCTCTAAAATTAAATTCTGTTAGAGACAAAATTGTTGGGTTTATAAAATAACAGATTAGACACCTGAAGCTAAACTGTAGGTATAACAATTTTCTTGAGTCCCCTTAAGAGATACATATTTTCATTTAATGGAAACTTCTTATATGCTCCCCATGGTGACAGGGGAATTACCTCGAATTATTTTTCAACATAATGAAAAGTTGTATTTTATTTTGAAGTTCTTTAGAAGTTTCTGTTTTTTAAAAAAATGGGAGGTGGGGTGGGAGGGAAATGTTAAAATGAACCATCATTAATGATGTACATTGACGCATTTAATATTTAGGCAGTCAAAGAACACACAACGGTTATTTTCTGATCTTCTTGATAATTCTTTACTGATTACAACAACCTAGTGAATTTGAAATCAATTCCCGCAAGTTTTTTGTTGACCTAAATCCTCTTTCTCTGCCTCCTCCCCACCCCTTTGTTAAAATAACAACATTTTGCACTAAGCTCGCCCTCGACTCTTTCACTAAGCCGAATGATACGGGCTCAATTTGGATGACCAGGCATAGGCATGTGGTGCCACCTGAGACCTCCTGGAGTACAGAAGATGGCACAGAGCTGGGGGACAGGCTCTGGTACCCTCACGGGGAGGCGCTGGCAGCAGCACACCTCTGAGGGCACACGGTGACGATGCCGGCAGTCATGCAATTTGCTACCTACACAAACCCCAGCAAAAGACGCATACAAGCACCTCTGGCAAGCATAGGGGAGCCAGAAAAAAAAAAGTTCATGCTTTGCTTCATGCTGGTAAAAAGGTTCTGGAATGCTTTATTCCATCTTTAATACAGAAATAAAAGAGACTGCCCGCTGCATGATGTGTAACATCACAACAGTGAAGTTAGGGTAAGCACTGTCACACATACCCACGTTAGATGCAACAGGACACAACTACGAAACTAATGCTTTGCTGCATCACTGAAATTGCTTTCCATATTTGAGTCAAAATTATTGTTATGGTCAAAGAAAGAAGGTCCTTAACTGTGTGTGTCCATGAACTCTGAGAATTATCGTTGCATTTTTAGTTGAACACCCAGACATGACTACTCAGCAGCTGCGAAGGATGCAAAGCTACGGAGTATTTCCACTCTTCCTTACTGTTCAAGGAGCACCATGGTTTACAACACAGGAGTAGATGACTGCGCGTATGCTGCTTTGCTGCTCTGACTCGGAAAACTCAAGTTACGTGCAAAACAGACGTGCTAATTTACTTTAGGAGAGGTGAATGAGGTAACTTTAAAAGTATAAATTTAATTGTTCTAATCTTCCACTAACCACCGTTACCCTGCATAACCATTACAGATATTTTACAGCATTAATTAGTACTGACAACTCTTAATATATTACAAATTAAATAGGAAAATTCACACATAGGTTTAGGGTTTTTTTCCCCCACTGAATTAAAAAGAGTATCTCTAGCTTTAATATATACATAATGGTATGTTATGGCCATGAAAATCCAACATGAGAAAACTAAAAGCTGTACTAAAAGCATCTGTTTCATAAATGGCTTGGTGTCTCACAAGTCTGCTGCAATGATTCAAGACTTCTGCATTCAAGCAATCAGAAGACAGTTTCTGACACAGAGCAACACCTGAGCAGATAGGGTCATGGCTCCTCTGTAGTGCCACCTGGGACAATGCCACAGGGTAACTGTGCTAATTAGCTCAGGTATCCCCTTCTGAATGTCAGTACACTCACCACTTTTGCTCCATCTCACCTCTACTATCCCTCACATCTGCACATGAATGTATCACACAATCATACAATAGCTTGGGTTGGAAGGGACATTTAAAGATCATCCAGTATACCTTGCTGCTGTGGGCAGTGACACCTTCCACTAGATCAGGTTGCTCAAAGCCCCGTCCACCCTGGCCTTGAGCACTTGCAATGATGAGGCATCCACAACTTCTCTGGGCAACCTGCTCCAGTCTGGCCACCCTCATGGTAAAATAGTTCTTCCTTATGTCCAACCTAAATCTATGCTCTTTCAGTCTATAACCATTGCCCCTTGTGTTGTCACTACAGGCCTCGGTAAAAAGTCTTTCTCTGTCTTTCTTACAAGTTCTGTTTAAGTATTGGAAGGCTGCAGTAAGGTCTCCCTGGAGCCTTCTCTTTTCCAGGCTGAGCAACTCTAATTCTCTCTCTCTCTTTCTTCTTAGGAGAGTTGTTCCAGCCCTCTGATAATTTTTGTGGCCAGCTCTAAATGTCCTCCCTTCGGTATTCGCATTTCACAACAGAGATTATCCTTCTTGGTTGGTACAGAGCCAATCACTTCCTCACCTGCCAAAAGATAATTTAGAGGTACAGTGATGGTATAAATGAAAATTGTGCTCTGATGACATATATAACACCCTTTTGCAGTACTTTCCTTGCTGCTACAACAGCTTGTCTAGCCCATGATTTGCAATCCATAACACAAGGACAAGTTTCTCAGATACTGCTCATCTTCACAGATACATTTGCCATGGCAAGAAGCTCGTCTTGTGTGTACTTCACAGTAACTTCCACAACAGGAAAGGACAACAGGTCTGCCACTAACATCTCCAAATGTGAACAGGCCAGTTTTCCATAGAAAGGCTGACACAGCTGTGAAAATGAGCAGGTATGGAAAAATCTGCTGACAGGGAAGGTTTCCTATGCCCCCATTAATTATAGACTAGAGAGAGTTAAGCTCTTCAGATTAACTTTGTAAGAAAAAAAACCCAAACCACCAACAAATAAAACCCATCATACTGAATAGAAACCCATCTAACAGCTAGCAGGGAAGTGGTCTCTCAGAGCAGCAGAACATCCCACAGCCTGTCCTGCTGTTGCTGGGCTAAGGCACCCAACATCCTTACCACCTGCCACCGGATTCCAGCACTAGACTCCCCTTCCACACCCATAAACCACCTCCTGAAAACAATGAAGGTCGAGTTGGGAGACCTTATCCCACGCCGACCTGTGTTTCACATTTCATAGGAAAATAATAACTGTTCCTCAATGGGGAGACATTGAGAAGAGAGTCTCAAGTCCTGGTCCCATGCTATTTGAGATAATCACTGGATGAAAACAATGAAGTGTATTTTGAAAGCAACGTGTGAGATGGTGCGAGCCTGCCTTCCTCTAGCATAGCTGTCAGCAGCCTCTGGCCTGTGTGCAAAATGTGGCATCTGGGTAGACTGCAAATAGCACAGAGCAAGAATCAGATGCTAAAATCGTCTGTCTCTCACAGATTCAGGATGTCATGAATTACCTGTCTGGTAATACATGTCCAGTTAAGAGAAAAATCCTGTTATGAGCAAGACTCTTGAAAATTTGCATAGCAAGTAAACTACAGTGAAAACAGTTTCTCTCTCTCTCCCCTCAACCCATAAATCTTAAAACCTGTAAAGCAGACCAGTTTGAAAAGGATTCATATCAGAAGGATCCCAACTTGGAACAGCCTCATAACTGCACCTCGTAAACTGTGAAAGCCTCATAAATAGAGCTCTCCTTGCAAGAGCAGGAGACAGATTTGAATCTCTTCAGGCACCGGTGCAAACTGAACCCAGGTCTTCCACATCATCAGCGGTTAAGTGATCCATGCTTCTAGGTAAAAGAGAGGGCAGGAACTCTCTCACCTGCTATTTCTGTATTTTAAAAACAAGGCTTCAGGGCATCTAAAGCAGAGTCTGAGTCAGAGAAGTAAGTTTTAATATCTCAACTGCCGGGTCAAACACCCTCAACAGGAGATGTACAGATCACCTCTCTTCCTGGTCCTGATTAGATGCACACATCTCGGAGCTGCTCTGCCTTTTAAAAGGACCACATAAACATAAACAAGATTTTGGGCCCTAAGAAATGTAATATATTATTAGAAATCATATATTACATTCCTCCAATTTTTTTGTGGTCAAACAGAAGACTTAAGGATTGCAGTTTTGAATTCTGGAACTGAAATCCTTCTAATGTTCCACTTCAGGAACAGATCAGGCTAAACACCCATTTATTTTGCTGTGTGGAGAATTCAGAGAAAAGTGAAGTTTAGATTGACACTTGCGTATGACTAGGTGTCCAAGAGACTAGCTGACAGGGACATCATTTAACATGACAACAGTGCTCTGAAAAGACAGCTTATATTCCCATGATAAGTTTTTATTAGAATGACTCATAATTAATATAAACCCAGATGGTCTTCACAGACAGATGAGGCACTCCATCATATCACATGGTAACAAGAACTTTGATATACAAGGGTCTGTTCCTCAAGTGCATTAAGCATTTCTGAGGATTCTGTTTAACTTCAAACCCAATGACTCTACATCTTAGCAATTTATATTCAACTACTAACTAATCTAGTGCCTGCACAGGATATAATTGATAGCTTTATTGCTTTATTATCCTGGAATGTAATGACAAGCTTTATCACCATTTTTTCCCTTTCCCTCACTTTTAAAAAGCGAGCTCTTCTTATATGGAAGGAAGAAAATGGTTATCTTTTTACTGTCTGTCACAGATACCACAATTTTATTAATTTTAAAGTAAGTTAATCATACTCAAAGGTCATTTCTTGGATTTTACAAAGCCAGCTGTATAAGCCCGAAGATGTAACTACAGTAGCTGGGCTGTGTGGAGAAATACAACAAAGCTGATACACTCCTAGATTAAGGGAATCAGATTTTGCTTGCCAGATTACAATTTTGTTTCGTATGTGAACGTACCATCCTCTAAAATGTGCTTATTTCATTTTATGATGTGTTATGTATGCAACATAACATTAGACAGTGGATCAGACCAGACACTGGTCCCGTAGGATGCTGGCAGTGCCTAGAGTGACCAGGGCTGTTGCCGAACCAACTGATGACTCCTGTTCTGAGGGAAGAGCTTTCCAAACAGCCAAGCCAGCTTATCAACTGATCCACTTTAACTGTTAAAAATACGTCTCAACAGGGCTGATAGTTAAAATAGTAGAGGTGTCTGGCTGGCAAAAAATAAAAGACTGAATATGAGAATCTTTTGATGAAAATCTCAGGTTATTTATTCATTCTCAGCATCTCAAAAGAGAAAGAACATTTGTTTAGGTCAGAATTTGCAGACTGTGCCCTGCTTCAGGCATTGATGCCGTTTCAAAATGCTGGCCTTGATGTACTCAAACATGAAAGATTAAGGAACCTTAATAAGACAAAACAACCAAACTTTTTATAGTATTACATAAGATATACATCTAGGCAAAATGAGAATTCTGGCAAGTAAAACCTAATTCATGCTTTGCCTTCATCCTACCTGTCTCCAAAGACTTCTATATACAGAACAATATCAATGCAGATGATACAGTTTATCTTGGAAATATTGATTAGGCACCAAAATCACAACATTTGAAATCACATCTTCCTTACATCCTGAAGTAACAGAACACTATCATAGAGGGATATGTTCTTCATTGTAAGGCCAAACCAGTTATCTCTGGGAAATTAGTTTACTTTAACTCTTTCATGATACAGAAATACATCTTAACGACAATAATACAGCACTTGCAAGAGCAATTGTGTACAACAAAGACAACAAATACTGTAACCAGTTGTTCTTGGAAAGGTATTGTTAAGTTCATGTTGAGTTCAATAAGCCTCTCCTGCTTGAAAGGTTGTGAAGGATGCGAGACATTTTTTACAGAATTCCCTTTACAGACTATCTTCCTTCAGCGAAAGAACTAGTCCAGCTATTCTCAAACAAGCAGCCAAATCCTCCTGGGGAACAGACGTATTTGGGTCTTGCCTTCAACCCTTCAGACCTGACAGGAAGGACAAAACCTTGGTATATAAATAGTACGAAGCATGCCACCCATTTTCCCTCCACATATGTTTTTGGTAATGACACAGAATGCTGAGGAAGGAAAAAAAAGCCAAAAAATTACACAAAACAGAGAGAAATTTGAATAGATTAACTCATTTAGTTCATCTAAGTTGTAACTAGAGGATCTAAGAAAGAAAGTTAGGAAAAGCAAGCCCTCTATTTTAAATTCCTGGAGTCTTGCATTTCCCCCGTACAGGGTAAGAGAACATCACTGGGCAAGACGATCTCAAAACCAGAACTAGCGCTGAACTTTCTCTCACCAAAGAAAAGGATATATGCAAATAAAAATTCTCCCCAACTAGAAAACAATTACTTAAACCTCGAAGATATTATCTGTTTAAAATATCATGACATGACATTTTAATTCTCATTTCTGATATGTTACTGCTACTGAGGAATTAATCTAGACAGAACCCCTTCCTTAACAGATAAGTAGCTTATGAAATTTGAGAGGCACTTAAGTTATCAAATATTACTCTGTTTATGGTACTCATGGGTCAACACGCCTCTTGAAATCTTGCTGTGAGTTTTGAGAGCTGGTTTTTAGTTCACTTTAAGTTTACTTAACCACCAAATAAACCCGATAAAACACTGCAGCTGAAGCAAGGGAACCAACATACATTACACAGAATAAAATCCAGAAAATTTACTCATGGTGAAAAGAGCACGTCACACTGCTTTTATTACGACAACAAAACAACAAAATGTGCGTTAGACTTAAGTAGCCTTTGTGAATATTTGAAGAGAGTGTACTTTGAATACTGTAAAAAAACCACTGACACTTGCCATCATAATGGTGTACCACAAACAGGTTTCAGGTAGGAATAATGTTCCCTGTTCCTGCATTTGGATGTCTACAATGTAAATGTTCGTGTGAGCTATCGGAATTTCATCTTTGCCTATAGTCAGTAGAGCCAGAGAGCTCCTGGGCTGAGCAGAGCTGCTGTCTCCCAGAGACCAGTCCTCTGGGCTTCCAGCAAAAAAGCTTCCCCTTATTAACCATGTCCAGCCACCAGCCTACACACAGGCACTGAAATGGGCTAAAACTAAGGTAGGAAAACACATCACTCAGTGATTTTTCTAATATTCCACCCGTATAATGGAAGAAGGCAACTCCTGCCCTAATTACAACATGCAAAATGATAAGCAAGGCACTAGACTTAAAGGACGTCCAGATTACTGAATTTTAACTTCAGCCTGGTTTTCCCAGGAACAGTATTAACACCTTCAGGGCAACTAAGAGAATCACAGGTATTAAGAATATTATTACCAGAAACCAGTGAAGCAGTTCAATTTATTCTCAACAGAAAACTCTGAAGTGACCCACACAATGAAAATATCTACATAGCAATGAATGACTTAGATAAGATGGAGTAGGATTCATTGTTTGCATTCATGACAGAGACATTTTTGAACAGGAAAATTGACAATACATAGGAGATTAGCAAGAATGAGTAGGGCACATGTGAATTGCTGTCTTTTCTGTTTAACAGTTCATCACAGAGCTATTGAAAATTAAGATATTTAATCTGAGCTTGTATTAACGAAACCACAATGTAACCTGATACAACTTGTGATTTACGTACTATTACTATACATATATAAAAATGGAAAGATAATAAATACAACACTTGCGTGGTTACTAAATGGGACGGGTGCCTGTGACCAAGTTCAGTCTGCAGCTGAGTTTGACGTACTGAATTGGTTCACCTTATGGAATAATAATTTCCGATCAAGTAGACTGCAAACATGAAAACCAGATTTCATTTTCCATTAATAGCAACTAAATTCAACTGATCTCCAAGAACCAAGAGCTACGGCTCTTTGCTTGCTTAAAACACCAATATTACTACCAATATAAGAACAGGCATTAATGTGAAGACTGCAGACCTGGCCTCACGTGTCCCTAAAGCCTCAGGCAACTACAAGACCACCTCTGCGTCCCAGCAATGACTAACTTCATCAATGGTTAACCCTCTCCACCCACCATCTGCTCACACCACAGTAAGAGAGGTGGGAAATGCTTAACCAGGAGAAAACTGATGACTGAGTATTTGGCAGCTACAATCAGCTTATTTTTCGATGATGAGTCCCTACTTTTATCCCAGACACATGGTGTTGGTACATTGACTGCACAGAAAATGTCTTTTATGGATGGGGCTGGTGGCAGGGCAATGAAGACCACTCTCTGTAGAGCCATGTCAACAGACTGCTTTGGACAAACCAGAAGATCTGACGAATCTGATCAGTCATAGGTGGCCACGTGCAATACTGCTCTCCATCATTCATCAGCCACAAACCGAGCTCTGGGAATGCAGGACTACTTGTCTGGAGGTCTCCAAAGTTTGTTTATAGGCAATAAAGAACGCCTTTTCTTTCGCTGAGGGTGAAAACAAGATTGAGGATGCAATGAAGCCGTGTAAGGTGTCAGAGATGGCACTCAGGTCGAAAGCTGGATCCACTCCCTTGTAGCACGCTTCCATTAAAGTGATGTCACACCACAACAATAATACTTCAAGCTCTGTCAAAATCTCAAATGATTTCACAAAAATTGGAAAAAACCCCGACTAAACAACATTCTGATACGCTCAGCTGTGAAAGCGTCACACATCTCCAAAATCCTGCTCTCCACAAAGCCCTTGGCAGCCTCACTGCAGGCTGCCTGGGACCAGGGCCAGGAGACCTACCCAATGTCGTCATGGGCTAGAAATTTCACTCCAGCTACCTTCAAAACCCACCAATATGACAGTGAGGTGAAGCAGCTTTATTTGACACTACAGTGCAAGTGCTCTTTCACAGTGCCATAGGTTGTCAAGATTCATTTGCCTTCCTCCCCGGTCTCTCATTCCAAATCTGGGACTAGTTCAAGGTCTGATCCAGCTTTTAGTACTTCCTCCATGATCTCTTGAACATAGATTTCCACCAGAGCAGCACTCACAGTCCACAGCATAATAACATACAGCTCAGCAACTACTTCCTATGGCATATCAGCTCTATTGCTAATGACATCCCAATAAAACGATAACAGATCCACTGACATTTTGTCTCAACATTCAGAGATATGACAAAGTCAATGAATGCAACACACATGCTTCAGGGTAGTGAATGGTTCAGATCAGTGCTTTTGCTTTAATATTAACTTTGCTGGAATCCAGAATCCCCAAAAAACCCAGCAGAAGATTTCCTTTTTGCCACCTCAAAACAGAAAACTCATAATCCAAACACCCGCCTCAGCATTGCCTACAGTACCAAGTCATTCTGTCCTTTTCATTCTGCCTCTAAACTGACATCAGCAAGTGCCAAGGCTTCTATATTTTATGTATTGTCTATATCAATATCCACGCCAAATCCATTCATTCTGGGATCCATCAAGAACAGTGGAATAATAATAATTATTTCTCTACAGGTACACACACAGAAAGTATTAAACATAAAATATTGAAATATATAATTCTATGTCTACATAGTTATATAGGTTACATTTGTGTGTATATTTGTATTATGTAATAATTTATTCCTCTATACATATAAAGACGTAACAATAAAGACATATATTATAAAGAGATACATTTTTTGAGACGGGGGGTATTTTTCGCATCACTCAGCTTCTACTTGCTGACCTGCAGAACAGCTGAAACATCAGCACAAGACGTTGACTTCACTTGAGTATCTCTTTCTCTCTTTTTTCCCCTTTGTTAACCTTTTCTAAGAAAAAAACCCCACCAGTTCTTCCTTTTTAGCCAATTAGTTTTTATTACAATTCCCCTCAATATCCTAATGAACATTTTAGTTTGAGAATTTCCAACTCATTTCTGCTTATGACAGGTGGTTTTACACCAGCACAACCCTAATACTGTCCCATCAAAGATCAAAGGAGAAGAGCGTGAATTCTAATAAAATCAGCTCTAATTCCATTAGATTTCAAGCAGTGCTTATGAATCTGCTCCTTGGGAGCCAATCACTAAAATGTCGCTTTCAGCTCTGGCTTCTTATTTTTTTATATCTATTTATACCTATATCTATTTATATAAATTCAGTAACCACTCATGACATTCAGCAATGAATATATTTGTAGCATACACAGAATATATTGCAGTAACTACTGACCCTAATATACACTGGGTCCCTAATACACACTGCACACACACTTGTTGCTTCCAAATTGCAATTCATCATCAGTGTGTAAAACAGACCTAAAGCCACAAGGCTAGTTCTACTCCTCATTTCCACTGTCACCTCTGCAGCACAAACGTAATTGGTCACTTGCAATTCACGTATAATTTAAAGATATCACAGCCAATGCGTCATACATCACTCTGTAAAGCAACGATGTCTACCTAAAAACCTGTTTGTCAATTAAAATCAATCTGCATTTAAGCTCTATTCTTATTTTTTTCAATTATCATACACAATAGTAAATTTTTCAAAAAACAAAGTTCTGCATGATGCTATGGGATACATCAATGTTTTTAGAAAATCTTTACTTCGAAGCCACAATACAAATACAGTCAGGTGTTCTCCACTGCAAACTCTTCTTTCAGTAACATATTATCACTGTCCAAAATAAGAACTTAAACAATTACATTCTCTTAGTTTATTATTAGTTCAAGACAGTTACAATTATAGTTTCAGTACAGTGATCTATTAAAAGCCTGTAACAAGACTTAGCAGTGCTGTATATAAATCCATTATACAGGAGATTTCAGTAGCATACATAAAAACCTGAAATTTGCAGAAATTGTTTTCTAAGTTTCCATATTAGGACAATCTTTTTAATAGGACATGTAGACCAAGATGGGGGATTTCAGAAAGGATTATCCCTCTCCTATGGAACATTTTATTTCAAAGTTTCCATAGAAACTTTAAAACCCTTTTGAAAAGTTATCAGGCTATTGCCACTAGTATTGTCTGAAACAGCTGAGCCCACATCTATGAAACTCCTTCAAATTCTTTGACACCATATCAGAGTAAGGGTGCCTGACATCCTGCATCCTGAGCTATAAAGCCTCTGAAAAAATAGCAGGGTCAATGCTACACTTGGGAAAATACTTTTTTTTTTTTTTTTTTTAAATTAATTAGCTGTATTTGTGATTATATACACTCTGTAAGAGATTGATAGAATTAAAAGACCTGATCTGCATATCTAGTTAAGTACCTAAATTCCCTTTGTTTAATTCAAAATCGGGGACATAAGTGCTGTGGTGGGTCTGGAGCACAGTCTGCTTACTACAAAGCAGAGATTTACCTTTAAGCTCTGTCCATCTGTCTTTCTGCTACTTCCCTCTCCTCCTCTACCATGTACATTGCCGCCACCAGTGTAAATCCAAAGGTGATCGTTTCTCAAACAACCTATCAAACAACTGCTGCTGTGCTGAAGCCTGTTAATCAAACGCATCCCTTCTGAAACATATAGGCTGGTACTTTATCTGCCACTTCAAATTAGCAGCTCCGAAAATCTAGGTCCATTTGCGAACCACAGTCTTTCCCAATCCATTATCACACGACACTTGGTCAGCAAGCAGATTGTAAATTAACATTTCCATCTTCTGCTGCAGTCTTTTAGTCATTGTAATTACAATACAATCTCTTTAATCAGCAGACTCATAAAATAACTAAGACGGATGTCTTTTATTTGAGGAAGACCTTGTGATACACATGATGTCACCAGCTGCACGAGGAGAGTATCGGGCTTTGCTAAGGTAGCAAAGCGGGAAGCTTTCTCACGCTCAAGCCAGGACCAGCTATTGCAGTTCCTCACTGATGCAAATGCCTGCTGCTGTGATTAAACTGAAACAAATAACAGATATGACCCATTTTCTCTTGTATTCTCAGTGTATTTCTGATTATTTTAATAAAACAATCCCACAAAATGCCTGCAGATCACCTAAGCAAAGACAGACGTGCTTCTGTAACATCATTTCCACAGTGTTCAAGGCAGTCTTTTCACAGGGCTTATAATTAAGAAAGCTTTTGATGGCGAAATTGGGCCTCTGCTGTTAATCAAAGGACCAAAGACACCCCTCAGCATGCATAATTTTGCACCTCTTTGTTTCAGGGAAATCTTGACAGGAAAATAATGGTTCCTTCCATTTCTTTCTTTTCTGTCAGTTAACCAGAGAAGGTTATTCTGCTCCAGTCTCCCAACCGCTGCAGCATAAATTACCAGAGGGGGGAAGAAGAAAAATTGGAGGCATATACTTCCCAGGAAACCTTTTGCATGTGCTTTGCGCTGGGGGTGAATGAACTGACTTGGGCAAAACGGCCTTTGCCAGAACCTATGGGTATGAACCAGAGCGAATTCAGTGCTTGTTTAAAATTCGGGAAAATTGTAGCCAGCTGAAACAGTCTGTCCCTCAAACCAAACCCATTTCTCATTCTTCAGATTTCCCCAAATATGATCTCATCTCAGACCCAGCTAACGTCAGAGGCACAGCACTGCCAAGACTCTTCGAAGTCTTGAAAGATCTGAAAACAAAACACAACATATTTTTGCAAAGCTTATGTGTTGAAATGAGGTGCACCTTAGGCAAATCTCCCAAGGCTTGCACTTTCAGGGAAAATCCTTAGCTTTACAGGACACGTCTGAGTTACCAACTTTGAGGAGCTAGTTGGTACTCGAGGCACAAGAATTTCTGGTAACAGGGAAATAAATCAGAATTAAAGGTACGCAAGGAGTAATGAGAAACAGGTATGCAAACAGAAGAAACTAAGAAGCTTCATTCAGTCTCAATCTTCAAGACAGGTCAAACGGTTCCTGACTTTGCTTTTCAGTGTTTTGATCCTGTCATTGATTTATCCCCCAGAGAAAGTAATCTTCAGACAGATATTGAAATCACTGCAGATGAAGAGGTAAAGAGCTCTCAGAAATAAAGCATCTTGGTTCGAAAAAGCTTTAAATATGTAGAAATTTCATTAATCATTCTTTTTACAATGTGCAAAAGTTCAAGACAATAAACCTAAACCATTCCTACAAATTATCAAACTAACGAAGATAGAGGTCCTAGGGCAATCTCAGCCTTGAGTTAACTACTCCTGCGCTGCTTCCTTGATGTTACTGGCCAAAGAGGCTTGTAAGAGTTACAGACATCCCCTCACCTTGGCTGTATCCCCCTCTGTGCCACATTCATATGCCTCCCCAGTGCAGGATATTCATAATTCACTGAATTTACAGCCTTATTAAGAAAGGATCCATTTAAAGAAAACTCCAGCATGAATTTTACATCAGTTTGCTCCTTTGGGTATTCCAGTATTCTTCAAAGAAAATGTATCAGTAATTAATGCAAGTTCATACATTTCTTCCTAGGAGTCAGCCCACGTACGTGTTTTTGTCCAACAGGATACGTCCCTCAGCAAAGGCCTGAGGAGCACTGGGACCACCATCAGTTCTCTAGTGAACCATCAGTCACTTCAGTGGAATCGTCTAGAGGTCCTTTTGAAAGAAGCATGGTCTTTATTTTTTGTTGTTCATACAGAACTTGATCTGATCTAAATATCTCCTTTCCTGACATAGCCTACTTTTAGTGGCTTTATATTTCTTCTATTCTACCCATCTGGGTATTAAAAGCGAAGCGAACAAGTTCCAGAAGTAACTGAAACATTTAATTTGTTTTGAGGGAAATGTAACAAAGTTTCTGGAGAGAACATCCTCACTATCTTCCCACCAGAACCAGGCAGAAGCAGTGGGAAATACAGCCATTTTCTTCTGGTTTGCAGTTACAGAGGGACAGGAGCTGCACTCATTGGAGATGCCACAGCAAGACGTTTGGGGACACAATGACCAAAGAAGAAAAAGAACCTGAGGTAAGTAACAGATACAGCATTCCCAGTTACACCAGCAGCTAAATCCTACTCTATCAAACATCATCATGTGGCTCTCGCAGTAGACTTGAGGGCGCAGTATTACAAGATATCTTAGAAGGTTTCATCTGGTCTTATTTTTAGTTTTAAATCAGACAGCATTATAAAGACGATGTCTTTAAAGGCCATGCCCACATGCTAAACATTATCTTCTGCCACCCACAGAGACCATGGGGCACAGCCTTTCCACTCTCTACTTTGCACTCCATACTTAAGCAAACCATAATAAAAGCCTCTTTTCCTCAGCAGCTCCCCCGCCCCTGCCCCTGCAACTACCCTCTCTTCAAGAATTACTGATACATGCTGTTACGCAATGTCTTCCAAAACTTACTTTGACTTTCTTCCCAGAAATGCTAGTCCAACCACTGGAACAGCAGGAGGCAGATTAAATTTGATACCAGAATGTCTCCACCAAGAAGAAGCCAATTTTTTAAATTAGGAGTTGTTTTTAATCATCACCAACACTCTGTGGGCAACAGGGTTTTATTCTGATCTCAGCTACAGTCACAGCTAGGAAAAAGAACTATTAGTCTGAAACTGAAAACTTTACAAAAATTGGGAGGACATGGATTTTTTTCATGCATAATCAGATGTTCCATCCACAATCACGGTCAGGGGATGAAGATTATAAATTTCTGTATAAGTCAGAAAGTATACAATGCAAATGCTGATGATTCACCAGCAAACACCTTCAGGTATGTTCTGAGTCCTGGTGAGTTGATCCAACCAAGCCTAGGCACCAAGCTTGTCTGTAAAGGCAATCCAAACCCAAAAAACTCCCATGGACTAGGCTGCTTGTTCAGTTTCTCACGACTTTTCTAAGTCAAAGGTGCTGTACAGGAAAAGGGGAGAAAGCGTTCCTGTAACAGTATATTCAAGAACGTAGAGAAGTTTGAAAAAATACAAGCAGGCAAGCAAGCAAAAAAACACCCAGACAACTGTTCTGTACACAGTAGCAAGCACAGTTTCTTTCGAAAAGAAAGTTGTGTCATGATGTGCTCCTCAGAATCCTTCTTTTAGTGCTCCTCCCCTTTACTCTTCCTCCCTGACAGCACAGAAAAATTACACGCTGTTTTTCTAAGTGAAACATACTCGTTTGGTATTTTTCTTATACCTTCCATTAGGCAACATTATTTTGGTTTTACTACTGTTAAACTATAATTTTCTTACTGCATAGCTACAATCCTGCAAACAGATCTATCTGAGTTTTGACACTTGGACCCCATTCTTTGTAAAGTTGGCATCGTTGCAAAAACTACACTGTGAACTCAAACTCACATGGAACAGCCAAGCCTGCTGATGTGTTACCTCTCTGTCTCTCTTTAAAAATTGCCTTTTTTCCAGCGCACCGGTCACTGTTCAGGCACTTTCAACTCTGATCCTTTGCAGACTAAGCCTGTATTTTCCTGTCAAAGTCCTTTTCACTACTACTTCCTAGCAGTAATCAACACAGTTCTTTCAGGTAACAGCTGTCTTGCAGCTTGACACTGTTCACAAACCTACTACAATGACTGCTACAGCAAGGTATCATAAAACCAGGCTAGTCTCCTACGGACTTTGAAACTATCTCAGCTTTTAAATGCAAGCATACGAAGCTCTTTTTCTGTGTAATACTTGAAGCTGGGCAGTTACCTTAACTGACCCAGTGAAGAGGAAAATGCCAAGCAGCATCTCTCTGAACTGGGCATGCCCAGCCAGCGCAGAGAGAGTGCAAAACAACAAGGGCAGGACACAGCACTTGGAAGAAAAACATTTTCCTTTTTGAGTCGCAAGCAGTGACTACATCGCTTTAAGTACCTAAAACAAAAGCAGATCAGAGTTTGGTGAAACAGGATGCCTGTCACAGCATTTTTGTTTTCAAAGACTACTTAAGAAAAGACTTGAGTGTGGATAGACATGTCCCAGGCTCCCCAGTTTACTCCAGCAACTCCTTCAACACAGCTACCTGTTTGAAACTCCTAGAAAGCTGAAAGTGCAAAATCCACACTGACATTAACAAGCATACCAAATATATCACATACCAATAGGGCTTGAAAAACAAGTGCATCTCTCTAACACCCATGAGGTACAAACCAGTAAGTAACACTACACGGAGTGTTACATTCAGATGCCTTGGCTTTGGTCGTGCACAAATTCTAGACATCAAAACCCTTCAGAACAGCTCTCCTGCACCCTTCTTCTGCCTGGTAGTAGGGAGGTATGGAGCGTTTAAATAAATATGGATTCAGCCATCCTTCTGCTGAAGACTACTTGGAAGATAAAAAAAACGTTCTCAATCACAAACATGGTTTTGCACTAACTAGTCTGTATGAGAAATGTCTCCGTGTTTTTTCAGGGGATAGGGCGGACTGGAAACAGGACCAGCTCTTACAAGAAGGGGCTCCTGTCTTGTGATAGAGTTTTCTACAGGATTTTCTACACCTTGTCCTGTGTTGAATTCTACACATTGTTTGTGTACAATGCAACACAAACCTAAACTCCCATCGCAAACCAGCTAAGGGAGAAAGGACTGTAGGGTTGCATGACATTACTCACCTCACCCAGAGATTACAGCAGCATCAGTCATTTACTCTATGCTTGCATAAAGCATAGACTAACGCAAATGCCTTCTTCCTTCTCCATCTAGTTTATAAAGGAAAGCTTTATATTAAAAAAAGCTTTTTCTTTCCTTTTAATTTCTATGAAAAACTAGCAGATGACTCAGCCCTTAGAGTATTAAAAAAGTATATACAGCATGGCACACAGTTCACAGTACATACCTCAGCTTACCATCCAGCCTGGAGACTGACTAGCCTCAAACAAGTACCTCAGGATCCCTCTTTTTTCACTTCCAGAACTGAGCAACCACCATCATCTAATTCAAATAAAACAGAGACCATTGTGTCCCTCAGTCCTGGTTTGACTCAAAGCAGAACTCTCTCCCCACCTTACCCCGGGGAATTTTCCTGTAGTTATGGCAAGCTGCAGGTAAGCACAAGAGAGTTGTAAGGCTCCAACAAACTAAGTGAAAGGAAATGCTCAGGTTCACAAGACTCGAGGAACAGCTCGAACTGTTTGCAAGGCCACTGCCTTCCTCTTATTCCCACCAACACTAACCCAGATATAATTAGGGATTAACTTTCATAAACAATGAAAAGGTCTTCTCCAGGAGATGCCAAAATGATGACCAAAAAAAAAAAAGGAAAGTAAAAGTATTTGCTCAACTGTATGTAGCTTCTATGTCTTTTAATTTATATAAAATGCTGTAGAAGTAGTCAACATGACTTTTTTAATTTTTGTGAAGTTTCAGATACTGATTGGGGATTGGCAAGATTCTGCAGAGACAGGCTAGCAATAAACCAAAGGTTGATTTGCTTGTCTTGAAGTACACAGAGCCGTCTCTCTGTTTTTACCAGATTTTCTATTATTAGGTCAGTGTATTCTTGTTTCCGACTCAGCTGAGATCATGTACCACATAGTAATATGCAAAATGCCTCACTACCAATATTAACAGAAGAGCACTGCACCATATTCTTCATGCAAGATATTATCAAAAAATTATTTCACAAATCTATTTGCTACATTTCTCATCTCCTCTTACTCGCTATTTACTTAGCTGCTGAAATCACTACATTCTGCATGCAAACGTGAACCTTCACCATGAATATCAACTAACATCTTCTGACTGAGCTACAATTTAAAATGTCAGTTCCAGGCAAACAAGTGAGCAAAACTAATGAGGGCGTAATTTATTAACGCTGTAAAACGGATGGCTGCTAATTTTTTTCCTATAGTAATGACAGAGTTGGCCCCTAATCTGACATGTACACACTACAGGGAGTTACAGGATCATCCTAATTCTGCCAGCTGATTTAGGTTTTCATACTTCAGTTCTTAACTGAAAACCAGGCAGAATATTAAGGAAACATATCCTACAGTAATGATGACAGACTACGTCCTGTAACAGTCCTATTCAAAGGATGTCCCGTCCCCTGCAACAAAGAAAAATCCCTTTGTAGAAGATCACAGCAGCACAGAAATGTAAGGCTGCACGTGATATTAAGGTAGAAACTAATTAATCTTGTTGTCCTAAAAACTGAACCAGATAGACTTAGAAAGGTTTGTTCAATTTATTGTTAAAATCTTAAGAATGAGGGTTTTACAGCCTTAAGAGGTGGATTGTTAAAAGTGCTTAGCTATCATTAAAGTTGCATGCTTCTTCCTTGGAAAACTAAGCCTTCTCATCATAGCTTCAGAGAATATGAAGAACAGATGTTTACTGTGCTGCCTATAAGCAACCTTTTCAAAAATTTGAACGCTATCCTTTTTTTCTGCTTTCTAGACTGAAGAAATGCTTATCCATCAATGCTGCTTCTACCCAGTTGTTTCATGCTATGCATTTAACAACTTGATTTTCTGTTCTAAAATTGTCACTTTTCTGATCTTCCTCTTAATGATTCTGGATCTCACCTCCAGTTTATCAGTGTTAATTTAGTCTTCTACAGCATTTGCAGTCCAGCTTGAAGTTTAGAGGCTTTGTTTAGTCACAAGAAGAGAGGGCTTGGGGGGATCTTATCAACGTTTATAATAAATATCTGATGGGAGAGAGAAGATGGAGCATTGTCAGCTCCAGAAGAGATCCTTCTCAGTGCCAAGAGAAGAAATAATGGCACAAATTGAAATACAGAAAATTCTATTTAAACATAAGAGAAAAACTTCTGTACTGTGAGGATGGTTAAACGCTGGAAACAAGTTACCCAGAGAGGTTGCGGAGCCTCCATCCTTAGAGATACGCAAACATGGAATAGATACAGTCCTGAGCAACCTGGTCTGGGTGGTCCTGTTTGACCAAGGGGTTGGACCAGACAATCTCCAGAAGCGCCTGCCTGCCCCAGCCACCTTGTGATCCTGTGTTTCTGTTCAACTGCATTCTACCTTACACAAGTTGATAACCCCACTCGATAGATTCTTCTGTCAGACAGTCTACCACCACCATTTACTCTGCATATTTGCAGTCATCCTCATAGCATGCTTGTGTATGTTTGCCGTCATCCGTTTGCAGTAATTGTCTTACATACACTGTCAATCTCCAGGTTGTTTCTGACAGGTCATATATGACTCTAACCACAGCCTTACACTTGGAATCCAAGTGTCAGGAACACTTGGACTCCATCCTAGCTGAGCTTCAGCGTCACCAAATCACTCAAGTAATCATTTTATAAAACCCACTTCACAAGCTCACTATATTCCATCATTAGATCAGGGTTTGTCCTTGGTACTGTAACTAGGAGACTTAAGATCTATGTGCTCTATTACAAAACTGTCTTAAAACTTCCAGCTTACAGTTATTCACGGCCACTTTCTTTTAAAGAGTTACACATCTGAGCATCTTTGGCGGTACCAAATTTGGCTCACTGGTCTGCAATTCCAAGCTCTTCTTTCTTTCTCTGCTTTAAGAACACACTCTCTGTGTTCCCTCTCATGGGATCTCATCTGTCCTTTACAGTTTTTACATGACAATTGTTCATGGATTCGGAACGGCATCAATTAGTTGCTTGGGTTGACCAGAATAAACTCCACCCTAAGCTTACAAACCTGAACACACCTAAGTCATGAAAGCATTCTTCAACCTGTTCTTAGCTTTTCTGCCCTGTGTTCCTACGACCTTGCTCTTAGCTTCAGTAGCTGATCCCAATTAACCTTCTGGCAAAGACAGAAACCAGAAAGGTTGAGCCATATTCCAACTTCTTCTGTCAGCCATTACTTCCTCATCTTCTTTAAGTAACAGTCTTATAGTTTCTCTTGTCTCCCTCTACTTAGAGAAGTTTTTTGCTATTTATGAAACCTTATTTTACTGTGCATTACCTCCCTTACTATCTGTAGCTCTGCATTTTTTAATTTATCCAGCAGGCTTTTGTTATTCTTTCATCTTTAATAGTCATTGTGCCAAAAGAGTTTGAAAACACTTCTCCCTACCCTCCCCTCCATACTGTTGTTCAGATACTTCACTCTTATTAGCCAGCAGTCTCAAATTAAGTCTCAGCTTACCTGCAGAGACAAGCTGCTAAATGATATCAGTTTTTTTAATATTCTTTTGTAACTGTATTTCAAAGCTGCACTAAACAGATCAGTCAGAGAGCATCAACCAAGCAGTTCACCCACGTTCACAACCTTTCTTTACCTAATGATAATTACAGATTGTACTACAGACAGCCTTTAATAAACAGCATCAAGTTTAGAAGGAAGACATCTGTAGGGACCCTTCTGTTGCCGTGGAAATATCTTCAGGCCAAGCTGTCTTTAGCTCCACGCATTACCTCCATATTAACCTATTATTATGCTTTTCTTTAGGTATTAGTACAAATTTTGGACTAACTCATAGGATTATTATAAATTATATTATGTCTGACTTTGAGGGATTCCAAAGAACAAGGAGTCACAAATGCTGCAGGAAAAGGTAAATTCCTGGATGTTGCATGGATTTTATTCTATGAGGTCCTGAATATTTTCAGTTTCCATCAGTAACTGGGGTAAGCCAGGGCTCCCAGCAAGGAACTGAGCCCCACAACCACCACTGATCTTTCTAAAGGCTAGCGGAGCAAGTCATGACTAATTATTTTTCATATCATTGAAAAGTTTGCATGAAACTGAAGTCATGCCAGCTCAAAATATTAAATAGATGATTACTTTTTGAGGCTATCTATCTGATTAATGCAGTAATAATCATGAATGCAATAATCAACAATAGCAAACGGTGTAGAACGCTATAGCGGTAGGCACAGTAAACGAGTACAACAGACACTCTCACATGGAGGACCTTTCACTTTGGAGGACTCCAAGACATTTTGCAACTATGTACACATAACACTGATGAAATGTGGTCAACGCAAAGGGTAGAAGGTATTAAGCAACTTGCAAACAGCATATAGCATAACAGTGAGATCTTTAACACCCACGCAGAATAAACAAGATCTCAGTTTTTAAGATCTCATCCAAAACACACCCGCACAGTCAAGTGCATGGTATTCAATTTACTTATTTCATATAAATGAAGAAAGAAATTAACCTCTGCTAAGACATGAACAATTGGTCTTGAGAAGAGTGAGGGATCCCATCTTGAAAATTAGATTTTTCATAATTAACAATGACATTTTGACTGCTTCTCTAAAATTAAATAGGACATAATTGAAAATGTTCCTTACTCTGATGATATTTCATATTGTCAATAACTTTTAAACAGGAAATCAATCAGAAGTTTTTCTTCCTGGCTTGAATTGAGATACTAATTTTTTTCAACAAGTATTTGATGATAAGACTTTTGAAGATGATCATTAAGATTGCTGTCAAAGCAGCACAGGCAAACTCTTAAGCAGAAACCAAAAGACATAATTTGAAACCCACAAAAAATAGACTTAAAGAGAATGCCAGGATATAGAAAGCTGCTAGTGCTCACCTAGTATGAATTGCATCTGCTAGTGAAAAGGCAGTAAGTGGAGTTTCTCAGATAAAGAAAATAGTAACAAAACTATTTTCTATACAAGTTTTTTCCCCCTCCCCTATATTTTTCTAATACCTTGTGACTGAAAAATGAAAAAAAAAAATTATTAGGTTTTCCAGAGTGTGAACAGCAATTTAGGATCTGGTTTTGAACTGCTGACTCAAAGTTTAGAGAAATCCATCCCTGGACGCCAGAAAATCTGTGATTTTTGCTCAAAAGAATTGTTTGGTCAATAATTAACCCATCTATTTTCACAGTAAAAGGCAAGCTTTCCCCTCTTCTTCCTTATGTCTTTCTTTCAATCTTTATTTTGTTTCTGCTTGATTTTATTCCCTCCAATGAAAAAAAGAATTCTCTTTTAGTAAGCAAAAGGCATGTGGTTTTATGCAAACTGGAAAATTATAAATACTTGAAAACAGGCCTTCAGGCTGAAAATTTTCATTTAATAACAAGTGCCTTAGCTACCACCAGTATACCACAGGCAGCACCACAGCTAAGAGATTTACTTGTCACCTTGGTCTTTTTAACCGAGAACAGCATTTGCACTACACCACCATCCGGAGGTCAGTGTAAACTGACATTAAACCCTGGTGTTACGGGTAGCAGCAAGCCCACCTCCCTCCTTCCCCCCAGCTTGCCTCCTCCCTCTACCACAGGGACTTGCACAGCAGCACCAGGGAACTGGAGGGTGGAAAATAACCCCTCTCTTCCAAAAAAGGATTCACTTTTATCGTATATCTGTTCCTCAATCCAATGTACTAGAACCGCTTCTGTTGGTGATAAGGAAGGAGCTTGGGGTCAATCATGTGCAGCCAAGAAGGCAAGGTGGGAGGGTGCTGCGTGTTGGCTTATGCCATGGGATGGTGATGATGAAATGAATGTGGGTCTGAGGGCAACGCAAAAGGGATATTGACATCTGAGTGGTTGAAGTCCTGTATAATCAACTCACGTTTGGGGGTGTCACCTTCTGTCGGTAATCCCACTGGGATCAGCAGGACCACACATAGAGAACTCCTGTTGTACCACTATCCCCAAAATGTTTCCCCGTGTGTTTAACTTACGTGATCACGTATTACCATTTGTGCAAAGCTCTCCATTTGTTCAGCACTCTTGACAATTGGCCCCAGTGAATGAGACGATGGGTCATACTTGTTATTCTGCTGTCACAATGTCTGCTCAGTGCTCTGTTTTGTTCGGAAGAGGCCCCTCAGCCACTTTCAGTAATATTAAAAGCTTTCTCATTCATGTCATAGAAGACGCAATCTGAGTTCAAGATTTACTGAATTCCCCACCGCTGTACAGACTCACCAGCCAGGCCTCAACACTGTGGGAAGCTGCAGTGTAGAGGACTTTGTGTCTCCATGAGCTTCATCTCTGTTCCCATCAGGGTACAGGAGATCTGAGCTACTTGCCCTGCCAGCCTTCCTCTCTAGAAATCCTCCCCCACTTGAAAATGCCACAAGGGTGAGGCTCTGTGGATGTGAAAAACATGCTCACCAAACTAGATGGACCCAAAGCAGATTGGGTAATAATGCCAATGATAAACTGCAGGTGGAAGAAAAGGAGGATGATGGAGACAGGCACTGAGCATCCTCCCATGTATGCTTCTGAAGCTGAACAAGTTAAAGACGAATAGCTGAATAACAGAGGAAAGTCAATCCCAAGGCTTAATTTAAGCTGCATTACACACAAATGACCCCTGATGAACAGCAGGCACAATAAGCAGGTCAGAAAAAGTAGTATTATTTTTTAATTAAAAGAGAAAAACAAAGATCTCCGTAGATCCTAAGCTCAATACAGTTCCAATTAAGAACAATGAGATAACAACAAACGATCGAGCAGCATTTAGCTGTACAGCAAATTATCTCTGGTAGCATTGCTGGCTTTGCAAACAATGTATTTGCCAAGAACAACACACCTATTTGAAGAAATAACCAATAATCCTTCTAGCACTTTCCATATATAAAACTGTAATCCAATGATTTCTGAGATTTTTTTACATTTCAAAGTAGACAGAAAATCTTTTAAAATATACATTGCATCTTATAAAACCCCAAATCAATGAAAAAGTGGAAGCAGGTAGCAGCCAAAGCATGATGTGCATGAAGAGAACGCAATTTCCTATGGAAAAGGGCTTTGCGCTCAGCAGCACAGTGCCAAGAAGTTGCCACTTGACATACAGCAGTTGCATAAGTGAGAGGACCAATGTTAATTAAATCAAGAGACTGCCACAAAAGGTCATGTCATTTAATACGCTGTATTCTTGGGCCTTTAAAGAACACTTAACATATGGCGCTTCTGTTTTTAAAGTCACATTTCAGAGACTTTTCTTATATTCATTTTGTCAGATTCCAGCTACAAAGACTCGCAGAACAAACTTGCAATAATGAGTGACAAGGCAATAACACATAATGCATATGTGAAAGCTAACCTTTATTTTGCATATACAATGATGACCCGTAAAATGACCGGACATGTTAATGTAGCTGTTCGGGTGGTAATGGGTTATATTACAGTACTCCTCTCAGGAAACAAGACATTTCCTTAAAAAAGATGCCAGGTTATGGAGTAAGATGTGTAACACATTTCTTTAAATGTTGCCTGAAGATAAACCTGGGCAAAGCGGTAAAGACCTCCTGTCTTTCAAGAATGAAGTTCACTTACACTGAGGGTTGATTAAATCACTTTCCTGTTTTGGACAGGGGCTGGGGGGTGAGGGGGTAGGTAACATTTCTGTTTTAAACCAACCACAACCACAAGCATGAAAACTCATTGTAAATCTGTATCTCACATACATAATGAATGACAACACAAATGTTTCACAATACCTTGAAGCTACTATGAACACTTGCCTGAGAACATTGGCTCAGTGGTGTTTGGCCATGTTATCTCAAGCAAGGGAAATGCAGAGAGGGAGCAAACCAGAAAACATGACTTCACAAGTGAACAAACCAGGCGGGAGGTGGGACTCACCTCCTCTACCTTCAGATTCATATTTGACACTTTAATCTGTGCTGGTCATCCATGCACCCACTCTAACCAGTGCAGAAAAATCAAGGGGCCAGGGGATAATTTGTCTTGCCTGTCCTAGAGACAAAGGATGATTAGCAGAGACACTGCTATTAAACATTTAAATCCTTAAACTACTGAAGAAGAATCCTTTGTCTGTTACTTAAAAAGGTATGCTAGCACTGAAAAAAACACAAAAAAGGTCTGTAAGGGTGATGTCAAAAATGAACATTGAAGGATATATAAAGCCGATAATATGCTTTGGTTTTGGAAAATGACAACTGAAGTCCTATAATAAACACCAAATCCCGATTGACATGAAAACTGTTCCTCACAAGGTAAAAACAAGTGCAATTTGCAGACAAGAGCTATAAAACAACTCAAAACAAGTATCCTTTCATGTAACACCTACGTTCACCACCACAGGTATTGCCACAGGTATTTTGAGACCAGAAGCATGAATGAGTTAAAAGATTGATTAAACAGTTCCGTTGAGGAGAGTTCATTAGTGGCTATTAAACACAATAGTCTGGGTATAGCAACGGGCTTAAAATCACCTAAAAACTGCTGACTGATCAAAGCTGTGTCCAAGCAAGGATCACACAATGCTGACCCTTTTCATCTTCCCCGTTTTCCTCACCTGTTGGAGACCCTGCTGGAGTGTGTGGCCAAACAGACCTTTGGCTTGACTCACTGTGGTGCTCACAGTGGTTTTGAATAAATCAGCCTGCTACCACCTCACTCCACACAACGAGACTTAAAACCATAAACTGCTTTAATGCACAGTATGTTTCACCTCCTGCCCACACAATGAAGATTTTAGGTTGGTTTTTTGTCAAATGTCAACCTGGCTCCTTTGTGGATATTACCACTCAAAATGTCATGAATCTAATGAAAAGGTTGTGAAGAATCTAGATTGTCATGTTCCCCACTAACAAAACCATGGAAGAGGTGGTTTGACAAATGAAGTATGAGATGAAGGAACACCCTTCTTCCTTCAATACAGGGTTGTATTTTTCCTCAGTTACCCTGAGCTTCCAGCAGCCTGAGGACAGGGCTCACACCGCTCAGCTTCCACAGGCTGAAGGTGAGGCTTTTCCAGTAGCTGAGGGTTCTGCAGTCACCACGTAGCAACAGTCATTTTGGACACCAAGGTACCCCCTTGGTCTCACCATCTGCCCCACTGCATCCCAATGAGGCTATCCGACACCTTGATGTTGAAATTACTCAATCTGCCAACCACCGTAACAGATGTACAGAACATTTATTCTGGGGCTGAAGTATTAGAAGACAAGAGCTGCATGTGAATTTAAGAAGCGTAGTGAAATACACAGGGTTGATGGTTAGATTTTGAGCAAGTTTTTACTTTTAGACTGAGGAAACATGACACGGGGGTCAGTACAACACAGTAAAGATGAGACCACACATATTAGATATAAAGCTAATTTATCCTATTAGGGACACAAAGTTCATTTGAACATCATCTAGTGAAGCATTCGTCTCAACCCCAAAAAAGAGCAACAAAACAAATACCTGTGTTTTGCAAAAGGCACAGACTTCTTGCTCTTATCAGGGAGCAATGGAAGCAGTTGTTTTCCCTCTATGAATTCTTTACTGACTTAGAGGCTGGTTAGCCCAGATAAACTCTCCTCCATACATTCTTCCCTGACAACTGAACTCAGATAAGGTTCTCCAGCTAAGAATCTGACCAGATTAAGATGTTCAGGGCATTTGTGATAAGAGCACTTTCCTTGGCCCAACAGAGCCCAACCTTCTTTTTCCTTCCCTCCTCCCCTCCCCTGCCTCATCTGTGACCTTTCGAGAATGATGAGAAGTTCTTTTACTTCCTCAAGGTCAGGCTTGAAGTGGTGGGTAGCAGTGACCTAAATGATTTACTTGGGAGGAGGCACAGTCTGAATTCAAAATTACACTGAATCTTTAACTGAAGCTGGATCATAATGAATAAATTTATATGTAAGTCATATGAAAAGGGGTTTTTTTTGAAAGCTTCAGTTCAGGCACTTTTTGCCTAAAGCAAATTGATTAGTGAATTGTAGGAAATATCTATAAAAATACACCAATGTGCTACAGATAAACAAAAATGAGAACAAGAAATGCATAATGGGAATGGCCTTATGCACACTGAAGCTCATACTGAAAACGCTGGATGCAAGCACTTCAAAACCTTTATGCTGTATGAAACGGTAACAATGGCCAGCCAATAATAGTATTATCCACATTGATCACTGACTTTAAAAGCTGATCTGATAAAGTACCTCCTGCTATTAACCAATTACCTTAATTTTTAAGCTATTCCACTTGCACCAGGCTCTATCCAAGTTGCAATCTCATGTGTGATGCATCTCTTCCAGGTTATGAAACTCCTCATACAAAAATGGGGATCTTATTCATTTCAAGTTCCTTTCTCAGGATACATATTAAGATTACATTAACACTATATTATTACTCATTAATAACACTTCCCAAGAAATAATCCTGTGACTGTAGACCAGACTTAGGTCATGGGTTGTATCTTGAGTTTAAGCTGTGCAGTCTCCTGTTGTTCCAGCAGACAGCAGTAACTGCAGGTTCAATACACTCAGAAGAGAGGGAATTTATTGTGGAGTTTGTTTTTGCCCCAGGTCTATAAGGAAAGGGATCAGTCTTTATGTTTCTTCAGTGTAAATGTGCTAGTCATCAACTCAGGGGCTTTTCTGTCAAGTTTTATAGGAGCAAACAGAAGCCAGGAAGAGAAACTGTTCCCACTTACAGAGTCTAACTAACTCACAGATAAACACATCCCATCTGTGGAATATACTGAAGAAGGAAACATGATGTAGATAAAGCTTCCCTCCTTGAAATTACTATCTTTGAAACTATGTGAAACAAAAGACCTCACTGCTGAGGAAGCCTTGGCTCCCGGAAACATCTAGGGGCAATCAGCAGGGTGTCAAAATAAATAATGATACTCTCACACCATTGTTTTTGCTCAGTCATGCCAGGAGAATCTTACTGTTTCATGCGAGGTAATGATGCAATAAATCTTCACAGATCTGTGCCGCTGCAACTCTTTGGTTTTTATTTTTGCATGACAGGCTCCCAAGATTTCTAGCATGCAGATACATCGCCCTCATAAAGAAAGGCCTTAATCCTGTGAGTCCTTGTGTGGCTCAAAAGGTTGATGTACTCCATTACCAGAAAACAGCATAGGCTACACAGAAGCACTATAAAGGATGAGCTTCAGATGCAGCTCTCCACGGTGTTTGAAAACTGCCATTCTTTTGCATGTGTGATCCCTCATGCTCAGAAAAACAACTTTAAATACAAAACAAACCAGCGGCAGATTCTATCAGAAGAACAGAGTTGGCAGGGAAATCTCCGCATCATCCTCCCAGGACAGACTGCGCTGTTGTGTGGCTCTTGCTTCATGTAATGTCACTTTGCTGTCTTTTGCTGGAGTCAAGACACCTGCCTTGTTTAGTCATTTAACACCCGCAAACTGCATGGTGAAGCCTAAACTCCATGTTTCTTTCATCTATGTGGCATGACTGAAAGCAGAACCCATGAGTTAGGGTAGCACATAACCAAACATTTATTACTACTCTTTCCCTTCCCTGCATGCCCCGTCTCCTTCGAGTCTGCTTTGGCATTTGCTGGACTCCTCAGAAAGCTAAAATTGTAGCCAACTTTTTTCCTCAGGCACTTTTATGCCAGACTGGCAAGCTGAACCAACTCACCAAGAGATCCCACGGGTACTAGCATCACCTCAGGGATGGTGGTTGAGGAAGGGAGGGGTTGGGACGAGCAAAGGAATGGGACAACCTTTTTCAATGCCTGACCTAGCCCCCACTACAACTAGTGGTAAGACTATTACTACAAGGAGTATTAAATCCTGTTAAGACTGGTGAGCACTCATCTTGCCCTTCTGGTAGTGCAAGTCTAGAGAAGGCACCACACTCTTGTGTTCCAACAGTTTGCTAAAGCAAAACCTTACCCTGCCAGAAAAAGCAGAGGTCATCATTTAAAACATCAGCACAAACAGGTGGAAGAATCTTGTTAGCTGCTGCCCTGAGGTTTGTGTGTCTGCAAGAGAAGCAACAGAGGTGGGGAACTGAGAGAAGGTACAAGCCACCTGCACATGGGCAGGGGTGGGGTGGCACACGGTAGAGCCACCTGGCCACGCTGGGGCACAAACACTAAGGGTGTGAGTACTGCTCTGAACAAGGCTCACGGTCCAGGTTGAACGCTGCTTTAAGGACACTGGAGCTAAAGCAAGGCAACTGTGTTACACTGATAATTTCTGCTGCAATGCATGAGCAAGACAAAAACCCAGCATTTCAAATAAAGCTTCACTGAGATTTTTTCCCCCTTCTTTTTTAAAGTCAGGTTTTACAGAGCTACCGACCAAACGCAAAAAGCACGTGTCCGACTTCCAAGACACCCGGCTACTCGAGGTTTAGAAGTATTTGTAAGAAATGCCAGTATTACAAACTCTTCTCCTCAGCGCTTTCACATTGTATTAGAAGAGACAAGGAAGACAGAAAGTCCAGTCAGTCATTTAAAGGGAAGACTCAAAACAGTTACTAGGGAAGACAGACTTGTGAAATCCTCATCTGGCTTTTGCAGCAGCTCAAGGAACGATCAACGCAGGGCTCAGGTCAGCCTGCCGCTGCAGGCTTAGCACTGGCATCCCTCACCACACCATGGGTGAGCACTTCCCAGGTCAGCAGATGGGCACAGCGGGGTCTGGTACAGGACAGTAAGAAGCTCCGAGAGAGAGACTGCCAGCACAGGATTTCATAGGGGGGATGGCAAAGGTCGACTATCAAAAACGTAACCTTTTGTTTTTTCACAGGGCATAATTTTCTCTTAAAATTCCCACTCAGCAGTTATTCATTACCAGTTTCCTCCTGTTAGAGAAATTACTTGGTTGGCATGGCAACATATTCCCACTCTGAACTTCTACCCCTGTGCCTCCTCTGAGCTCCAGAGAACTGCGAGCATCACCAGTCTCCCTCTTCACTTTTTCATGCCATTACTGTCCATACCCTACTCCTTCACACAGGCTTTTAATTAAATTGCATCTGGCATCCACAGGCATGCACAGTTGTCTTGTTCTCTGGCAAATGTGTTCTGCAGCGGAACTGGAGACTGAGCTGAAGTTCAGGAACACACACTCAATGAAAAGAGCAACTCCTAAACATACAGGAGAAGTGGTCAGGGCTCAGCTACTGACCTATGTTACGCATTTTTCAGATGAAAAGAATTACTGCTTGGGAAATGTTTTTTTTTCCTTATTTTAAAATGAGTAAGGCAAATCCACCTAATGATACCATATGAAAAATTTTTATACAGGAAGGTTTTTCAGTGTAGCATGCACTTCAATGTCATTTACTGATGTAATCTGCACTCATTATTAACTACTGCATAACAGCAAAAAAACATGTATCTTTTGAGAGATTTTATGGTTCTAGAAATCATTTCAATGGAATCAAGGAACATACTAAAAAAACAGGGTATACAATCAACAATAAATGCTGTCTCATACACACTTCACAACAACTCTCCATTTGATATGAACAAAATGAGTCCATAAAGAATATTTAAAAATCACTTCTTTAAAAAAACACCTCTTGTTGTACGATGTATTGGAAATAGAGTAGTTTAATAGTAGAATTAAAACAAAATTAAGAACAAACATCATACCTGACATGTAATACATTACTCTGCCTCTTTAATCTAGTTGATTTCTTCCAGTTATCTTAAAGACTTTTATACTCCTCAATGGTTCTAGCAGTTTTTACAGATTTAAGGTTCCTGCATAGTACCTTGGCCCCAAGTCAGTGCCTTGAGTAAGTAACAGAACTCCTGCTGTTAAAAACTAAGCAGATACTTACATTCTCTGCTGGATGCTGACTATTCAGTATCTTTCAAGAAGAAGCCCACAGCGTGCTCTCCGCCGTGGACCAGATATTTCATACATGCATATATGTCTTGGATTTACTTCATTTTGAGCACCATTTGTTTCTTTTAAACTTGGGGTTCACAGGCAGGAACTTGCAAATATGAATTTACGGGAAGCTGCAAGTATTTCTCCATAACCCATTTAAAGCTTCAAAATTTCTAGATGAGCCAGCTATTTTATTGTTCAGCCTTTGATAAATATTTGATCCTTTTCTGACTATAGTAAGATCCTAATCTAGGCAGCGAAAGCGGGATGAAGCTCAAGGAGTATCCTTGGGTAGGCTAGAAGCATTTAAGGAATTTTAAACTAGGAATAAATTAATGCTTGCGTATTCAATACTAACAACATGCCTATTTATTTTATGCTAACAGCTGTCTTACATTGCCGCTTTAGCCTATCGATACTCTGAATGGTTGTTCATGAAAAAAAAATAGTGTATTTCACGTTCCGGAGAAGTCGTTCAGCCTAAATCCATCCATAAAAATTAACATGTATAGGAACAAAGGAAATAAACTCAGGCTTCAATGAGCCAAACTGTTTCCTAAGAGCAGAGGTAAGTTAACACTTCCCTTTCCACTTTGGATATTTTTAGTTTATTCTGTAAAAATGAATACTATTCAGAAGCCAAGCAGAATAGCTTTGGCTTCTATTCTACTTCTATTTGCTATTTTTGAAGTTTTCTATCAAGAAAATCAGTAATTTGACACATTTGCACAGTATGTTTTAACTTGTGGACCACACAGAACTGTGGATGCTGCACATCTAACACTTTTATCACTTTATACCTACACCTTAACCTGAATCTGTGAAACAACCTGAATTTACAGAGAAAAACTCCTTAAGGTGTTTTACCTTTCTTTCCCTCTTTTCTGGTTTAGAGCACAACCCTGCACATGTCTGAACTGGCACAACCACAGAAGAGTTGGCAGTGGACAGGAGTCTCCCAAGCCAATGTAGTGCCAGAAAAACCGCAGCCCAGATCACTACTACTTCCACAGGGGGCTTTTTTTGTTGAAAGCCATTAGAAGACATTAGTAATTTATCTGCTTTTTATTCAACAATACAACAACATATTACTACACAAGCCCTAAGTACCCTACCAAACATAAGGTAAATAGTCCCACGAAGTTACTACACAGCATTGCTCCACAATACCCGGTAGCTAAAGGAATGAAAAATCTTTTGCATGTTACAATGTTCTCAACACCATAGCTTCTGCCCACCCCAGAAACCTCACTGCATAAACTCCGTAAAAATCCACAACTCTGTTCTGCTATAACTAACAGGAAAATAAATCAAGAGCCTATCACAAGAAATGCTCTCTTTGCCACTGCCATCTGTGTCATTAAATCTTAAGCTCTTATTGTAGTCTCAGGAAGGCAGTAGGCAGGTGCTAAACTGTTTAAGGTTTTACAGGTCAAAACCAACACCGCAGCCTCTGGTTATCAGGAAAATCTCTGTGGAGCTCAAAGAGCAGCAACAACTTGCAATATGAACGGTCAATATCTGCTCACGTCATCCCCGGTCTGCACGCTGACAGATACTGGAGAGCGTATCAGGGTAGTGTTGCTGTATGTTTGCTTTTTGCTTGCGCTTTCTGTAGAGATGTGCTATGAGATGTCATTGTATTGGTAAAAAGAACCTTTCATCTGATCCACCGTGGTCACTCTGGTGTTCTCATAAAGTCCCAAACGGACAAAACCAAAATGACCACTGTTTGTGTGGAAGGAAGAACAGGTTAGAGCTATTGTAATCAGTGGTAGCTTTAAGTAATGGAGTTTGAGGAGAGTAAGGAAAGACAGTACAGAGACCTAGTCCAGCTTGATCTAAACCCTCAACTATAGCAGAGCAGAAGTTTTCAGGGGACTGAGTGGGATCCCTTGGGAGGTAGCTCTAAAAGGGCCAAAGAGCACAGGAAAACTGGAAGATCTTTAAGGACAACATGAAAGTGCAAGACTAGTGCATCCCACTACTCATAAAAGCAAGAACGGCAGATGTGGAACACATGGCAGAGCTCCAGTGCGAAAAGGCAGTATATAGCAGGAGGAGCAAGCAGGGACAAGCTACCAAGTACAAACACAGAAATATTGCACAGGCACACAGGGGTGGTGTCAGGAAAGCCAAAGCTCAGATGGAGCTCAGATATGTAGGGAATATCAAAGGCAACAATAAATTCTACCACTACACCAACAGCAAAAGGCTGGACAAGGAAAATGTGGTCTGGTGTCAGAATGAGGTGGGTGAGCTATTGACAGTGAACACCAACAACACCAAAGTACTCCACTGCCTCTTCTGCATCAGACTTCACCAGCACAGCCTTCATGCTGAGAGACAGGGTTCAAGACAAAGAATCACCATTCATGAATGAGGACCAACTCATGGGAATTACCTGAGAAGACTCAACCCTAACAAGCTCATGGGACCCACCTGCTTGCACGCACAGGCATTGGAACAGTTGGCCGATGTTCTTGCAGCACCTTTCTCTACCATGCTTGAAAGGTCCTGGAGACCATGGGAGACCCCTGATGACTAGAAGAAATAAAACGGTGCACTCCTCTTCAGAGAAGTCCAGAAGGGTGATCTGGGGTGCTACAGACCAAGGACACTCCCTTTGGTCCATGGAAAAGAAATTATAGACTGAGTCTTCTGGGAAGAGACTTCTGGGCACCGTGAAGGAGGAGAAGGTGCCTTGGAACAGTCAGTATGGATTCATCCTGGGTGAATATCACTAATGGTATCCAATCCTACCTTTCCTTCCTCATCAAGAATTCCCTCTTCCACAGTGCAAAACAGAAGCCCACAATTGATCTTTTATGAGTTTATGCCTTCCTGTTCACAAATAGCTGTTCATTACTAAAAGAGCAAAACCACCAGAGAAATCCAGGTGCTGGAGAACTACCAAGCCAGAACACGACCATGCTGTATCCAAACCATCTATCTGGCAAAAAGCTATCAATAAAAGTGGCAAATACCATGGAAGGGCACCTAAAGTGTTAAAAACATAACCAAGCATATCTGTAACCCAGACAGGAGAGGGTGATGATGCTCTCTTCCAAGGACAAACTGATGCAACTGCTAGGGAATTTCCAGTAACCCACCTACCACAATGGCATAAGCTCCACAGACAGCATCACAGATGAAGGACAAAGCCAAAGTCAGTACCTTGGTATCAATATTGATCTAGTGTAAATTATGGAAGTAGGAAATGGACGACAAACAGTGCCAGAGCAGCCTAAGAAGCTGGGATGCAGGAGACACCCACGTGGCTGGTGTCCCCACAAGACACAAGGGGACTGGAGGCATTTGGAGGGGACAGGGCTGGGGAGGTTGATCTGACATGAGCTCTTCCGTGAACAGCCCTCGCTTGCGAAGATCTGCTGTCCTCTGCCTATTGCATCCCCAGCACCTCTCCTCCTCTGCCAGCCCCTTGCTCCCTGCCCCCAATGAGCCAGGGGTCCATGGCAGGGGTGGCCTGTGTGGAGTTGCCACAGGCCTGAATGTCCTTGTCTGCCTGGGCTCCATCCTTGGGCAATGGCAAGCACAGGCAGCAAGGGAGGATGAACACTGCCTTTCACTGCTGTTGGCTTTTTTGGCTGTGGTTCCTATAAATTTCTATTGTCTTTAGCAATGCAACCAAGCAATAACAACATTTGTAAAAGGATGTCTGTGAAAGCAGATGCCCCCTAAATAACGGTTTATTAAATACTCATCCTTCCAGTGTGAAACAAAGCCAGGGGAGGGCCATGAAGAAATTAAAAAAGGGTAAAAATAAAAAAAATAAAGAAAACAGGATCCTTAAAGTAATTTATGTAAGGGCTTATCTCCATGGGGAGAAATAAGGAAAAAAAGCCAATAATGCTAAAAAAATATATATCTCTTTCAGTACTTCCCAGCAGGGTACAGAACAAGAGTAAAATACACATTAAAAAGACTATTTATGAGGCAACCTCAGAGAGAAAAGGAGAGTTAAGAGAATATCAACAAACACCTGAAAATTAGAAGTAATTCCTTCTCATAACAAACAACAAAGATTAAAATAATTTTGGTACTATCATAACATAGTGGCATTTGTCTCATGCTGCTGAAGTGTCCTGTGATACTGTAAATTATTGAGTTATACTGGCTTATGCTTATTTTTCTTAAGCTAGCCAGTATATAATAAAAATACAATAACAACACACACTCACACAATACTTCTCGCTTCAAGTATCTCAGTGTCCTTAAAGAAATAAAGTGTAGCGATTATCCAAGGGAGAACCAGGAATATAGAAAGATTTCACTTCACCCTGACCCAAAACAAAGGGAAAGAATGAGAACCCAATCACTTCCATTTCTATTCCATTCTGAACATACCCATGTGCCTTGTTGAACAAAATACATACCATCATAATGAACTGACTAATGTAATGAGTATTTAAAAAAAAAAAAACAAACATTAAACTCGCTGGTGAGTAGAACAGAGATGAGGTATAATGATTCACTTTTCTCCTAGTGAAATAATGGGAAGATGTTGTAAGTCACAATTATTTCACTGAGATGTTTCAAAGGAAAACGTTTTAAATACTCTGAACTGTGAAGAAGTTACCATGCATCAGCAGATCTGCACTACCCATCTATACACATAACCACATGTGGAGGTATATGTGAGGTAATTCAAGGTAGCTTTCTTGTTAACAGAGGTGGGATTATCTAGCCCACCTTCACTGGTTTCTCCATCAGCACAGAGGGACTACGTTCGCGTGGAACCTATTGAATTTTACTGCTGTTGCAACCGGAATTAAACTTTAGATGCCCTACCAGGTAAGTTGCCAGATCAGAAAAGTAACTGCATTTTAGATGCTAATAATTGTTTTGCATGAAATCTAAAACTCACATTACTGTGTTTTAGAATTGCATTGCACTGTGACACAAAACGACAGAAACCTGTGTTGAGTTTCAACGCAGAAGTGCAACAGGATTTGGGACTACAGTGCTGTACACTAGCTGACACATGGCATGCTCTGCGCTCCCATGACTACAGCTTTAATACCTTTCTGATGGGATTCAAAAAGCAAAAATTCATACCTCACTGGTTCCTCAATTAGGATTGCAAACCAGATCAAAGTTACAGTTAAACTGTGGATATTGGATTCCCCCCAAAAAACAGAACATGGAATGCACACACGAGTCACTGGAAATGAGGTTATCAGGGGAAATAACCTAAGTCCGGATATTTGGACGGTTGATAATGTTTCTTACACATTTTTTTACATTTTTATTTTTTAATGCAGTAAAGGAAATGTTGAGTTTTCACACCTCTATAAAACAAACAATTTTTAACTGAAAATGTGTACTTAGAAATTAATAGTAACCGACAGATATACCGCTTGTATGTACCATGCTTGTTTTTCTTCAGGGATACCGTTTCTCGGCTGAATAAATCTTCTATGAAACTCCCATCACAAGCCTTGGTAGCAGAGCAAGCTGAGAGGTCATATATCATCGAAAGAGCGGACTGGCTTCAAGGTGAGCTCACAAAATAACTGACTGAGGATAGAAGACAACCAAACCATAATCTCACAATGCACTTCAGCACTACGCTCAAATCAAAGGGTTGACTTTCCTTCTCCCAAAGCCAACATTATTTTTGCGGTCCATATAAGCACGCAGAAGTTTTATCAATTCATCCATTTAACATACGACGTGTAACTGATTTTTCTACAGCACTGTAACAATATTAAGTTATGCTAATTTCTGAGTAGTATCGCACATTCTCTCTGAAACTGTTTCCAGTCTTGCAGATACAATATTATCCTTCTTTATCAAATGCATTCTCACAAAATCTAACTTTTTATTAAGTGAAATCACCTCCTTGCTGCCATTCTATCATAGATATGAGAAATCTCTTTCTGGCACTGTTTGCTGAACATGAACTGTTTGGAATAGAGATCTTTCTCTCCTTCATTCCTTTTAGACTTGCTACTACATTCCTAATACATATAATCATTATAACCTAAAGAGGCCCATTAAAGCAGTGTCTAAGCACAACTTCTGATTAATTGAACCAAGATATCCAGGGTCTGCCCTTTATTTGTATAGTGCCTAGGGCAATGAAGTCCTCACCCACAACTGAAAACCTCCCTGTTCCTACCTTACATACAAACAATACCAGGCAGAATAAGGAGCACATTCTCTGCAGTGCTCTTTAACAGCCATCTCAACTGCCTAGGAAAGGAAAGCAATGGCAGACAGCAGCCAGTAAATTAAGTCTCAGAGGATCTGGGATCCTCCTCTTAGTGAGAATTTCAGACAGCATCATACATCTTACAACCCCACCTGCATTTTCTATCTGTAAACTCAGTTAACTTGGCAAAAAGACTGCCTGGCAAGCGTGATAGTGAGTGTGCTGACTGAGCTGGTTAAGCTATCATCTCCTATTAGTCTTAAATCTATTACCTTTCTATGGTGCTTTTGTGTCTGATGCCTGGGGAAAAAAAATCCCAAATAAATAAATCACACCTACAACCATGTTACAAAAGCCTCTTAGCTCTATATTCTAGATGAGGGCTGACTTCAAAAGGAGTAAGGAACATGTGCAACACTGTAAATACTCAGTATTTGGCGAGACAGCAGTGCAGAAACACGCCCAAAGTAGGTAGTTTGGGTCCCCGAAGCAGTAAAGGTGTCTCGGGATGTAGTTTCAGATACAGTTAACAATCTTTAACTACAGGTCTTTGTCCAAAGCAGCATCCACAATCTTCTTTCACCCCTTCCCTCTCCATAGGGTAAGATATTCATTATTTCCTAACAGCGTGGCTGCAGGATGTATACAGCCTTTCCCTTTCTCCTGTTAAGATTGAGTTTCCTTGGATCAGGGACCAGTTGACCTAACTCTCCCCGACGTCATTCAGTCTCTAGGAACAGATAGAGCAGGAATGCCAGGTTGAGAGCAAAGTTGTAGGAGTTGTGTCCCTTTTACTCTTCATGCAAGCTTCCACTTAACATGAAACAGCACCCACAGTATTTATCAGCTTGTGGGGCTTCGCTTTGCTTCATCCAACTGATGCAGCTTTGGTGCACCCTTTTGGGAAGGGTTTTCCACCCTTCTGGGTTGCAAGCGTATCCTTCAGCAGTGCTTGGGGAATATAGCTGAAAAGCAACTAATGAATAATATTATCTGTGTTTCTAAAACATCAATAACACTCCTTGAGTATTATCTATTGCAAGACGGAGGAAACCAACACAAAGTGAAAAATACTTGAATAAAGCAGAGATTCGTAAATTACAACAACAAATACTAGTACTTTTTCTTCTAATAACACAAAAATGTGCATAAGCTGAATGAATCAAGATGAAACAGTTCCCCATACAGTAAAGGAGCAAACTTTGCTATTGAGACTACTCTCAGCTGAATTTCAATAGGTATTTTTGGAAATCATTGAAAATAAAACAGATTTTTGTCACTATTACCCAAGCTGAAGTAGAACATGTTTATGTATATAACGACATAAGCATGGCTGGTATTTTTCAGACATGAGACAACAAGATAATTCAGCTGGAGATGAAAGACAGAGAACAGCATTGGCTTGTTAACAGGTTTTGTCATTTTAGCAATTTTTTTCACAATTCAGCCATGATAAGGCATGGAGATGGAGATGGATCAAACGGAATTAAGAGCTGAATTCAGAATAAGATACGTAATCTTCAAATAATTATTTGAGGGGACAAAATGCAGGCACAGGAATGGATGAGATAGCAGTTCTGGAAACAAAAAGGCTGATGAAAATTAGAGGTTCATTATTCTCTGCAGTGGAAGACTAATTGTGGGACACAAGTCCGACATTCACATCTCCTTTTAACAAAAGCTTATGGCCCAGCTCTGCAAATACTTGAAAAGTGTAACTTCATGTGGCTACATCAGACACATTTACGCATTTTTAGAAACTGGGCCACATCCTGAAATGACCAACAAGGCTTCCAGACTTCACACTGAAGCCAGTCAATACTTCCCATTCTAACTTCTTGATAGTCGCCATGAGCTAACAAATTCACTGCCCAGTCTGTATTACCATTTAAATTAATCCAGCCTCTGTACAGTTTTACAATGAGGATTATTACTTTTCAAAATAATTTTTGGCCTAGCCAAAGAATCAGTACTTTTTTCCTGCTGAAGTACCCCACCTTCACCTACATGGGGAGGGCCCACCTTTTTCACATGCTTCTCTGAAGCTGGTTACTGGTTACAAAGATTTTACTGCAGATCAAAAAGATCTAAAGCTTTAGGTCATTGGAGGATATTAAATGATAAGCAAATTCACATTTCTAAAGTAATTCTACCAATTTATTAGCAACGCCAGCTCCTGTTCCACAGTAGGGTAGATAATAACAAAGTCTTGTTAAAGGGCAATGCGATATCTTTTATGTAATATCTTTTTTTCATTCGTGATGAAGTCATTAAAGCAGCACTGTGTCTTCTTGAAGCCTCAAACAATAGTCTGCATTAAATCTCCTGTGCAAAATTAAGGACAGTAGTTCACTGGAAAAATAAGTAGCTGTTCTTGCTAATGCTGATGACCTTCTAAAAATCATTAAACCATTCTAAGTTGGCGATGATAAAAAAAAAAGCAAAACTGTTTTAACTTTTTCCAAAGCAAAGATAAAATCCATTTCTCTTGTAAATACTTTTTGTTCCAAATTTGCCAGTGACCTAAATATCACAAGGCACGTCTCCCTTACAGCATGCCTAAATCCCATTCTCCAACAAGCATCTAGCTTGAACTCAGTTTTTTAAACCTGGGTGGGTAAAGGTCTGTCTTTGCTGAAACAGCGCAGGATGTAGCTCCCAAGTCCTGTCCTCCTTTAGTCACAAGTTCAAAGGAACTGGTGCATGGGACACAGCTGAAACACAGGCATCAGCTCAAATTTCCTTTCATCCACAGCTAGAGACTGGGCTGGTTTGCCATGGGAGTAGCTCGCACAGCTTAATTCTCCCAGGGCTACCCTAAAATTTCAGCTGAAGTACACTTTCTTCGTTTGCTTATTCCTTATTGCATTCTAAATCCACCTTCGCTTCCTCTAGATATGAATCATGAAACAAAACACCTCCTAACAAGAAAGTTCAAGATTCTGGAGATCATGCGCAGGTGATAGAGAACCTTACGTTATACTTAATGTCTCCTGCAAAAAGACCAAGGACTCCAACAGGAAAACCAAAAGCAACACGGGAATATAATGGATAGATTGCCTGGCTTGGTATCCAAATACAGCGGAAAATGCTAGTCTTGGGTCAATGATTTGCTCTGTCCTGGTTGTCATCTACATTATAAGACTTCTACTACCACCACAACCACTTGTAGTCAAGAGACAACACCTGGTGAAGACCAAGTTACTCAGAGCAGCACAAGAAAGATGAATTTCTGATGGATGAAATGCACACAGCCAGATGGTGCCTATTTCACCATAGCCGTATGCCACAAAAGGTAGGTGGGGAACCAACTTCAGGTTAAAAGCTCGTTCTGTTTGTATAAAATCTTTTTTTCCCTCCTCCTCCTCCTCTTGTGCTTCCATTTTGGTGGAGTAAGTGTAAAAGTAAGGAGAATGTTACTTCTTTCTGAGCTTTTTATTTCTATGTTGTCAGGTTACTGCAGTGAGCGTTGTTCACTTTACCAAGGTTGCTAACCAGGGGTATTTTCTACTGCTTGAGTCAACGGGATGGTGGGTTCCTGGTTCACAAACTGTAAGGCGACACATGAATTTCAAAAAAAGGCTTTTAATAAAGTCCTAGGATAAACACATATTGTTTAGTGACTAAACTCATCAAATTATGAATAAATTGAAACCCTGCAGTAAAAAGGGACTCAAACACTGTGATCATGTCATCTGCTGGAGTAATCCACGAAGCCAGCATTGTAAACATACCATCATGAGGACAATTCTCATTTGAAGCAGCGATGTAGGCATTTCGCTTATCTCCTTGTTGTCTTGGAGCCAAACACAGCATCACAGGGGTTCCTTCTGGCCCCTGCTCTTTGCCAGTAATCCATCACCAGCACCAAGCGACTCCTAAGAAAATCTTTGCACTTTTGCCTCACCTACAGCAGTAACACACAAGACATGCTGGAGACACGAAGGTGGCGAGGTGCACTGTCACCCGAGTGGGATTTGACCCAGACGCAGGCTGCCGGCCCTCCAAGCACATATGCTTGCCTCCACACAACAACTGCCCAGAGCGGGATTAGACTCTCCTCGACTGGCTGCTCACTCATCAGGCCAATGCTGCAAGAGCCAGAGCACCGGCTGGGTGTCCCACACAGCACTGCATGCATGCATGGCCAAATCCATGTTCCTCCAGCAAGGTGCCTCCTGTGAATCCCACCTTGGAGGCCATGAACCACAAGGGACAGCTAATCAAAGCGCAGCTACTGAGAAAACACCTTTTCTGGCTGACATATTCACATGTCCCGCAGGAAAAGCGTTCAATATCCCTACAAGAAACAGGCACGTATCCTTGGAACTCACAATTCATTTAATCTTAATTTCAACAAAGTTCTGCAGTAACTGCTTTGTAAACACACATCGCCAATGACACAGAGACCAATACCAAGCTGCTTAGCTATCACACGTGGCAGCTTCCCACACTGCAACAGCAACTTGAGGAACAATCCTCTTTGCTTCACTACACATTGTACGGTCTTGCTCCGACTAGGCTAAGCCAGATCATCGCCTAGCACCATCAGGAAATCTTTCTGTTGCCACTGGAAAGGGCTGGAAGCTGATGCTAGATCAATTCCATTAAAAATTAGGTACATTCTTTCACAAGAATGGGTAACTACTAGCATAGCTGTGGGAGGTTTTTCACCACAATAAGTTTTAAAACCAAAGATTTTTATTTGAAATACAGGCTCAGACTTAAACAGGAGACAATTCAAAGTGGTCCCAGAGCCATTCTCAGACAAAAGATCAGATTACAATATCCCGGCTCCTCTAAAAGCCTCATTAGCAAGGCATGGCAACTCAGTGCTCTCTGGTCTGATCGCTCAGCAGTTACCACCCTGACCGAGGGCCATTGGTGCTCCAGCTTCTGTTGGTTTCACTCTTCCACAACTGACACAGACTTCAAGATCCCCTAACCAGACATGAAACTTCCTTTTCATAGCCCTTAAACCATCTCACTTTGACCCTTGCAAAAAATCTAGAGCCAACAGCAGATACCAAGCAGGAACAGGAAAAAAAACCCAGCTGTCTTCCTACAGGTTTTGGAAAAGTTTGCCTAGTCTTGTCTGGTGTTCAGCATCCTAAGCGAGGAAGCTTTGGCTGCTACCTTCAGAAGACTCAAAATGTCATCTTAGTTTGCAGATTTTCAAAGTAGAAATCACATCTCCCTGTATAGGCATACGCTGCAATAGAGATGCAACTCTAGGGATTTTGGGCACTATAATAACATAAACAGACATTGCAATTTCAAATTCATACTACTTGGATCACACTTTAGTTCTCAATCCGTGCTTCTCAGCTATGATATTCATCTTCCCAAATAGCTCCACGTGCTGATTTTGGTAATCACATCCTTCAAACATTTGTCCCTGTTATGTCTACCAACTTCTACATATTCAAAACAGTCTCTGAAGCACATGTTAAACATCTGTTTCAACCACCTTTCTCTTTAGAGTTTAAGCTGTTTGCTAGAAAACTGCCAACCTAATGGCTGGCTCCTCTGTTAGTGAACTGGAGAATTCATTTTGCATTTATTGATTGTTCCCTAATGAAGAGTCATAAAGGTGCCAGAGACTCTTGACCAGACACTACTTAATTAGTACCGAAGCACATAAAATCCCAAATCAAACTTAGCTCTTTGTCGAACGGCTCAGTCACTGGAAAAGGAAAAGATGACATCATTTTCCGCTTACAGAGAACTCTGTAAAATTTTATTAAAAAAACCCTAAGGAAATATTAAAAATATATAAATTTTTCATTTTCTTCCAGTTTCTGAGACACCAAATAGGTCTTCCGGAATCAAATCACATTGTGCTAAAAGAAGTATTCTTCATAAAGGACCCAGCAATATGCATCAAACATAGAATTTATTTTAAAGTATGACAAATGCAAATACCAATAAAACATGTCTTATGAACAATATAGAGAAAGTTTTACGATACATGCAAAGATATAATGCAAAGAATCCAGAAGGTATTAAAAACTACCTCTAATGGATTTGTCTTTTCATCATCGTGGCTCATACAAATTTCTGAGGGTACTTCCTCTCAAGAAGGCAGAGAGATGAGCAAGAACTCCAGTAAATGTCGAGGCTTTTTTCCTCCCAAACTTAAAGCATCAAAAACATCCTGAATAACTGATATCTCCTCACAAGTCTTTCAAAATAAGTAATCCTGAAAGGTAATTCCCTCTCTTCCATATCACTTAAATTCTCCATTAAATAATTGAGAAAATAGCAGGAAGGAAAAAAGCCAACTAACAGGAGGCAGCAAACGCCCATCCCCACATGGCAATAGCATTGCTGTTTCTGTTGTGCTCTCTGAAGCTGAACGCATCTGAGTTCAGAGCGTACAGCTTGGATTCTTTGGGACAACATAAGATACACACGAGGAAACCAAAGAGTCAGGAAAACACAAAATCCATTAAATACAGATACCCTCACAGTAGTCCACAATCCCTGATATAATTATTACAACATATGTAAGAAAATATCCTTAATACATGTAAAACCACAGTCTTCCATTTTCCTAAAATCTACCACTCCAATGCCAAACACTTGTTCTGCAAAAAATTCTAAATCCTGTTCATGATTTCTGTCCTGTATTCAGCAGTCGACATGATACCAGCTTTAACCATACGTAGCTTCTAGCCCTTTTATCATAATGATAAAAAAGTGTATTCCACCAGAAAGCAAGCAGGTTTGCACAAACAGAAAATGGATCAGGACAAGCATATAGAGGATGAAAATACCACAGTAAGGCAAATGTCCCCAAAAAGCAGAATATCAAAGATATGTTCAGGCTTCTCCAACATACGAATTTGGCTTCTTTACCACAATCCGTTATCCTTTCCTGTTGTTTTTTAAATGGCACCTTTTTTTGTAATCATAAAATTACACCACCAGTATCTCGGCTTTTCCAGGTAATTTCAGTAAGTCTTCTACAGAGTTTTGTTTTGTGCTCCCAGCAGATGAGACTAGATGCTCACTGGTACAGTTCTCAAGAAAATTAGCTCCAAAACAGCAGAAATTAAGAAAACCATAGAAAAGAAAATGACAATACAATGGGAGGGACAGCTAACCAGAGAGAAGCTCGGGAAGGGTCACCAGGGTGCAGCGGAGTGAGGCAGCACAGAAACCTCTGCTTACCCCTTGCTCAGATTCCAGCAGCTCTGTTTTGACTCTGACTGCCGGCATCCCATCAAGCATTAACATTCTGTTCTCAAAGGCGCTGATGTCCTAAAACAAAACCAGACAAGATTAATTAAAAAAAAATTATGAGAAATACTTTAATTCACTGGTATAGTTCTATGACGTTGTAGAAGTAAGTTTCTTTTAGCAGAAATCAAGTTAACAAAGATGTAGTATTAATTTCAAGGAGTAGCTACCAAATTATTACTTCTGTTAAAATAGTAAGTTATACTTCCAGTCATCCTTAAAAGAGAACTAATCTTTGTAAGCAACAAAGGAAAATCATCTCCAATGACTATTTTTTAATTTGAAATTAATCATGCAAATGCATTTAAGTTCCTTGCTTCAGAACTGGAAAGGAGAGCAGCGATGTCAAATAGCTTCAGGTTTTTGGCAGTATACTTAGGCATATCTGATTTGAATCAAAGCATCTGTTACTTCTGTATTACCTAGAAAAAGCATATGCTGGAACTCAGAGAAGTTAAAGGCCTGTACACACACACATCCCATAAATTAACACACATCAACAACGCCTCAGATTTCACATCATTCATTACCTTGCAAAGTTATCAGCATTTGTCAATGAAAATCTCCGTACACTCACCTCTGACACAAAAGAAACAAAAAAGCATGTTAAAAACATGCATTGTCCTTGTAGTAACGGGCAATACATGATGAGAGCTTCAACCCGAAGAGAAATTTGCAGAAACGTGCTTCCCTGAATCAACATCCCTGCTCTGAATGTCACATCCCGCTGTTGTTGGAGCAGTTTATGCAGACACGCAAAACAACCTCTCGTGCCTTCAGTTCAAACACTGCCTCAATCTGCGTCAATCTTCTACTGCAGCCAAGGCTCAGTGCTGGTATTTGAAAGCCAGCCCCTTCAACTGCCATTTAGTTTGGACAACATGGAGAGAACAGAAGACATTTTATCCCTCAAGCTAGCATCTGACCATACAAATCCAGACACACTGGTCAGCGGTACAGAAATACAAAGACGTCACAGCTTTTTCTCAAATAGCGAAACCACCGCATGTATCGCTTATAAGTGACACATTCCCAGCCACTTATTTATCTGCAGCCACGTTTGGAAGGCAGGAAAGAGACACTGGAAACTCAGCTCTGCTCTAACCGTTACCTCATAGCCCTCAATAACCGCCCTGTTAGGGAAAAACGTTTTCCCTATGTTTCGTGGGCAGCAGATCTGTCCAGTACCGTGTGGTGCCGTTACTCATAAAGAATATGTTCATAGCCCTGTTTCTTACCATGGCTGTTTCAGAGGAATTTTAAGAAAAATGGTCTGTCCTAATGGAGCTTCCAAAATAAATTTTAAAAATTTAAACATTTTCTTCTTTTCAATTAATGCACCTTGTCCCAGGATCTTCATTTTCAGGGATATAAATACTGCAACAACTATTTATTTTTTGTGTACTCCTTTATTATAATTTAAATACCACACTGAAAAGCAGGGAAACCGATATGCCCATGCTCCAACATGATGCCACAGACAGAGTAAATGACCTGCCTAAAATCCCCATCGCCCTCACTTTGAACCCCACGTGTTACTGCACACACAGATATGATTTGATACTACAGGCCAGGCAGGAACTTGATGGTAAAGCAGATAAGCAAATACAACAGCAAATGCAAATGCAATCTCCGTTTTTTCCCTCAAGAAGTAGATTTAGATAGTTCACAAAAAGCACTGAATACTTCAGTTACAAAATTTCAGATCAAACAAGTAATTTTCAGAAGAACCCCTCTGCGTTCAAACCCACGTGAATGAATATGAATCAAGGCGTGTATCTACTGCATTTTAAGCATGACACTACAGACACTGCCTGTGTCTTCTCAGTAATTTACTTTGTGCACCTTCATCTTTGTTCAGCGTGTTCAGGCGTGAGGTGGGGAGAGAGCAGGAGGTGCTCTGATGCCGCAAAACAGCTAGCTGAAATTGTTCCAGGCTTTACATCCCTTTTTCCAGCAAGGGCAGTGCACTGTTTACTCATCAGAAGCTGATCTCAGGTGTCACTAAGCTCCAGCGTTTTGGATGTGGTTTGGGGTGGAGCAAGAGCAGGAGCTAGCACCACTTCTGCAAGCAGAGAGGTCCCTCTCCCTTCTTGATTTATATGCAGCACAGTTAAGTTTTACAGCAAGATCAGGAATATACCATCATCGAGCATCCCTGAGGCTGTTTAGCTCACAGACAAAGAAGGATGAGCTGATGTTGCTTTGTGTCCATGAGGAGGTCTTACCTGCCTGAAAGGAAGGGACGAGGCTGGCTTGCACAGGAGGTGCAGGCAGGAGAAGGGGGGAAGACAAAGCGCCACTGAGGAAAGGCAGGTTTAATGAACTGTTAGAATCTGATTAGAGGCTAATGTCCCTTTTAGTGCTTTGTACCAATTTGCAGCTGATATACTTGAACCATTTTTCCCCACTGGCTGTGATAAACTCATTAGTTTTAAAAATGCAAGCTAACCAAAGCCTTTCAAGTTTAAAACTGATAAATCATGAAAACCTGACTAGTTCATGTACCATTTAACACATTTACATTTAACTAAATTTTCATAGCGCTTGCTTCCCCTTTTGTTCTCTAAAATCATATTTCTTAAAAGCAGCGCTCTGCCTTTTGAGCACTGGTCTGCAGACAGAATGCAGGGAATAGCTCTGGCTTTTGGGTCATTTATAATTCAGAGTAGCGATAATCACAGAAGTAGTCTGGAAAGAACCTGTTTGATCCCTTCTGCATTTATAACTGAAGGACACTGTGTGACACATCCAGGGGGCCACTGTCTGGTAACAGCTGAGTAGATCCAGTTTGTGTGCTGTACCTATGGATGACATGATTAGCCCAACAGTCACCCAGAGAGCTGGTCTTTCCAAAGTGTGCTCTCCTGATATAACCAGCGTTTCCGCTACAGTATGTTCAAAGCCATTCAGCAAATAGGATGTAATTGTCGAGGTTTGCATAGAGTAGGTAGTCATCTAAGGCACAGGGGCTTAACTTATCCCTGTGGGGGCTGGGCATGTGAATAGAGTTCCCCCACGAGCTTCTCTGGTCGGCCAGGCAGATGGAGCATCCACACCTGAGTGAGACCAGGCTGCTCCAGCGCCCCACATTAGTTGATGACACTCAGGAGACCGACCAGCAGAGACAGCCAATATGATGTGTGGAGTCGAAGCATTGTTCAGGCCACAGTCATGGCTCACTCAACTCACTTCATCAACCATGGCAGCTAACTTCTAGCTCCCAACATTGCCCAGGCGAAGGTGACCCAAATTCATGTGACAAACCTTCCTTCTCTATCTCCTCCCTTCCCATCCCAACCCACCACCTGGTGGACTCCAGTCACCTACGTAAAACACATAGCAGATGTATGTCTAAAACTGGGCATATAATCAAGCCAAACACTACATGACCTCAGCAAGAGCAACCTCTCTTTCTCAGTGCCATCCATAGGAGCCTTCCACTAATCACTTTTGGACATTTATTCCCTTGAAAGATTAATTAAAACCACAAATTATACCCAGGTTTGCATGGGCAACTACTGTTAGAGCAGTTCTTACAGAAGACAGATAAGCTTTCAAGCTTACAAGCTCTTCTGAGAAGCTACGGCAATTCATCTAATAACAAGACTCCCTGCTGCCTAAAAGGCCTGTGTTTCCAGTACAGCACTGCTGCTACTACAATGAGCGTTTTCTTCATGTGGATGACTTTCTGTTTCAAGTTTGATTAATGAAATTATCTTCAGCTACTTTAGAGGAAGAGAAAACAAAAACTTGTATCTCATCCTGGTACAAAACGCCCCAGCATGCTGTAGTGCTTATTTAATCATGAATAACGCTATTATGAAATTTGGCTCCATTCATGAGAAGGGCTGTGGCGGTGTAGCCAAGTTTTTTATTTGGGCAAGCCATATGTTTGAGCATCACGCTGCAAACTTTTAAGAACAACAGGGGAACTGGTGCCACAACCAACATCCTGTCCACCAAAGAAACCCCTAAACCCCTTCCATAATTTCTTCCAAGCACAACATGACAGAAACTGCACATCCCCACTCCACACCACAGTTGTTTTCTCTCCCACTTTCCAAGATTTTCATGTCTAGCTGCTCAGCACTAAAGCATGAGAAATTAAACAATGCTCTCCCAGACCTGGCCAGACTGTGATGGGCACAACTCCATGCAAATCCAAGAAAGAAAGCAGTGACCTCAGGCTTCAGAGCACTCAGAACCTAGACCTCCTATTTCCTGCATGGATGAACAAACATTTCTGTTCCTGTGCAAGACAGTCTACTCCCCTTGTTTCATCTCATGAATGCAAGAGATATACAGAAACAAGGTGGATGACGCTAGTCACTGCTGTCACTAATGAAGGTAACAGGCTTATTGAGTCACGCTGAAGAGCTGCACACTGGCAAGACAAAGCCACTGCCACTGATGGTTCTGAATTTTTCCAGGAGACACTAGATATGCTCAGCTGACAATTGAATGCTTTGTAAACTCTGGTGAGCTGACCATAGCCAGATGGCCACCCAGCCGCTCTCACACTCTTCCTCCTTAAGATGACAGGGGAAGAAAATAAGATGGAAAAACTCATGGGTCACAATAAAGACAAGGAGATTGCTTATGAGATACTGTCACAGGCAAAACAGACTTGATCTGGGGAAAATTAATTTATTGCCAGCTAAAATAAAGTTGGATGGTGAGAAACAAAGACCAAAACTAAAATACCTCTCATCCATCCCTTTCTTCTTCCCAGGCCCAACTTTATTTCAACTCTTCCTTTGCTGTACAAACTTAACTTCTAACACGACACACTTTCATTTTTAAGAAATGAAGCATCAGCTGGGGGAAGAGCAGTCTCAAATTCAACATTCAAGCTACCATAAAGTTTAAAGGCAGTATGTTTGAATAGCTACAAGGTGAGAACAGTCCTTAAGCAGTCATTCTGTCTCAAAACTATGACTTACAACTTTCCCTGCCTCATCTTCTACTTAATTTTAAACAAGATTTCTGCACATGCGGTAATTTCTTAATTCATCATAATATTCTCATTTTATGGCTCTGAAATTTTGAGTCATTTTTGTGAAAACAGTGTTCTTCGGAGTTCAGAAACACGAATTTTAAAGTTTTCCTTTCTTATACAGGTATCTTAGAAACATCACTGAACTAACCAGAAAGTAGCCTACATCACTTATATGCCCTAACAATATGACTACCTTGTTGGTTTTTCTGAACACGAATCCCTCAATTTGTATTGTTCTTATTATTTACATTACCAGAATGAAGTTAGCCATCAGTCTAAGCAACAGACAGCCTAACAAACAGCTCAGGGCAAAAAACCTGAAGTGATCCACTCAAGGCAAAACTTTTGAAGGTATGACAGATCCTTTTAAGGATATGACTCGATAAGATTCCCAAAGTTTGAAATTGTTTCTTCTCTTTGTTTCAAGGCATACTAGAACAATGAAAGATTACTATCTCTTCTCAAATATAACTAGATAGGGAGAGGAAGCCAAGGAGAATGTCTTCTTTCCAAATTCTCACAGGAAAAAAAAAAAAAAAATCACTCCATTGTCTACTACCTTGATCTCCTGAAGACCTTCACTTCCAAAGGAGTCCTTTATGTACAATACAATGAGATTTGTTAGTCACTTAAATGTAGTTATCTCTAGGGTGAAGCACAGCAGTTAACATTGTGGCAGTATATGAGCGGTTCATTCCACAAAGTGAAGGAAACAACTATCCAATAGAAAATAAAATTAAATTTATGTGGCTAGAAGATAATCACTCAACTGGGAGTTCTGCCAGGGAATCGGGGTTAACAGCCCATGTCTTGCCATAAGATCTTCATCATACGTAATTATGTCTATAGCTGTGTGAAATGTTCATAATGAAAGCAGAGGTTCTGGTAGTTCTGCATTTTACTCCGAACTTGAATTTCCAGTCAAATTCACCAGAAAGTAAAAGAAACATTTGCATTTATTGATGCTTCAAGGAAAACCAAAACAATTTCTTAAGAAAAAAAGTGAAGCTTAAACTTCATACTGTTTTCATGTGAAACTGGGTGGGGTTGATTTGAGATCATTCCAATTCAAAATGAAATCCCTTCAGTGAGAAGAGAACGCAGAGTTTGCAGAAGCATGGGTGACCAATATGGACATATAAACTGTGGTTTATGTCTTATCTAAAAACCAAAAACTTAAAACACCACAGCAATGGTCTTCTGGAAATATGCTAGGACAGCAGCGCAGCACTTGTGTGTGAAGAATAATTAACTAAAGCTAACAACAAGGTTATTTCTCCGTGATCTACATATATCTCTCTGTTTTGCTTTTTAGCCCTGAACTGAATGCAGGGTGGACCCTACTGCAGTGCATCAAATTCTGTACATCACCTCATGCCATAGGAGGCCATGGGAGGAGGACAGACTAGGTATAGGTATACGTATCATGGACACGCATCAACATGGCAACCAGTGATCACGGAGTCATCATAGCTCTAAGTTTTCCAGGAAGGCCACTGAGTGTAGCCTCTTATTACAACTGGGCATGCCAGGTACAGCCTAGACTTCAACGGCAGCTGTGACTCAATGCTGTCAATGCCTGAGATCCATGTACAACGGTTGGCCTTCAGATCGTGTTATCCTGCTGAGATCCTCCTCTGATGTATCAGACCACGTCCAGTTGTATCCTGCTGCTACCAGTACAAAGATGTACACATGTAACACAAGCTTCTTGAATTCCTATTCCGGTGCCTAGATCCCTTAGAAAAAAAACCCAATACTAATTTTGCAGACAGCAGGTTACCAAAAGTTGTTAAATAGCCAAATCTTTAAGGACGTAGCTATGTTTTAATTTGCTATGTATTTGTACAAATCTGTCTCCAGGGAAAAAACTCAAGTCCAGACGATATTCAGTGAAAAGAACCAAGAGCTTATGTTTTGCTTCTGAAGTCTTCTTTGTTTGTTTGGGTTTAAATTAGTTTTAGCAAATATAAATAGAAACGAAGAGATGTGGTCAGCTTCCAGGTAACAGAGAAGCATCAAGTGCATTGGCAACTAGAGGCCAATCAGCTATTTCTCACACTCAGCACTCAACCCTCTGAGCTTAGACTACTTAAAATCCCGTTACCTGAGCTCTGCTCTCCTGCCACTTTTAGCTGTCTCTACAAAGAATTAACGATCATTCCCATAGTATGTAATTCAGACACAATTTGTTGCAAGTAACAGTAGTTACACCAGAACTATAGTTTAACTTCTATCAACATTAATGGCTTCATTGTTTTCCTACTAATACAACATTCACAAAATACTTGATAAGATTTTTCTGAATACCAATGGTTTCATTAAGTATTTGTGGATTCTCTTTATCTTACACTTAAAAGTCCCGCAAAACAAAAAACCTCAGCTCCTCCAAAAAACATCAAAAAAAGAGAGACAAAAAAGCCATCATTTAGGAGACACACATACTTAAGTGTGGTGGGTTGATCCTGGCTGGATGCCAGATGCCACCATAGCTGCTCTATCACTCCCCCTCCTCAACTGGACAGAGAAGAAAAAAATATAACGAAAGGCTCATGGGTCGAGATAGGGGAGATCACTCAGCAATTACTGTGATGAGCAAAACAGACTTGACTCAGGGAAAATTAATTTATTACCAATCAAATCAGAGTAGAATAACAAGAAATAAAACCAAATCTTAGAACACTTCCCCCCATCCCTCCCTTCTTTCCAGCACAACTTCATTCCCAAATTCTCTACTTCATGCACCCCAGTGGCACATGGGGACAGGTAAGAGGGGCTGCAGTCTGTTCATCACATGTTGTTTCTGCCGCTCCTTCCTTCTCCAGAGGAGGACTCCTCACACTCCTCCCCTGCCTCAGCGTGGGATCCCTCCCATGGGAAACAGTCATCCATGAACCCCTCCAACGTGAGTCCTTTCCACGGACTACGTTTCTTAATGAACTGCTGCAGTGTGGGTCCTTTCCGTGGGGTGCAATCCTTCAGGAACAGACTGCTTCAGCTTGGATCTCCCTTGAGGTCACAAGTCCTGCCAGCAAACCTGCTCCAGCATGGGCTCCTCTCTCAATGGGTCCACAAGTACTGCCAGTAGTCTGCTCCAGTGCAGGCTTCCCACATGGTCAGAGCATCCTTTGGGCACATCCACCTGCTTTGGTGTGTGGTCCTTCATGGGCTGCAGGGGTACAGCTGCCTCACCATGGTCTTCACCATAGGCTGCAGGGGAATCTCTGGTCTGGCACCTGGAGCACCTCCTCCCCTTTCTTCTTCACTCACCTGGGCTTTGCAGAATTGTTTCTCTCACATATTCTCACACGTCTCCCCTAGCTGCTCTTGCTCCTGTGCAGTAACTTTTTCCACTCCTTAACTATGTTATCACAGAGGCGCTACCTCCATCACTGATGGGCTCAGCCTTGGCCAATTGCAGGACAAACTTCAAGCTGGTTGACATTAGCACTTTCTTACATAGGGGAAGCTTCTAGCAGCTTCTCATGGAAGCCACCTCTGTAGCCCCCCGCTACCAAAGCTTTGCCACGCAAACCCAACACATTAAGAAAGGGTAAGTTTGGAAAAAGCATGCACTGCATTTATTTTTACATTAGAATTAATTTAAAAAACCCCAACTTTTCACAATACTTCATGATTCATAATACTAAAATAAACTCTTGATATTTTCCTTTGGGTTTTTAAAGCACAGCTAAGTAGTGAAGACTACTATCAAGTGGACATTCACCACTTTTCACAAATAAAACTCACCTTAATAATTGACCTAGATTGCCAATTTTCCTTGACCACAGTTACAAATGAAGTTTGTTTGGTTTTTTTTTTTTAAAAAAATACAACTCAATTTCCAAGTAGTTTTCTGCTTTCTTATGTCAACTGTCCTCAAGTTTGGAGAACAGTCTGAAGAATTTGAAGCTTAGAATCAAAAACATCACCACCCACCCCCCCAAAAAATTGCAACAGGAAATCTAAAACAATTTTCATAGTTCTACAAATACTATATTGATCAAATTTACTAAAATATATACTACTTACCTTTACTATTAGGTGGGTTGTTGCCTCAATTATTAAACTTGAGAAAAAAAAATTACATGAACAGCTGGTGAGAACGGTTTCAGGTCAGCTTTTCATTCAAGAGGTTCCCCATCTTTTGCCTTTACCAAAAATTAAACCCAAAGTGTAGATAATCAAAAAGTAAGCCTCAGGTCACAAGATGTTTTTAATTAACTTCTGGTGCTAGGTGGGGTATGTAACATCAATAAAGTGTCAGAGGAATAATTCTGCCATCTGACAAAATTTTCCTGTCTGTTAATTGTCTACATTGTGACGGTTTTGTATTTGCTGAGCAAATAAGCATGGAATGACACTGCCCAGGAGCTTACCAGCAAATACACAGTGACTGAAATTTTACTCTGAATTCTGGCCTGACCTGCTCTGGTAGGAAAATGACCTGTTGAAAGCATGGAGGGCTGCTTGGAACACTTCCTCCCCACCTGCCAAGGTGCAAAGTCTGCTTCCATGAGGATAGATACGACATGGGCCCTGCATGCTGGACAATAAAAGGAGCATTTAGCATGTAACAGGTTTAGTCCAAAATTACTGCCCAAGATGTCGTGTGGCAGGCCAGATGGTCAAACATATCTTCATGGCAAAGAGCAGATAAGATGCTATCTACAGGGTCTCCTTGGCTCCACCGCTTCCTGCAGCCCAAATGGACCACCATCTCAAAGCGACAGTACCTTCAGCTCTGTCATTGCAAAGGCGCAGACGGAGCAGTGAAACAACTGCACAGGAGGTTTCATACGCCCGGACACCACTGCTTCCTCCATCGACTATGCTGGCCCTTTCCATCCTGGGTTTCAAAGAAAGCAAACATGCTATCAACAACACTGTGTCCCCTCCTGGAGCATGACTGGCCGACAGATCATCCCCAACTCTTTAGCTCAGGGAGAAAAAGGTTGCTCCCACAGGTGCTGTGTTTCCTCTCCTAGGATAACACACAGTTGTAAATTGTCAGTACCAAAAGTTGACTTCTTATAAGTCACAGACATTACAAACTATATCCTCTGAATAAGAGTAATAGAAGGTAATGCCATCATTAAATATGCCTATATACCTTCTAGCAGCTGGGCCACAGAAATGTTAAGGAGCTGATACTGCTCTTAGCCAGCAGAAGTGCTTCTCACTTACCTGAGAACTCCAACATATAACTAAAAGGAAACCAGGATAAGCCAGCTTTCACCTCTTGGGTTACAAAGTAACCACTAAAATTCAGGTAATCCAGCTAAGCCTTAATTTTATTTCAGATTTAGTTTGCTCACAAGAGGTTTTTAAAAACTTTTGTGTTTGTTTTTAACTACTGAAGACAGAGCATTATATGACACCCAGAAGAGAATCCCTTGTTCCCACAAAGCAGTTGCTCATTTCCAGCTCAGCTTGTTGCACTGCCAGCCACAGGGACAGAGCAATTTCACTGCAGCCTTGAGAGGAGGAGGAGGAGAAGGAGAATGAGAACATGCTTGTGGGCAGCTGCACCCTCCAGTGACAGATACCACAGGACACGCCTGCGAGGAGCACGGCCGGTTCTCACAGGACCTCTGAAACTGTCCACCACGGTTCACGTACAAAGTCATACATATGACAGGCAATAAGTGATGAAACCAGAAATGTTCCTTTGATGGTCCAATTCCAGCTGGTAGGAAGAGCTGTAACCACAGCCTTCACCCCAGCAGCTCCACCCAAGCAGAAGCGCTGCCAGAGTGCCAGTGTTTGCTAAACTGCTCATAAAGCCTGTCTGATTCATATGCATGCCAAACTAACAAAAGAATAATTAAATAAAGTTGAATGATTGCATGCTCAGATGAAAAGGCCTATTTGCCAGAAGCTAAGCACTACTCCACCACCTTTCCCTGCACCTTTTGCACAGCACTTTGTGTGTGGAGGAATGGTAATTGCTTTACGTGCTTCTTGCAAACTGCTTATTCTGACATTTCAAAAGAAAAACTGTATGCTCTGATGAAACTCCCAAACTGCAAATGTTTAACATCCTGTCGCAACCTGATCTCTGTTCTATTTAACATCAGTTTGAGGTTCTCCCGCTCCCCACAGGCTTCGGTGCAAACTCACAGCAAAATATTAATATTTAAAAGCTGGTGAGGAGCACTTGGTACATTTAAAAAAAAAAAAAAAAAGGCAAACTGACTTCTGTTCACTTAGTGAATGAATTATAAAGCATTTCAATTCATGAATGAGAATTTGTTAAGGATCCACCAAATATTTGGAAAAAATTGTCTGCTTACATCACCTAGACAGAAATTGATACCTGATTGCTCACATGAGAAGTTTCCCTACCCAAGATAGGATGACCAAAATGCTTATGTACAAAACTGTCAAATTAGATTCTACAAGCAACCAATTATTGTGAAACGAAGGTCCACTTTAAAGACAATTCTAATTAAGTGTTAAGAATTTCTAATTAACAAGTTTCTCATGTCACCAACACACATTTCTCGCAGAATCTCAGAGGACCTGTGGTTCCTCTAACACGTTTGGAAAAAATTGTATTGCACGTGAACAAAATTACTGCCAATAATTGAAAGAACAGCATAACTTCAAGATTAAAGAGTATTTCAAGTAACTATGCGTGTATCCATAAAAGTGACAGAAAAAAAATCAGAAAGAGATACACGAGTAGCACACAAAACACTACAATAACAGATGGTTTGAACATTCCTTATAGCATCCCTGAAATTCAGACATACCAAATTTGCTATATATAGCCAATCAAACTGGGCATATATAATAAATTTAAGAGTATAAAAAAAAAAATCCATGAATGAGTGTCTAGAGGAGAGACAAGATAAATGAGCATGAAATATTGTGTAATCTTGGATAAATGTGGGGAGCAATGAATGTTACAGTGAATGTGTGTGTTTGGTTTTGGTTTTTTTTTTCTTAGGATCCTAGGATAATTCAGGTGGGAAGGCACCTTAGGAAATCTCCAGTTCAACCTCCTGCTCAAAGCAGGTGCAGCTCAGAGATCAGATCAGGTTGTTCAGGTTATATCCATTCAGGTCTTAACAACCCCGAAGGAGGGGTATGTGACAACCTCTCTGGATAACCTGATCAATTGGGAGACAGTCCCCATGGGTGGGAAAAAGGTTTTCTTCTCACCCAGCCTGAACTTCTCTTGATGTCAACACATTGTCCCTCATTCTCACACCATGCATGGCTATGAAGTGACCAAGACCCCCTTAGCCCACACATCCTACCAGTCTTTGCCCATCTGACTGTGCACCCATCCAGGCAGTAATAACCATAACTCAGATAAAAGAACATTTTTGGAGACACTGTTGAAAGCCTTGTAGAAGCTGAGGTGAATGATGTTCAATTCTCTCCCCTCACCCACTATTCCAGTCACTTTACACTGCAGATGGCAGTCAGGTGAGTCAGGCATGCTTTATCCCGCGTGACTCCATTCTGACTGTTCCCAGTCACCTTCTCCTTCATGGTGCCCAGAAGTCTGTTTCCAGAAGACTCACTCTATGGGTTTTTTTTTTTTTCCCATGGACTGAAGGGAGGCTGACTGGTCTGTAGTGCCCCAGATCACCCTTCTGGACTCTAAAGAGGAGTGCACCATTTGCTTCCTTCTAGCCATCAGGAATTTCCCATGGTCTCCAGGACCTTTCAAGCATGGTAGAGAAGGGTGCCACAAGGACATTGGCCAGCTTTCTCAGCACCCATGGATGCAGCCAGGTGGGTCTCATGGGCTTGTGTGCATTGAGTCTTCTCAGGTAAACCCTGGGAACTGGTTCTCATTCATGTCTGGTGGTTCTGCTCCTTGAACCCTGTCTGTAAGCACAGAAGCCTGTGAGAATGCCTTGCAGGGGAAGGTTGAGGCAGGAGGCAGCAATGGAGTACCTCAGCCTTACGGGTATTCACCCATCCCATTCGGCCTTGGACAGCCATTTACTGCCGATACAGTGATAAAAGGTCTTGTTGTTGTCTTCGATATTTCCTGCAAGTCTGAACTGTGGCTGAGCTTTGGCTTTCCTGACAACATCCCCGCGTGCCTGCACAGTATTTGTGCGTTCATCCTCTGCAGCCTGTCCCTGCTTCCACCTCCTGCTATACACTGCCTTTTTGCATTGGAATCCATGGGCTTGCCATGACTTCCCCAGTTAGAGAAGCTGGTCTCCTGACAAATGCATTTGCCTGATGAGCTGGATATTGGTTCACAAACAATTGGACTTTTCTCCAGATTTGTTTACTAACAGCTATCAAGCTCAAAAATACAGATACAACCTCTGGTTATGAGAGTATTTGTGCCCTAGATTTTTTTCAAACTTGGAAGATGTACCAAGGCAATACCATTGCTCACACACAACTTTGCTACGTCATTTCCCTAAGCATCCATTACTGACTGTTGTCAGAGGAAGCACACAAGGTAAGCACTCCTTAGCTCTGTCAGAAAACAGCCACATTTATATTTCTGTCTTTTCTTTAAGTATAATACATGCCAAAAACATAAACGTTAAACCAGCTCTAAAGCACTGGATTCTAGTCTCAAGACTCGCACTCTGGAAGGAATTGACATTCTTCTGCCAAGTACCTGGTACAGATCGATGCTGAAAAGGGACCTTAAGCTAGGTGGCCACTGTCTATTCTTCTGAAGCACTTCAGTACCTGTGGTTTATTCCACTAGTAAATGAGATGGTCAGCACATGGGATCTACAGCTTAGCATGGACTTCAAACGATGCCTTCAGAGGCCTCTTCCTTTGTTTCCCCTCAGACCTTACTTGATCGCTGTCTGTCCATGCGTACCACCGTACCGGGCCGATTTCATGAATGGTAAAAATCACAGCCAAACAGTGCCTGACAAAGCACCAGAATGTTAAGTTATTGTTATTCTCACTTAAATATATAGAAATATTACACCAATTTCTACAATAAAACTATATATTCCTACCTGCTGTTGAACTCTACCTTGCATCAGAGGTGCCCTATGCAAAACCATTTGCCAGAATTCTGCGTGACTGCTAAATGTGCCCCTGCTGGGTCTTTAAATCCTCATTAGTGTTCTTGAAGTCAATGCACCTGCTTATACATCGCACAGCAGGAAGATCTAACAAAGTATTGTTATTTGTATTATCTTTTTATAACCTAGCACCACGGTCCCATTAAAAATGTACAGTGACCTTATCCATGTCAAGGCTTTCAAGAAATAATGCACTGAGATAATTGGTTATTTGGCATCATACACAGCTTTATAGCGTGTGTCAAGCCCCAAGTCATACTAATATATTTAACGTTTCTCATTAGGACATAATAAGAAATTGTGCCTCTATAAATCACATATTTATTCCCAACACGTGGCTTAGTTACACTGTGCAAAATGATGAAAACGATTCCCTGTCCACATTAGCTATGTCTCACATAGAACAAAATGGTTTTATTAGATTTACTTTGCACCACAAGAACTGGATGGGTTAAGCTGTTCATATTTTTAAGCAACAATTTCTGCACAGACTTGGAGTGTTATGTGTACCGCATCTTTCTGAAGAGATATGGACCACTAACATTAATAATATGACAAACTGCCTCCATCATCATTCTGGATGCTGAAATTCAATAAACATTACTAAAATATTCTAACCACTAAAATCACAGCCACAGTGGTTTCAAGAGCAGTGTTTATCAGACACTGAATGATGCTGGACACAAGTCTGGAGAGTAATTCCCTCAATCAGTGTAGATGATTCACAAGAATGCTTTTCACATTGAAAGCTCGTGCCAAGTCACCAGTTCACATGTACAGTAAAAAACAATTGTAAGAATTCTTCCAGGAAAATATACCTTCTCTGAAAAATCATTCCTCACAGGACTTCAGCTTGAACAATCTATGTTAGGTACCCAATTCATGTTTTGTGAAGAAAAGCACCAAAACTATGTCATTGTTGGTGTTTCTTCAGATTTCCATCCCTTGTCTCAGCACAATCAACACAGAGCCTCCATCCAAATTCTGGGTGCTTGTCTATGCATTATGTATGTATGTGAAGGTATACTTTATATTATCTGAAGACATCAATAAATTCTGCATTTCAACAATTACAGGAAAAAAGCACAGTAATTCCACTGCCTGTTGGGCAACAGGAAAAATCACAGAATCATCTGGTTGGAAGAGACCTTTAAGATCATCGAGTCAACCGTTCACCCTGCACTGCCAGGGTCCCTAAACCATGTCCCTCAGCGCCACACGTTTTTTAAACACTGCCAGGGATGGGGACTCCACCACCTCCCTGGGCAGCCTGTTCCAATGCTTAATGACCCTCTGTGTAAAGAAATTTTTCCTGATATCTAACCTAAATTTCCCCTGATGCAACTTAAGGCCATTCCCTCTTGTCCTGTCATTCGTAACATGGGAGAAGAGACCAACCCCCACCTCACTACAACCTCCTTTCAGGTAGTTGTAGAGAGCGATAAGGTCTCCCCTGAGCCTCCTCTTCTCCAGACTAAACAATCCCAGTTCCCTCAGCTGCTCCTTGTAAGGTAGGTTCTCTAAACCCTTCACCAGCTTCGTTGACCTTCTCTGAACCCGCTCCAGCACTTCAACATCCTCCTTGAAGTGAGGGGCCCAAAACTGGACACAGTACTCAAGGTGTGGCCTCACCAGTGCTGAGTACAGGGAGACAATCACTTTCCTCTTCCTGCTGGCCACACTATTTCTGATACAAGCCAGGACGCTGTTGGCCTTCTTGGCCACCTGGGCACACTGCTGGCTCATATTCAATCGGCTGTCAACCAGCACCCCCAGGTCCTTTTCCGCTGGGTAGCTTTCCAGCCACTCTTCCCTAAGCCTGTAACGTTGCAGGGGGTTGTTGTGACCCAAGTGCAGGACCCGGCACCTCGTCTTGTTGAATTTCATACAATTGGCCTCAGCCCATCGATCCAGCCTGTCAGATAAATTATCCACTCTTGAGCAAAAATTGTGAAAGTCTATCATCATTTATTTTTAAGTTTAAAACAGTCTCCATAACATTCAGGTGCAGTTTTTGTTTGTTCTTGTTGTTTGCTTGTTTGTTTTAAGGTAATGACAGCTCTCTGAGTGGCCATGTGCCTAAAAATCACCAAAGCTCTGAATTTATACTAAGTCTGAAAGAATACTCACAACATCAATGGATTATGTTTATTATTCTAGAACACAAAATTAAGTATTAACCCGAATACAGTAAAACTGGGAAGAAACAAAAAAAAAGAAGTCATACTGATGATCAATTCTGAGGAACTACCAGAATTATTCAAGGGATCACTGTTACTACTGTTATGACTATCTAATTACTAAGCCCTGTAGAATGCTACTCAGGCAAAGCAAGCCTTTTAAAATAGGTTATCAGATAATCTTTCATATTTTCAGCATCATCAGCTGCCATACAACTGCTCTAGGGTCAGATGTCAAGGTTTATGCCTGGATTGGATAATTTTTCTTGAAATTTTCCAAGGCAGATACTAGTTAAGTACTTTACATGCTCATCATGTTGAATGGCCTACAAAGAAGTTAGTAACAAGCAACAAGGAAGTCAACGAGGCCTTCTAGAGATAACTGAAAGCAGCCTCACAATCATAGGCCTTTGGTATTTGCTGGAAAAGCGCACACAGTCCAGGAGGTTCCTACACAGCATTGATGATAACTTTTTGACACAGGTCATGGCAGAGCCAACAAGGAGAGGTGTGTTGCTGGACCCTGTACTAACAAACAAAGAAGGTCTGGTTGGGGATGTAAAGGTTGGGAGCAGCTTTGGCAACCATGAGGTTGTGGAGTTCAGGATCCTGCATGGAAGAAGCGCAGTAAGTAGGATTACAACCCTGAACTTTAGGAGAGCTAACTCTGGCCTCTTCAAAGACCTGCTTGGAGGTCTACCCATGGATTAGGGCTCTAGAAGGTTGAGGGACCCAAGAAAGTTGGTTAATATTCAAGCACCACTTCCTCTAATCTCAAGAGCAGTGTATTCCCATGAGCAAGTAGTCAAGCAAAGGAGGCAGGAGACCTGCATGGATGAGCAGGGAGATATTGAAAAAACTCAAATGGAAGAAATAAGTTTACAGACTGGCTACTTGGGAGGAATATAGGAACGTTGTCAGAGTACTCAGGGATGCAATAAGAAAGGCTAAGGCCCACTGGAAACTAAATCCCTTTGGCAAGGGATATCAATGACAAGAAGAAGGGCTTCTTCAAGTCCATCAGTAGTAAAAGGAAGACCAGGGAAAATGTGGGCCTGCTACTGAATGAGGTGGGTGCCCTGCTGAAGGAGGATACAGAAAAGGCAGAGTTACTGAATGCCTTCATTGCTTCGTCCTTTATTGCTTCGTCCTTTATTGCTAAGGATGACCTTCAGGAATCCCAGTCCCTGCAAGTAAAACAAAGTCTGGAGAAAGAAAGAGATCATTTAGGCAAGCTGGACATCCACAAAACCTTGGGCCCTGATGGGACACACCCATGAGGCTGATGTTATTGCTAAGCCACTCTCCATTCTTGAAAGGTCATGGAGAACAGGAGAGGTGCCTGAGGACTGCAGGAAAGTCAATATCACTCCAGTCTTCAAAAAAGGGAAAGAAGGAGGACCCAGGAAACTACAGGCCAGTCAGCCTCACCTCCATCCCTGGAAAGGTGATGGAACAGCTCATTCTGGAACTCACCTCTAGGCATGTGGAGGAAAAGAAGGATATCAGGAGTAGTCAGCATGGATTCACCAAGAGGAAATTGTGCTTGACCAATTTGATAGCCTTCTATGATGGTGTGACTAGCTGGGTAGATGAGGGGAGAGCAGTCGATGTTGTCTACCTCAACTTCAGCAAGGCTTTTGACACTGTCTCCCATAACATCCTCATAGGGAAGCTTAGGATGAGTGGACAGTGAAGTGGATTGAGAACTGGCTGAATGACAGAGCTCAGAGGGTTGTGATCAGTGGCACAGAGGGTAGTTGGAGGCCTGTAGCTAGCAGTGCTCCCCCGGGGTCAGTACAGGGTCCAGTCTTGTTCAACATATTCATCAATGACCTGGAAGAAGGGACGGAGTATATCCTTAACAAGTTTGCTGATGATACAAAACTGGGGGATGTGGCTGATACACCAGAAGACTGCTGCCATTCAGTGAGACCTGGACAAACTAGAGAGTTGGGCAGGGAAGAACCCAATGAAGTTCAACAAGGGCAAGTGTAGGGTCCTGCACCTGGGGAGGAATCACCCCATACACCAGTAGAGATTTGGGGTTGACCTGCTGGAAAGCAGCTCTGCAGAGAAGGACCTGGGAGTCCTGGTGGACAAATTAACCATGAGCCAGCAACGTGCCCTTCTGGCCAAGAATTCCAATGGTATCTTTGGGTGCCTTAAGAAGAGTATGACCACCAGGTTGAGGGAGGTTCTCCTCCCTCTCTACTCTGCCCTAGTGAGGCCACATCTGGAGTTCTGTGTCCAGTTCTGGGCTCTGAAGTTCAAGAAAGACAAGGAACTACTAGAGAGAGTCCAGTGGAGGGCTATGAAGATGGTTCGGGGCCTGGAGCATCTCTCTGATGAGGAAAGGCTGAGAGATCTGGTCTGTATATCCTGGAGGAGAGAAGACTGAGATGGGATCTGATCAATGCTTATCAATATCTAAAGGTCAAGAGGGTGGAGCCAGACTTTTCAGTAGTGCCCAGTGACATGACAAGGCGCAATAGGCACAAGCTGGAACACAGGAAGTTCCATCTAAACACGAGGAAAAACTTAACTTACTTTGAGGGTGAATAGGCTGCCCAGAGAGGTTACGGAGCCTCCTTCTTTGGAGATACTCAAAACTCACCCGGACATGATCCTGAGCAACCTGCTCTAGGTGAACCTGCTTTATCATGGGGGTTGGACTAGATGATCTCCAGAGGTCCCTTCCAACGACTACAATTCTGTGTTGCTGTGATTCTGTGAACCATGCAAAACCTTGGCTGGCTACCTAGAACATCCCCCAGGGTCCAAAGCAGTCCAAGCTGATGCAGAATAGAAACACCCAGTTTCACTCTTCACTAGCAAAGAATATGGATTCATCACTTTTAAGTCTAATAAACATTCTTGAGCTGCCATCACAGGAAGGAGTGAAGGAGGCAGAAAATTCCATGCTATGGGAACAAAAGAAGCAGTAGATGCTTACTCTTTCTCCTTTCAGAATTTTTATAACTTGTAAAATTTTTCAACCGAAAGCTTCAGGATCTTTAACTAAACCAACAACAGCTTAACAGAACAACCCCAGCCATGCTGGCTGGCAGTTAGGTTGCTTTGCAAATGTAACATTACCTCATCCACACATGGAAGAACACCTTTTTTTTCTGACTTACTAGATATGCATGTAGGCAAATACTTGTAGGTCACTTATGTTTGGGTTAGAAATAAGAGACTTCTCTCTGAGATGAATGTGCACGCATCCCAAAGTAATGTAAGCTGTGCACAAGCAGGGCCTGGGGAAGCTGTGCTAACCTGGGGGCTCCTTTGGGCACCACAACCCTTCAGGATCTTTTTCGGTGTCCTTAGGGTCTGGTGTTATGTAGCTACATAGAGTGTTGGAATAACTGGAGGTTGAAGTGAACTTTTCCCCTTGCTTGCCTGGCTCATATCTTATTTAGGATTTTAGCGTCATTTGGGGAACAGTTACAGACACTTTAAATCACATTTGCCTGGTGTGATCTTTTATTTATTTACTCTAAATAGCCCCACATGGGAGAGTTCAGAGCCACCACAGTGGAAGAATTTCAATGTTTTAAAACACTTTCTGATGCAAACAACTCTGTCCTTATAAAACATTCCTCAGTCTCTGATCCCACCAGGCTGCAATATGGACAACCCTCAGCAAATATAAGCAAATGGATTATTACTTTGATGCCCTTCCTTGCATACTGCAGTAAGTGTTAGTGATATAGACTTATGACTAGGTGAAAATAACTGGTTTACTAGAAACCCAGCCAGAAAAAGAAACTGGCAAAAACAAAAATCTAACTTAAGTCAGCTGATAAATAATAATTGCTATCTGGTATCCAGAGTAAAGCTGGTAGAACTAATCCCAGCCCGCATCCTAGAATTAAGAGTGGAGCACAAGCATGCTTAGTACACTAAGTATTGTCCATCACTACTGAAATCACTGGAAATATTTTAAGGTTTTCTTCCTGAACTAAAGCAGAAACTAACCCTGCTCATGGAATGCTACATTCATGAGATCTCTTTTTTTCACCCCATTAACCTGCTTTCATATTAGGCAAATGAATGGTTACCTTTCTTTGCAATATAACATTTCTTTGTATGATGAATTACTTGCCCGGACTTTTCTAAAAGAAGTAGCAATTGACATCAGGTTAATACAAAAGGATTCTTAAGCTGCACATAGCTCATGGAAACCAGAGACTAAGGACATCATTCACTCTTTTGGAAACCTGCCATGCCCAACAGTAAATCTTTTCCTTCAGGCAAAAGTGGTAAGTAGCCTTGATCATAACAAACTGTTGCTACAGATCAAAGAGTAATGGCACATTTATATTCAGAGTAAAGTAATAGCCAAACTCTTGCTTGAAGCCAAATACACGGTTCAGAAGCACACAATAGGAGTTGGGTGTTGTTATTACCACCTACATTTAACTATTCTACTTTTCCAGTGTTTCTTTGTCCATTTGAAAAGATATAATCAGCTGAGGTAGGAAAAAACCACCTGCACCAACCAAAGTGCGTAAACTGGTTTGAGTAAATTAAAGCCTGAAACCTCTTAATGTTAATATTAAAACTTCTTTCCAACATATATCCAATTTGAAATTACGAAGGTTCTAAAACTTTTGAAATTACTATTATTACCACTATAGAAATAAATAGCAGGTGAACTTGGTTTATAAATTCTTTCCATATACGTAAATATGTAGCCTCCTACGAGTTGCTTTTATCAAGTCATGAATTATCAGAGGATAGTGTATTTTTACTGCATAAAAGCCACATTTGCATGGAGAAATGTTTGCTGTTTCTGAAGAGCTTCCAAAGTCCTGAACAAGATAGTACGATAGTTAAAGTGATCCAGATTATTCAAAAGAAAGGTTTGGCTCCTTGTACCTGAATAGCCAGGATATTATGAGCTCTCTGGCTCTCTTTCTGCTTATAAAAAAAAGATTATCCTTGCTTTCTGCAGAGATTATTAAGGCAATTCACTTGTTTTACATTCTGCGATAAAATAAACTCCACTGTCATGCTGCCTGGAGCTCCTGTATCTCATCCATTATGTAAATCTCCAAAGAGCAGCTCAGCAAACATCATCTCAGTTTCACTGAATAAGATGACCTACACATCTAAGTTAATTTTCATCTTCCTAAGACCAACAGAAACTCCTTACTACTTAATTTGCAAGACAGATTCTCTCTACCATCTCTCTTCATAACCACCAAAGCCCAAGCTCATATAGTTTTAAATGAAACTCAGATTTAACTCCAAATGTCTGGGTTTTGGGGGTTGCACCGTGTCCTCCAAAAACAGGAAAATAAAGCCAAGGAAAAATAATGTTTTGAATCTCACTATTTCTAGGACACCTTTTTGTTTATGTCTGTCCCCCACCCATTAAAATACTGAAACACTTTTATATTACTTAGAAATTAAGATGGAAACTCAGTGCATGTTTACCTATAATGCTTGAAAGCCTAAGCTTTTGTTTTCACTGGAGTTATGCCGCCATGTCCCTCACAGCTGACTGCAGCAATCACAGCTGCAGTGGACTGCTAGTAAACTGAAGTGAAACAACAACAAAAACCCCCAAGTAAATAGCAAAGTTGAAAAGAAGGTGACAACCTCAAAGCCGAAGACTTTCCCTTTCCCGACTCATCACTGAGCAAAAGACTTAATGAATCACCAGGTGTACACATGAAGTGCCATGTGGGAAGTGTAAGAGCGGGTCAAGATTTAGATTAATACCAGGAGCTTATTTTGTCTTTTAGACACATGTCCTTGGGTATATGAAATACCATATTCAGTGGAATCATTATTCAGGTCTGTTAGCAGTGGATATCAGTATTAAAATAACTGCCTTCTCCTTACATCCTAACTACTGAATTCTAACACTTTCTTCTACGCCTTCATATGAGAAATGACAAATTGCCATTGTTTGACATTATTCTTTCCACGGCATGTCAAAAATACTAAAATCCAAATGCATTTATTTCTAGCACTAAATGTTTATTGTCAGATATGTAGGAAAAGGAAATCAAGAAAGTACATGCAGTATTTCAATTTCTGGTTCAATGTATCTTAATAAGCACCACTGTGCAGACCAAGAACCATGTTTTTTTCTCTTCTTATCACAAAGTAAAGATTAACTCTAAACTGCAGTTAGCTGTGCTGCTTCATGGTACTGAGAATACCTCCCAGAATAGTAGTATCCTTTTTTTTCCATGCAAACATTTACATCTTGATAACTAATGACCACAAGCAGGTCATTAGGGAACAAGCAGAAGTGGTAAGTCTGTAAATCTTTGGTTTAAACTTGTTTTATATGATGGATCATGCCCAACAGAACTGAACAATATTCATCTTCTTGGAAACAAAAACCTTAGGAGTATGAATTTAAACATTCTTCTCCCCATTAGGTGCTTTGGAAACTTGTGTCATACTTCTGAAAATACACACATGAAAATGGTCTTGTCAAACAGCTTCGAAATTAAATGCCTCGTGCTTCCCTCTCCGGAGTAGTATAAATTTAGTCATTATTAGAATTAGTATAATTGTTCTCTAAGTGCTTTAGGAATAAAAGGTGAAATGAGCTCAGTGACTGCTCTTTCATTCCCAGGAGAATGTGAAACAGCAGAGAACGTTCAAGAGCCGGGATGCTTTGAAAACCCAAGGACTAGAGAATAAGCCCACCAAAGCAGAGCCTGGTATACTCACCATGTCTGGGCATACATAGCTTACAGGAAGAGATGTCTCTTCTTCCAGAGAGGACGTAGAAATCCCCCTGGGAAGAACTGCCATCTGCTGACTTGTGGAAGACAGAAGGTTTCAGCAAAATGACTGAAGTTGAAAGGAACAGACCCAAGCCTTTGAGATCTAGATCCCTGTGGACTACAACCCATCACGACTAGTTCTCACTGTGGGTATCAAGGCTGAAAGAAGAACTGAAGAAGCTGGTTTGAAACAGAAACAGGTTTGGAAACAGCACTAAAAACAGAGAAGAACATCATGCGATATCAACAGGAAGGTCCCCGAGCATTTACCTAGCAGAACCATGAGTCTGCATCTTACTCAGCAAGAACCACTGTTGCAACAGGAACAGATCTTCTCAGTTTAGCTGAAGATATCCACAGCCTGTGTCTTTCAACAGCCCAGGAGAAATCAGACCATGTTAGGTAAGCTTTCTGAAGCACGCTTCCTGGTTCGGTTTCTTCCAAAAGCCACCTAGGTTGCACAGCCCAAGGCCATACTATGAGGTGAACTGAAGCATACCAGGCCAGGACATTCACGGAAACATTTCCCGATCTAAGCTAAACCAGAGAGACACTCGGCTCACTTGTCAGCTCTAGTCTGGACTGCTCCAGCCAGCTTCCTCCAAAACAGAAACTGGCCTATGGTTTGGGGAACTGATCCTGCCAGGTTTTTCCAGTAACAGTGCAGAGAAACCTCTACCAGTTTGACTGGTCCTACCAAGCCCTCCAAGCCTGCTCCCTCAGACTCCTGTACACGGCCTCACAGCACAGCCCACAACATGCAACAGATACTTTCATGCCATGGAAACATGACGCTGATAGTCCTCCAATTATCTTCAACAACCACAAAGAGCATCAGAAGCACTGCAAAGGGATGGAAGACGCTCAAACTCTGAAAGACAGTAGCACACCTGCAGCAAGCACAGTATGAAGGGAGCTAACCCTGGCCAGTGGACATGCAGGGACCTGGCATCGCTTATGCCACGGCCAGTTTGCTCCCTGAAGTGGACGCACTGAGCAAGGCAGATACAGCAGGTCCTATATTTAGGCTTGGCAGTTCTGAGGTACTAAATGCAGCTGCCGCCAGAACTGACAAAACGCTCAAGTCAAAAAGCCTCACCTAGGTCTTCAGGCTGCTTATATATTGTTTTATTTCACGTAGTCTACAACACGTATGTTGGAGAGTAAAAGAGGCAGCAGCATTCATTTCTGCTTCTCCCAAGAAGTAGGAACTCTGCTTGTAGCGCATCTCCTCTCCCTCCCAGCATGGGAACGCCAACACATCATGCATTTCAAATATCGGAAATGGGAACCAAGGGTGTCTGTACCTGCATTATAAAGTAATTTGTTATTTTATGCTCACAGGCTGGTTTTTGCTATCTCTGTTCTCAGCTCTGGCTAAACTTTGACGGTTTTTTGTTTTCCCTTCCAAAATGAATTAAAAACCAAACACACAGACACCTCCCCATCCCCACACTTTAAAAAAACAAAGCCACAGTTACAGGACACTGATCACAGAAAGAATTTAAGCACTGTATGACTTGAATTAATTAAAAAAAAAGTTAATCACACTCCATGTTTTTTAATCAACAACAGTAATAATATGCAGTAAGTAATAAAAAGCAAATCATAGATGCCAATACGTTCACTAACTAAAATTGTGAGGCGATACCTATTAACTTTCAGAAGTAGTTTAACAGGCATTCTGTTGCACTGAGTTATGTCAATAGGAGCTGAAGCAGGCCCTTAAACACAGCTTTCACCTACATCCACAATTTACTAACCACAGACTCATCGATAACATCTATCTCTGTGAAGGAGTGATCTAGGCAACACCAGCAAGATCTACTTGGCTTTACAATGACATTTAGCAATTTTAATAACACAAACTGTGAAAAGAACTCCAGAATTTTAAATATTCCACATTTTTGTCACGTTTTCTCAGTTCTAGACTAATTACTCTCCTGTGAGCTGCACTACAATGTGGGCTGCCTTAGCTCCCACACATCACCTCACATGAAGGGTGCTGCCATCCTTCATTATGCAATTCTCCACTCTTCCTGTTTCAAAAAAACCCCTGTTTAATAAATAAGATTTTAATTCAAGAACTGTTATAAAAAATCAATGCACCTGAAACACCCACAGCAGCCCCAAGCGAAGAAGAAATCTGTGCAGCCACTGGGATGTAAACCCTGCATACCACTGCTGAGCAGCTGCTGGGCCAGGGGCATTTCTCCCCATTTTGAGCAAAGCCTCTTAGGCAGCTCTGTGTTGACTATCTGAAAATACAACCTTACTTATTATATACAAAGACCTCTATATTGATTTTAAAGCAAAGCCTGAGGATTTTGCAGCAGACCAGAGGCTTTGACTTCGAGAGTCAAACCCATTCCATGCCTACTTCAGTGCCTTTCTCAAGTGAGGAAGTGCAGAAAGACCACAGCTACCTTCAACCACTAAAACAGCACTTCTAAAACATATTGGGTTTTTTATATATGAAACTTAACAGCAATGGTTACAATCCTCCGTAGATCTCTGCCCTCTCATCCACACTGACAGGTACAAAATATAAGGACAACCCCCTCAAAACCATAATCCAACTTGATTTAAACAAGGTCAGATCACAAGCCGAGCACTAAATACGATTTGGCCCTAACTGATGAACTGATTTTGTGCGTGTGTTTATGCATGTGCGTGTGAGCTTTGGATACTCGCCCCAAGCCAGCTGCTGAAGAGCACTGTGTAAACACACCCAAATAGTTGGGAAATGAATGGAATGGAGCCAAGAGCCAGGACCCTTGAACAAGAAACCATTTAGGCTATGAAAGCAACTGCCCCAGAGAATGAAGAAAGCAGCGGTGTAGAACAAATTTTGTACTGCTGTTCATAAGGAAAGCCTAAAAGGAACACCAAGGTCTTCTCAGAAATCATTCATTAACTTTACAAAGGCAAAGGGAAGAGGAATGAGCTCATATGCAATGCAAACGCGTCAAACTGAAGAGGTTTGTTGCAGTCATCTGAAGAGTCTTTTTCTCCTTGGAAAAGATCAGCGTTGGGAATGCCCCCAGCAATTTTTCAGCCATGGCAATCAGTTCCAAGTCCACCTCACCCCACTCCCAGCAGGGCTGAGCTAGCAGTGAGCAGACCCAGGGGCTACACTGCTTGCAGTGCACGGCCCTCCAGCAGCCCAGAAAATGACAGGAGCAAGAGACAACACAATATGCAGCATTTGATGGAAGGAACAGAAAAAGAATTAAATCCTCCCTTCCCTGAATACAAAATTTGGGGAAAAGCTTTCTTCCCACTCTACAGTTTCAGCATAAATTTTACATTTTTCAGTAACAGTAAGTAAAAGCAGATCTGTCACAGAATCATCATTGAATCATAGAATACCACGTTGGAAGGGACCTCAAGGATCACCTGGTCCACCCTTTCTTGGCAAAAGCAGAGTTTAGACCCTATGAATATGACTGGGCTTCAGACACCAAACTGTCTGCTATCTATTTACACTGTGAAATATTAATTAAATATCAACCACCAATTGACTGTTAAGGAACCCATCTTGATAGATGCTAAACAACAGATGAAACCAAAAGAACTTCACAGTCTCCCTGCCTTGTTGAACGGGGCCATCATTCATTTTTAAGTGGTCATTTGTTACGGTGTTTTATCCAAGGTATTTATAATCATAATGAATTGAGACAAAACATCAAACTACAGTCTCTTTGCCTGAGAGTAATCTAAACGGAAAAGCACATGACAGAAAGGACAGATTGATAGCCAGTGCAAAATATCTCCCTTGAGAGGAATGTATTTTATCCTGCTGATATTCCTAGACATAATTATAGACCAAGAATCCACTGAATGATATTAGATGAAAAAGACTACTTAGGAGCAGTCACTTTCTTTCTAGGAAAACTGAATTTGATTGTAATAGATACAGAGAGAACGGCTGACAACAAAACCCAAATGTATCACCACACTGCTACTAACATTCTGACTATGCAAATAAAAACATTCCTGAAATACCTCAAATACATTAAAAAAAAATATATCATGAACAGACTTTAAAATCATTAAAGAAGTAAAGATTGAAAGTTCAATGAGTGCAGACTCCATCCAAAACCAGGGTAGGTCCAAAGTCAGACAACTCAGGGGCTTGCCCAGCTTGCAGTGAGCATAGGGTTGTTCCTCCCCAGGACTTTTCCCTTTGCTGAACTTGATGAGGTCCCTGCCAGTTCACTTCTCCATCCTGCCGAGGTCACCCTGAATGGCAGCCCTGCCCTCATTGCATCAGCTGGATACCACCGCACAGCACCATGCACGTAGCCGGCAGCCCAGAAGACCTGCACCCTCCTAAGCCCTGCTGCACACAGGAGTCAGAGGTGGTGATGCAAGGCCACATCAGAGGTTGCGAAACTGCTGAGATGGGGTGAGCTCTGGAAAGTCCAAGATACTCTCCCTTGTATGGAGTCCCTCATTCTAAACAGCTAAGCCAAAGTTTGCCCTTGTTTGGCTTTTTGTTTTGTTTTGTTGGGGTTTTTGTTTTATTTTTAAAGAAATGACACTCGGGTTACCTTCATGAGACAGCAATACTTCTAAGGCTTATCACATAGTCCGCTTCAAAAAATTAGCAGTCATCTCCTAACAACACTGAATTCAACACAGCTCTGTGCTGTTTATCATTTCCTGAGCATTAAATAATTTAGAACATCATTAAGCCTGATCAAACGAACTGTCCAGTAGTATTTCTGCAAGGTTTTCATGAAGCCACAGTGCGAGTGGGAGACTGAGCCCAAGAATGCTCATTAAGTACAACCCAGACCTGGCTCTCCAATCTGAGCAATCTCTTTTCCCCTTTAATTTTGCTCTCTGACCTCCTTTCAGTCCTGCCCACTTGTTTTTTGGTTTAAAGTCTTGATCTTTGCTTCGCCCAGGACTTTTTGAGCTACAGTTCCTTCCCTGTCAGTTATCCATTTCCTTACCAGCTCCTACCCGGGTCTCCCATCTCCATACATTCACATTCAATCACTCTAGACTGAAAAACATGAACTTTAAATGTCTGATTAAACAGAGAACTGAACCTCTGGATCCAGTTGCCATTATTATGGAAAACACAGAAGCATCATAACCTGCGTGTATTCAATATACATGTAGGCCATCAGGTTTATTTTGCATAGTTCTCATTTTATGAGAGAGAAAAATTTATGTTCATTAGTTTCCTTCATTAGATGTAATTTATATAAAATTACATTTACATATAGTATGATATGGTCTGAGGCAGAACCACAAAGACCTAAAATATACCAATATAATATACAGATGATACAACCCAAGTTGTTTGGTATACCAACATACGCATGTTAGCAATAGAAAGCTTTCAAAACTTGGTTAGCAAAGCAGCCGTAAAGTGAATGGCTAAGGCAGGGTGCTGGATGAAATCCAATCTCTTTCCTGTTGGAGCCAGTACTTTTTCAACTGATCTTAACAGTGACCACAGAGGAGCCCTCTCCACCTCTATTGCTTAAGTTTTCTGGAATCGGTCTTCCCAGAAAAGGAATTTTTAGCCTCAGATTTTGAATTCCTCCATGTAACCCTTTTTTTTCTTGTTCAGCGATGATTTAATCGTGGTACTTTCCTAATATAAAAGATTAACAGCTGGATTCAGAGTGCTACATTTGCAAAGACTGCCAAACAGAAAATATGTGAAGAAATAACTCAGTATCCCCTTCCTTATCTGCACATATTTTGCACAGCTTCCCCACGATAACTGCAGGATGTCATCAGAAGGGCATGAGAGAGTGGAACTATGGCTAGACAAGAAAGATGTCACCCTGGTTTTTTGTTCTTCCTTCCTTCTGACACCACTCTGCGTTGAAACAGAAAGGCAAAAGCACAGAGAGCGTGAGAATTGAGATAAAAGAGCTAGCAGTGCTGCATCTCTCATGCTACTACAGTCTTACCCAAGAAACTTGGGAAAAGTCCACGAGTCCAAGAGTCTTTTGTGCTTGCCCGATCTGGAAGCCTTCCCTCCTCTGCACAGCCTCTGGTTATGACAGCCCCTCTCAAGATCTGACAAACCCTTAACTTTTTCTGCCGTGGTGTCACTTCCCAAGCCAAATACCTAAGACAGTCCTCTAGTCTGGCCCAGTTTCTCCTCAATTCAATGCAAAACATTACCACGTTATGGTAGTACTGCTCTGTGTTATCTTCTGGATATGATCATGCTATCCAGAGATAATTTATAGATAATTAGTTTGGTCTTTGCACCTCTCACACTTGCTGCCAGTAAAGAACCTGCCCAAGTCTGTAGATACAGGGTTTTATCACTGCAGTTCTGGAAGCTGCCAGTGAGGTTTGGATGGTACCAGTTTTTCACTTTGCTAGTCATAGCCAGAAGGTCTGAGCAGGGAAGTGTTTGCTTCCCCACAATGCAAGCCCACCCTGAGCCATCAGACATCGGTATGGACAGCAGCTGCCGACACATCAAACCAAAGAGAAATTCCTTGGTTTTAGCAGGCCAACAACTGTTGGTTCATATCTGGGCATACAGGTCCCTGATCCCATAGAGAAACTGTGTACATTACTGCAGAGCTACTAATGCCACTCACTGTCTCTATTAAGGTTTAAATTTGGCTCTTGGAGGCTGGAGGTGTTTTCTAGGACCTGTGCTATACAAAGCAGATGTTCTATGGATGCTTCTGAACTAATGATTGTTTCACTGGCTGTTATTTTGGGAGACTGGATTCAAGGTCACAGATGATTCCCTCGAGTCTTACGCTGCTTGTGAATCTGGAGGTAGTTACAATCAGCACGTCCACTACCTGCTGTAAACATTAAAAACGCATGCCCAAGAAGGAATTCAAGTAAACTCTTCTGTATCCAAGTTAGTTGTTAATAAACTGTAAAACTACCGAAACACTAAAAGAAAATTATCACTGAGATAAATGAGAATCTTTGTCCTCCTGAACTACTTTGCTCAAGTTAACAGAACTATAGACGTACATTTCTGATATTGAACTGACACTGTGCTTTTGAAAAAATCTGGGAGTTTTGCTGCGTTTTTTGATTGTTCCCACTCCTGATTGGGATTCAGGGGTTGAAGCAAGCTCTCTAGGAAAGAGGTTTTCTGCCATAGCATAACAAATTCCCCACTGAGTAGTAGCATTTCCAGATTGCCTTATTTAACTGAGCTGCTGCACAGGATGCCACTGGACCGTGCCCTGTATCCCGTCGTACCACACCCTGCATTTGTCATTACAATTCATTTGCTCCTGTGCAAACCCACAGGCACAGTCAGCTTTGTTTAAACAGCCTTGGCAGGCATTGGGTAATGCAGCAGCCCAGCCAAAGTCTGCAGTTCAGAGTCACATTGACAGATGTCAAGGCCTACCGAGTTTTATCATCTTACCAAGCATAACAATAAAGTCAGTAAAGCACAGAGGTCCACTAACAGCTTCTTCCTTTTTAACCAGCACAGAAAATGCATGCTGTAAGACAGCCATCTCTCTGTGATAAGAAAACAAAGCACTGAGATACTTCTGAAGATATCATATCCTATTTGACTTCTTAAACAGCATTTGTCAATGTGGTATCTGAGTGCCACTCCACAGCATATTAAGTCTCATAGCTGTAGCTGTAAGGGAAGACAATGCCTCTCTCATTCTCCCTTCATTCTCGCAGGTAAGAATAATGAACACCGCTATGCATCAGCCCATTCAAACACCTGGCTTCAAAGGGATTACCAATTTCCTTTACATACTACTAAGTTTTCCTTTGAACATTCAGGTTTGGTCAGAAACTGTGCATTAAGCTACAGCTGTGTTAAGCTACAGTATTCCCCTATTGGAAAGACAATACAGCATATGAAGCTCAGACTAGTTATTTCATCTATTATGTTTTGTAGCATAATACAAATTTTTGATAATAGCGGTAATATGTATAATGCATATGGCTGTAAAAATGTCAACCAACTTTTATGGCTTTCCTCTTCATATGAATATTCAGACATCCATTCGTCCCTAGATCCACTTCAATCCTGAAAAATAAAAGATAGAATAATTTAATTGATGTATTTTCTTAGAGGTTCATTAATTTCTTAAATATTATCAAACACGTAAATAAAAAACTAACCACGGACATCTGTACCATAGTAAAACAGGGGTCAGAAGAGCATTAAGTTTACAAGCACTTTAAATAAAACTGGATATATATGGCAAAAAGTATATTGGAGAAAGGCTTATGTTTCCTCTTAACTAATGATTTTAGTCAATGCTCTCAGTGTCTTTAATTTCTGAGCTGCTCCTTGAGCACACTAAATCCCACTCTTTAATTAGTCTTCAGGGCCCAGTATATATCAGCATGCTGCGTCCGTTCAGGTAAACTTTCCAGCAGTTACTGAGTGCAAATATTCTTTACTGGTATTTCAAAATGTGTTTCCCAGAAATGCTATGTGAGATCTGGACAATAAAGCATTAAAAGCAAAAATACATTTATTGGTGAGCTCTGTCAGTACTCCAGCCATGGGAAATAACTGTTCAAGACCATTACAAAATTTGAATACTTGTTTCTTGAAAGGTTTCCTATGGATACATGATTATTTTAGTTACGTTTTCATGAGGATCTATAAAAGAAAAATGTATATAGAGATTTAAATACTACGTTTTACTTTTGGGAGGCTCCTTCAGGTTTAAGAAAATATATTAATCCAGTAGTCTAACTTTCTTAAAGCCTGGGGGCAGGGGGGTGGAGGTGAGTGGAATCTTCAGACGTCCAAAATTTAAATAATAGACAGTATGTCTTAAACCTCTTGCCAGAATATGCGCATATATCTGGAAGTAAATGCTACTTACATATGTCTCTCTTAATAATGGAAATGGTGTGAAATCAAGAATCTAAATCTGCTGTCAGTTATTATAAACAATCTGCTGTTATTTTTATATCATTCGAAGTAAGGTCATTCTTCAAATCACAGTGGAGCATCACCTGCCCACTTTTAAACCACAACCCAGCATTTCGTTACTGTTGTACAGACGACAACATGACTAATGGGTTTACAAACACTATGCAAACTTTTACACTGAAAACAAGACACAAAGCTCCCTTAAGCACTTAAAATTAGTAAACATTCCTATACTGTGCTACTATTATACTGCCTAAACAGCATGCACCTTATTTCTAAGAAAATCTTAAGGTTAATAGAAAAAGTAAGTTCCAAATACACACAGGAATCAGAAAAGGTTGCACAATCACCACAAACACCAGTCTAACTAAATGTAACTGTAGGCTTAGAGCATGCTAACTACTGTGGACCCTTTGCCCCATCTCTCATGCATCTTGTAGACTCTTATTCCTTTTTATTGTTTAGTCTCCCTTGACATTATTTGGATTGTTTCAAAATTTCCAGTTCATGTAGCAGATTTTCTTTCCTTTTTCTTTTTTTTTTAATTGCACACTTGAAGAACAACCTTTGAGTTTCTAGTTGTCTTCTCTGTGATAATGCCCAAAAATGGGACAAAGTAGACCTGGTTTTTCATATCCTGGACTTACTTGATGTGGTTATCTAACCTGAGCAGGAAATGACCTAGTCATCAAGTTCTTTAAAATTAAATGTAATGTATTCAAAAGCTTCATGGGGTCTCTGTCAGAGGAAGACAGAGTTTTAGCTGTAATTGTTTCCAGTTCTCCAGGTTTTCTCATCATTACTCCTGCCTACAGGCACACAGACACACACACTCCTACAACGCAACTTAGCTTCAAGTTACACGGGAACGCTGAAGCCCTATTAGGTTACTGTGGCTATGGTGACAGAGCAAACATAAGTACGAGTTTCCAAACTGCTAACACGTCGCTATCCAACCAGCCATAGCCACAGATGGTTTTGCTTTATTAAACCATGCACAACAGCCCTCCCCATGAAAAAGCTACTTCATTAGCAATGACAAATAATTGGGTTCACTTATTAATTCTCTTCAGGTCTGCACAATCTATCAAGCACTGAATTGCCCATATCCTTGTATCACTGGGGTGCTCTCCTCCATGGAAAGGCTTTTGCTTGTCCTCCTCTTTGCCAAGCACAAGCTGGGCACACCACAAGCTCCAGCAATGCCACTGTCTCACAACGCTGCTCTACCATGATGCACCCAGGTTGAGGGTAGGACAGGGGTTATCCCCTAGCACTGACCACCAGGGTGACCAAGAGCATTGAGTTTGGCAGCTAATGCACACTTGCCACCCATGACACCCATACAGGCCACAGGCCTTTCCACTGCAACCATTTTAGGCTGGTTTTGGGGAGAAGATGACAAGCAAACCACTCATCTGAAAATTACAATTAACTAGTAACTCCACAAATCTGTTGCCTGATTTTCAGAGGAGCTGGTATGCTTTGGCTTCAGATGAAATGACTTTGAAATGAATATGAAAAATAAGACTTGATGTGGTTCTTACAGATCTAGTGCGTCCATTATGACACCTGTCACCGCTGTGAAACCTGTTCTGGACTGTGGTTTTTAGCAGCTTACTCTGAAATCTCAGTTTCTACTATCAGAAATATGAAAACAGACATGAAATCCCAAATAAAAGCATCTTCCATTTGTATCATCGTTTTTTTATACCCAAAGAAAATCTACCCAACAAGACAACTGCACAATATTACTATTTCAAAACCATTATGTCAAAAGGGCTCTGTAAGTAATCACAGAGCAAAGCACCTAACAAACCACCAGTTTCCACCAAAACAAAGAAATTTACGTCGCAAACAAAAAATGATGTCCACTTCCAGCCAAAGGCTAACCATTGCCTTAAAATGATATTTTCAGACCCCAGGAGTTTATAAAGCTCACAAATGCCACCAAAGATTAGATTCTTCTTCCTACAGCAAGACAAAAGCAGAAATTACAGCACGTAGTCCATTCTGAAAACCCGTCCTGATCAGAATAAAGCCCTGGTACTCCCACTCTCCAGCAGAGCTGAGCAGAAATCATGGACCAGAGTAAGGAACATGAGAAGGGTTTCAGGGCAATCATGCTGAGTATATTTCTAGACAAACAGGCCACTAAGTGTGCAGAGGTGCTCTTGCCTCTATAAATAGTACATTTTTTTAACATATAAACCCACATTAATTCATTAGAAAACAAGTTCATATCACTTTCAAATCTCTTTTACATACTGTTAACTTTTAAGCAAATTCCCATCAATACAGTTACAAGTTATTCCTTGTGCTATTTACCCCCTTTTCTAATTCAGATAGATACGGGAACATACATTTGGAAAAGACCAACTCATTCGCAAAGTTAAAGTCATTTGCTGAATCAGGATTTATTAACTTTTCCCTCTACAAAGCAAACCCCATATTTGTGCATAACTGTGTTTCTTAATCCCCTTCTTACATCATTTATTTTACTTTAAAAGTACGCACTTTCCTCTTTAAAGCCCTTATATCTGCACTCAAGGCTTCTGCAATGCTTTCCAAGGCCTCGAGTCAGAATACACACCCAAAGACGGAGTGCGACAGCTCCCAGACTCGTGAAGGCTGCCCTGAACATCGCGTAAGGCAGGATCACTGAAAGCATGGTTTCAGCAGCATTCAGATGAAGGAACACAGGTTAGCTTCAACCCAGGGTTGAGGATGGCTACTGTTATATTAACAGTAGCAACATACTTGCCCTTTTTTCCTCCGTTTCTGATTCTTCTGAGAAATTCATGAACTCCATAAAGTAGACATTCTGCAGATGCTACAGATAAAATACACTTTAACCAGGAGCCACAGATTTACAACAGTCCTGGACATTTAAAACCAGTAAGGGACAGGAAAGGCTGAAATTCAGTGCAGCATGACACTCAATCAGCATACCAAAAAATCTGCCTAAACTGCGCTTCGAGTGCCTACCTTTCTTGCCTTGGGTCTAGCCCCCTGAATCTTTGTAAACTGAGTTCTGTACCATTGTAACTGAAACTAGCCCAAACACTTTGCCACAAAGTTATCTGTAAAAATTTTACACTTTGAATTCCATCATAAGCCACTGTCCCAACAGCAACCATCGCAAGGTGCAAGATGAACCAGGTAATACAGCTTAAAACCCAGTCAGTTTAGCTTACATGTAACTGCTTTGTATTTCATAGACCTCACAACCAAAGGAGCACTTGCTATGCTTTCTGTTCCTAAATAACTGCAATCACAAAGTTTATTCTGCCTCAGCTAAGGTTTTTGCTAGCCTTTGATTGTGATTTCTGTTCAAACAAGGCAAGTGGAGTTGCTTTAAGAAGCCAGCCCCCCCGCCAACATCTCTGTTGCTCTGACATAGTGTCATAACAAAAATATCTTAAGCTGCTCAAAATATTTCTGAAAATTAACTTAATGCTTCAACTTCTGGTTTTCACTGGTATTTTAATAAAAGAGAAGCAGGAGGCAGAGAGTGGGATGCTTGTTGCTAGGCAATACCTAGCTCTCCTGAACTCCTACAGACTGAAATATTTATCCAGACTCCCACGAAGAATGACATCTAGCATAGAGAAAGAAGCAATGCACACGCTTACTGAAGTACATCATGATTGAAGGTAAGAAGCAGCAGCTGTGCCACCAGCTCAGTCCCTTGGGTATCTAAGCTGAGGTGGCTGCAGTCTGGGATAGGTGGGTGATGCAGCTCTTCCTGAATGCCTACCCTTATTTTATCTGAGCCTTATGGGTGATGTCTCCAACACTTTTACACCAAACCAGAATGATCTCAATGCCATTGGGCTCTACACAGTGCAAGAAAATGCATCCTTCACTTACCTGACTGTTCAGCTGTGCTGTTTTTCTCTGTTGGCTGTGTTCTGCCCTCACCCCCCATCCCACCCCACCCCCCAATCATTATACTCTGATAAGAGGTTTCCACAGAAAAAAGTCTGCAACTGACCAGATGTGGATTAACGATTCATTAACCAAACATACAACTTTTGCACCATTCTCCCCCTCGCCCCCTCCTCCCTTTAAAAGGTTTATTCAATGATTAAACTTTCAAGGAGTACTTACAGTCTTTCAGTGGAGGCTTAGAGGAATAAACATTATTCTTTACAGAGTCTTTTATTTGACATTCATGAATTATGTTGAATTGAACAGCTTCAAGGTTAAGTCCAAGACCTTCCGGGACTTAAAGATGAATTCCAAGAACTTATTCTTCTCCTTAGAGCTTAAGGGTCTGGCTTGACAAAAATAATTATATATAAATATGCTACATTTCATAATTTCAGAGGATTATTACTCTGGGAAAGATGATGTCTGCCAGCAATATTTAAAAAACCTTGCAACTGTGTCACTGCACACAAATGAAATTAGAAAGTGTGTGTGCACACTGTTATATTGTAAAGGTAAAAAAAGACTTAGTTAAAATCTGGAGAAGTAATGGAGTCTTCAGATGCCTGGATTTAGGTAATAATCAGCGGTCAATTTAGAAGAGTGCATTAAATTGCAGGGAGCAGAGGAAAATGCTTTTAGAATTTTTATTCTAAAAGCAGTTATCTTTGACACTCTCAATTGTTTGAATGGATAGCTCTGAAGCCTTAACACTCCCTCCACAACTCCAGTTTAAATAGAATGACATTGTTTTTCGTCAAATCTAAATAAAATCAAATTTTCATAAACACAGTCACTCATCACTTTGGACAGCTTCTCTGACCTAAGGAAGTGTTCCTATTACAGCGCACACACTCAGCTCAAGGTTTCTTAGTTCACCACCTTACCCTCGCACAAGTTCAAACTCCACATTAGAGTTAAAATTTTATTTACAAGTCTGTGGACAAAGTCATACAGCCACAAATCTTCTGGTGAATTGATTAAATATTTTTTTGTAAATAATTGTCTTAAAGAATCTGCCAAAAGCATACTTTCTAATATATCATCAAAACAACACAGGACTTTCAGCCAAGCTGTGAAATGTAACTATGTTTCTGAATCCATAAAGAACTGAACTTAAAAAAAAGTTATCTTTTCCCCTTACCTTCAGATTTTTTTTACCCTTATTTTCAGACTTTCTTAATTAAAATAACACATATTACTCTCCAGATAACGACTACCCAAGACTTCTACTCATAAGGGCTTATGAGCATCTGAAAGAAATTATGAAACAGTAATATTTGAAAACTAGTTATTCCTAATTTCAGGTTGGAATCATGTGTGCTGTGTTTCTACAGTTTGCACTTCAGATAAACAACAAATATGATTAAGTGTACTAACAAAGAAGTCAAAGCGTGAAATCCAAAAGGAAGACGGGGTAAGAGGGTATCATCACAGTGAGTGTAAGAGGCTTCAAGTAGGGTAAGAGTGTATCATCACAGTGGGGAAAGGGATGAAGACCAACCTCCCAGCAGACCTTTCATTACGAGACTAGATCAACATTAGAGGTTGCACAAAAAAAGACTTTAGTGTGCAGGTTTCATATTCTTATTTTGCCCTGCCAATAAGGATTAGCATTACCAAATGCTATCGCCCGCTCCCCCTCTTCTGGTTTAATACCTTTACTCAAACTAGGTTTATGCTCAGTCCAGAATCCAGCCAGCTCTACTGCAGTACAGGCAGCAGTACTTAGAATCTCTTCTCAAAGTTAGAAGATAATCTTCATTTGTATTCTAACCCATTCAAAAACAAAACAGGGATTTTCTTTATTTCCTGTTTAGAGGCTTGCTGAATCCCAGAGACCATGAGAAAAACAAACAATCCTTGCACTTGTAAGCAAGTTATAAATGAAGCAGCCAGAGCTTAGGGACAAGGTCACCAGTTTCCTTAGGACATTCGGTGGTTTCTGTGTGGACCATGCATCTGATAGCTCTTGAGGTGATGGCAACCTCGCAGCTACCTGATCTAAGGGAGGGTGGCTGAACACCTAAGGCTCCACGACACAAATCAAAAAGAACAAGCACAACTTCACTGCAGACTTGTGCCAAAATCTGCTCAGTCAACCCAGCTGTAGTGAGCATGCCATGATTTGGTAACAGAACATAGGTACCAGAGATTTAGCCTGCAAGAAAGTCTGAAACACATGAATGCCTTAAACAGATTAATTCTGTCTCAGATGGCAAATACCACCCTTATGACGCTCAAAACTTTGTAGAGAGTCTCCTCATAGTTGCCTTCAGAGGAAACACCAGGACAATGGAAAAATCACAGTAGGAAGAAAAAAATGTAACACTGTTTATATGTAGTAGCTTATATAAACTCTGGCATGTCTTCTCCTTTTACGCTGTGCAAGTTGTAAAGAAGTTAGAAAACAGCACTAACCATCATCCCACTGCAGGCGAAATACCATGCGGTCTTCCCCTTACCACAGTGTCGAGTGCGGAAAACCACTTACAGAACAAGCAAAAACAGAGTAAGCTGTGCCCATTAAGCTTCTTCTAAAAGAAGTAACAAAATCGTTCCCACAAGCACCAAAGAAACCTAAACAGGCTGTAAGTTTATACATCACCAGAAGGTGGTTGTAAAACCGGTGTTGATGCTCCCACAGCTGCCACAGGCAGCAAGAGCCAACACCTCATTTCACCATGCCCCAGCCTGTAGATGGTCGCCTCCTCAGAAATGCTCACTGAACTATGTGTGCAAGTCCCACCTCACCACATCAGTCAGTGCAAGGTAAGTTAGCAGAAACCCAAACTGCTCAAACAAACCTATCCTGCTCCTCCAAAACAGAGGTGGCAATAAGCATAAGGCAGCGTAGATCTCTCTAGCTAGCACAGCCACAGCAGCTAAGAGAGGACAGGTTTCCACAATTTACCACAAAGTTGGGGAAAACGAGCAAAGAAAATGAAGCAAAGGCTGTTCCAAACTGTGATATACACCAAAGAAACAAAATGATCCTCATTTCCAGGCTCAAAGTTATGCTTCCAAGAAAAAAAGAAAGTCAACAGCTGAACACACCCTGCTCTACATAGTGGGCAGTCACATTCAGCTCCTATTCCTGCCTTTGCTCAGCCCACAATAAATTTCATCACTGCATTCATTTCAGTTTGGGCCCCCTCTTTTGCTTTCCTTTAGAAATACACCAATAAAACGCTTTTTCAAGAAATCAGCATGACATCTATGTACTTATAGGTGTGGATACATACTCAGGCTCTAAACCAGGGGCACTATGTGACAGCACTGATGTTATTAATCAGTTTAGGGAGTCTCTTCGGCTGGCATCCTATAAATGTGCCTGATGAGTGTCTATTTTAATAGGAAGGCACACTCTCTAAAAATCGATCAATTGACCACAAGTGTTTCCATTAATAATTTTTGATCTCTTTTCTCTTAGTCTGCCATTTCTTGAAAGTGCAGACTAGCATTATTATTAATCATTATCCCTCAACGTATTGTAGGTAAAAAGCTCAGAAAAGAGAGGAATCCCACATCTAAGTATACAATATTCCCATCAGGAACTGACCAGCTCGAAACAGCTTCACTATCAGATTCAGTAGCTACAAATCTTACAATAATAGTTTGAAATCCAGAGACAGTCACTGAAGCAATACTCGTGCTCTGGATGTTTTTGGGAGGTGCAAGGAGAGTAAAGTTGAACTCAGTACTGTAACTGGAGAATTTCCACAGGAAACTATCCATCCCGGCATTTCAAACTTCCTAACACAACGTAAAGCTCAGTACAAGCCATGATTAACCTTAGTAAAAGATGCATGTGTTCAGAAATCTACCTAATGCATACCTGGTCTTATATCCACCAGCCTCCCCAGCCCTTGTCGTTTCTCTCCTCGTTCTAATAGCCTTTGTATTTTTGACAGGAGACACAGTTGCTCTGGTTGTTTTCCAGAAATATATTTGCTCTTCCCCTATCTGATAGTTCTCCTATCACTTAGACTTTTTTGGGGAGGCAGCAGAGCATTGGGGAGTACTTCAATGTACTCTTTCATTTCGTATTCCAGGGAGGGAATTATTCTGCAAACCTGACTACAATAAAGTGCAAAAACCAGAAGCAGCCTGATTTCCAAAGGTAATTTGTACTTTCCAGTCTCCTACTGAGATCACTGCAGCAGCCTGCAGCACTCACCATCTGCATGCAGTAAGCCAGTGCCATTTCATTCTGCAGACCAACATGGACAAACAATCTCCTTAACCATGGCCCGGCAATTATTCACATTCACAGCCCAGAAACTATAACCTGAAAAATAACTTCAGCGGATGAAGTTCTTGCCAGTTGGCGGGTTCCTCTCACCTACCTACAGACACCTACACCTGCGCTAGCTGCCCTTCATGGCTCTGCAGCTAAAGAAGAGAAAGAGGCAGCGTAAGTGCCTGAGTCACTGTCATTGCAGTCAGGCCAGCAACTGCTCTTGACCAAATGTTATTTTAAATAAAATGGTACTTAGTTGTCTGCAGAGTGAGGAGTACTACAAGTCTTAAGAGTTTTGGTTTTCTTAAGCAAGTCTTGGGTTCCTTTGTTCTCCCGATCAAAAACTCTGATTTTTAAAAGTCATCATTTCCAATGGACCCAGGCAGACTTGGAAAGGTACCCCATTTTTAAAAGAGTTTGGAGACAAAAAAAAAAAAAAAGTAACTTGAGATGGGGAAATACTACTGTCAAGCAGGAATTGGCAATACTGTCCACACTCAGCTTCCTACATACCATGGTGATACATAGAACTTAACACAATTACACTGCTTATCAGTTACATGGTCACCACCATTAAAAATGTATTACAAAAAAGAGGAACTAAGGATGGCAAGCAAGTCGCATTGCTTGGTTTATTAAAACTAGAGAGGAAAGCGCTCTAAAGAAATAACTGTATTGCATGGAGGAAAACACAATTTTGAAGACTGAAGATTTTAACCCTGGAGCTTGGACAGGCAGGCTAGTCCCATACTATGTGTCACCCCAGTGAAACCAATCAATCCCAAATTTATGCTCCTGCCATTCCCATTACAAGCTAGCCAAGTGAACTCATTGTATTATCTTTCAGACAAGAGGGTGCAACCATCAAATTATTAAACAGCACTACTAAATAATTTAATAACAATATAAGACACGAATACCACCGAGGTGAACTTTTTTTTTTTGCAATATTCCAAGTGTAACAGAAGAGCAATGTAGATGTGACAATATGGACGCTGTTTTGAATGAAGCATGTCTCTGACGAGGCTCAAAGACTTCTACTCAAGATACCCGAAACTACTCCTAGCTAACCCCCATGATCCATAACCCCGAAAAACCGTTCTGACTCTGAGTAACAGGAATGACACGAACAGCTACACTCACCACTTCCCTGAGGATCAAGCTCAAAAATCCCTCAACAATCAAAGCTTTTGTTTTTCTATCAATTCCCTTTGATTACTTTTTTGATTTGAGATAAACTTGACACGGTACATGACTTAAACTGCTAAACAAAGTAGTTAAACTAACTGGCAGTAGGAGAAATGTGTTAGCTTAAGATGCACCTGGGGCTGTCTTCGGTTTAATGCCAGGAATACACCTACGTGGTGTTTTGAAATTATGAGGAAGCCCCTAAATTACATTAACTATTGAAAATATTCCTGTAATTTGATTAAGAGATAGCAAACACAGCATTTGCTGCTACAATTATACTGCTTTCAAGTGGTTGCTAGTTATCTACCATCAGTGTAAGAGTTCCCCCAGCTCTTCCTCCCAACTCCTTTTGGTTACACCAGTCCTTATTTCAACATTACCCAACACAAACATTGCAGCTGCCCAGACTCAATTGTCTGCACTGAAACGTCCTCCCATCTCTCTCAGGTTCATGAACCCTACGGCCACCCTTGTGACACAGCCTCCACCAGACTCTGCTCCCACTGACACTTGACCCAGGCAGGGAAATGCTCCCCTCTCAAACACTGAATCTCCCTTTCTGCCTCCATCACTGCCAGGGCAGGCTTCTGTTAGGTAAGTCAGCACTGCAAGGCAGCAAACCCTCCAACTCAAGCATGGTTGCCCCCTGAGCACACCCAGGTGTTGGTGCCTCACCCAGCACCTACAACCACAGACTTCAGGGATGTGGAGCTGTTAACCAGACTACCCTGTTCTCACCCCAGGGAGTGGGCAGTCTCATGCCCCATTGGCTTATATTCAGTGGCTTCAAAATATTTCAAAATTATAATCTGAAACAAGGCGATTAAGGGTTTGTGAACCCAACACTCCTCTGTGACTTGTCCCACCTACCCTCATCACTCCTCTTACCAAAGCTCTTGCTTCATCCTCTTACTTAAGCTTCTTTCTTTAGTAGACCACTCAATCCACCAGCACTATTAACAACCCTCTCAGTTTCACTGAGACTGGCTTTATTCCCATTAACAAGGCAAATTCTGAATCCATTCTGCTGTTTAATCCACCACGAACTATGAAAGATATCAAGGTTGGGGTTTTTTTGTACAACAGATAATTATCTTCTTTTATATACTAAGTTGTGCTCCTGATTATTCACTAGATACAAATATTCACACGATTCTGTGATTCCCTGATCTCCATATTTTGAGCTTTCAATATACTGAATTCACTGCTACCAGGCCAGATGGCTGGTGCTGCCACCAAGGCAGAACCTGTCTCACAGGATGCTTTCCTGTTGAAAAGGTTTAGCTACCAAAGACAAAGCAATTATAAAATCATCACTACAGGAGCAAACTTCAACTAATAACACCACCATACACAATCAAAGTACTGACAGTGGTCCAGAGGCGAAGAGCAAATATCGCTGTAAGTTGCAATATTAAGATGTTCTGAGAATAGCTTTATTAAAAGCAGAGGCAGACGCAATAGTCTTTGTAATAAATGTGAGGAATACTGCAAAAAACTAACACTTCCGCACATGGCAAATGTCATCATTCTAATGATAACCCCTACAGAGCTGCATCCTGTTATCACAGATAAGATTCTGCTAAAATGCCCATTATAAATACCTATTTTTAATTAACTGTGATTCAGTCTTACAATATGAAGCAGGTTATAACTTGCTGATTTTTGTAATACAATGAATTAAGGATTAGAAAACAAAACAAATGTTAGTCTCTTGGGGGTAGAAGGAAATCAAACCAATTTTAATATACACAGGAAAAAGTAACTAGTCAATAAAAATAAAAATCATAAATTTTGGTTGCATAGACCAAGTTTTATAGATAACAAAAAGTAAACCACTGAAAATAAAACTCCCAGAAGAGAACATTTACAGTTAAAAAAAAAAAACCCACAAAAATCAGTGTTACAGCCCTGAAGTTAATACTGGAGAAAATATGAAAGTCAAAACAATGTCTGCATATTGAATCAGGCTCTTCCAGATCCTCCAAAGGTTATTTTCAAAAATTGCATCTGGACGTATGCACAAACCCACACAGGGAACACATCTCAAAGGGTTAAAATCTGAACTGCTCCCACCAGGGCTATATTCAGCACAGTCCTATTACCACGCTCCCTGGCCCATTAGGTCTTGGTACCCAACTGAAGGCTTACAGCTGGGGAGGGCAAACAGGGGAAAGCTACTTGCATTTAAGGGCCATTTCACCAGCTGCATCACTTCTATTCTTAGTCCTGCTGATGCATTATGGTCAGATTATTTTGCTTTTTCAGCTGCATGTTCCAGTCTAACACACAGAGGAAGCCTACTTTTCTCATCTCTCTTTCCCTTATCAACTGACCAAGTGACAATAAGGCAAGATCCGTTCAGTGATCCACCTGCTCGTCCACTTTCACATCCCGCTGCTCACAGCAGGCACGCTAAAATACAAGTGTCAAGCAGTCAGGAAATCTCGACAGGCCCCTAATCTTTAGGGTATCAAATATGGTAAGTCACCCTCCCATATGGAAAAATCCCATGGACTGGGGCCAGCGGTTTGAAAGGCTTTGACAGGCAGAGAAGGATTAGAATCCAGCACCATTTCAAAACAAGAAAGCGGCGAGGTCTGGCTTCCTAACAAGTAAATTCACTAAAAAGCCACAAGCTTAACTGGAAACATCTTAACCTGCAGTATGTCATCAAATACAGGTACACTCTTTTAAACACATACTGAAAGAAATAATGTCGGGGTTTTTTTCCCCCTGTTCTTTTTCTTAGCAGGGTTTGAAAAGAGCCCACAAGGAAACACTACATTGAATGGGCATGTTATCTAAATATAGAAGCACATTAGTACTAATATTCAGGGATGACATTCATTCATATCTTGTTATTATCCTTTAAATGCTTTCAAATTAGTCAAACATCTCTAGGCCGTATCAGGGATGCAAGAGTTTCACAGAAGCTGCTCAAGGAGTTTCCCGAAGAAGTGCCAGCTGTGTCTTCTGAGCTTTGTCACACTTTGTACCCAGCTCTCTCAGACAAGGACCATTTCTGGGCTCAGGAAAGCAAAGGAGAATAAACTCTTCGGATAGAAGACTGAGCAGACAGTCATAACATGCCCTCCCCTCCTCTTGAGGAGGGCAATGAAGACAAGAAGTGGCCATATTGAGTTCCATTAGGGAGCAGCAGGTGGCAAGAAGGATGGAGCAACACAAACCTCCATACAGGGGATCATAAAACTCTCCTGTAGGCACTGGAAAACAAGACAGGGCCCTGTGCTGGAAGAAGGCTATGGACCTCAGCAGGACACCACTGCTGTGCTGCCTCTCATGGGCTCAGCTTCCTGCCAGAGTTATGTCTCACCTCCCCTTCCTTCTCAAGCTAGACCAAGACAAAGCAGCTCCTCCATAAAAGCGAGGGGCATTAATGCTAAATTGAACTAATACTAAGCTTCAAGTAACCCATCAATATTAGCTTGAGCTTAAGCTACGACCACCCTGGAGGCAACACCCCGCAAGACCATGGCATTTTCCAAGCTGTTCCCAAACTGAAAGAATTTAGCAAGATGAGGAAGCACAGCTAGCAAAGCATCTGTCCTCCTCCAATCCTGCTAGGGATGTGCCAGATCAGGGGTCTCACCAGCTGGCCCTTCCCTGCTTTCACAGCTTCATTTTCTCTGTTGCCACCTAAAGAGCCATGAACGGAAAATTCACACAAATTGTAAAAACTAGGATGGAGGAAACCTCAAGAGATCATCTAGTCTCTCCCTAGCAATTCACACCTCTGTGATTACCTCAAAAATAATTCATCATTCATGGCTTGGCTTCGTGGACGAAGATTTGGGAAGGGCTTTGCCCACGCTTATTGCAAGCGTGTTGATGGCTGAAAAGGCCAATGCGGGATAGGCAAGACCGGTTGCAAAGAGCCCACCGGAGGGTCTCCTTGGGTGGTATAGTCGAGGCACGGTTCTTTCTGTGCTGTCTTTTCTCCTCGAGACTGATTCTACGCGTGCTCTCAAAGGAGACAGCAGCGTTATGTATGGTGTGTCTCCAAATCTCCCGATTGGAGGCCAGGGTGGACCACTGATGGTGGTCAGTATGGCCTAGGCCGAGGTGTTGTTTCAGGAAGTCCTTATATCTCCTCTTTGGAGCTCTTCTCTTGCGGCAGCCGGTGGCAAGTTCACCATAGAACAGGATCTTAGGGAGGCGGTGATCCGCCATCCTGGAGACGTGCCCTGCCCAACGCAGCTGCGTTTTCAGCAACATGGCCTCAATACTGGTGACGTCTGCCTGTTCAAGGACAGCAACATTAGTCACGTAGTCAGTCCAGTGGATGTTTAGGATTGTGCAGAGGCAGCGCTGATGGAAGCGTTCGAGGAGTCGCAGATGGTGGCGGTAGATGACCCATGATTCAGACCCGTACAGAAGAGTAGGCAGTACCACGGCTCTGTAGACACTGATCTTTGTACTTTTCTTCAGGTGTTTATTGCACCAGACTCTTTTATGGAGTTTTCCGAAAGCTCTGTTTGCCTTTGCTATTCTGTTGTCGATCTCTTTGTCGATCGTGGCATCTGAGGAGATGATGCTACCCAGATAGCTGAACTGCTGGACTGGCTGAAGCTCTGACTCGCCAATGGTGATGTGGGGATGATGGTAATCATCTTGTGGTGCTGGTTGGTAGAGAACTACTGTCTTCTTCAAGCTGACTTCCAGCCCAAAAAGCTCAGCCGCCTCTGCAAAGCAGGATGTTAAGCGCTGCAGAGCTGCTTGTGTGTGGGCAACAAGGGCGGCATCGTCAGCAAAAAGCAGCTCGCGGACAAGGTGATTCAGGGTCTTGGTGTGGGCCTTCAGTCGCCTTAGGTTGAAAAGGCTCCCATCGGTACGATATCGGATACAAATGCCGTCTTGTTCGTCGAGGTCTGCCGTGGCCCTTTGGAGCATCATGCTGAAGAAAACTGTGAATAAAGTTGGTGCGAGAACGCAACCTTGTTTCACACCATTGGCTATTGGGAAGGGCTCAGAGAGTGCATCGCCATATCTGACTTGGCCGCGCTGCCCCTCATGTAACAGGAGAATCATTTTGAGGAGCTTGGGGGGACATCCTAATCGTTCCAAGATCTGCCACAGACCTTTTCTGCTCACACTGTCAAAGGCTTTGGTGAGATCAACGAAAGTTACATAGAGACCCTTGTTCTGTTCCCTACACTTCTCTTGCAGTTGTCTGAGAACGAATACCATGTCTGTGGTACTTCTGTTGGCTCTGAAACCACACTGACTTTCAGGTAGAAGTTCTTCTGCGATAGCGGGTACCAATCTGTTCAATAGTATTCTTGCGAGGATTTTTCCAGCAATGGAGAGCAGAGTTATGCCTCGGTAGTTTGAGCAGTCTGACTTTACTCCTTTTTTCTTGTACAGGGTGATGATGATTGCATCATGGAGATCTGGTGGTAGTTCGCCTTGTTCCTCAAAAATAATTACATCTTTGTTATATCCATTATAGACAAGCTTCAAGAACAGAATCACTGGACCTGCAAAGAAAAACTGCCTGTAGCACCAAGATTCATCCTGATTCATTCTGAAGACAAAACATCTGCTTTAACTTACCACCAGGACCACAAATAGAACAAATATAGTCAGTGCATGCGGGCTGGGAGTCTGCCAAGAGCTCTGATATTTACTTCAATTGTTTCAATAGGCATCTATAAAGTAAACATTTTTCAATGGAAAATTAGGATTAAAACCCCCACAAAATATGACTAATTCCAATAAATTCTATGCCTTTTAAGGATGTTTTGCAGATCAAATATCACAGATGATGTCTGCAAAATATTTTAAAGATTAAAAACAATATAAATTATCACAAAGTTTTAGCTGTCAAGAGTGAATGTAAAAAAAAATACATTTTCATTCCTCAGTATGATATTAAATAATACAAGTCTTTTTCAAACAGAAAAAACAGTTCATACACAATGAGTCCTCCAACTTCTTAAAAACTATTTTTTTTTTTCAAACAAGCGTTTTAATCTCTGCCCCCAAAATCAACGACAACAGGAGTGACAAAAGGTGGTTCCTTCATGCGGAAGTCCATGTTCCCCTGGCTAAATCTATTTTCTGGAAAAGGCAAGGCCCTAGCCAGTTCTGGATACTGCTGAACTCTCTAGTACTGGCACATCTAGGTCATTACAAAGTTCCCTGGAGCTGATGATCTAATCGGTTGTGATCCCAAGTGAAATACAAAAGTCAGTACTTGGTCTACGTATTTTACTTTCTGTTTCAATGCATCTCAACTCAAGGTGTGTAAAGATGAAGTGCAAATCTGTAGTACCAAATGGTCTGTAAGTTAATAAAGGACAGGAATGAATGCACTCAAAATAAGAGTATTCTCGCCACAAAAAAAATCTGTTTAGTACAGTAAAAGGACACATGGAAATGTAGACACCTTCAAGGTAACCACACAAGTGTTACTGCTTCATGTAGACACTTCTAAATACCTCTAATCTCTAGGGATTTGGTTACATCTGATTAGTCACACCCAGAGAATCACTGTAAATATCAGGATTTTTCTATTGCACACATGAAACCTTGCAAACTACTTTATATATATATATATATATATATATATTAGAATTTGACCATATGATATTAGTATCATTTTAGCTCTAAGGATCCTGGTCATTATACACGTAAACTCTAAGCAGTAATAATCAGACAGAATGCTTCACTCCCATAGTGTGTCCCAGAGACACACTGTCTGAAAAAGATATTACTAAATCCATAACCATAAGCATTCATCTATATGGAGCAATTAGGTAACTTACAATTATCTTCCCTTATATGCTACAGCCACAGAAGAAAGCAATACTGTTAAAAGCAGTCACAAACATCAATACACACTTGTGAAAGACAAGGGCAGACTGACAGGATGGAAAGGAAACAGCAGGAAGGAAACTGTAAGAAAAAGACTCCAATGGCACTGAAAAGTAGAGAAGGGAAATTAATACATGTTTACTGCAACTCGCCCTACTGCATTTGCATTTTTTCTGCTTCTCAGAAGTGGAAATGGAGGAGCATTAATGGCAGCAAAGACCACCTAGCTTACTGCCACCACAGAAGAAATCATCAAGTCCTAGAGCATAAAACTAGGGTTATACACAGTATCTCTTTAAAAACACTAAATGACTCTGTAAAATGCAGCAAATGGAAAACTATCCCTTATATTCATTTTGCTTTGTTCATTTCTCTTCATAAGTCTAATATTTTCTATGAGATTCTCTTCATAAAAATAACAGATGAGTCCAGCAACTTACTGCTGCTTTGTGACCGGGCACTCCTGTTGACTTTAAAACAGGTGTATCTGTAAATTTTTGCCTGCTTGCTCACACTCCAGTGCCCCAGCTTCGCCATTTTTAGCAATTCCTTCCTGTGTGAACAAGCTCAAGCATCAGGTTTTTCTTTCTCATGCCGACAGGAAGCCCTGCCACCGAAGTTGCAAATGGTGCACCAGGGAGAGGTGCAAGGTAGCAGCACGACAAAGACATAAATTTCTCACATTACTTTACATTTAAAGAGAAAAACAGAGAAATAGGATAATCGATACATGGTCTGGAAGAGAAAGAGTTAAATTTGCTACATAAAGTGAAGAGGAGATAATGGCAAAGAAGGAGAAGTCTCAGCATATGGTAGCACAAGAGGAGGACAGGACAAAGCATCAGTAAAAGGAAGCAAAATACCACAACCTTCAAAAGCCAGGTCTGCCTCCCGTAGTTATCCCACGTGCAAGTTTTCTGTATGTGAAATGTCTGTGGGAGTTTTTAAAATATGAGCTGAACAAGCACCTTGCAGATAGTTGACAGCAGCAGAGTGATTAAAATAAAAACCTTAAGACCAAGAGAACCAGAGGGTGCCAGAATGAAATAATTATTCAGGCTATATCTCTATGAAACCCGTGACTCTTCACATACACCAGATAAATTGTCATTCACCTCCAGTTACTGGACTACAAAATAGGTAAAAAACCAGCTGGACCACTGGCCTTTAAAAGATATTCACCAGCTACTCAAAGTCCTACCTGTAGCCAGTTTACAGGTACCAATACTGTACAGGACAGCTTCATTAACAACCAGTATGATGGAGACAGAGCACACCCGCAGCAAGTATGCAGATAACATAAAATTTGGGGAAGCAGTTGGTACACTCAAGGGCAGCATGGCCATTCAGAGGGATCTCAGTAAGTTGGAGAAATGGTTTGGCAGGAACATTGTGATGTTCAGCAAAAGTAAACAGCAGGTCCTGTGCTTGGGGAGAAATAACTCCATGCACCAGTACACGCTGGGGGCCGACCAGCTGGAAAGCAGCTTGGCAGAAAAGGAGCTGGGGGTCCTGAGGGATGGCAAGTTGACCACGAACCAGCAGTGGGCCCTTGTGGCAAAGGCGGCCAACAGCATCCTGGGCTGTATTTAGGAAGTGCATTACCAGCAGGTTGAAGGAGGTGATTCTCCCTCTCTGCTCAGCACTCACCAGACACATCCGGAGTGCTGGGTCCCTCAGTACAAGACAGACATGAACAAACCAGAGGAAGTTTGGGACAGGCTACCAAGCCAGTCAAGAGCTGAAGGACATGGTGCTTCTAGACAGGCTGTGAAGAGCTGAACCTGTTCATCCTGGAGAAGAGAAGGCTTGAGGGGGAACTTACTGCTGCCTGCAACTACCTAATACGGTGCAGACAACCAAGCCCAACGCCTCTTGGATGTGTGCAGAAACAGGACAAGAGGCAAAGGACACAAGTGCAGCAACTGAAATTCCAGTTAAGGAAATCAGAAAAATAAAAAGGTTTTTATGACAAAGGTCATCCAACATTGTAACAGAGTGCCTAGAAAGATCACAGAAACTCCGTCCCTGGGGATGTTCACCACAGGATTACACAAAGGTTAGAGCAACCTCATCAAACTTTGCAGTAGGAATCAACTTTGAATTTGGTCCTGCTTTGAGCAGGGACTGGACCACATTAATGACCTCCAGAGATCCCCTCCTACCCATATTAGTCTACCATTCTGAGTCTTCCTCTATGTGTATCAGGTTTCTCCAATCTTTACGACTTTGGCAATAGTTTTTTGAGAGTATAAAAAGAACCTACTCCAGCGAAACAAATTTTTAAGATTCCAAAGTCAGGGAAAAAAATCTGAACTAGGGAGCTTCACACAAGTTTCAGCATTCTTACAGCTGGAAAGAAAAAAGCTCCAAACCTTATTTCCCTTCTAAGCTGTTAAAAAATAAACGCAATTTTTCTTCAGAACGCCCAATCATGAATGTGCGTACATATGTGTATGTAAAAATATGTATTATGTATTTATATGTGTTTGATAACACATCTTGAAACCTCCAATTTGTTCACAGCATTCTAAAGAGGTAAAAAACCCAGCAGCTTCATATTTCAGTACTATACCACAGAAACACAGTCCACATAGTTAACTCTCACCGTGTGGGGATATTCCAGCTTGCCCATAACACAAACTGTATTTTAAAACACAGTTCCTGTGTCACAGGTTTCTTATTCTTCCCATGAGATGCCAACTAGTGTAACAGCAGCTATAGCCACGGCTTACGCAGGCACCAGAAAACTGACGAGTTTTCAGCGGAAAAGAAAGAGCTGCATTACTTGAGTGCCAAATCACGTGCCATCGGTAGCACATACTATTACACTACGTCCATGGCACTTCATAGCTTGGGTCAACTGCTCTGAGAAAGGCTATAAACTTTCAAGACAGGAAAAGCAAAGCAATAATAAATCCACCTTTTTCTTTTCTTCTACGCACACGTGGTATGCTTATGTAAGCGTGTTTTAATGCATCTGAAATATAAAGTATCCTCCAAAAGGGAACTCCAAGTTTCAGATTTTTATGTACAAACTAAGAATATGAATCACATGATGAAACAGAAGGAGGAACAGATTTCTGCAGTTTCCTATCATCTGTGAACGAAGCACCAGGACACATATATTATATTAATCACCCAGGACTCCACAGATTGCATCAGCAGAATTACATATGGAATCCACGATTATTATTATGCTTTGATGCTAAAGTTAGACTGCACTCAGCACCGAGGACTCAGAGTACCCATTCGGCTCCCTTTTCCCTTCACAACCGGTGCAACCTCAGACGATACTGTTTCTCCCTTCTAAAAAAATAAGGCAGTGTCCAGGTTGTGTTTCAGTTCCAAACACTTAACGCCACACTGAAACAGAGTTTTTCGGCAACATCTGTAATATTTTTTCGCAATAGTGTAACTGATTTCATATAAAAGCAGACAGAAGGAACATGAAGCAGACCGTGGAAAATTCTGCCTGCATTTCAACCGTAAATCATGAAGGTCATGCTTGGTTTCAGGCCGGGGGACATAACTATCCTTGGGAAATATCTGGAAGAGAGCAAGGAAGCTCTGCCTTGGTCTGGCTCACTACACACATGGCACCTCTGGGCATCTCTCCAGAGCCCCCACCGTTTCCAGCAATGGATGCTCATCAGCACAGCTTTCCACGAACTACACCATCAGGTGTCCACAGCAAAAGCCCAAGGGCGAGCGAACATACCTTCCTCCCTGTGTTGTATCACACCAAGGGTACTCAGCATTCAATATTTTTGCGAAAGCAAGCAGCAACCAAGCAACCTGCAGTGGTACTCAATGAATAGTTACAAAAAAAAACCAAAACAAAACAAAAAACCAACCAACCCAATAACGGGTCACACCAAGTGCCTAGCTCTGCCCAATAATCCTTGCACTGTAACTATAATTTCGAAGAGAAACACCGTATTATTTTTTGAACTATCAATTTACATGCTAAAGAGAATAAAGAGCTCTGGAGGAAAGCAAAAAAAAAGAACACCAAGACAAAAAAGATCTAACCATGAAAGCAAAGCATCCTCTTTCTCAAAATACAGTCACAAGACTTGGATGCTTTAACTTTTAACCCACATTCTCCAGGGCAGGGATGGAAGGAGGGAGGATAAATGCATGTTGCCTAAGAAGTCAGTTTCATCCTCATGGATTTTGAAGTGGGAAACACAGGGGATTTAAGTTAATTATTATACTGGCAAGTCACAGAAGTATTAAGAGAAGTATGGCAAGCACAGTTCTATAAATCAGCTTTCATGCAAAGTAAGACAAAAAAAAAAAATCACAGATTTATGACACTTTCGATTACAACTACACTGTATAAATACAGCCTGAGGAAGAGGAAAAAAACCCACATTGGTCTAGCTCCAATTTCTGATATCATAAATTTGTAGCTAATCCTTCAAGACAACGTATTAGTAATCTACAGAGACCTAGCGTTTCCTTGTTCCATACAGAAATATGGGACTTGACTGTGTGAGGTGTCTGGGACACCCATTTAAGTCAGGAGCATGGGTTGTTTCAAAGCCCAGAAAAGCTTTACTCACTGTTTCCAAGCATCAAGTCCTTTATTAAAAAAATCTCTGTTCTCATACGATTTACCAAAAAATAGTTTCTGACTGCATCAGTAACAATTTCTAGATCTTGACATAAACTGAGGCGTATCTAATAGATAAAAGCTGCACTTTACAAAAAACAACTATGGTTTAATTATTTATTTTACTCCTTGCATTCTTTAATTCATACTTAATACCCTATTTAGTTTTATCAAGCTATAAATCAAAGCACATCAAGGAGCGTGATGTCCTTCTAAGGACCCAGCACAAGCAGTCCCCAACTGTAGTCCTGTTTTTCACACTGTACCACCTTTATGCACCCTAGCCACAGCTTCCTCAGCTGTAAAGCAGAACACCAACTCTTCCAGAAGACAGTCATGTTACTTGGTGGAGGGCACAGTTAATCAAAGCAGATGAACCCATCTAAAAGCATGGTGCCACCATGTTCTTCCTCCCTCCTCCCCACTCTGGATTCACCTCATGGACTCTTGGTTCATGAGAGGTTTACCACCTCTGATGTTCATCTGAATACTTTGGAGAACTAAGGTCACCAAACAGGCAAAACTACAATTGACTTTTAAATGTAATTAATTTTCAGCCAGATTAGTGAACTGAATCTGCTTGCCCAGTGGCCAAGTCAGTAATGGAGCGAGCCAGCACACAGAAAGGATACAAAAGGAAGGAGAAAGGGAGATGAAGACCACGCATCTGGCATAGAAAGCTGTACGGTTTGCTAAGTCTGTCTCATCAAAACCGTATCTGGTGAACAAATGGGACAACATGCCAACTGCTGTTACTGCAGAACTGAAATGCTTTCCAGCACTGCCACATTCTTCAATAACGGGATAAATTTTGCACAATTTTTAAAATAAAGACAACACTTGTAATTTTGATTGGTGTATCAAGATACAGAGATGTCAGGAACTCATCAGCAAGAGCTGGTAGGATCATGTTCTGTGGCCCTATAACCATTTCATTTTTCCTGTAATTCTGGAATTGTCTCAGGGCTCATCTAGTGTTGACAGAGCTATACACTTTCTCATTAAACTTCAGTGGGATCAATCCTTAATGTAATTGCACTCCTGAAACAGTGAGTGAAACATAAAGAGAACTCTCCATAAAAAGGAGATGAAGAGTCCACAGGAGTATTTTTATTTCTCAACACTCTTTCTCTTTACATTACAGACATGCTTCAAAAGAAAATTAAATTTACCCATGAGTGCTATTTAACTGTCAGATATGATGCCAATGGGCACTTTAACAAAGACCAGACAGTCAGAGACAAGAGGTAGGATACGCTGCAATGACTTTCAGCACTTTGCTTCTGTACAAGTGAACGTGTTCAAATCTTTACCTGCACAGGGTCTCACAGCAGGCAGCACAAAAGGCATATTTAAATTACATGCTTGTTTATACAGGCAAAAGAAGACTACAGTGAAACCTTGAAGATTTGCTTGTAGGTCCAGAAAAAGAGAGAAGAATCCTGGACCCAGTTGCTAAGCCAATGGAGCACACATTCATCTAGGAATACTTTGGTATAGTCTCTACAGGTGACTCAATTTAAGAAAATTGATCCCTCCAAGGTAATTACAAGCTACCCCTATTACTGGGAAACACCTTAACTCCAGTCATATACAGGCCATTAGCTTTCTTTTCTGGACAATGTGCCATTTCTATTATGCAGCAGTCTTATTTGCAGTACAGTACAATGTATATTCTCCAGCCCTGTTAATTTGTTTTCTACAGGCAGCAGATAATTTTTACCTGAAGTGACTTTGACTTTATTTTTGTCGAGACATCCTATGCTAAGTTTCTGCTCAGAACACATTTTTACAGCTAAGAATTATCAGCCTTTGAAAATATGTATTTCCAGTGGAAGCATGAACATATTTAACTAGAGATGGTAAAAGAAATAGGTTTTCAGCTACTTAATATTATGAAAAGCCTTTACTGTAAGAATATAAAAAGAAATGGACAGTTCAAGGTAAAACATTATCTACAATCACTTTCATACATGTCCTATCTTTATGACTGCTGGCTGCAACCTTTTTAAGGTCCTTTCACTGATAGTGCTTATCTCAGCTTTCATTTTAAAAGCTTTTTTTTAAAAAAGAAAACTGCTTGCAATGAAGTACCCTTCAAACCACAGATCAAACTGCTTGATTTTGACTTTGTCACAATGATTTTTCACCACCAGCTATTCATAATCCCAACTACCTTCTAACATCAGAACCACAAACAAAAAGGTACCATAAACTCTGATGATTAGACAGGACAGCTATTCAGTTTGTGGAAGCTGAGTGTTATTTGGCACCTACAAACAGACCTGAAGATCAGATCCAGTACTCAGCAGCGTCCACACTGCAGCTCCGAGTTTGCAGGCACCTGGTCCTCAAGCTCCTGCACCCAGAAGCCCGTGACGGGGACTTTCTGCATGGGAAGCACAGCAGTATTGAAGTCTTCACCCACACTTTTAAGAGCTGAGCAGAATTAGCAAACTGCCAATGCACCAAAAAAAGGCTGATCTTAAACCCAAATCCTCTGCACAAGGTACCAGATCCGCGGTTCTCGCATCCAAAGAGGAACAAACATCCCCTTGAGAAGAGCTGACAATGTTTCATTCTTGGATAAAACAGAGCAGCAGCAACAGGGGGTTGGCACCACTCTCCACACCTGCCAGGAACCACAGAGTACTAAGCTGCTTCTCCTTGGGTCGGTGGTGTCCAAATCCATGCTCAGCTTCTCCCAGCCAGGAGAAAGAGATTTGTTCTCCCAGAAGGCACCAAGAAGCAAGGGACACCATGACTAGTCATGCACCAAAGGCAGTCCCACCTTCCCAGAGCTGTTTCATGCATTTAGATACTCCCTGAAGAAAGTCACTGAAGTCCCTCGTTCGGGTCCAGTCCCATGCATGCCATGTATGGCCATCATTTGCAGGTGGTCTTGCCTTTCTCTGCAATTAGACTAGATCCTTCTCTGGAGCTCCAAAACCAGCCACTGGGGCAATAATCTCAGCAGTATGCAAGAATACACTGATTTTCAATAGGATTTAAGCACTTCCAAACTTTCTCCCTGAAGGAACAAGATGAACAGACCAAGTGATTCAGCCATGCAACAAGGAACACAGCTGCACAAGGGCAGAGGAGTCTCCTCCAAGTCCTCCACTGACAGAGGGCAGCAAAGAGAGGGACACAGCAAATAGCAGCGGTTACCTTTAGGGACAGGAGTATAACCTTCTTCTGGGAAACAAAAAGCATGGACAAAGAAAGGAAAAAGAGCAGTAGGAAGAACATGAAGTGAACAAAGTACACAAAGTAAAAAATGGCAGACAAAAAGAGGAAAAACAGTAATTGATGGAGAGTGGAAATACAAAAGAAACAGTGTAAATTTTTATACTGAAAGAGCTGTAGAATTTTCAAGTCCTTTAAGAAGCTTCAGAATACTCCTCTGAGAGTATAATGTCTTTTTTGTTGCTGTTTGGTTGGGTATGGTAGTTGGGGGGGGTGTGGTGTTCCTGCTTCTCTATTTTTATACAAATTGTTCGATCAGAAAGCTGAATGAGTTGACCACTGTCAGGAAGTAAAGGAAAGTCATCGAGACAAACTACGTCTATTGATTTAAAAAGGTTTTAAATCACAACAGCATCTTGCATATGCGTACTCATGAGCAAGAGACCAGAATGGAAAGAAAAACAAAAAGGTGAGCGAGACATAAACCGAAAACATTAGACAAATGTGATTGTGTCACTAATCTGAAAATAAGTCAGATATGGAAAAAGTAAAAATGTGTTCAAAGAAATGAGAAGATGGAAAAATTCAGAAAAATGTAAATTTCAAGCTACTCAGATGTAATACTAGTGCTTTCCTTACTTTTACTATATACATATCTGGTAATGCCATATATTTATAAGCATAATAAAAAGATGACAGGACTGGTACGAGTATTTTCATTATATTAGTATTCCTGGCTATTCTGAATTTTACCAAACCAATACCAAGACAGAAAGAGGAAGTAACCTCATTGGCACCCATGCTCAAGCTCTGCAGGAACATGGGAGCCCTCCTGCCACACAGGCTTCTGCAGTACTTGAAGAACAATTTCTTGAAAGCACTTTCAGTTGCTGGCATCTACAGTAATCTCAGAGGAAGGAGTCAAACTCCGCAGCACGGGAGATTTGCACCGTCCTAGAGATTTTCCTGCTTTCTCCAAACCACCGCCTGATCACAGCCAATTAATGCTGAGGGATTGCTTTTAAAGCCTAGGGCTAGTTTTATTTTTTCCACTATTTGCCTCATCTAGAACAGGAGCAGTGCTCCGGGTCCACCCAGCACACTCATATTTTTTTCTGCTCTCCAGCTAGCGAACACCTTGGTTTCTTCCAATCTCTTTGTCTGTTTTTCCATCCAGACACGTACATATATAATAAAAAAATCCCCTAAAAATGTTAGTCTGCGTATTCATGAGGAATTCTCCCCTGCACCATCACACCCCCCACCGCCCCCCACCCCCATTTGTCTCTCTTATTTTCTTGCAGTCTCGGCAAGTTTGAGAATGATAACACAAACTTTCCTCAAACCGTGTGGCATGGGTTCTTCCTGCAACAGCCCCCCCTCATTAGATGCACCAGCTTCACTTCACAATAGAAGTTGCAGGGACAGAAAAGTTGCATAGACTCAAGAAACTGCCAAGAAAAGGAGAGAAACACAAGACTGATTTGCCATTTCCATCCACCCTCCATGTAGCAACACATCATGTAAATGACTGAAGGTTTGAGCACATTTCCATCTCCAGTCACCGCCACTGAAGAAGATGCTGTCCACTGCTGCTAGAACTGCCCCAATCAGAGGCCACCCTCCTTTCAGACCTGATATTCTCCATTAGGCAACAAAAATGCACTCAAATGTGCAACACACTTGAGCAGGTAGCAACCTATGACAGGTTGAGGTTGGAGTAGCAGGTTATTGGGGTAGTAGCTGAAAGAGAATGTGTGGTGGAACCCAAAGTTGCCTTGGCTGGCTTGCACAGTCCTGATAAGGAACTCCATGAACACAGGAACACACTGTCTTAACACAGTAATTGGTTTGCAATTTATATGCCTCTTATTGGTTTAGTTCAAAAGTCCTTAGTATTAGCTTGAGAGGCATTTTCAAGAGCATCTCAGCCATTCAGACACATGCCACTGAGAGCCAGAGCCATATTTAGTTGTCTCAGTCATTAAGACAATTTGAAAATCCTACCTTTTATATTATTTTTTTGCCACCATGGTCTAGGCCTGCATCCTCCTAATGTTAGGCATCTAATCAAAGAACCCTGATGGGGACCTGAGGTATCCTAGACTCTCCTTACAGTTTACATGGGGACAGGCATCTCTGGAGGTCACCACAGCCCACCTGAGATCTAGAAGGGCTTTTTACCAATCCCTTGACCACAGCAGAAGCAATGTGCTGACTACATCTCTACCTGAGCACAGTGCCTCCATCAAGTGTTAAACGAAATAAGCCTAGCTCACCTTCCCTTATTGTTCTGGTTCAGATGCATATACACATATCCATGTATACATACATACAAATACACACATATATGTACATACAGACATGCATATATAAATACAGGCACTTCAGCATTCCTCAGTACAGCTGCTCTTGGCATGCTTGCACTCATGCAGTAAGCTCCTCTTGCAAAGAAATAAACTGATCCAAGTCAGGAGAGATTCTTACTTCTTCCGCTCCCCTTTACAGAGCCTCTAAGCCTTTAGTGGATGTGAGCGCATCTCCAAGCACCTTTTTGTACTGGCATAGCTGGAGTCATACACAGCAAAGAAATTAATCCAATTAAGTTAAAAAAAAAAATAGAAAAAATAGTTGCTATAGAAGACAGTGATAAAGATGTGTCGTTCTGCAGATCGCTTATGAACTTGGCAGTACCTTCCTAATGATCGTTTCTGCTTGCTCTCCTGAGATGCCAACAAAGCCAAGACCCTGCAAGTGTCTGTTTGCAAGCCAGCCCTCCACTTTTGCGGAGCTCTCATAAGGAAAAAGTCTTTTCATCGGTACATAGTTCTGGCTACTCCCTACCAGGCTAAATCTCCACACAAATAGATTTGCAAGATGCCATTAACTGTGTGAGAGCTGTGCTATTACAGACGTGTTTGTCAATGCGGAATCTAGCAGTAGGAATCGGCCAAAACCAGTTTCATTTTTAACACAAAAAACTGGCACTCTGCCCTGCCATTACAGCAGGCTGCACCCAGAGTTGATAAGAGGGTCCTCTGCATCCCACCTGGGTCCCCTCACATTGTATTTACCAGACCTCAGGCAGACAGTACTGCAAAGTCAAATTCTGTATTTCTACTTAAAATACTGGTCATGTTTTTGTGGGGCGCTCTCACCATCAGGTAGCCAGATGGAATCACAGTCTGTTGAAAAGAAACAAACACAGATCAATAACTACAGTCTGATTTGTGTGCTTTAAATATTGTCAAAACACGCATGAGGAAAAGGCTGGTGGACTTCACAGCGAAAGCTCGATGCACTCCAATACTCCCATACAGGGAGACAGCATCCACAGGAGTTAACTACAGAGGGAGAAATATCTGCAAGCAGACGAGTAAATAAATAAATAAGGACAGGGAGCATTTCACATTCTTTCAGCCATTTATATTTAATGATCTCTAGATGACAGAGTCTACAGTTCTCCAATAACAGAGCCGTGCAACATGTGAATGAGGACAGGAAAGCATGAACTCAAGAGATCAAACCCCAACTCCTTTGGCTTTAAATTGAAAATAACAGTCCTTTCCCTATTGATTTTTTTTCTCCTCTTTCATTTGTGAAAAATTGATTTTTCTTGCCTGTGTTTGCTGAAGTGTCCTTACCTGCAGCTCACTGCTTGCTTTAATCTTTGTATTTGTTCACTCATACCTCCAAGTAAGCCATGCAAGTAAGCACCTGGGAGCCCTTGTCCCACACCCACCAGCAGTCTTATCAAGCCTCAAAAGTCCTCCTGCGTTATGACCAAAAGATGAGGAGGCCGTTCCCACCTATGCATAGGATGCTTAAAGGCCCCTCCAGTAGCCAGAGACCCTCAGGACAAAGCCTGTCTCAAGTATTTCTGCAGAAGGCCATCTCAGAGCAGACTGGACACCTGAGGAAGATGGTACAGAAGCTCATGTTCCCCCAGCAGCTCCTGAGAAAGCAGCAGAGTAACAACCCTAGGCTTGTCCCACCTGAATGCCCTCGGGAAACCTGGCACAAAAAATGAAAATGGTGGAAGAAGAGAGAATTTTGGGAGGTCGAGATGAAAAGGCGCGAAGTACTCACACAACAAAGCCCTCACCACCCGATTCTCTCACAGTGATGGATTTCACAAAGGAGCACACATCACATTTTGCCAGCCTACTCGATTCCTTCAAAGACAGCTGGACTAGCTGGAAAAATGCCAGACAACTCAGGTCCTTCAAATCCCGCAGCTATAAAACTTTAAAATTGCAATATACTTTTAAAATCTGAAACAAAGTTTGAGTATTTTCCACTGAGAATGATTTTGGGATTAATCAAAATAATAATTAAAAAAATAATAATAATTGAGGGTAAATCTGTGGTGCTTATGAAATACTGATGTTTTAGTTTACTGAATCCCTCCAACAAAATAAAGGAGCTCTTAATTCTCTAACCAGGCCAGCCTGTGTGGCAGTATTTATGATGTGCCCACATGTCCGCTTTGAACACGTACAGCTTACTGCACTTTTGATCTGAACTAAGACTTGCAGATGCGAAAGGCACTAATCCACTTTAGCAATCAATCTCTTTCGCGCTAAAAAAACCTGCACACAGCACACACAAACACTAATTTGCATGTAATAGGCAACAGAATTTTAAGGAAACGAACCATGTTGCAATCTTACTGACTTAAAAACCTAGAATATATTCCTATTCCAGTATCTTTTGCACACTAACTGTTTGGGGTTTGATTTAAGTCAAATTATTTTAAGCCCTTAATGACTTATTACAGTCCTTCCCTGGCCCTTTGGTACAGAGGCACAAATAGCACAGAAATTATGATGTAAACCCACAATTATACAATTCCATGGCTCTTTTTTCAAACTCGCAAAGAAAGGAGACTGAGTGATCATGATACATCAACAGATATAAATATTATAAAACGTATCTTAGACCCTAATTATCAATTCAGGATTCACTATAAGGCAACACATCCTGCTTGTAGTCTATGGGAAAATTAAAGAAGGAAATTAAATGACCCTCCAAGTGACAAAGGGACATAGTCCCCAAGGAAGGGGACCTGGAGTGATGGTCCTCTATACAGTTACAGCCTAGATGGACAGCATCTGCATGGCATGTTGCACTGAAACTCCCACAGTGACATCCTCCAGTACACAGCGAGGGGCAATTCATCTTTTACGTAGCTACATCCTATTTGGTTGATTCCTACGCAGCAGCAATTCCAAAGATTAAAAAAAAGTGCAAGTTCTGTCACAATATTACCAATTTAAAAAAGAAAGTGTCTCACCCTGTGCAGAGATGAATGATTCATTGTTGTGCCCTGAGGAATATCCAGGCCAAACGAGGATGCCAGATAAAGAGACAATCACTCCACATACCAAGTGCAGAGCAAATAAATAACATGAGACCTCTTCCCTCTCTGAGAAGGGGAAGAAGCCTTTTTCTGTGAATTTGGGTCTGCTCTAAACTTCAGAAAACTTAAGAGTGCAACAAATCTTACACTGAAGCAGTAACTAAGAAGAGAGTTAAAACACAGGACCACAAACTACGTGGCAAAAGGAGCAACCTTCTACTACTCTTCAAGCAGTTTAAGTTGAGCTTTATTCCACATAAGCTCTTAATGCCAAACGATCCTAATTAGAAATTTGATGGCCCTGAGTTTTAAATAGAGTCAAATGAAGACAGAAGAGCTGAACTGCCCTTGCAGATAGATGTGCCCCTCCCTGAAGAGACCTTGCAACATGGAGGCCACCTCTGTACCAACACATTGGCTTGGGCCATCAGCTTACTCTGGTTCCCAGGGGAGCCATGGTGTACACAAACCAAGTTGCTTCTGGAGGAAGCTAAACCAGAAGCCCCTCTCCAGCTGCACACCAAATGCACTCAAACTCCCAACAGGTTCTGCAATAACAACTGCTCTCATTGTTTCCATCTGCTTCTGCTACTCCAGATCACCTGCTCGTGCAGATGTAGCCTCCAGCGCATACTTAGGTGAGACAAGTCTAAATCTGGTAGTTTCAAGATTCTGCAACTACTCTGAAACCCTTTTAAAATAAACTTATGCTGCATGACATATGTTTTGCTCATATTACAAATCAGTATTTTGGGGATATTTTATGGTTCCCTTTACTCTCCTTGACTCCTGCTGCTTCTTTGAACCACTTTCCCCTATTTTCCATGCAGGCAGAACATTTAAGTATGTTTACAAGTAATTACAAAATCATGGGAAAGAAGCTCAAAGGCTGAAGTACTGAAGCGGAAGAAGTTGGCAGCTTTGTCCCTGGAAAGTAACAGTAGATGTCCTGGGAACATGTAAGGAGGACATTGCTAGACTTCATATACATCCTCTAATGAAAAATGCAGGCATCTGATCAGTGGTACCTTTGGGCAGCAGCACATCTAAAGCCATCACCCCAGGCTTCCCTTACTGTCAAAGCAGGTGAAGAGAGGCTTCTAGAGCCGAGCACAAATCTCACCGCCATCTTCCAGGTGTGCTTGGTAGAAGGACTAGCCCCACAAGGAAAAGTTAGGATCAGGTCGCTGCAGATAGGTGGCCTTTGCACAAGCACCAAATACCACCACAAAGAGTAACGGATTACACTATGAGGCTTTTCCCACTTGCAAGATTAATAGTTAAATAATAGTATCTGATTTATCACTACAGCACTCATATACACAGGTTTCCTATAGATTTATTGATTAAATCATCTTACTTAAAAGGACAACATCTTATATTCCCTTTATTCCTCATCTACCTTTAAAGCATTTTCTTTTTTATTTTCCATTCACCTACTTCACTATATATATACGGAATTTATATGGACCAATATATAGAACATACCTCTTAAAATATTTCTTGTCAAATCCAAGCTTTGTCGTCTTATTTCGTGAATTTAACTATAGAAATTTATACCTTGACGGTCTGAAGGTGCTCTCTGCTTTAACTAATTTTGTCTAACAGGCAAAACAAAACAAAGTATTTGGAATGTTCTGACCAAAACTATTTATAATCCATGAGAAGCTTTAAAATCAAGACTTTGGACTTGCTCCTGCCTGACCAGCTCTTATTCATCACCTCTCTGCCCTGACGTATGTATCGTGCCCCTCAATAATGTCTGAGAACAAAAAGAACTGCAACTAACGTATGTTGAATTACAAAAGCCAAGACATATGATATACCAGGAGCAAGTTGTAAGCTGCTTTTGTAAGACTGCTTAATTTTTTAAATTAAAAATCTTTCTCTTCTGGATAGTACCCTTCATTGCCAATTTTTTTTTTTTTAAAAATGAGGCACTAAATACATATATTGTTTATATATAACATTATGTATATTATATAGATACTACATACGTATATAAAAGCTATAAAAGTCTGCATGAGACCACCTTCATGCAACAATCTCCAAATTTAATTAATTTCCAAAGCAATCACTTCCAGAGCATTAACATTTCAAATGACCAAAGCACACAGTGCAGTGCCGAAGAGTTGAGTGGTTCGGTAGCCTCCTATGGGAAACCTGCCACAGCAGAAAGAATGCATCACTAGCCTTTCAGCTTCTTGTCCTGAAACAAAAATACAGCTTCAGACTACCTTCCAGCTGAAAACTGAGCTGCTCTGAAATCAAAACTAATGCCACTGTCTTGACAAAGACTAGGTAACAACTAAATTCAGGAAATCCTTCATTATTATTATGCAGATGATTATTTTGTAAAGAGTTTCACAACTGCAGAGACCAATGTACTAAGAGGAAAACCTCTCATAACCCTCTGGTGAATTTTTGTGTGTGTGTGTTACTAGGTAAGAAAAAAAAAGGTGGGTCTCAAAAAGGGTTATAGGAATTATTAGAATATTTAAATTGTTTGCCCCAGGCAGGGAAAAAGATCACATAATTATAAAACAATCTCAAGTCCACCAACAATAAGGAAAGCAAAACGCAAAAGGTATGAGGATATTTCAACAAATGGAATTAATTCAGGTCCTTTGCTCTGTAGTATCTGAGCATCTTCCAAAAGGACATAAAGAAACATAACTAACATCTGCCATATTAAGCTTAGTCTCTCTCAAATCTTTCCTGGGAAAAAAAGAAAAAAGACATGTGCACTGCAGCATTTGGGGGATTTGGAATTATTTCATTCTTCTTTTTGTCCCCCACATGCATCTGCACATTTGTTTATCCTTAGCCATGAGAACATGGACGATTTGTGAATGACCTCAGGGAAGAGGGATGGAGCAGCAAGATCCAGAAGAGTCTGAGCATCATTAAGGAAATAGATGGTCTATAGCAAGAAACAGCGAAAAGTCAAAAAGGAGGAGAAAAGAGGAGATACAAGATTTCTTCCTGTATAAAAGTTAATGCACACATCTTTCAGTTTTCTAAAAGGGGACATCCAGCTTTTCCGGGCTTTTCTGAAGGTTTTAAGGTATAGCCTCCTGACCGTGCCCCTTTCATTTCAAACATCTCTCACCATAAAAGCAGTTTCTCTTATTTTTTCACTAGTATTTTATAAGGCAATCACAAACTGAGTCTGGAAACGTATCTCAGAGCTTCTGAATTGTTTTCCACATACTGCACAAGGAGTGCTCTCCCTCTCTCCCATGTTCTTGCCCAAAATAGTGCAAAATTCCTGCTCTTCGGGATCTGTGAACCAACAAAAAAGTCAGAGAAGTCTCTTGCTGCAACCCCACCACATTCAGACAGGAAACAGCCCCAAACAGGAAGACAGAACCACAACATATTTTATAACCACCAGCAGCATCACCTGAGGGGGTCATTTAGGCTTCATTTCATCTTTCAGGCAACGTAGGTAATTTAAAAATAACACAACTGTTAATTGGCTATACACCTAACACTTAGGAGATGTTTATGGTCATCAAGTAAAATTAAGTTTATTCTCCCTGTCTTCAGAAAACACTCCAAAGTATTGCTACACTAACTCACTCCTGGTCACTTCAAGAAGGATGCTGCTACCACTCAGCATTAAATTTCCCATGCTTGAGCTGTGCCTGGAAAGCAACATTAGGTTTGGACAACACATAGATTACAGCATTCTCCCCAATTTTGAAGCACAGAAAAAGGTAAAAAGGTAACCAGAACTGAATTCCTCTTCTCCACTGTGACTGTCACCATCACCATCAAAACATATTCAAAGATTTTTTTATTATTATTATTGCTAAAAATCACATTTTGTGTAATGATCTGCACTAGTACACTTTCCTGCATCACTACACTCACATCCCAGAGCTTTCCTAATTGGTGTTTCTGCCTGTCTTCCCACCACCTGTTCTTTGATTTGGCAAATGGTTTCTACCTTTCTCATCCATACGAGGGCTCTTAAGATGCAGCGTATTTATATCCTCAGACTTCAGAGCAGGTAGAAGACACTTTGGCCTTCAAAGAATCAAGCCCAGTTCTGGTCTATCAGGCCATTTTCAAGTTCTAAATCTCTGAGCCCAAACCCAAGCAGCCCTCAAATGCCTTTTCAAACTAAATAAGAGAATTGGAAGCTCTGGACATGTAGGTGGGTGCAGCCAAAAGAGAAGTTTATCAGAGAATCTGACAAATTTTGCTTAGGAATAAAGAAACCTCTCACAGGTGGCTATTTCTAAAAACCACTGGCTCATGTTCTCACAGACATCTGTCACCTGCTCTGGTTGGACCAAAGCAGCACATAGAGATTGCAAACCTCTGCCTTCCTGCTGGAGAACATCTAAAGACATGATAGGGTGCAAGACTCTCATGCGACATGGCATGACCCTCCCTCCCCACCACCTATTTCCCTCACCCACTCACACCAAATGGATCCATCTTCAGAACCTGCTGATTTCTCATCTTCCCTGATCCAAACGAACGACACCAGGTCTTTGCACTCAATTGGACATTGCTTACTTGTGGCACAACAGCAACAAAGCAAACCCAGGCTTCCTCACCCAGATGAGGTACTCCACCAAACACCGTTAGTGCTGGGGCTTGGACAGAAATAGGCAGGGAGGAGGAAGAGAGTCCAACCCCCAATGCACCCCTACCTCCTTTGCAGGGTTCTCTCGGGCCGCTGCAAATTCTCTGGGCTCAACTTTGTCAGCTGCTGAAGTCTACAGACAAAAAAAAAAACCAAACCCATAAAAAATAAAACAAAACCTGCACTGTCAGCCAGGATTTTCAGAGGAGGCTGGGCTTCTCAGAAGTTAAGCATCCAACCTTACACGTCTTAAAGTGGTTAGATTTTACGTGTACTATTGCTCTCTTGAGGCTGGGAAGCACATTATCAAGAAACATGAAAGACTCTTGCGGCTTTCAGGAGGTGTGGGTGTCAATGCAGAACAGCACGCTGAACCTTAATTCTTCCGTACAGACATTGCACGACTAATTTGTTGTAATAGATTTAATGGTATCACAGCCCCCTACATATTTGCATTGCTCTGCAATATCAAAGTTTTCCAACCCAGCAGCTTCAGATCAGTATCACAGTGGGGGGAATTAAAAAAAAAACAATGAAAAACCACCCACACCACAGTTTTAGGCACTTCCCCTGTCTGGTTAATTTATAAACATAAGAAGGCAGCTAGAAACTGTTCACTGAACTCCCAAAAAGACAAAAAAAACAGAGCAGCTGCAAAATTCATTTCTTAGCACACAAATCACAATGCTCAGGGACCCCTTCTGTTCACAAGACAGCTAGGCACAAGGGGTTTGTACTGTACTGTTTTGTACAGTAAACAGGCCTGGGCAAATTCAGAAAGTCCAATGAACAAAGCTCCCCAAGGAAAATGTGTTGCTAATAAATGTCTTTTCATGTAACAAGGACTCCTGCTTGAGCAATTTCTCTCATCACAACAGCAGAGGTATCAAAGAGGAAGAAAAAAACAGTTCTTAAACATTTTGATCCCACGAGATTTACTAAATGATATGCCAAACAAAGCCACATAAAAAACGTATGCAAGAGAATTCCATGTTCTCTACAAAGACATCACAAGAAGGGGGACTGCCGTGATCACCTCCGTCATGCATCAAGACATTTTACGAAAGTGATCACTACATTTAACCAAGTCAACATGAATCTAGACCATCTATAACTGCACCTCATGTGTAAATGCTGCACAAAAGCAAGGTTATGATAAAGGAACTAAACTAGTTACTCAGTCACAAAACGAGGTGCAGACCAGCCAGATCTGAGCTCTTTGTTCCTCCCTCCCCAGCTGGAGAGTTCATCATCCGTCCAACCCACATGCCATGCTTGTAATTCAACCTCAGCGGTGACCAAAACAAGCTCAAGTCTGCACTTTCCTGACCTCTGAGGAAGCAGATAACATCAGTCAAGTTCAGAATTAACTGTCTGCTAAGTTTCGTCAAATTTCCCTCCGACATGGGATGCCAAGATGCACCAAGTAAGAACCAAACTATAAATGTGCAGCAATTTACCCTGCACTCCCCCCACCCCCATGCTTTCCTTTCTGCACTGATTTCATGCACAGCGCTTATGCAATTCATCAGCTGCACTTGTGGCAGGGTAGCAAAGGGCAGCAGGGACAGACTGCCCTTTTTCTGACTCCTGGGAGGGGCAAGCAGAGCAGGGAGCGATGCCACAGGCAACGCAGAAGCCACACAGGGCACTGAGATTTGGCACCCAGGTACCCAGCCCTTCAAGGATCCAAGCAAGCTCAGCTCAGAGCTACAAAATGGCAGAGATCTCATAAAAGTTGGTACTTGCATGGAAGAAACAACAGGCAGGGCTGAGCCTGGTACCACAAAGGTTCAGCATCTTTTTAAGCACTCACAGTTACGCACCAGAAAAAGAAACAGAAGAAAACAGAACTTATTTTCAAAGTTTCCACCTTTTATGTGGAACAATACAGCAGGTTAAAAGCGAAATCCATGCCTCCTCCATGGTAGAGAAACAGATTTGCACTGGAAAAGCTTAGCCAAAAAATTCTGAACTTATCTTTGGCAATTTAAACCATTGTCACATAAATGGTGTCAAGAAGGCAAAACTGACTGACACTTCGTTTCACAATAACACGTCAGCCAAAAGCCCTGGCTCATATGCCTCATTTGTTATCACAGCCAAAGACTGGGAACTTCACTTCTGGTGCTTTATGCATAAAATATAATTTACCTACAGCAGGAAACATGCACCACACTGGGATAGATTCAACCTGACTGGTCCAGGGATTTCCTTTCACTTAAAAAAACACATCCCTTGCACAAAATAAAAACTACTGCAAAACTTGGAGTTTCCCAGTTTTGATCTGAATTCCAGGTCAGGCTGCAAGTGAAATGTGTTTGTCTGGCATTCAAATGACTAACACAAGATGCAATATTTCAACAGTCAGGATAATGCAGCCTATCATTTTCAGAAAGCATTTTCAAACAAAAACAAACCCACTTGATTTCTGCACCAGAACAAAAGCACTGATAGGAGAGGTCTTTTAACCCAATCAAGTGCGCAGCAGATTGCAAGGAGTTCATCCTCTTCATACCTACCGAAACAAACCAAAATGACAGTAGCCTTCCTCTTTCCTCACTTCTCCCCAACATCAATCTCACATTAAAAAAAAAATTAAAAAAAAATTGGTGTTTTGGATTTATTTGATCTTTAATCTTCCTCTATTTTACAACCATGACAGATGCAGAACCAGAAATTTTTATTGTTATTGGGAGACAAAACTCCTGTCTCCTTCACACAGCGTTTTCCAGTGGTACTTTTTTTTTAACCTGAGTTTTCAGCAGCCGTGCCTGCTATTCATAATGAAAGCCACGGTGGAATCTTTCAGGGCTGCCAGCAGTTGTGGTTACCCTGCTTTCTTATAAACACAGCAGCTTCCTGCCAAGGCTCCCCTGCTACATCAGGTTGAATCATGGCATCCTTCACCATCATGACCCCCAAACGCAGTCCTGCCACAACTCTGTCTAGTTCCATTAACTACACATTACAGTGAGATAGTGCTTCTGTGCCTACCTCCAAAACAGCCTGCCTCTTCCTTAAGCCAGCTAAGAGACTGCCAGCACGCTCCTTCAGGCTGTGTACAGTTAATAGTATTGTAATGTTTCAGAAGTAACAGTTTTCACTAATTGTTTGTAATACAGAAGTTCACGGTACACCTTTAAATATGCTGTGGTAGCAAATATGTAATCCTCAATGCAGGATCCTTTGCATCATTCACTCTTCTAACCCTGCAGGTATAAGCACTCCCGATAAAGCTCTTGATTAAGTGAACAAAAGCACCTTTCTTTTTTTTAACTAGGTGAAAAGAGGTGAATTAAAAAAAAAACGCAGAACATCTTATTGCTCTTTGGTGATCCTGTAGGGATACATTTATTGCACAGCAGGACATTAAATGTGTTTTCCTATATACTGATAAATTATAAATTACAGCATCCTACTTCTGGTAGTACCACTTTTCTGATCATCTCCTGCAGTACCAAGTCAGCTAATAGCAGACTTGGCATTTCTGACCTTTACTTGGTCGGAAAAAATAAAATCCATTTTGTTGTTTAAATCAAAGATCCTGCCTGCAGTCCCCGATGGTTACCATTTCACCTACCCATGGTGACCCAGTTAGTTCAACAGCAGCACCACAGCAGCTCAACACCAAGCCACACACTCAGGAGGCTGAGACCATCTTCTTCAGATGACAAATGCTGAGGTACCCCTTCAACACTTCTGGCTGAGATGTTTCCAGCCCTTCAGATCACTCCATATTCTAAAACCTCAACAGGGTTGAAAAGGTGATGCTGTCAATCAGAAAGAAAAACATTTCTGCTGCTGGGGAGGCAAAGGAAGGAAAACTAAAACCCACCCTCCTTCCTTCGCTTGCTTGCTGTGCCTGCACCTCCAGCTGCCTCAGTGCACTGTGTCAGTGGATGAAAATAGATGGGCTTGACAACTTCACTGGCTCTCTCAAAGAAGCCAGCTGGCAGAAGCAGCAGTCTGCTGCTGGGTAGAAAAGGGTGGATTTATTATTTCCTCCCCCCCAAGTCTGAATGTTCACTTTCATTTTGACTACAGGGGGGAAAAGAGAAAAAATTTCTCTTTTGAATGCAAAATGTGAAAAATCCATACATCTGCCCACGCCTGGCCAAGTAGGAAACCTCTGAGTGACATCTGGTTCTGCAGAACCTAATCTTCCCTATGAGAAAAAAAAGGAAACCTGAAAGTTATGACTGCAGAGATAGCTTTCCAAACACAAGCAAGCATATAGTGAGGCAATGAGCTACAGAAACGCTCCCGGTGCTGCTGTTGTACCATGCTCGCTACGTCACTTCAGAGCAAACGCGTTCCTGTCCAGAAAGCCTGGGGACAACCCCAAAACTGACAAGCAAGCCTAAATTTCACACTGCTGCTATTCTATCATAATGCAGGGAGACTCTGGAGAGGCAGACCAGCAAAAGGGATGTAAAGAGCTATGAGCCACATCGCAATCCAACAGGGCAGTTAAAAGCCTGCAAGAGTGGAAGCACTCAAAACACCTGTCATGCACACAGGAGTTAGAGATGAAGATTCAGCCTGTTAAACAGTACAAAATACTCACAAAGACAACTTAAGTAAACTTTCTTAAATAAACTTAATAAGCACATCTGTGTCAGTAAGCTTTGTTACAACAAGACCATATATCACTGGGGTATATTTTACAATCAATACTTTACATTTCAGTGCACAAATCCGTGCAGAATGCAAGCATCACAGCTTTACAGCCCTGCCTCCGGACAAAGCCCGAAGATCAACGCTGCCATGGCTGCATCTCTACCCCAACCGCCCAAGCTTGCAGAGCTGCATTTCAGGGGACTGCAACACCTCCCCTGAGCACACCGAGCCGGAGAGGAGTGACCTAGAACTGCATTTAAGGATCAGGTCAACATGCTTTGCTGGCCCATGACCACACCTTCTGAGGATCAGACTACCAAGGACGTGAGTCACTCCTGTAAGAACCAGGACCCAGGTGTGGTCATAATGCAGAGAAAAAACATCGCTGCAGCAGTCATCAGCACCAACACAAGACGAGATTTCCTACGACAAAAAGGTTCAAACTCAACTTATGTCAAAAGCCTAAATTAACCATCTCATTACCATAGAGGTCATTTTCCAATTCATGTCACCACTTCAAATGCTTCAGAGACGTTGCTAAAACTGTTCGGTTTTGGTGCCTGTTTCTCACTCAAAGTCAAAATGACTAAGAGGCTTTCAGAAATTTTAACTCATGACTTATGTCTAGAAATGGACACGTGGGTGATTTGAATAGACAAACCTGATTATTTTTAAGAGCCCTCCTAAAAATGCTGGTACAACAGCACATAAATGCTTAGTACGGATGTCATACACAAGAGGTTGCTTCTGAAAGGCGCTTCTGGAAGGCTCTTAAGAGGCCCAACCTGCTTCCCTCCAAATGGACATCTACTAGCAGCATCTCAGGAGTAGTATGCTCCCATCACATCCCCTCAGCAGATGGTACTGTGTATCTGTGGGCTGTCATGATGCAGGAGCATAGGCTACTTTTCTGCCATCAATGGTTTGAAGTTGCAAAGAAGAGCCTTACACTAAAAGAAGGAATGGTGACAGAGAAAGAAAAGAGCATCAGCTCAGTGGTCTGTGCTTAGTTCATTCTTAAGAATTGTTACATATAGGTGGTGGACCTAAATCCAACACGTGTCACATTGCAACAGTGACCTTACTATAGAGAGGAAGCTGAACATATTTATTGGACTTGGACAGGCCTGGAGTCCACTACTATCACTAATTTTCATCTCCTGTCTGATCTTTAGGTGTTTACTCTCTGAAGCTTTCCTGCCGCTACTGAAAGGGAGTGTAACTCGTCTGGGTAGGAGCTTTCTGCCTGCATCCCATATTTGATAACATGGTGTTCCAAGTTTTTCATCCCTTAGCCTTTCAAAAACCTCCTTTCAGAGGGAATCAAGGTATCTGGGAAAGGGCTATAAGAAAGAGCAGGAGGTGCTCAGAGTGAAAGACTGAGGAATGCACCACTGCAAGACCAAGAAGCCAAGCAAGCCCTAGATCCACTGGGAGTAGCCAGGAAGTAGGAAGGAACTGGACATGGAACTGGTCTGAAGAGCAGCTATGACGTTCATGCCAAAAACTCATCATCACAGCAGGATGGCAGGATGTCCTGGTCACCCATCTCAGGGCTGCACAGGCCTTCATACTCCTTCCTACCAAAGAGGACCCTTAAACTATTCTCATCTTATAAAGAAAGCGGGACTAAGACAGCTGTAGAGAGCACTTTCTTCCTCTTGCTTTGCTGTACAGACTGGGTATACCGATCTAGTAACAACTTGACCATAAGTAGCTCAGAGGTCCTGGCCCCCACAGTAGCAAAAATTGCTTCTGACATCCCATGTTATGCTGAAGGACTACACGTAAGCATGACAGAGCTAGTGACCACGGCAAGATTTGGATAAGGGTCTGGGTCTTCCAGCTCTGAGCTGAAACTGTGGTGAAGCCAACTGTCTGCAGAAGACTGGTGGGGTGCTGCATACATGGAAGCTGTCCACATCAGGGCCTGATGAGCTGGGATCTGGGCCATCTTCCAAGTCTGTTGCTGTTGACTGGTGAGAGCTACAACAAAGGGGTCTTTTCTACCCCAGATGAGCCATTTGCATATGTCAGACAAAAATAAACCAAATAAAGCAGATAGGTTGCCACATGACAAGGAAAACTCAGTAGAGGGATTATCGGAAAAGCAATAGGAAGATCCTCAAGTACAGAACTGCAAATTGGAGATAGTCCAATGCATGAGTGAAAAGCAGATGGAACCCTTAGACTCAGTACAACCCCAACATAACCTGAAAGAACTTGTGGGAAGAAATCCTTATTTTAGTATTTTAAAGCATCTGACCTGCACACAGCAAAGAGGCAAACTCAAGTGAACAGAGCAACTACCTCAGCTTGTACTTACAGGTAAATCTTTGCAAGTGGTTCCCAAGGAGATACTTCCACTTTTAACAAAACAACCATTACTTACCCTAATGCTTTAGGACAACCCTGCGAGAGCAGTCTTCTGCATAGCTGCTAACTGACTTCTGTGAACACTTTTACAGGTTGTACCTTTCTGTGAAAACCTTCTGAGAGTTTTGTGTTGCAGAAGAAACTAATCCGAAGTTGACAGCCCAACAGCATAGATGTAAAATTCAGCAATTCATTTAGTAGGTTATTTGTAGATGAGTGCTACCCAGAATCAGGATGACCACAGTTCCAGAAAACAACAGCACTGCTTGAGTGTCTCCGGCCACATGGGCTGTCAGAGCAGTGTCCTATCACTGCAAAACTAAGGTGAAGCAAGCTTTGCACATCACCTAGAAACCATTACTAAAGGAACACACACATGAGGATACCAGCAATTAAACACTGCAAAGGTGCTGGGAACTGCTCACTAAGGAGTCATTTCACATCAGTCATACCCATAAGCCTGCTAGAATGTCCCAGTGGCACAAATGATGCCAGTGATACAATCCTTGTCTGATATTGCAACTGGGCCACCAAATGCAGAGCTACTAGCTGGGGAACACTAGCAAGTAACACTTCATCCAAGACCACAGAGACTCTGCTGGAGACACATCAACCCCCTAGCAAAGGAGAGAGGTCAGTGGCAAGGTTTACAACACTTTCATAGCAAGAGACACAGAAGCAGCAGCTGGGAAGCAATGCAGCTGCAGTGAGTAAGAGTACACAGGAGAGGGAAGGGAGTTCCTCCAGGAGGCAGCAAGTCAGGCTGGCCAACCTTGCTAAGCCTACATACCAGAATCCCCACGTGCTTTGAGAAGTACAAAATATGTACCTCACACCTTGGAGGAGCTGGGGGTAGATGATAACGGATCTCTGGAGGTCTCATTTCTCCAGAGCTGGACACAACAGCCTGTGTGAATGGGTCCAGCAATGTCAGCCTCAGCAGAGCCTATTGGCTTGCCTCCTCCTACAGCTGTGGGTTCAGATCACCCAAAATCCCTGTGCCAGCACAGCCCTGCTTCTGGACACATGATGCAATTGCCTCACAGAAGCTGCATGTGAACCATGTATACTGATCCTGTCACTTCAGGATAGTGATCTATCTTCTCCTTGGCACCTGAAACCGTCCAGGTGAAAACTGGCAACATTGCATGGAGGAAGGCATGGCCTAGGGCTTTCCTGCAGTCTCTGAGAAAAACCCACTTACATTTTCAGCTGAGCTTCAGTGCATGAGTTTGCTGGTGATCTGCCCAGAATACCAAACCCACCAACCAACTGTACCGGATTACCTTATTGGTGCTTCAGGGAAGCCTGAACATAAACTTCAGTTATCACTTTCATTGATCCTCTAAAAATAGTTGGGGGGGGGGGGGGGGGGGGGGGGGGGGGTGGAGGGGAGGGAGGGTCCATCCAAAAAGAAAAACAAGCTATTTAGAAGAACAATGCTCTGGCAATCACCTCAGTTCACTGCACACGGAAGAAGAAATCTATCCTTCATGAGCTGCTCTCGGGAATAAAAGAAAGTAATGAACTTGACAGATAAACTTTTCAGAGGGAGGAGAGGAAGAGGACCATTTCATGCCCCTTTTCCAGTTAAGACTGAAAACACTTACGAGTGGCTGAAGAGAAAATTTGAGGGAATAAACCTGATTTAGAAAAAGATGGATCAGGAATGGGGAAGGAATTCAGAGAAAAAAAGAAAAAAAAAAAGCAAGCATTTCATTGAGTAACTCCACTAAATCATGGTACAGGACAGGAATTCAGAGCAAAAGGAAAGAAAAGGGTGACTAAAGAAAAGATTTATACATGCATGTTTACATGCTACTACCTCAGTGCCTGATTTGATAACCATTCCTTCCGTATTATGCAAATCAAGTTTTCAAGAAACCTTTATCCTTGTTGTGAGGATATAAACACCACAACTATAGCACTCCCTTGGGGTTTTTTATTCAATGTTTTCTGCATTATCCTCCTCAACCAAGAGGAGGATAATTCGTAAAAAAGGCTACCTCAACTAATCGACTTGTGCTATAAACTGAATGGATTTCAGCTCATCTAACATTAGCTGTCTAAGCACTTTTGACTACAGCTAACGGTCCAAGGCTCCCTCTGTAGTCAAGGAAAAAGACAACCACCTCCAGACAGCAAGTTATCTTCTTTTAAGATTCACTTCTGTGACTGGTGGGAGGAAACACCCTTTGCAGATCTCTGTCTACCACTGCTGAGAGAGGACCTCTAGACTAAATCAAATGCCTAACTACAGTGACTGAACATAGGGGAAACAATTGTTACCCTGGCAGTCTGCAAGGTGACAGAACTACTTGGCCCTTGGAAAAGAACAACACAGAGAGAACATCATTTGCACAAAACACTTAGGACTTTTAATTCCTTGGGGGACAAAGAGGAGGATGCAGACACAGGTCAAGGACCACTATTAGAACGATCTTTAATACTTACATCTAAGGCTAATTCTTCAAGTCAAAATGAAGTAAAAACCAAAAAGGTTAGATAGTTTCCTGGCAAAGCACACTTGGCACTTAACATCTTTTCTGATGTTTACAAGCACAGAGCATGGTGAGGGTCATCTGCCACCACCAGCACACCTTCCTGCAGTCTGCACAGAAGAGACTGAAGAACTTGGCTCCCCACTTGATCCCCACTGACAACATGAAGCCTTTGGAGAAGGCTTCCAAAACCTCAATGTAACAGGATGATGAAGCTTGGTGAAGACTGCATAGAGGAAGGTAAAGCAGAAATATGTACTGTTGGACTCGCAAAGTACTTTGCCACTTCTCTGCAGCATGGCAGAGGTACTTTTGAGCAGAAGAGGGGAGATCAAGGCTGATGGGCAACACTCAAACTACCATGATTTGCTGCAGTCCCATTAACAAACTGTGCTCGATTCATCTTCTCTGGCTTCTTTCCATCACATTTTATCAACTTGTTCAAAGTGAACATTAAAAGCTCTTTAGTACCTTGCTACATTTGTTACTGCTGAGCAGAAGTAATTGCCAAGAAAGATTATCTATCTGCCAGAGCCTGATCATGCCTGCGACAGTGGAGGTCGTGTTCTGGGAAAGTTTGACTTTGAACTTTTCCAAGTTTCTAATTCCCACTGAAGTTACACACACGCATAAGACACTTGAATGACACAAAAAAATGGAGGTGAAATTCAGAGAAGCAGCAGAGCTGCCACCTACCCCAGAACAAGTTTTACTTCTGAAACTAACTGCGCAGTTTTAGGCATTTGTTTGTCCCATTTTCAAATCATGCATCTGAAAAACAAAGCTATCAGTTACTGCCAGTGAAAACGTAAGTGATCCCTGAAATACACGCTGGTCCTCTCACACCGATGCTGCCTCCACTCTGCTGCCTATGCCTGCCTCCAAAGATGCACGGAAGTACCAAATCCTGTTCAGGGCTCCTTGAGGAAATTCTTTGTCCGTGATGTTTTCTCTAAAAACAGTCCACAACCGACTTTCTTTTTTACTTCCAACATAGTGGGATTCAATTTCAGTGCCCCAGCTGCTGTGTGAATCAGACGGAAAGGAGTAAGCTTTGAAGCGCAGCCGCCTCGCAGGATGCCGAGAGCTCCAGTACACAAAGCACCAGCACCACAGAACCACAGGGACCAAACCATTATAGCACATCACAGAAAACACCTCAGGCATGGAACCAGTCCTCCACACATCAGCCTTGCCGGCAGACATCCTTACATACACAGTAATGCAGACACAAAAAAAAAGTCAGCATTTAACCCCTGATGGCATTTTCATCCAAAAATGTGACTTGAAGAAGCCCACTTTTTCCATTTCTTGTGCAGCTATATATGTTATAGCATAAGAGTTAAGCACCATGTCAGTAGCTATTGTCACTTGATAGCCTACTAAAGCTTTGTTAAGCATGAGGATTTGCATGCTCTTATCAACAACCCCATAAACTTCCCAGACTTCTGCAAAACCACCCCTGGCTGCCATTAAACTGTTAACACTGTCTTTTTCTCTCTTTTTTTTCTTTTTTTTTTTTTTGATCTCCGTTGCAGACCAGACAGAATCCCATTTCATCTTTCCCACTCTCCCTGCTGCTGCACTGCAGCGCTGTGCTGGGAGCATCTCCTCCACATGATGCAACCACCCAAAAGCCTCCCTTCCTGCCCACAGGGCTGCAAATCCAGCAGAATCAATCCTGCCTCCAAGCATCCCACCCACCTATAGAGCAGGCTACAGCACCAGCACAAGATACAGCCTGACAGCACAACAGCTGCCACTGCCGTAGCTGACGTGCTCTCCCACTTTCAGTGGACTGGAGAAGCAAAGTCCTTATCTCAGTGCCTCCAGTCTCTCCTCCTTGCCCAGCCTCTGGGAATCTTAAACCCTTTTCACCTTTTCTTGACGGGTTGGTTAGCAGGTTGGTGGTTCTTTTGAGCACCCATCGTTATCAATTCCAGACTGAACCTTACCCAGGAGGACTCGAACTCTACAAAGACAGGTACAGTAAAGAGAAAAAGACCAGAAGATACTCATCACACAGTAATGGGGAAAGGTATCTCCTTGAAAAATAAGAAGTTTGAGTAAAGATGACAGATTCACACACAGAATCATCTGGTTGGAAGAGACCTTTAAGATCACCAAGTCCAACCGTTCACCCTGCACTGCCAGGGTCCCTAAACCATGGCCCTCAGCATCACATCTACACATCTTTTAAACACTTCCAGGGATGGGGACTCTACTACCTTCCTGGGCAGCCTGTTCCAATGCTTTACAACCCTCTCCGTAAAGAAGTTTTTCCTGATATCTAACCTAGATCTCCCCTGGAGCAACTTGAGGCCATTTCCTCTCATCCTGTGACTTGTCACATGGGAGAAGACACCAACCCCCACCTCCCTACAACCTCCTTCCAGGTAGTTGTAGAGAGCAATAAGGTCTCCCCTCAGTCTCCTTTTCTCTAGGCTAAACAACCTCAATTACCTCAGCCACTCCTCATAAGACTTGTTTTCTAAACTCTTCACCAACTTTGTAGCCTTTCTCTGGACACACTCCAGCACCTCAATGTCCTTCTTGAAGTGAGGGGCTCAAAACTGAACACAGTACTCAAGATGTGGCCTCACCAGTGTTGAGTACAGGGGAACAATCACTTCATCTGCATGTATCCTTTGGGCTGGTTGGCAATCAGTAAGGAGAAAGAGGAGGAAAATCCATGTCCGTAACGAACAGGACAAGACATGAGAGGAAAGAATACACCCCAAAAAAACCCCAAACCGTAAAGGGTTTTAAAAGGAAAAGTTATCTTGATGCATCTCAGGTAGATTGGATGCAAGGGGCTACTTTCTGAGTAGAAAGGAGAAACAAGAGTAGGTAAAGAGCAGCAAAGAGCCAGCGAGAGCAGTGAACCATCACTGCTATGGACTCATTTGCTGTGCAAGGGCCAGTTGTACTGAAATGACATAAACACACAGGAAAGGGCAAGGCAGTTCTTGCACGGCACAGCAACAATCAAATGAAGGATACATGAAACACACAGAAAAAAAACAGTATTTATATATATACATAAAAGTATAATATATATAGAACAGATATTTTTATACACACACACACACACACACACAATATAGTGCATTTTGTAGTCACTTACAAAAGGGATTTGTTCACCTTCAACCTTTCTTCTCCACGATGCTGATGTGCTAAGACCTGGTTTATTTTTCTACTTGTTTTGACTTGTTTGGGGTCTTTGTTTGTTTTTTGGGTGGGTTTTTTTTTTTTGGGGGGGGGGTGTTAGGGGTGGGGTTTTTTGTGATAAGTGCCCCCCTCATTGCTCTCCTGTGTGTTTCCCCATTAGACTGCTTGTGTCCATCTACCACCAGCTGTCTTACTCCTAGAAGTTTATTTGTGGACCACCTATCATAAAGAGAACCTGACCTATGACCAGAGCTTGTACCAATAAACCAAATTATTTTAAAGTGAAACATTCATGACGCATTTGCAGACAATATTCTGTAAGAGAACAAGAAAAGCACAGCTCAACTCTGTGATGATGCAGAACCACTGATTAACATAACTCAATAGCTTTTGTGCTCTCCAAGCAGATTAAAGAATTTACAGTCACTGAGTCTTTGGATAGACCCAAACGAGGAGATCAGCTTCTCTTCAAAGGGACCACCCATGTACTCTGTGTTATACTCCATGGCCCTCTGATCAGGCACTACTGTTAGCAGAATTGAAGTGTGCTTTGGGTACTGATTTAATTATAACAAATCTGTATGAAAGATCTCAACGAACAGGTTGATCATAGTATTAATAGCTTTCTGAAAGAATTACTGAACAGCAATAATCCATCTGGATGCCCCATAACCCTCATATAATTCAGTACAAAGACATACAAAAAAAATAGTTTTAAAACTCTGCTTTTCTAATTTCAGTTTGAGAGAGCACTGATGCACTAAACACAAATTAAGTGTTCATATATTTGGTATCTGGACAGAAAGATCAAAATTGTTCTTCCTCTCTTCATTCTAGCAGAATCACTGACAGAAATCACATAATCCACCTGAAGTCAGCTCCTCTGAGATTTCAGCTCCTTGTCACTGCAATGCTATGATTTGCAAGAGTTAAAACCTGAATTGCATTTTAATCTGTTTGAAACCATTATGCAGGTAAAATTCATAATTCTTTAAAGTGACATGATGTGAGGTATATCTCACAACACTCAGAGTTTGTAGAGAGGATAATGAAGGAAGCACTTTTTGAAAAAGGGTAACTACTATCTCCTTGGCATCAACATTAAACTAAGCTTTATTCCTGTGAGCAAAAAGTCAAAGGATGCAAAGCTAATAACTTCCTCTGTTGTCTCTCAGTTCACTCCCAGATGTGGAAGGGTAACACTTGTCTCCAGTTACTTACTTCGGCAAGAACTTTTAAGGATAGGCGTCCATAAAGAACATTTCTCCTAACTATGCTACGTTTATTTACAAATATATCCACACCATTTCTCAATGTCTTCAAACGAAAACTAATACCAGTAGCTGAACTGTTTCAAAAGCAGACACGCATTTTCAGTACCCAACTTCAGATAGCCTGTGGGTAAATTTTCAGGCTAACTTTACTATTTCAGTAAATGAGCTGAAATAACATTGCACCTCTAGACTGCACCCAGACTGTCTCAAGCCAATCTAATACAACCTCCAGTTTGAGTACCTTTACGAGAACACTCTTGTCCCTCAAGTATAATCATTGGTATTTGAGAAAGAGAAGAATGAATGCTAAGAGTCATTCTCAAAGTCATACAGACAATCCATACCAGGGATGGAAAGGGAAAGCCCCCCTCTACATTATCTACTTTATCTTCCTCTGCACGCTATTATATCTTTAATTTATACTGGAGATGGGAAAGAGGAAAAGTCAGTCACTGCTGGGTGAATGTGGAGAAGACTGTTGCCCAGTTACCTGGTTAGATTTCAAATCCCAAACAAGAAAGGACAGTGTAACAAGGCCACAAAAAAAGAACGGAATTACACACACAGAGACTAATTAAGAGGGAAGAGATGGCAATAAGACAGAAGGAAATTCCAAGTGTTATAAAGAATGCAAGCGAAAGCTTGAATCAATAATTTCTTCTCTGTATTACTCAGGCAAGATGAACAGTGCGGAGTTCCTATATTTTCCCAGTTTTGCATGATTTTTTTCTTCCTGTTGAAGTTATCTACTCTCTTACATAGTGAAACGAAAGCAGACAATGCTCCAGAATCTGCGTTTCATTCCTTTGCTGTCATCTGCATTTTTTAAGACAATGCAGTTACCCATGTGAATGGAGACCTCTATTCACCTGCTGTGCTTTTATTACTGATGAGAAAGCAATCTCAGCTCAAATTTTCAAGTATGTCAAAGGAAAAAAAAAAAAAAACCCAACGTTTTTAACTTGAACCCCAGACACAATGATAAACCATGAAAATCAGTAATTTGTATGTGTACAGCCATGCAACACTTAACTAAGCACCAAATTTTTAAAACCCTGAGGAAAAGTTAGCGTTAAATATATAAGAAAAAAAGTCAGCAAAGAAAACCCCAGGGTGTCTAAACTAGAGGGTTTTTCACTATTATAAATCCAAACAATATGATGAAACTATGCAGGAATAACTTCAGTTTAGCTACAGTGACATTCAGGACACACTGACTGAAATAACACACTCGCCACACAAAAAGCTGCTAGCGACGGAAGTGGGTATCCACTTGCATCAAGAGTGAAACTCCCACTATGCAATGTCCCTGCTGCTTGCAAATTAAAGGACCTGACTTTTTTAAAGCACAGTTGTTTCAAAGAAATCCCTCAGTGGCTGTTTTACATTTTGAAACGCATTGGTTTATTTCCTTTAATAGATACTCCTCCATCTACTGTGTAAACAGGGAGAGCTTCACTGTTTAAACTTCCAGCAAATCCAAGATTAACACACTTTTTTTTTTCCTTCATGCCACAATTTTTTGTCTATTTATACAGCACCTCCACTCCAGCACCCAACAACCTCTGGTTCAGGAAGCTGTGCTCTTCAGACCTCCACAAGGATGGAGCTACTTCTGCTACTGAGTGGGAAGGGAGACAGAGCCAGGAGAAAAGGGCCAGATGCTGCACAAGCACACAGCTCTGGGAGAAGAGCTGCTCTCACATCCAAGCAACACAAGAGCACCCCTGCAGAAGCACAGGCTCTTCAGCTGTGAATTACAAAACACATCAATGCGTATTTTCAGTATTCCCAGGCAGAGAAGGCAGGCAGCACCCTGGCACTGCCACCTGCAATGGCACTTCTGAGAGGCACAACTTTATTCCCCAATTCCCTTGTATTAGGTGAACGCACCTGGGTCTTGCTGCCCTTCAGTCTTCTCGGTTACTGTTATTCTCCTGAATAGCCTTTTGGCAAGCAGAAAAGCAACCAGTTCTCACCTTCAGCAGGAAGCCTCCAGACGCCATGGCCCACTCTAACTCCCATTAGGACCACTCCTTTGGTCCGCCACCAGTTCTCCTGCAGGCCCCCTTTCTTGCTCGCTCATCTCTTTCAAAGAACTTGATCTTTCCCTAACTCACTCCCTGCTCAGTTAAATGACTGATTTGGTTCACAAGAAAAAAAAAAAACCACAAAACAAAACTCAACTTTAGCTCAGCAAGAAGCAAATGCTCCCCCTCCTTCCATTCCGTTCCCACCTCCATCTCACCCCACCACACAGAGAAATACTTATAATGATGCAATTTAAGACCAGGTTCCTAAGTCTTGTTCCTAATTCCTAAATCTGGTCCCCAAAATCCCAACATTCATAAGTTTGAGACTATCACTATGACAAAGTGAGGTGCACCATGGTGTATAAACTGCCTCTAACAAGCCTGGAGAATAGTATAAGTTCTTATGTATAGAGGAAATTCTTCTCTCTTGGCAACAAGGCCAACTGCTCTTAACCAGCTTCACTCTTGTTTTGATATGGTCACCCCAGCTGCATTCTATGTACCACCTATGTGCAAAGCGATTTTCTTGACAACATGCTCATTTGTACATTCTACAGTATTTCACAACACCTTTAATGTTGCAGTTCAGAAAAGCTGGCCAAGCAAACACATTTCTCATTTTGCACAGACATGCTTCTTCAGTTTGCTAACTGAAGAGGATGCCTGCCAGTATTTCAGTTTTTTCTTTTTTTTTTTTTGAGTACATTAAAACCAGGCATTTTCTATGAGATACCATTTGCCACATGAATCTTTCACTTCTAAACACAGTATTTCCTATTCTCTCAGTAACTCCACCATTTACATATGCCCAGTTTATTATACTGTTGTTCAGTGAATTTGTTTTCAAGTCGTAGAGGATGCAGATCTGAATCCAGACCAAGTAAATCTGACACAAGTCCAGAATAATTAGTTCCTTTCAAGTCAGTGAGGAGGACTCCATGGGTCTTGCCAATTCCATCATCAGTTCTCTTGCTCTCCCTCTCCTCTTCGAGGAAGCCATTTGCCCACTGGCTCTAACCTCCCTGGGCAGCCTGAGGCAGTGACAGGTTCCCGAAAACACACACACTGGAAAATATGAAGGAGCCGATTCTGATTCAAAGGAGGTGACATCTCAAACTTAACCTCCATACTAACTTAGCTCATTTAGAATCACAGAACGGTTTGGAAGGGACCTCTGAAGATCACCTAGCCCAAACGCCCTGCCATGGAGGGACATCTTCCACTAGATCAGGTTGCTCAAAGTCCCATCCAACCTGACCTTGAATACTTCCAATGGTGATTTCAGCATCAATGTGAAGAATGTCTTGTCATAGAGCTGAAAAGAGAAGTCTCAATCTTTCTTCTAGAAGAAACAGCTCTTTCTTTCTTTCATCACATCAGGCTACATAGAATTCAAGTGCTCTGTCCAGAAAGCTTTAAACCTCATAGTTCTATGCCTGGTCAGAGAACCAGCTGATAGTCAGAGATCCACATGCAGTACAGGCTGAAGGTAGGCAAGAAAGAGATATTTACTTTCTCCTTGAATTGATATTTCCCTTTATCTGAGACTAGCATCGTCTCTCACTTCTTTCATCACCTTAGTTCCAGAAGTCAATACAAACTAGTGTAAGAGCCACCATATCTAAATACTGACACTGACGGTGCACTGGAGCTGCTCTGGGGTCATCAGAGCGCTGAGAGATGCTCCGAGCCTCCAGTATTATACAAGCAACAGCTAAATAAATATCACATAACTATTTCTAAAATCTACCTATACTTGCTAGAAACCACAAGGAGTCTAAAGCTAAAAATAGTATCAATATTCTGCTGGAAAAACACTGAACATTTCAAGTTACCCTTACGTTTCTACAGGACTTTGCAACTAGCAATTTACTGGTGACACCCTAGAAAATCAGAAGAAATCAGAAAAGAGCAATAGGCCTAAGGATGTATTTTTTCCTGCCTTCTGCCTTAGAGGTTGCATACCTTACTTATATGGCTACTACTCTAATGACTTAAAAGTAATATTCAGAAGACATTAATCATATTATGAAATGAAAGAACCCAAAATAATCCTCTCTCTTCAAATAAAAGCAGTACCACACTGCTATCTCATATATTCCCATCTTTCATTTTCTTATTCTGAGAATTCTCTATACACCTTCACTGCTGTTACCCCTTCTTCCTTCTAAGTTTAAAGAGCAATGACTTCTCTGCAGCTTTCATATGGAGACGTTTATCTTACAATAAATTCTGCAGCATGAAACTCAGTTTGCATTGGCACAATGGATGTAAATTTCTGTCAAATAAGAAAAAATAATAGAAAAAAATCAATTAAGCAGCATTCTATTATAACACGGTACTCTAGTCTTAGGTTTAGTCTCTATCTTCCTTAACATTTGAACTTTACAATGAGATCCATAATCCTTTTTTAGAGAGGGTGGTGAGGTATGTTCAGGCCTCCATAGGTGGTGTACTGGCTGATAATTTGGAAGTCATTTAAGAAGAGCCTCATATTTGCATGTACAAAATGAGTGTTACACTGTTTACCCTGAACACTTCTAGATCTACCTCTAGGAAAAACAAGTAGAAAAGGTGAGTAGTACAAGGGTGGTTATACATGCGCTTCAGATGGCAAAGTACACAGGGATTTCTGTAGATGATTGCTACATACATTGCTTCATTTGCTTCTGCAGGCTGCTGGGTTTTTTCAGAAGATGTAAGGAAAAGTGTAACTTCTTTCCTTTGTCAGATTGAGAATAACTTCTATGAGCCCAGTAGCCGTGAAAAGTATATTGAAGGAGGCTGTTTGCAAGAGGTATTACCCACTTGGTTTCCTTGGAAACATGAAACATGATTTACAAATATTGACTTGAGAAAGCTGTAGCTTAGAGGAAATCCTAAACTGTTGGTTCAGGCTTTTAAATTAATATCTCTGAAGAGTTTAGGCCATATGGAAAGTTTGTGCATGTCCACAAGATTATATTTATAATAATTCTGGGTTTCTGTGTTTCTTAGTGTAATAATAGCTAATTCTGGATTGGAGGACTGGAGAGAATCTGTGAGAGTTTTACTGGATAAGGAGCATTGAACTGAGATCCCTGCCTCCATTTTTCACCTGTGTTAAACAACCCAGCTCAGGCTGAAGTTAAATTAATGCTCCTGAAAATCAGGTCATTGGTGCCTTACAACCGATGGACTGCAACATGGAATGTTTTCTTCTTGGTGGAGTTAGACAGTGTAAATCATCATTCATGTCTTGTAAATGTTTCTAAACTCCATGGAGAGTGGTTTGAATGCTCTTTGTTACATTTATGCAAGAGACTGTGCGATAAGCCTAAGGAAACTACTTTTACCAGGTAACTTATTTTTATTGTATAGGAATTTTCATAGACACTTACTTTCAAAGACAGCTGATCATAATTTGGTCTTGCTGGGCTCATTAAGGCTTTCCAAACGAAAGCTGCTTTATCCCTGGATCATGGTGTTAAATTATGCTGAAGGTGGTCTTAGATTCCTGCTGGGGAGGGTGGAAGGGGACATACAGAGATAAAGTATATAGCAGAGTGTTGTGTACATATGGCAAATACTGAGTTGTATACAGAGTGGATAAAGACTGCTTCTGGGTGTCCTTTAGCGAGGAACTGGTCTTGGTTCAGTCAATTTAACTGAGGTGCTGCTGGCTGTGATTTCACTTGTGCTTCTAGTATCAGTGCTGGCTTACGCGGTCCCTTTTGCCACTCGTCTCGTGTGCTGCCTGTCTCTCCATTATTCATACCGCATCCACTATCAACAGACTGCATTGGATCAAGAAACTGTCCTAACTTCTTGGGTTTTACTGATTTATTCTTAAGTTGGGTTATTTTCCCAGTTCATCCCCCAAAACAGCTATGGCTGTGCTGGACTGGGCCAGGATGTCAGAGGCCACCAGTGTTGCTGGCAGCAAAGCACCTCTAGCCATTCCTAAAGTTTGCAGCATGACAGCGTCACATCCCCAGTGTTTTTAATCCAGAGGAACACCTGCAGAGCAGAGATGAGATCTTGGATTTCTCTGGAGAAAAGTCCATCCCACCTGCGTTTGTCAGCTGGCTGTAGTGCTAGTTGCTCTGAGAAGTTGGCAAGACATCATTAAGGAGATGTAATGTATTATGATGAGCAAATAATGTACTTGGAAAGAACATGAGCCTGCAAGCCTGTGCTCATCAAGATAGTCTAACTGAGGAGAAAGGCTTTGTTTAATGCTGCTGTAAATAGTGCTTAACATCCTGAAGGTTACAAGGATGTTTGTTGCTGATGTGGGTGCTAAGGAAGGATTCAGATGTATTGCTTTTCAGGGGTTGTTCTAGCAGATGAGGACACCACTTGCTCTTGACTTGCCACTTGCAACAGCTATGGATTACAGTGGCAGAGGCTGTGAGATGGCAGAAAGATTAATGAACATGAGGAGGGAATCGGAGACCTATGGAAAGAGAGAAAGTACATATGTAGAAAAGACGTAGTGGAAAATGGCAGTGGTGCAGAATCCCATGGAGACTCCTGCTGCTGGCAACTCGTGTACAGGAGTGTTAAGCTGAAGAGAGGCAGTAAATCAGAAAAAAAGGTTTTCTTGGTTGGTGTTTGCAGAAGGGAGACTAAGAAAGGGAGTCTTGATGAGCCTTAGGGTGAGGTGTTTTTTTGTTTGCTCATTCTAAAGTCTGCAGATAAAACTCTATCTTCTGCTTTGATTGTATGGCTGAAGGTAGAATAGCAGGTATACAGAGTCATTTGTTGAGGATCGTGAACATGCATCAAAAAAAGTGAGCATGGTGGTTTAGGTTGCCAAACATAGATACTAACAGAAAATGAAGATAATTATGTCAAATGAATTGTGGTTCTTTGTGTAATCAAATAAACTATATGGATTACTGCAAAGTCAGTCAAGTCGGGAACAAGGATTTGCAGCATAAGAGTTCTGCTAAAATGATGATTGTTTTTATGTGAAGCCATTGTGCCAACACAAACTCAGTTTCATACTGCAGAATTTATTGTAATATCAACTCTGAAGTTTCACCAGAAGAATCCAGACTAGAAAAACACACATCACTCTTTCACATCTGCTTGCACCTACCTACACAACATTCTCAACAACTGTTTAATACACAAAACATCCCCTCAGGATGTTGCATTTTGTTTACTCAGAGAAACTCGACACTGGATGAGACACCAACGCCCTTTGGTGGCTCAGGGTAACATTAGAAACATCAGCCCTTAGTGAGAGCACCTCAACCTCCTTCTAACATAACGGGCTTCAAGCCAATTCCACGGACTCTGGCTGTAACAAAGTTTACAGCATCCAGCACCAACCTGCAACCTACAAAGATCCACAACGAAGAATCACATGCAAAATAAACCTGCAGCTTCTCCACAAGCCTAAAGGAGCAGCCAGGTGATTCTTTTGACATGACAACAGAGTATGGCTTAAAGAACAGAAATGAACCCATTCACACAAAATAGCAGGCATCACATCAGCTACATAAACTTTCATTGTGAGCAGTGAAAACCAACTTCTGTCTTACAAAACATCTCAAAGTTTTCTGCAGTATAAGAAATGACATTCCAGAACTGATGACTGAGATATTAGTAATGGCAAGATCTTCAGTGGATAATAACTACTGCTGCAATAAGAGAAATCCATGTTGCATAGAAAGTATAATCAGCAGCAAAGTGTCCAGAAGATATTAAGTCACCACTGATGAACAGGCTTTCTTTTTGCCTCCATTTGCTAATGAAACACACACACACTTTTACTTTTCTTTGACCATTTGTGTCCTCCCTTCCCCTCTAATTTAGTAGTTTCTCTCCCCTGCAACCTGCCTTCATCCCAAAGATAGGCGACTCACAGGGAGTCCAACAGCACAACAGAGTAACAGATAGGAAAGAACAAAAATACCCTCCCAAGATTCTGGAGCCAGAACAAACATGAGGACATACCAAAGGCAGCTCTTACTCAGAGTGCAAGGAGAGAAAAAGTACTGCAAGTGAAGTCATAGTCACCTCAAACCTCAGATGTCCCAGTTACATAAGCACAAGACATGAAAGGCTGCTGACAGCCTGATCTAAACAGAAGAAATGGAGTCGCTTTCCACATGGCAACTTGTGAGGTACCTCAAGTTTTCTCAAAGGTAGCACAAGACACCAACACCAAGATGCCACGTGCAGCTCCAGCCGTCTACTGCACATCCCAGAAAGCAAGGAGTTACTGCTTCACTGCAGTATTCTCAGGAACCACTGCAATAAATTCTCAGCAGAAATTCAGGGCTCCAGGGACCTATAGCATACTATGTTATCTATAACATGAAAATATAAAGCATGGCTGTTTTTACATTTAGAATTGTGTGCAACGGAAACTAATTCTGCATTTAAAAAAAAACCTTAAAAGTAAAAATAGATAAAAAGACATTGCATCGAGAAAACAGGAACAACAAGACTGGTGAAGAACAAACATCCGAAATTCCATTCTAGTAAAAAATAAAAGTATTATTAGCCTTTGCAGAGAAAAGATTTTAAGCTAATGACTGCAGATGCTTTAGGCTTACATTTCTTTGCCATGTGAAGAGCTGTACTCAGAAGACAAAGTTCAAAAACTCTCTGAAGGGCTGTTCACGAGCCCCACACACCACTGCAGGACCATAAGGGTCTATTTCTTAATAAACTGGTGGTTCATAAAAAACGTAAAAATCATTAACAGTAGTAAGCCAAATGAAGGAAAGGACAAGCCTACTTCAAGCGCCCCAAATGAAGCCTAAACCAAGACATTGCAGCATGCATGGGAGAAGAGTTTGTCAGGAGACGGAACTAGAGCAAATGCTGGGACTGTGACAAGCATCCAGAGGCCAACTGGATTTTAGAAAGGTGATGCTTCCCCACAGACCAATTAGTTTTGCAATAGTGGTGTATAAGGTGTGTGCAAAATTAGCTTTACCATGTATTTCACTTTCCTTTTTTAAAACACATATAAGTAAACACTCATTTGGACTTACCTCAAGAGCATAAGGAGATATTATTTTGCAGTCTCTGTTGCTCCTGGATGTATTTCTAGCACTCTTTACCTGGTTAACTTTCCTCTCAAGCAGCTTGAAGCATTAATAAACCCTTTCCTCTGACCGTCACTTTTCAGTTTTCTGACTTGCTGCACAGGGTTACACCACACAATGGTCCTTGTTCCCAACCTTGATCCTTCTCACAGAATCTGTGCTTGTTACATCAACTTCCAAAAAGAAAGCAACACAGCCAACAAACTTCTTTTTTCCTCTTTGAGGAGGAGGAAGGGCATTACATTTCCAATTGTAGTATTTTTTTTGGTAACTCTGCATCTTACATAATATTGCCTGGCTCCATGAGAAATACAAGTAGAAATTGAGTTATCACACTGAACAGAACTTCACAGTGAAAAAGTTGGCAAAAAAAAGAATATATTGCATTGGCCTTTAGTTGCTATTTCAAGAAGTTAGGGAGAAGGCAGAGAAAAAAAAGGAGAAAGGGCCATCTTCAGTTTGGTTTCCTTATAAAATAAAGTTACCTACGATCACAGTTTTAAAGTCAGAATATATAGAAGTTAAGCTTCCTTTACAGAATTGTATCTCCTTGAGAAAACTGAGGAAATAGAGCTATATATACACAAGCATGGAAGAAAGCCTCTGAAAAGGATGAAGTGATAACAGGGAAGAGCTCCAGTTTGTTCGAGTACCAGTAGGACTTCAATGATAAGATCGCTGTGAAAGAGCACAACCTCCCCCAGTTGAGCAGAGCTCAGCAGAATCACCTGGTATTCTTACTTTTTTAAAACTGGTATGATTAATGAAAAGCAGTTACGGGGGAAAGAGAAATGGAGTATCCAAATAACAGCATTATTAAATTTGAAATGATCCAGGAAAAACATAGCAAGGAAAAAGGGACAAGGTCTGAGAAGTGCAGCACAAGGTAAGCACACCACAGACTGAGCCTGGGCAATTCCGCTCAGCTGGTACCCCTATCCAATGAGCATTCTATTTCATACTTTAGATATAATACACTGAATGGACATGCCCAAAAAGGCACCTGAGAAATGGAGTGTCAGTGTCATCAGCTGAGAATAAGTGAAATATTTGAAAAAGTTCTTTTCATAGGCAGCTTCACAAAATGAGAATAGATGGCTACTCCTATCTTTTCACAATGTTCAATACTCCTGGAAGAAGGAGGGTACACAACAACCCTCCAAAACCTGTCTGATAAAGAAATAGCTTTTTTCTGTATGATTAGTATATATTCTACTAAAAATTTCTGATGCTTATTTAAATTATTCAACAAAATTACATTTTAAATTATGAAACCAATTTACATTCCTTCTTTCGTCAATGCTGAAGCAGTACTCATTTGCTGCTAAGTTTCAAGGAAACTACTAGCCTGACAAAAATCACAGGTTAAATAAAAATGAAAATGTAGTAAACTAACCAATAAGCAGGTGCATAATAGAATATCGTCCTTCACACAGCTTATTCAACCACCACGGGCCATAACTAACTCGTTCAGTTCATTCACAGACCAATAAATATGCTCTACCAGGAACAAAAGAAACTAGTTAATTTTTTCCTCAACGAGTCTTTTAATAAAAACAGGTGATACCTACCAGTTCTAAAACTCTCAAGGATATTCTAAACGGAAAATGAGTTTCTCTTAACAACCAACTATTATTTTTCCTTTATTTAATATAAAAGTTAATTTTAAACACAAATACTTTCAAGTAAGGTTTTTAAAGTAACCTGGCACATTAAAAATAAATCAAAATATTAATAAAAATTATTTCAATTGCTTTCTATAGTTTGAGTTCCAATTTCTAAGTATAGCTGACAAAGTCAATAGTGAAATTAAACCATCTAGTAAATAAGAAACACATCATCAGTCACATTGTAGTATTAAACATGCAAAAACTAAAACTCAGCAAATGAACATTAACTCCACAAACTTTTTAAATATATAGGTAGGCATCCAATGGATTCTCTCAGCTAAAAATTTCAGTATACTCTGCATAAAGGCTACTTTATCTGCTGCCTGTCAGCAGGCTAAATGTCATTTACTCAACGGACATCACTACGCATGGAAAATCAGCAAGAACTGCAGAAGCCAAACAAGATTTAAACTGATTGTTTAAATCAAGTTTTCCTGCCCACTACTTTGAAGTCCAAATGATTTAAATCAATCTACCCTCTTCAACAGCCGCAAATTAAAACACTGTTCAATTATGCAAACTCTGAAAATGAAGACAGAGAAGGAATTCACAGGAGACTGGTTGACCACTCACTTAAGAGACAGAGGTATAACAAGGTTAAGTGGCTGGAAGCCAAATATATGGATAAATTCAGGGTACAAATAATGCATAGAGATTAATTATAACCACTGAAACAGCTTACCAAAGACGACAGCGGATTATCCATTGCATGAAGTTTTTTTACATTACAACCATGTAGTACAAAGTGTTTCAGCTCCAAGAGACCACGTGTGCTTCATGCAGACCAAGGTGATACTCTTTCGATGGCATTATTGAAATTGAATCAGATTATCATAATGGTCTTTTCTGACCTTCAAATCAATGAATCTACAATTTGATCCCATGTTGAGATCTCATACTCCTTCTCACTTCACTAAGTCCTGCCCCCAGAGAGTATAACTTCGTATCACTTTACAGTACATTCCTTCTCCTATTTGCTTAAATGCCAACATGTCCACCTCCGACTAAAGACTGAACTGAACCAGCCATCATCTGAAATGGCACTTCAGAATGGCACTGAATTTGAAATGCAGCTGCAACTCTTCAGTTCAGACCCTAAACACACACTCTTCAAAGCCTTTCCACTAAGTCTTTGCAGACTTACACTGTACTTTACACACTGCTTTATAGGGAGGTACCTAACATGTTCTTTAGCCCATGACACAGAGAATTAAATCCCCCTGTCCACACAGGACTTCATGTTTAGGCAGAAGATTGATGTACAGAGAGATGGGAAAGTCTGCATCAGGCACCATGAGCAAGGATGATAGTTTTAAAGCAAAACAGCCTAGAAGTACTCCAAAACCACTGAACTAAGAGCTCAGTTCCAAGCTGGAAGCCTCTGACTAGACATACAGCACTACACAGGTCTCCAAAAGCAGGGTTCGTATTACAAAGTGGGAGAACGAATTGAATTCAGCATCTGTGGCTAGATTCAAACTTGTTCATCCAGGCAGAAATCCTTAAAAGTCTTTGCATCTTACACGTTGGTTAAATGTGGCTTCATGGCTTCACTTCTTCTATTGCACTTGCAGTGCTGTCAAGATGCTTTCAGGACACAATTCCTGTACTTGACACGGTTGCCAATCCTCAAGTTTCATAAAAGCTGTGGTCTAGTCATTCAACTTTTAAACTGAAAACACTATAACGTCTGACAAACGCTGACTGGAATTACTGGTTTAGATCATATCAAATGATTGCATAGCATGTGTCTCATTTCTGCTCGCTCCTATCAAAATTACTTTCACAGATTCTTTGATATAGATAAAAATTTTCTGCTTTGCTGAATTAGTTTTTGCTTTCTATAAGACAAGAAGAGTATTTCCATTGATTATTTTAATATTTCTAACATTTAACCAACATGAAAAGACGACTTTTCGTGCTACCCTGATGTTTCTATTTATGATATCATGGTAACATCCAAGGAGCCAGACTGGAAGCAAGACTGACTCCGGCTTAGTCTGGGTCTGCTGAAAGACACTCCAGCACCAACGGCCAAACACAGAAGGGGCATCCTCAACCCCACACCCCCCCTCCCCACACACACACACTCTCTGGCCAGACAGAAGCCACCACAGAAAGCCACACTCTGAGGAAAGCAGCCCTGCTCAGAGGGCTTGCCAATTAGGCACTGAATAACTGAGAAAACATCCCTTACACGGAGCAAGAGGCAATTTTAAGCATATATACATGCTATAAATAGCATTAAGGGCCACCGGCTTCTCCGTTCAGACAGGCTGAAAGCAGAACAGTACAAGTAGAAACGTTTTTAAGAAAAAGTAGGGGCACTGGGGAAGAGTAGTAAAAGTTGCATAAAATAAAGCTTTAAAATAATCCAAGATCTAGAAAGTGTGGCTGGAAATAACAATTAAAGCAGCTTTCAAATGACAAGACACTGTTCCATTCAGATCATCAGCAGAAGGGTTACAGCAAGGAGAAGAACATGACTCCTCACCCAAAGAGGGGCAGGGCAGCACTGCCAGCAAGAGGCAGTGCAATAGCTAAACACACAGGGATGAGAACTGATGGGAACATGCCACGTCAACTGCGGTCAGAATTCATCACAAGAAGAAACTTTCTCCTTTTACTTTAACTCTTTTTTTGTTTGTTTGTTTTAAGGCAAGGAAAAAGATGTGTCAAGGAAAGCCACACATACTGGAACTTCAATAATATTTGGGAGGGATCTGAAGGTACAAATATTTTTCATTTATGCTGATGGATTTCAGACTATGCCCACAAGAGGACTTGGGTACCAAATCGCTAAGTTCACAGTGCTGTTCCCACTGTAGGAAACCACAGCCTGGCTAGGGGTGCTCTCACAACACATGGGGCAAGTCAAACACCAAGTAATGAAAGCCGTGAGAAGAGCCCACAAAAACTGCTATTCCTTCTTCACCACCACCATATCCTGCAGGGCCAGGAATGCCTCTCCCACGACACAGGCAGAATAGGCCTCCTCACACCTATCTTTGAACAAGTACAGTGAACACATCGATGTGTGATCTAAACATCTGAGACTTCCTCTACTGTCAGCCAACGGAGAGGTTTTCTGATGCTCTTTTCACCATGAGAATGATTCTGGTGTTGTGATTCTAGTACACACCTCTGAGGCAAGGATGAGTAGGCTCCTCTTTTTGGGAAAGGAATATCCTTTATTCAAGCTATTTGCCCGAACTGACTTAGGCAAGCATCTGTGATTGCTATGCATAGACTCAAGCCTCCCATCCCTGCCTAGCCCACGTGCTTCTTTAGCATCGCAATGAAAAAGAAATAGCATCTTCCTAAATCCAGCAACATGTGAAACCTAAAGGAGAGCACATCTCCAGCAAGCACAAAATAAATTCATCTTGGATATTGGCTGGGATGCAAAGACAACAAAGTGTACTAAATCTCATTATATTTTTCAATTTGTGCTATGTTTATATTTATTGTTCGATGTGACTATTGTAAACTTTATCCCAATAGAGTCACAGCCAAAAACTACAAAGCTATCAACTTCTCAAAACAGAAGGTGCATAATTATTGATAAATACTATTTAGACAAATGTCAAAGACATTTTAGCAAAATGTTGATTTAGCTGAATATAGATCTGGAAAGTAAAAGTGAAAATGGCAATGCTTTCTAAAATAGCAGCCTCCAGATCTGCCTAACTAGACTGAGTTTGCAAGCTTTCCTTTTCAAAAGGGGAAAAATAACCTACTTTGCTCAATTTTTCCTTTCAAAATTCTGTAGGGCACTGTTTATGCAAAAAATTCCCTTGGTTAGATGGAATCAGTGAAAAATTAATTGCCTTGTAATCATTACCAATTTATAGGAACTGGAATGTTTTTACCCACCTTTGTTTTTTTTAAATCTTTTCATTTCCCACTTAACCCAAATTTTCTTGCAACTGAAAGATTCTCTTAAAAAGGAACTGGAAGAGCTCCAACTACTGTCCAACAGTTTAAAAGATTTTAAAGTGTCATCAATTACAGCGCTTTACATGCTCTTCTAGAGCCCTGCCAACCCATAGTTAAAGACTAACTCAAAACTGTTTTATGCCAGCTTCACAGGCTCAAAATAAAGACAGATAAAAAAAAAAAAAATGTCTACATTATTCTGATTTTAAATCAAGTCCTGCTCATATTCATGTCAGAGGTTACTACATAATACAGCCGTTATCCTTCTTTTTTTCCCTAGGAAAAACTGGCAACTGATACCATCAATCCTAAATATCTCAGATGACAATGTGTTATCGTGTCTGCCATAAAAGATATCCTCAATTTTTAGCAGACCATCTCAAAACACTGGTCCCATAGGAAAAAAAACCACACAACCATGGTAAATGACAAGTCACAGTTATTCTCTTGACAGTGATGTTGTAAATTTCTAATCTTGCATTATTCCATTGAACAAACTTCAATCATTTCAGCTGAAATTCTTGGTTACTGCTTCTCCAACATTTGATCTGGAAGTTTTTGAGAACACACCAGTCACTTCTGACAATTTAGTAGTGGAAAAAAGCTTTAAAAACTCAGAATATTTTGCTTGGAAAGATTCTCCCTCAGAGATTCACAGAAAAAGACAGAAACTGCTGGGGTTAGATAGTTGCCTTTACCCATGTCAATGCCAGTCTGTCAAGACCTGAACAAAATATCCTGAGAATTACAGTTCACCCAAGCTCAGGAAGGCTTCCAGAGCTTGCTGGTAGCATCTCTTGACTCCACTAACGGTCCTGAACTTATTTCCAGCTGGCCTATGCAACCTGCACATTACCTGCACTGACCCGTTCAGCCAGCATCACTGTTCTGGAGCCTTATAGGTCCCTGATGACAATGTGGGAAGCAAAGAGATGCAACACCACTACCAGCAGGGTCCTTCTTGGCCAAGACAGGAAAATAAAGAAACTATTCAGGTAGTCAGCAGGAGGATAAGCATTAGCATGCACAACCTTGTGCTATTCTCAGCTCTGACCACTGGACAATGCCCCACACTAATTAGGAATTAGGGCCATTGCTTAGCACCTTACAGAGAGTGTAACGAAGTGGTTGTCCTAGGTGACATTTGACAAAACTGAAACCAGAACTCGGGTCTCCCCACACGAGACATCATCTGATTAATTATCCCCTTCACAGCGCTGATGTCCAAGGTCATGCATTTGATTGTTCTACGTTTAAACGATGAGAACATACTCGCCCCACAGCCAGGAACAAAGCTTGGTATTTTTGAGTCCCATCATTACTCTGCTATGTAGCAAATACTGTGCCAGCCGTTAGCAAAGAGCATGCTTCATTCCCATCCTGGAGGCTGGTTCACAGAGAGGACAAAAGCTTGCTACTGCTAACCAGACATTCCTTAACTCAAGTGGTGCTGGTCTGCACTGCAACTCCAAAGCCTGTCAACACCAGCACTACCAGTGACCGACAAAAGCATAAACACCATTGTATATGAGGGAATTTGTTTCAAGGAAAAAAAAAGGAAAACTATGAACAAATAAACCAGGAGATTAAAAAAAAACACAGACATTGCTAGGACTGTATTCAGAGGGTAAGAAATGTCAATGTGCAACAGTCTCAGCAAACTTTATTCAGTATCACTGAGCATATACTTAGTATTTAGTCACGGGATCTCCCTTGACCCTAACACACACTATTCTAGTTCTCATATACCTTAGCTTTTTCATCCTTGTGATTTTACTGAACTTTAAAAAAAAAAATCTTCTTTTAAAAAAAAAAAAAAGAACCAAGGAATAATCAGCAAACAAATACCTAGACAAGTCCTACCCTTGTACCTACAGCTGAAGAGGGCTCCTCTGACACAGGCACTGATGTGCACAGACATGGAGTGAAGAAAGAAACATAGTCAGTATGACGCATACAGTCCCTGAATATATTATTTCACATGAATTCATGTATTCACTCCCAACTTTTACCATATATTTCAGTTGAGAAACACTGGGATGGCTCATGCCATCATCCCTTCCCAAAAATGCAGGAAATGACAGAAATAGTTATAGGACCAAGGCACACCATAATTTAAAGTTGTCTCCTCCAAATCAAAACACATCATTCTGCAGCAGACATACACGCAAAAAATATTTGTATATTGTAATCTGAGTTTGGTTTAGACCAAAGTCTAGATCATGGTTTCTGATTAATACCACAAGATTTCACACAGAACTCAAGAAAGGGAAGTCCACACAAGCTCAGTGTTACATACAGTGTAGATATACTGACTTTTTTCCTCTTCCATCTGCCTCTCAGTATTATTTTAAGAATTCCCTGCTACCAAAAGGTAAATAAAACTAATTAAAGATTAGTCTACTGTTTTTGTACTATAGTCATTGCTTGGGAGCAAACACAAGAGCACAGACTCAGAATAAACTCCACACCTATCAGTCACACCAAACTTTGCAGAAGTATGAGAAAGTTCACCAGTTTTAGGGCACCAAGTCTAAGCAGGCCCTCTGCACAGAAGAGCTTCCAAACGCAAAAAGAGCACCACTAGCACAGGTTTGGGGTTTGTTTGTTTGCTTATATATGTAAAAAAACAGAGACTGCACAACTATCCTCACATTGGCCCAATTTCACCCACTTCTCAACAGTGCCACATACTTATCTTAGGTCTAGTCAACACTCCAGTCAAGTTTGCCAATGTAGATCTATGGCTAGTTATAAACTAAAACAATCATCTTGACACTGAATCCTCAAAAGTAACTCTTGTTGCTCCTTTTTTATATTGCATTTAGTACCAACTTAAAAAAAAAAAAATCATTCAGTTGAAGCAAGAGGACTGTCTAAAGTTCAGTTGTTGAACACAGGGTAAGGTTACATGGAGCTTTTTCCACTGACAAACAATTCTGAAAGTATCCTTAGTACTATAGTGCAAAAGCATTTATCTTTTCTAGCGTAAGCATGCAATTTAAAAAAAATAATTTCTTTTTCACTGCATAGGAGGCGTAGTCATTTCATGCTTTCAGATTTGCACTTCCAAGACTCAAAATTTGGCCTAGAGATGTAGCACCTTGCACAAAAGAAAAGGGAAAGACCCAACCTGACTGCTCAACATTTTCTTTTACATCTCACTTTGAAACAGCATGCTCATGTTTTCCTCTTAGCTGGGGAAAGTGAGCATGCTTGTGTTTGCAGCTCCTCCTCTTTCAAAGACTCACAGCTGCAGCTGTAGTAAACAACCACTAGTCAGGAGCTGAGAAGGTCAAAGTCTCAGTGGCTCCATCCATTTTGGCTTTTCTAAAAATGAAATTTCCATTTCAAGAAATTAATTTTTTGTTTCAACTTGTAGTTATGTCAAGGAAAGGCAAACCACAATCATCTTCCAACAAAATAAATCAAGATACAGTACTTCAAAAGCCACAAGCAAAACACTTCAGTAAAACTAAGTCTTCCCCCAGCTTTATTAGCATACAAACACTTCATTGAGTGTCTGGTATTTTACTTGATTTGAACAGAGACTTGGTCAAAACCAACCTTCTACTGACAAGACCTGTTACACAATGCAAATGTCACTCACTGAAAGAACGAGTAAGAAGGCTGGCCATCCCGAAAAGTGGTGGCAGCGGCCACACAAGGCTCACAGAGGTGATCCAGCAGCCTAAAGGACAGAGGTTACAGCATTATGACTTTGGGAAGGCTGGCATAAGTGGGCATCACCCACCCTGCAATGGGAAAAGGTACACGACTTCCCTTTATTTTATAAACTACCCAAAACCTAAACAAGAGGACACCCTCCTAGCACTGAAATCTGCACCGAATTACACAGACCTTCCGCAGCCCCATGACGTGGCAGAGAACTCCCCAAGTACCTGGGAGAGGTATCGCCCATTTTCCTCATCAACACGGCTGGTATTTACATTTAATTATGGTCAGTACCATCACACAGCACCTTGGTCTGCACAAAGAGAAAGACAGTTGCTACCACGGGGCTTTGCACCCCAAGCCCTTCACTGACTCCCATCTACAATCTCCTGGGGGAAGATCTGATTCAGCCCTGCCACATTTCAGCCTCCTCTTGCCTGAAGTAAAACATTCAGGACTGGCTCATCCTGACAGAAACAGCTGGCAGAGGACTCCACGATTAGCCTGTCCTGGAATCTTAAAGTTTATTTTTAAAAGTTGTTACGCAGTCTTCTTGGGCTTTCAGGGGCCTTTCCAGCAAAGGTTTTTCTACAAGAGAGCACAGGAAGGCCTGGAAATATTACCACTAAGTATTGCATGTGGGGGAAAAAAAAAAATTAAAAATACCTCATTTCCCATCCCCCCTTCCTTACACATCTGATATTGCCTCAGTATCAGAAGCAGAAACCAAACAGTATCTCCCACGACTTAAAGCCCTTCCCAGCCCCTCCAGCACACGTGCAATCACTCATCAAATGCCCCATGGCTGATCTCCTCCTCTGAAAGCCTCCTTTTCCCCACAGCTGGGGGCCAGAAAAAGAAGTATAATTTTTTGTAGCCCTCTTTAAATGCTATTGACTACTCCATGAATGGGGGGGGGGGGGGGGGGGGGGAGCACAAGCCACCTTATAAAGCTGTCATTATCCTAATGAAAAGGTTCACCTAAAGAAAGATGTTCCCCAGACTGCACCCCCACCCCCCCACCTCCTCCCCCCCGTTTGAGGTACCAGATGCAGGAAAAGGAGGGGGGGGAAAAAAATTAATAAAAGAGAAAAAAAGAAGTAAAATACCACTACTGTTGTACTGTTGTTCTGGACGCAGCGTGGGCGAGCGGGTGGGGGTGCCGGCTCGGGGAGGGGTGCGCATGGGTGCTGCTCCCCGGCCACCAAGGGGGTGATGTCATCCCACCAGGCACCAGTCCGGGCACCTGCCGGCAGCAGCAGCGCAGCGGCAGCAGCACCAACCCGCTGCCAAAGCCTCAGGCAGCACCGGGAGGGGAAAAGAAGGAAGGAAAAAAAAAAATCCGCATGCAATGTTTCCCTCGCTGTGCGTGGTGGGTTTGTGAGGATAGGTGACACGCCAGCTTTCAGAGAGCAGTTGCAAGTTGATTACGTCCCATCAGAACGATATTCCTCCTCCCCCAGCATGAATATATTAAAAAAAAAAATAAGCGGACTCGGTTTATGCAGCCTTACGTCATCAATAAAACGCTCCTATCCCCCCATCTGTGACCTATGCAGCACGGTTACTAATCCCGCGCTAAGGCCACTTTGCTGTTCCTGTACATTTCGGAGTTGTAGACCAACCAGAAAGCAGAAAATGGAACCCATATGCCGCGAGCGCTATATAAAGCAGCCACGCAAAGTTGCCGCCAATGTCTACCTGCGGTGGCGAGACAAAAAAGGGAAATGAAAAAACATAAAATAAGAGAGGGGGAGAAGAATACCATACATTTCATGATGGATAATTTAAAAAAAAAAGAAAAATTGGTTTACTTACTTATTCAGGGGAAAGAGGGGCTGCCAAAAGCTAGCAGGATTTTACAAGCGCGATATAAACCCCAACGCAAGTGAACTTCTGTTCCGTGCCTCCTACCAAACTGCTCGTACCTGCTCCCTATGCACGTAAAACATCTTATTTTCCACCCAAACCACACCAAGATCCGAAAAAAACCGATGTCTGAAGCGGAGCATCACATCCCTGCAAACCGTGAGGGAGGGAGAAATATAAAATAACCCATCCGGTTGCTCCTACCCGCCACGGGGTGGTTAGGGTGGTGCGGAATTTTGGGGGAGGCGGAGAGGAGCCCGAATTTCATCCCAGCGCAGCTTTCAGTGGGTTTCACAGGGTGACGCCGATGCCATGGGGCACAAAATCTCCCGCAGCCGCTCGGGGCACACGCTTTTTAACGTAAATACCAGCGGTTTGCTCCCCACGCAACGCCGGCTGACTTCTGGAAGAGCAAGTATTTATTCTACAAAAGGTAATTATTTTTGGAGAAGGTAATATAGCGTTACATTCTGATTTTTATTTTTTTCCCCCATGTAGCCTTACACTCCGACTTTTCTCCCTATATAGCGTTACACTCAGATTTTTAATATTTTTTTTAATATTTACTTTTATATGTTAATTTCCCCACACCCGGCCCCCCCGAAAGGCGCAGGGGCACGGCGGCCGCCCGCACCCCCGCCCGGGGCCGGCAGCACAAAGGGCTGGGCGCTCCCACCTCGCTGCTCATCACCCCTCGCTTATCGCTTTTTTATTTTTCCCCCCTGCTTTTTCCATCGCTCACTCCCACCCGCCCCCCGACTCCCACCCTCCCCCCCGCAAAGCCTCAGCGGGAAAGTTTGAGGGAAAAGTTCAGGTCGGCGGTGGGGGCGGCCCCCGGCACCCCGCACACACCCCCACCCCCCGGCATCGCTGCCGCCGGGGCACCGGGAGGGACGGAAGGGAGGGAGGGAGAGGGGGACGGCACCGCCGTTAACCCCCGGCTCGCCCCGGCGGCGGAGCCCGCTCCGGCGGCGCTGGGGGAAGGCGGGGGGGGGGGGCGTGGAAGCAGCGCCCTGCCCCCGCTTTTCTTTTAAAATTATTAAACTTCGGTATACGGCATCTTTTTTTGTTGTTTTTTAAATAGAAAGCGTATTGGGACAGCAGCAGCAAAAAATAATACACGTTAGCCGTTTATTCTGGTAAGAAAGAGAATCGACACAGACCTGAGCAGAAGCGGCAGAGCAGGAGAAACTGTTCCCTTCCCCTGACACAGGGTCCCCACTCTCCGCCTGCCCCGCTCTCCCCGGGCAGTGCCACACGCACGCACGCACACTCACACACAGCACAGGCGGAGGCAGCCGGCGGCCGGCCTCGCCGCCGTCCCCGGGAAATGAATGGGGGCAGCCCGGGGAACCGCGGCGCTCACCCCCGCCGCCGACTTACCCGCGTCACATGATGAGCCCAGGGCAGGGTGGGCCGGGGGTGGAGGCTCCCGGCACCGCCTCGCCTCACGGTGGGGCCGCCGCCGCTACACCCCACCGGCCGTTCAGACAAAGGGTCGGGTCCGGTCCGGACCGGTGTCCCCCTCCCGAGCTCCCGGCCCCTACTCCGGCCGCTGCGGGCGCCGGTGGCGTCGCTGGCATGCGGTGCGTCCCCGCCCCCACCGGCAGCCGGGCGGGGGGAGGGGAGGGGCCGCGCCCCCGCCCCTCGGCCGCCCCACCGCCCGGTGCACCGCCCGCCCCGCCCCGGGGAGGTGGGGACGGGAACGCCCGGCCTCACCGCCCCCCACCCGGCCGCGGCCCCGGCCCTGGCCTGCCCCGCCCCTCCCGGCCGCGGGGGGCAGGGCAGCGGGGCCTCCGGGGGCGCCGCGGGGAGGGGCAGGGCGGGGCCGGCAGCGGGGCGCGCTGGCGCCGAGGGGAGGCCGAGGGCGGGGGGGCGCTGAGGGCAGGCGGGGCGGGTTGGGGGAGACAGGTTAACAGGGCGCCGAAGAAGGCTCGGCGCGGTGCGGGATGAGGGGAAACCGGGCGGGCCACGGGGCAATGGGAAAGCTGAGGGCATGCCCGAGGGACGCGGGGCGGTGGCGGCGCTAAGGGGACCCCCGGAGGTACAAGGCGAGGGGGCCGCTGAGGGGAGTCCCGGCAGGGGGGCGACACAGAGCAGTGGCGGCGCTGAAGGGGCCCCGAGGTGGGACATGGCGGTCGCACTACTGTGGGGTGTACGGGGCGATCGGGGCGCTGAGGGGAGTGCCGGGGGGAGACGACTCAGGGAGGTGGCGGAGCTGAAGGGACCCCGGCAGGGGGACATGGCGACCGCAACGCTGAGGGGCGGTCTGGGGGGACAAGGCGATGGGGGCGCTGAGGGGAGCCGTGGGGCGGGCGACGACGTAGCGCGGTGGCGGTGCTGAGGGTGTCCTGGGGGGAATACATGGCCGTCGCAACAGTGAGGGGCGTCCCGGGGTGGGGGGGTACGATAACAAGGCGATAGGGAGGCTGAGGCGAGCCGCGGGGGGTAAGGACACGGGGGTCAGTGCTTGGGGCCGCCGCGAGAAGCCCCGGGGAGTGGGCGGGGGCGGCGGGAGGGGCCCGGGCGAGAGGGCGGGGGCCGGACCCGGCGCGACGGACCGTGGGGTTGAGGCGCGGAGTAGGCGGTGCCGTTCCTGGGCGGTGCTGCCGGTGGGGCGGGGGAGGCCGGGCGGCGGGGGTGGTGTTCGCTTCTCTGGCTATCTCGGTTGGCCGTGCTGGGCCCTCGCCGTTACCTGGCGGGCTCGCGAGGGCTGAGCTCTGCAAAGCTTTCTCTTTTTTTTTTTTTTCCCCACACCACATAGGCACACTGCAGCTTGAGAGAAGTTGTGTGAGGAGGTTGGTTTTTTTTTTTTGCGCGTTTTTTGCTCCTCCTGTAGAGGAGTCGCGCCTCTACAGAGAACTTCCTTTACGGGAAGACTTTCTACACATGGGGTTGTAGATACTGGGTTATAAAGGCTTTGACAACAATATACAAAGAAACAGGTTCCAAAATGTTAAAAGTTTGTTTAAAACATCGGCTTTTTTTTACATGGATGCTTTATAAGAACTTTAAAAGCCTTAGAAACCAAAACTACAAATCCTGAGAGTCAGTGTTAAAACTTTTAAGAAGCAAATACCTATTTCTTTTCAAAAGCATCCTTACACGTACATGTTTACACAGTGAAATATTTTGGTGGAAAGATCCTGGCCCATGTCTGGCCAGTGTCAAAACTATTAAGCTGGCCTGATGAGTTACCTAGGGATTCCCTTGCTTTGGAGAGCCTTTTGTTAATGTAAAGCTGATGTGGCTGTTTCCTGCCTCCTCCCCTATGACTCGTGTTGCATGAAGTAAACACCATGTGGCCAGAGTGCAGGTGAGCTTTGACCAGCGCCGGCTGCTAAGATGGTTTCTGGTCAACGTTTGGGGGTGATTCAATTTAAGGAAGCCTAAAAGCCTTGTGAATAGACCAGGTGCTGTGCTGGACCCTGCAAAAGCATGTAGAAAATGGCAAATTCTATATGAGTCCCCACCCCTCGTCCTCCTCAAATTCAAGCCCAGCTCAACATCTCCAGAGGATCCCACTCGTAACAACAGTTTGGTAAAGTGCAAAGAGAAGGATCCCTTGTCTAGTGTGTTGGCCCATCATGTGGGCGTGTTTGTAAAAGCCTGTATAGCTTGCATATTTACACAGAAAGCCAGGCTGAGCTCAGGCAAATAATTACTGCTAAAACACTATTGCTTTCAGTAAATACAAACCAGTGTTTGCTGCTCTACACAATATTTACTGAGGAAGCCAGAAGAACCAGAACCAATGATTGTTCCCTTACAGGATTTCATGCCAACTGCCTGAAAATATGTCTATGCATTGCTTCCTGTGTTCTGCCTGTATCTAGTCCTCTGCCGCCCTTTGACATAAATGGTTTAGGTAATATAATCCCTTCACCATTTGTCCCTGCATCTTACCTCTATTTCCACAAGGTTTAAAAAAAAAAAAAAAAAAAAAAAGAGGCAGAATAGCAAATAAATATTGTTAAAATGGATATAAACAGAAGTCTACCTCGCAGTCTATATAAATATATGTCTCTGCAAGCTGTAAGGGGGAATTAGGCATGATTTGCTATTATATTTTTGCCTCTAGTGTAATGATTTCCTTTGGAGAGAAATAAGCATACAGTTAAAATACAGTCTAATGACCCAAGCAACAAATTTCTTTATATTACTATTTTAGGTACAGAACCAATTCCATCAATTCCCCAGGAGTTACATATGTGATACATTAGATTTCATAAAATTTACCCAAGTCAAAAGTTAACGTTGTAACGCTTGTTTTAAAAGATAAAATACGCAATCCCATAGGAAGCAAGCTACTATAGAACACCGCTGGAAACATTCCCTGGATAGATGCATAGCTTATATTCAAATTTATCGATAAAAACCCCACATATTACATTCATCCTTCTTAACCACCTGGAACAGGGAGCAATGATTTCGCAGCGCTGAGTGTTCCGCAGAGGAAAACTGGTTTCTACCTGCTGAGGTTAAAGGATTAATGAATACTTGGCACATGAAAAATGAATAGTGATAGCGGGAAGAAGATTGCATGTGGACAGTGTGATAAGGTGCGTAATGGAGAAACATCGTGTTACACAAGTTACTGTGCCCTGAGAAGCAGACAAAGCTCATTGCCATTGAATTTCAGATAAAATATTTTAAAACATCAATATTTATTCTGTCATACTTAGAAATATTTTATTCATTTATCTAATATATCTAAAGAAATCATCTAGAAGAAGGGTTGGCTGACTGACATGTGGTGATAAAATTTGTTCTCCATGAGCTTCATTATGCGCTATGTTGGCTGTTTACATGGTCTGTTGCCTGCTCCTAAGAACTATTACCCACATGCAGGAATTTGCAGGGCAGTATCTAAAGCAAAAAAATATGTAGCTACATTCACAGGACAAATGTATTACATGATTATATATCAATAGATTGATACAGAAGTAGGGATATTACACATTAGTATTTGATATATATCACAGATTTATAGAGAAATGTAGTTCTCAATCACATGCTTTTATGGAAAACCTGTCCTACTAAATCACCGTCTTGGCTCACTCCGTGTACCTGACCCCTCCGTTTCCATTCCCATCTAGCTTAACAAAGCTGAGCATACATCGTCTAGGTGAAAATGTTCTGGCTCACATTTTAATGCAGAAATACTTTGAAAGTATTTAGTAATTCTAAGGATCTAGAAAGTTCTCTTTTTTTTTCATGAAAGAAGATTAATCACATTTCCTATTAACCAATGGGACTTTTCAGTATGTCATTTTTTTCAGAAACACAAGTCTTGAATTTTGAAACAGGAGTCTTAACAGTATATTGCCATATACAATTCTAAAAATAGAAAAACAAGATTTCTGAAGCTGGGAGAACAAATCGGCCCATGGAACATTTTTGGTTATTTACTTTTCATAAGCTCGACAAGTGTGTTTACATGCACATTTTAGACTTTTTTTCCGTAATCCTTCTCCACTTCTGCCGTATTGCCTACAAAGCAGTGCTACTGATTCACTTTGATCGAGTCACATCACTTACAGTCCCAGATGGCTCTTTTAAGTCTTCCTGTAGCTGCTCTTCCCCTAATGGAGTTTCCTAAAACTTAACAAAAAGAAGGTTCTATAAATTCTCCCCATAACGTTCCTCAGCCTCTCACCTCTCCTATGTTTGTCCTCCACCGACACAGAATTTTCTTCACCATTCTTCCTCAGTATCCATTGTTCCTATTGGCATTTAGTCTTAGATCCTAATCCAGCAAATGCACAAATAAATAATAATCTTGAAAGCAATTTAGTGACTTCTACCTTTAACTTAAGTATGTTTTAAATCTTGGGTTTAAATCTTGGGTTCTGTTTGTTTGTTTGTTTTTTAATTTAATCATAATCAATCAATCATTTTTCAAAATGGGGAATGGCATCACCAGCAGAGAGCACACTGGAACCTCAGAACAAAAGAAAACAGAAAATCAATAGCATATTTTAACAATGCAAGCCTGAAAAAAAATGAAGATACATGTGAAATAAATCAGTAATGTGCTGAACATTGAGAGATTGTATCATTTAAATTAACACCAGTTATAAAAACCCCGCTTTTAAGTTACCTATTGTTTATACCATTTCAGCTTGTATTCAATTATCTAACTCAAATAAACTAAAAAAAAACCCAAACAAACCAAAATCAACCTTACTACCCAAACCAAAACCTAAATGCATTCTTACTTGAGATGCATGGCTAGACCAAAGCTTTAACAAATTACATGATATATTTTAGAAGACAGATTGTGTTCATTTGCTGAACTTAGGGAAACCTTTGGGTTGACAGATAATCAATTCAAATACCTGCATTTGAGGGATTGTGTTACTAATTCCTTTCACAAGCCTTCCCTTTTGGATACAAGCCTTCCCTTTTGGATACAAGCAAATAAACGGGTTTTCTTTGCCAAGGAATTGACCGCGTCAGCAGATACAGCCTGTCGGGCATGGTTGCTGTCTTGCAATCCAGCCTGTGATCATGTGCCAAGTGCTTCCTCCACTCCTTCTCTACTCAAACTGGTGTTAACCTCTATGTGAATACCTGGGCCTTGACCCTTTATCCAACAGCCACCATCATGCATGAGGTGGCAGACCTTTTTTGAGCAAGGACCTCATCTTCTGTTTCTTTGAAGCTACTTATAAAGTGTTTCAACATGCATGGCACGCTGCCATCAAGTGCTAGGGTTTGTGGTCAGCCTCTATGTTGTCATTAACCAAAATGGTCAGTCTAAAACATGGAAATACAGCTAACAAGTAGCAGTATCATATTTCATGTGACTCACTGAAACATCAGCAGTAATACTCCTTGGGTATGAACATCAGGGGTTTTGTACACCATATTTGTATTTTTTCTGTCCTTTGTATAAAACAATTGTTCATTCTTAACACAGACTACCAGGAAATCTTCTTCCCTTCAGCCCGCTCTCCTGAACAAAACCCAACAAAAACAGCCTAGCTTGGTGTATAAATGGCAGTTTTGGTGTACACGATGCAGCCTCTCTGATACAATAGTTCCATTACACTGCAGAAAAGAGGGAAATTATAATCTGATATAATACATGTATGTTTTTCTCCAGAACAGGGATCAAAATACTCAATCTGCCAGGTTTAGACCAGCAATGTGGCCAAGACACATATTCTAGGAAAGTGGGGCCACACAGTATTAATGCTTTCCTCCCTTGATCTGAAAGCTCTGTGCCCTTTCTGTAACCTTGGACTGAGATCATGCACTATTTTTTTTCATTTTAAACTTTTCTTCTAGCAAGAGCGCTTGAAGGGTTATGATCTTATTTAAGAGGCAGAAGAACAGGAGGGACAGTTCCTTATTTAATATAATCCAACCCTGGCAAAAGTTAATAGGGAGCAGGAAATCATCAAAGAACATGTTTTGGGAAAGAAGGAGGTTTTGGTTTTTGCATCTCTCCAATGTTTGGTTAGTGTTTTTGTAAGAAAAAAAAATGGAAACAAGCACTTACTGGCTCTGGATACCGTGTCAGTTTGACACACAGAAATGTTGCTCTGGATTTTCATTTCAAAACTGTGGTTTGTAGCTGAGTTTATGGACCTAAACATCACCCTGAGAAAATTTCTTACATCATTTTAAGCTCCATGTTCAATTCCATTATCTCAGCTCCTCATATTGAATACTGTGTTGTTTGGTTGTTTAGGAGACAAAAAAGAAATGGATCTCTTAAACAGTGCTTTATAAAGAGAGGCATACTGTATTCTGACATGAACATTAAAACTATAAAATCACTTTTGCTAAGATAGAGACTTGGTGTAGGACAATCTTTCCAAATTTTCCCTGTAACTCTGTCATGATAACCCAGTCATCTATTAAGCATCATGCAGCCGCGCCCTGACTCTTCCCCAACCCCTCCGGTGGGATGGGGAGAACTGGTAAAAAGTAAAAACCGTGGGTTCAGATAAGAACAGTTTAATAACAGAAATATTAATATAGTATGATATAATATAAATAATGAAAAGGGAAGATAATAAAAAGAGAAATAAAACCCAAGAAAAGTGATGCACAATGCAGTTGCTCACTGACCGATGCCCGAGCAGCGATCCGCCCCACCCCAGCCAACTCCCCCCACTTTATATACTGAGCATGACGTTCCATGCTATGGAATATCCCTTTGGCTAGTTTGGGTCAGCTGTCCTGGCCATGCTCCCTCCCAGCTTCCTGTGATCCTCCTTGCTGGCAGAGCATGGGAAACTGAAAAATCCTTAACTTCAGATGAGCGCTACTTGGCAACAACTGAAACATCAGTGTGTTATCAACATTATTCTTACCCTAAATCCAAACCACAGCTCTGTACCAGCTGCTAGGGAGAGAATTAACTCTCCCAGCTGAAACCAGGACAAACTTGTGTTGTGTTCTCTGTGACTCCTCCTTATTTTGCACTCCACTATGTAAAATGGGTGATATCTGATTTGTTCCCCGTGCATAGGTTTCATAGGCTACAAAGGAATTTCTGCATGTGAAAGACCTGAAGGAGCAGTTTCAAAAACAGAAGAAATGTTTCAGAAATGGTTGGGGTTTGTGCATGAGACTGAGAAACGTTCTGCAGGCAGGTTAGCAAAGGAACGTGTTTAGCTGGGCATGGATCTGATTTCATATCTAGTAGGCAGCCAAAAACATCTGGGCTGTCTTCTTTGCAGATATTACCAGAGCAATCTTTCATGCTTTTCTTGACGGGTCTTAGGTATAACAAATACCTTCATGAAATTCTGAGTTTTCCCACTTGTTTTTAATGCAGCAAAGTTCTTTGTTCTCCCTGGAGGCATTAAAGAAATTAAACAGAATAAATCTCTAAACAAAGAAGCACTTAGATGCTTTCTCTTTACTCAGACAGCAATCCTCCTTTCCCATCTCCCACCCTGTCTTACAGATGGTCTCCTGTGTTCCTATGGCATTCAAGTTGATGACTTTTGTTTTGATTTCAAGGCCATGCAACCTGGCTTTTCCAGTGCCAGAATCTCTTGGTTTCATGAGATATTTGCCTGGCCTCAAGAATGAAAGGGATTCAGAATCAGATTGGAAATGTGACACATTGAAAATGGTTCTTTTCAACACTTATGTTATTTCATTAGGTTGGCTTGAAATGCCTAGGTTTGCTCCTAAGCATCATGGACATATCTACGGTCATGGTGATTTCCAGATCATATGCTTTCTGGATCAAACGTTGATGGACCACAAGCATTAAGAGACTTCATCTGGACTCGGTTGTACATACCACATTTCAGACAAGTAAATTATGGCTTTTCTAATGAGTTACAGGGTGTTTTTTAAATGGGGAATTTCGCAGATTATTAACCATAGTTGTGCCACTGGGTATCGATCTAACAGCTGAAAAACTGAAACATCATATTGTAGCAATCGCTTACTTAATGTCTGGGCTTGCTTGTGTGGTTTTTGTTTTTTAAACTAAGAGAATGAATTCATCTGAGTGACTGAAAAGCTCAGTAAATACCAGTTATCAATTCTCTTCCTAATGACAACTGATGACATGATTTTTACAAATGGTTGAGCACTTGGCAAATGCTAACCATAGAAATCGAATGAGCTGAAAGAAACTCCAGTCTGCCCTATTGTCACTACTGAGCTGACAGATGGGAAAAAGAGGAGGAGGTTGTGATGCTCTCCCAGAAGCCCAGGGGCACACCACAAAATGACTGCTGAAGTGTCTTGAAAGACCATAAGTGACAGAGGAGCAGATTTCCGAAAAGCAGACATCACCATTATCTTGCTTTAAGAGTTGCCCCTTCTAGCACAGCCTCCACCAAAACAGGCTGACCAAATTATCTGCAGGGCAGCTAGTACCCAGAGCTCATTTAAGCCTCAGCAGTGGAGGTAAAATTGAATTTCCACAAAGGAAGGAGGAGCTGGAGGCAGGCTGCCTACTCCAGCAGCTGCTGGGAGAGCAGGAGGCCAGGGCTGCCACTACAGCTGCCCCAAGCAGGTGGCCCAAATGCCAACATCTGCCACTGCCCTGGACACCGTCACCTGCCTGGGCACCATCAGCATGGCTGGGGCACTTTTCTACCTCAGCCGTCTGCTGCTGTGAACAGCTGCCCTCTCTGCCAGTGCCTAAGCAGCAGGGGAAATCCCCTGGTATGTGGAAAAGCCTGTAAGCCCTAGAATAAGAATCGAGAAATCAGTAGTAGCAGTCTGTTGAGATCAGATTGCTCAGCCTTGCCTTTCCTTACCTATCTTTTTTTTTTTTTTTTTTTAACCTCAATTAGTCTAATGTGTCTCCTTTGGTTTTGTAAAAAGTGACTTGAGAAGTTAAAAGTACCAAACTTCAGTAGCTTCACCCATATGTGCTGCACGCCTCAGGCTAGACAGCACATATTGGTAGCCAGACTGAGAAGAACATTTACCACATTACCTCTTAAAAACTCACTTTATTTTTCTTGTTGAGCTGGCTCCTATCCAATGTGACACTCCAGCGTGAGCCATGCAGTGACAGCAACAGCCTCCATGGAAACACACCAGAGCATGAGGCCAGTCGTGGGGTAGAGAGAAAAGGCAGCTCCATCCTTATTCTTAGTCTGCCACATTTTTTCTCTGAACAAGCTTTCTTTTAATTTTTAAAGCATAATTAGGAGCACCCCTCCTATGCCATCATGTCTTTGGTACGTCTCTTGTAGCAATGCAAAGTTACACCGAACCCGGAAAACCTGGGACTGGAAAAAATGGCATCACCATCTCACAGACCCAGCATTAGGGACCTCCGCTCCTCTTTTTTACGCACTGGAGCCAGGAGGGGAACCTGCCTTCGCAACCAAGAGATGAACAAATGCGGTTGTGGTGGGTTTATGGTTTGAAAGTGCCCTGTGGAACGAGAGGCTCTTGTGGTGAGTTCCCTGCTGGCAGCCTCAGCGCTGCTGTGCCGAAGGTCCTGCAGACTCAACGTCTCTTTTCGGCAAGAAGGAGGTAGCAAAGGGAAACAGTATCTTAGAAATTTCCTTGACGTCTTTCAGAATTTTACGTACCCCCACTTTGACCAGGAAAAGGTCTATTGGGAAAGGGGTGGATGGAGGGGAGATGTTAAGCAGGTTGCTCTCCCAGTAGAGTAACCGGGGAGACTTTGATGGTCAGGAAGTCCTGAGGAGAAAATCCCTCACCATCATGGCTATCACCATGCCTGCTTCTCTATCATACTGAAAACTCACTCCCCCACGTAAGAGCAGCGTGCAAAGCTGCCTAATGCCATTATGATATAAATGATTATATAATTTTTCCTTATTATTTCTCTGAATTTTTCCTTTTTTTTCCGCCCAGACTGCCTTGAAGTGAATTTCTCAGCCCGACTGTCCACTGTTTGGTGTAGTGAACACCAGCTAGCTGTTTGGCATTGTTCCAAGTGTTTGAGCGTTTCACAGATGACAGGTTAAATCCAGCAAAATTTGTGAGCCTACACGCTGCCACAAGTGTGCTTAACTCCTAGACACCTAGCGTTACATCCACAGACAACATGACAACACTGAGTTTCACAGCACATCACTTGTAGGCTCCCAGTACTGAATTCATACTGGAAAGTGCAGTGTGAAATACCCATTTTGTGTATGTCACAGGGAGAATCAGGTACCTGGGATTCTCCACAGCCTGAGTACTGAGCAGGGAGACTTTTAAAGCAACTGAGAAGCACAACTGAAACCAGGCATATAGCACAATTTTCCCCATCTTGGCACGTAAGGAGCCTAAGCATGGGCTGCAAGGCAGTGGCTTTATGGAGTTGGGAGTCATGGCCTGGGACTCTCCCAGGCTGAGCACCTGAGCCCATCCTTTCCAGGGGCTGAATCAGCTCACATTTTTTTTATTATATGATGCATCAGTACCCTGACAATAACATATATATATATATGAGACATAATACAACGTGTAATAAGCACATTTTAATGCATAATGCTTTAATACATGTTATGAGTAATAAAAATAATACACAGAAGGCACCTAGGTGATGTATCTTCTACCTCTCTCATGTCCCAGCACCATCCTTTACATTAGCTGTGCTTGCCTGAGGGACTGGGATATACCTGACTAAATGTGGACTGTAGGCATTCACATCAGGATGAACCACCCTTGCACCCTCTCTAATGGACAAAGATACTCACCTTTAGGGTCTGACTCATCTCATCCCAAAATAGGTTTGTAAATTTTACTGGCAGCAGCAGATATCTTTGTTGTGCCAAACGCTTCAGTGGGCATCAGGAGCACACTTGGCTTCAGCATGGACTCCAGCTCTTTTGACACCTATTTGGTCACTCCTCATGCCTTTGCTATCTCAAGCGCTTTGGGTGTTTGTGGGTAACATCAGGTCACCTAGGCTATTTCTGCTCTGAAATCTTTTAGTCTTAACAACAGATCTTTATATTATCTGGTCACTGTTTCCTTAGTTAAATATCCTCACAATACTCTTTGTCCCTGCTGTCTCAGACACGCAGGAAAACTAATTGCACATCATAAGGGAAGCCAATCACCTTGGCTTCCTAAATGATGCTCTGGTCTACTGAAATTACTCATCCAAGATCACCAAGGGTTCTAGGACTCCGGTTAACATCCTTCATATCTATTTTCAATGTATGAGACCAGGTCCTGAGATTATGTCAATTTGAACATCTACACTGACGTGCTGGTCCTCGGTGTGTTTATCAAGCTGGGGATGTGGCCCATGAACTCTGTGTATCTTCCCAGTATCTTTCACATCACTTTTCACCCTTTCTCCTCCTTCTCATCTGTCTTGCATTCCAGGAGATCTTGATCATTCCAACATCTTTATAGTGCAATATATTAAAAATAAACATTGTTGGTTACCTTTAAAGCACTTTATATCACTTTAAATCACTTACACTACCACAGCAATACTGCAACGAATGCCATCTAATTTACATGAAGTCACCCAGAGGTTAATTAGTATATGGAGGTAAATTTCCAAAAGAGTGCACCAGGAAAAAAGCATCGAAAAGCAATTCTTTCCTTAATTGGGTTTGTACACACACCTCTCATTCTATGTTTTACAAATGCACTCAGTAATTTCTGTCTTCATTTTCTGGGAAGATTGCATGTCAGGTAGAAAGGAAGTCTGTCATTGTGTCTGTCTGAGTGGTTACTTGCTGACCTTTTGTTGTGGGATTGACTATTTGGAAACATTGCCATCACATGCCATCACAATAGTATGGGAGGCTGCAATGCTACAGTCCTATGCATCCTCTACAGTGGAACAAAAAGAAAAACATATCCCCAGTTATCTTTCTATTTGAATAACTGTTGGGAAATGTTGATAAAAACATCACATTAAAATGACATAAAATATTACATATCCCCAGCTCTGTCCACATTGTGGAATGGAGGGTAGGTGCTCACCAGGCAAGCCGACGAGCCAGAGGAAGAGCAGGGCATTTATTGTTAGTAGGGAGGGGCAAAACTGATTTTTCTGTTTGGAAAGAAACACTCTGAAGGACCATCAGAAACTGTCCCCAGATGACCAAGGAAGAAGGCTGGATTCACCTCTGACTCTGGACACCCAGAACTGTGTATTGGCTAAATATCCATCTCTGGATCCTGAGACTACAGTGGAAGACTCTTGTACTCAGCACTGGTGAGGCCTCACCTTTGAATACTGTGTCCAGTTTTGGGCCCCTCACTACAAGGACATTGAGGCGCTGGAGAGTGTCTAAAGAAGGGCAATGAAGCTGGTGAAGGGTTTAGAAAACAAGTCTTATGAGAAGCGACTGAGGGAACTGGGGTTGTTTAGTCTGGAGAAAAGGGGGCTGAGGGGAGACCTTATCACTCTCTACAACTACCTGAAAGGAGGTTGTAGCGAAGTGGAGGTTGGTCTCTTCTCCCATGTTACAAATGACAGGACAAGAGGAAATGGCCTCAAGTTGCACCAGGGGAGATTTAGGTTGGATATCAGGAAAAATTTGTTTACAGACAGGGTTGTGAAGCGTTGGAACAGGCTGCCCAGGGAGGTGGTGGAGTCCCCATCCCTGGAAGTGTGTAAAAGACGTGTGGATGTGGCACTGAGGGACGTGGTTTAGTGGTGACCTGGCAGTGCAGGGTGAATGGTTGGACTTGATGATCTTAAATGTCTCTTCCAACCAAAATGATTCTGTGATTCTGTGAAGTGGTTATGCTTTTCTACAGGAGCTTTAATGGACACAGTCCAGGTTAATTCAAAGACTCCACTTCTCTCAGCAGTAAGAGCATGCAATTCCCCTAAAAAGACCCAGAAAACATGGTGGGTTACACAACAGTGTTTCAATGAGTTTTTTAGCCTCAGCATTTACTGCAACTAAATTTTTGCCTGAGCCTGTGTCTTGTTAGCCTAGAAATTATTAACAGTGTTGAGTTTGGCTTTTAAAGCATGAATTACAAGCTATGTTTTCTTAGAGGCTTTGGAGCTATTTTAATCCCAAAACATGTCTTTGTCTGAAGCAAGTAGGAGAAATCCCTACAGCAGAGTTGAATACCCGTAGCAGGCTCTAAAGACATCGGCTTTATTTTGGCCTTTACTGCCAGACCGGTTAGACACCTGACAAAGTAATCCCAATGGTGGAGCCAAGGATCCGCTCAAGTTCATGCTAGAAACAGAACACCTCCTGCCCCTGGATGCAGTGTCAAAACCACGGGCACAGTGTGCTGCACAGACCACCTTGTGTTCCTCATCACTCCTCCCCTCTCTCTGCAGTTTGAAGGTGGTGGCTCCTGACTCCACCACTGTTCCTTTGAAGGATAAAGTGGGTTTGTGGTTCTATAAGTGTTATTTCTGGTGAGCATTTCTACAAAGGCCACCTAGAAAGCAGACCTGATGCAAACATTTTCATCATGAGGGATACATACAGTGGTACAGCCTCTCACATGAAACTATATGTTACATTTGTCAGTGCTAATAAGGTAATACTTCCCTTGGTCATGAATAAATCTAACCTTGACAGGTAACATCCCTGTGTTCATTTCAAAGTTGAAATAATACCAATAATCAACACTGAACTGATTTATTCTATTTTATTCATCCATTATTCCTTATTATTCTTGGTGCCTAAGAAAGTGTTCTTTCTCTTCCTTTTAAACAGCTCTTGTCCATTGTTGGTGTTTACAATCTTCTTATTGTTGCTGAGGGTTCTCTTATTCCCTCCCTGTCATCATTTAGCAAAGCTAGATGCATTTCGTTATTTTAATCTTTCTTGAAAAGTCAATCCCTTAATTAGAATCTATGGTTGTGGAGTTTCACCGTATGTCTCCAAGCTAAACACCACTAAGGCTATTTTCTTACTAATTGTGCTCAGAGACAGGACATTGGTTAGTGTTGTTGATGGCATTATGTATTTGGTTTTCTTTTATAAAAAAGACTTCATCTAGGTGAGAGGCAAAAGGCAGAATTCATTAAATCAGATTTTCAAAGGATCAAAGCCTACAAGGCATAGAAAGTGATGATTTTATTGGCTAGGATTTTAAACCAAAATATGCAGAGAAAAACCTAAAAGCCAGGGGTTTGGAAAATGAGCATGTCAAAATCTCTCTCTAAAATACAGATATTTTAAGATTATGCTTGTGAAAGAAGTCTGTCAAATGCTGATCCTCTTGCTCTCCGACCAGCTGCTAATGAGCATCAGAAAATGTGGAAACACTCCTTGAGTCCTAACCTATCGAATACATTTTGCTAAAGAGGCATTTGGAGATTCAGTGGGAAGAACAGTAATGCCAAAAAAAAAGCACCTACATTGTCCTTTCTCACCTTTGTCTCCAGTTTTGCTCACTAATCAGTTTGCATGCAAGTTTTGAGGACAGATTTAGCTCTTCTAGCGTGCAATGGAAGATGAATCGAAGAATCTTTACACAGACGTTGCAACAACTGCTTGAAATAAGTTTTGATGGGCTTCTCAGTGTGCCATTTCTGTGTACCTCTTAGGGATGTAAATTTGTTACACATGCAATTGCCCTCCATGGCAGCCCACATACTGATCTAGATAATAAGCGTAGTATTGACCTTCCTGAGGCACGTATCTTTTACCCTGCACACGTATTTACTGTAGCTTGAATATTTCTTATGCTGGGATATGTTCCATTTGATTCAGTTCTATCTGAATTAATTATTTCATTGCCCATGACCTAAAAAGGAAGTTTCATTCACTGGACATACCAGATAAGCTCAGAATGTTTCTATCTTCTCTGTCCACCATTTCATAATACAAAGATTATTAAGATCGGGTGTGTAGTGTGGCTTCCTCTTGCAGTGCTGGTGTTGAATCCTGTTCTGTCACTCTGCTGAGGTATCCAGTCACTTCTCCCAGGTCCGACATTGTAATTTGCTGCCTACTTCCAGTTTAAAAAGTAGCCCTTTTATGGCATTTCTCCTTCATTTTGGAAATAAGTCCTAGCCGCTGGGATTTCCTCGTTCTTGCCATGTCAACAACTGTATTTCTTGCATCAGTCCTAGACCTGATGTGATCTTACCCCAGGTGACAATTGCCAGTATGACGCCATAAAACCACAGTAATGATTTAGCTATGTGGCTAATCACATGCTAGTGGTTGGACCTGTGGCCCAGTTACTGGCATAGATGTTACTTGAGAACAAGTACCTGTTGGGCCATACCACTTTATGCCTTTGGGGATGCCCCTGTCTTTCAATATGAACTTCACATCAGACACAGCCTTTTGTGCCACCTCTAGAATCTAAACTTCCCCAGAAAGCAACCACTGTCCCACGTCCACATTGTCCATCTCACTCCCCTCTTCCACCCGCCTGTACAGCTGCTGAGGTAGACTGGCTTTCTCTTCCCTGCTCTCCTTCTGTCCGAGTGACCTTTCCTCTGCCACCTACACAGTGGCTTAACTTGAGCAGCAGCAGAGCTCACTCCCTCTACAAATATCCCCAGCACTATAATTTAAGCATTCTTCTGGTATCTAGGAGCTGCAGACTAAAACCCTGGCAGTTTCAAAACTGTCTCATTTTCAAGGTGAGATGGGTAACACCAAAGACCCTGAAAGCTGGGTCCAGTAGGTTAAGGCCCCTCTGGGAATTTCAGAAGAGGCTGGGCATCTTGTCTGATCAGTCTGGAGCACAACAGGTCTTAGGTGAAAGACATGGGGCATTTCCTGACACTGGGCTGCATCTGAGGCAGCTCAAAACTTTTCTTTGAGGGATTTGACAGCAGACCAGGATGTTTCTGAAAAGTAAATGTCTAGTGGGTTAGACAAGTGCTGGAGAGTAGGCAGTCTGGATCCCTGGGATTTAGGCACATGGATTTTGTCAAAGTCCCAATGTAATTTTGAAAGGTGTATGTGTTGCTCCTAATGCCTGCTCCTAAAAAAAATCTGGTCAAAAATTGCATGTGCTAATACCTATATACCTATATTCCTATATACCTATATACCCATATACCTATATATCTATATACCTATATACCTGTACTCATATACCTACTGACTTTGATTTTTAACAAAACCCCTATATTTATCTGCATGACTAAATGATGTGTCTGCATCAAAAAGCCCTTGGCATAGAATTCACCACTGTGCATTGTACACTGCAGCTCCATCCCAGGCCGAGGTGCCAAACACTCTGAAGTTCAGCCATCCTGGTTCTGTAAATGGGGAGATTTATTCCTCCTGTGTAAACAGAAGACAAACTAGCTTTCAGGTAGCACAGAAAAACAGAAATGAAATACTCTTAAAAGAGTAAAAAGCATCTGTAGAAGGAATATGCATCCTTTAAAAGCAGGAAAAATATTTAAATTAAGCAGAAAACAAAATATTTTTAAATGATGCAACATGAAACAGTCGCTGACACCCCTACTGAAATGTGACACTGGTTCCAGGATGTTCAGGCACTCCTGCTGGGACAGATAATCTGCATTTAAATTATGAGATTCAGCCATATGCCTGGCTGGGAAATGAAAAGGTTGGAGTGATAGATACCACCTTTTGCTTCTGCTGTTGGAGTCTTTCATCCTGTGCAGTCACTCTCACGCACCGTGGTCTGTTCCAGGAGAAACTCTCTTCCTATTAAATAATAGCCGAATGTCTCCAGGGCCCATTTCAGAACGAAGCAGTCTCTTTTTCTCTCAGAAACTATATATCAAATCTTTGGTGGGAGCAAACTTTTGACTAATATTCTCCTCTGGTTATTTAACTTGTAATAACTTATCAATTTAACCCATGCAACTTTTATTTGAGATTTAGGCTATGACATATGTTTGGGGATTTGTGCTGTCCAATTTAGAGAAAAGTAAAACTTCCTCATTTACAAAAAACGTACAGCCTACCTCCCCGCTCCTGTGTGTATGCATATGCATTTTAAAATCAGAGAGCAATATTTCCCTATAATTCAAGTAATTTTTAATATTTTTTTTCCCCCAGCTGGTATTAATACTAACCTGGTTAGCCTTTGCCATTGTCTTTCAGTCAGGAAAACATATTTTCTTTGCACCTTCAAGTCAAAACCACATCTTCTTTGTAGCTGCTGCATGTGTTCTGTAATGGCTCTGATTTTACTTCTTGTAGATTGTAAGAAACTAATATTATAACATTTCCAGTAATTTAGTTGCACGTCCTGAACAAAAATAGAATTAATTGGTGAGAAAAACCTCATTTTTAGTAATATGAAGAAGAAACAATAAAACAGCATAAGAAAAAAGATGTCTGAAATATAGAGCCCTTTTCCACATTTTCAGTGTGTTACTGGTTTTGGACTTCTTTTTTTTCACTTGCCATTGCATATGGCTCATGTTTAAGAAACACAGCATAACGCTGGCTTAATGATTTGATGATGGTTCCAGTGAGTGGTAAAGGCATGATTTGGGTTTAGAAATTTGGCCACTGTACTCTTTAAATCAGAAATAGTCCCCGAATTTATAGTCTTCATTGCAACCCTTAGAGGCAATCAGGGAGGACGCTCTGCACAGCATCAGCATCTTGACGCTTGTAATTTGATGGGCATATTTTTAAGCCACACATGTCACAACCTGAGCTGAAAACCAGTGCTCTTCAGAGGAAGAATCTGCTCGTGAGGACTTCAAAGGATGACACCAATGAGATGCTTTCCCAGGAAACTTTCTGGAAAAGACGAGTCTCCACATGACTGAGGCTGAGGTCGAAAGAAGCCTTGTTGTGGTCTATTTTCTGTCTGTCCAAGCCGCTTGCTGTGGTTTGCCCTCCCCATTTTTGAGCCCCTGCTATTGGACTGAGCTCCTGGCTGATCCCTGGCCAAATCGGTGTGGCATGAGGAGCGCCACCATCACTGGGGGGGGCAGATGGTCGGGGGTGGGGGAGGGTGGGGGCTGGGGGTGGTGGCAAGACTCTCTGTGGCCCTGAGCTGCAGCCCAGCTTCTGCTGTCTCCAGCCACCAACGCAGCACTTTGAACTCAGCGCTCCCCAGCAGCTCTCTGTGCTCTTATCACCACTTTGAAAAAAAAAAGGGGAAGGACCATTAGTTTAGAAAAAGTGTGAACTGATAAAAAGAGATATCCATGTGAATTGCTCCCAAACTTGTCACTGGCCACTAGCAAGAACAAAGTAAAAGAATTAGCATAATGACTCTGAAGCTACTTATTTTCATACATTTTTTATCGTTGTTTTATTTTTGGGCAGATTTAATTAAAAGTAAGCACTGGCAATAATCATATGGTATATGCTTCCTTTTGGTAGCTTTGAAAGATCTTTTTTTCTTAAAGGATCCTGATAATAGTGAGGTTGACAAATCATCTAAATAAGCGTGCATGAAAACTTGAAAAAACTAACTTGGTACAGAATTTTTCCCCACATGGCATATATCTTAACTAAGTGTTTTATAAGAAAGTCCAGGGTTTTACGGAGCGTGGTTTGGTATATAGTATAAATACGTATAATTTTTTCTATATGCCATACACAACATACTATAGGTTTCTGTTTAAAAGAAGACAGCATGACAAACCTCTGGGAACCACAAAGTCTACCTGGTACGTCCTACGCATCTTAACAACAATTGTTTAATGGATATGCTGATGCCAAAAGAACCCTTTGGGTGTTTCTGAGAAGAATACATTCATAAGCTTCCTTGAAATATGTCAACCCTTTCACTCATTTATACTAAGGAAATACCAACAAAACACTGAGTTTAAATAGCTTTAAGGATCTGATATAAATCAACAATAGCCAGGAAATTTAAGAAAGCCAAAGCCTGACACTCCCTCTTCAGCACATCACACCCTGTTTTTGCAAAGAGAGTTCAGTTCGAAGCCTTGGGTATCCCACCTCATTTTCAGTTCTTGATTGATGTCAGACCCTATGGGAAAAGTACCAGCAATAACAGAATCTTCCACCTCAGACCTGCATGGCAAAGGTTCAGATGAAATCACAAGGGGTCACATGTGCTTTACATAAAATATGAGTATCTTTTTGGCCTGAGACACCATTACCCAGCAGCTGAGACTGAGTCCCCACTCTACCCAGCAGCTCTCTGCAGCACCCCGAGCTGCCCAGCCAGCACTGGTACAGATGCGATGCCCTGCAGAAAGGAGGGACACTGTGTACATGCCAGAGGAGCAGCTCTCCAAAGCCTGTAGAACATTTTCCATGCTGGCTTCAGTTCAGTGGCTGGGGTGATCCCCGGGTGACAGCACTGCCTGTATGGCTGCTGCCAGGCCCTTTGGCTCAGCAGCCCCCAGAGCTGGCCTGTGGTCTGTGGTACTGCAGCACAGCTCCCTCCGACAGCCATGCTGCTGGGAGAGGACCCTGGTCCCCAGTTTTCAAGCTTCAGTACGTATTTCAGCATATACATACTGGTACATACAATACTAATATACAGTCAGTCTCAGTCTTTTCTCTGATGCTACCCAGAAAGTTAAATCATTCTAAGACTCACGGAGATTAAGACAAGTTGAAACTATTTCATTCTAATGCAGGGTTAGTTGATGCAGGAGGACTAGATTAAGGCTTTTTCAACTACCTTTTTTTTTTCCTCCCATCTCCTGCTGCACTGATAACTGCTTGGCATCAAGCCCCAGCATCTGCTTTGGACCCATGGAAAAGGAAGGAGGCATCTTCCTCAAAGCCTTCTGGGCACCTCTAACCCCAGCAGCCCTGTCCTACCCCTGCAGCAGCTGCTCCCACCCTACCCTTGTCATACCAGAGCCCTACCCTTGTCATCCCTGGGCCCCAGGGATTCCTTCCAGCCAGAGGCAGAGCTGTCACCGCCTCTCCAGTGGCAGGAACATCCAGAGAAACAGAGAGGCGGGCCAGGTACTGAGGACTCAGGGTGAAACAGGGTCTGAATGGAAGCCCCGTCTCCCTCCCTGGCTGCTTGGTAATTCTAGTTATAATGTTGATTCATAGTGTAACAATTTAGTGAAAAAACAAAACAAAGTAAAACAAAACAAAACCCAAAAACCCTTCCCTGTAAAAAAAGTTCTTTTTATTGTCAACTTTCACACAGTCAGAAGAAGAAATTCCCTAGGCAGCTAGAGCTTCTAACATTACAGGCACAAGGTTTGTTTTGAGAAAACAAACAAGTCAGCATTTTTAAAGTTATTTTTTCAACCTTTAGACACATTGTCAAGGCATCGATTCAGTGGCATTTTTTACATGAAGGCGTATAGATAGGAAAGCACCGTACCAGCTGCGAGTGCAATATGCCACTGGTCTGTTAATGATAAAGAGCAACAATGCGAAGAAGCCATAAACCAGACAAAGCAAAAGGAGGAGAGAGGCATCCACAGAAGTGGGTGTGTGGCAGCTACCCAATCATTGGAGATTTCCCTGGTACTAATAACTGCAGTCATTAGCGGAAAAGCAGCATTGGTTAGTGACATCTGCAGAGCTGTGAGTAGCTGAGGGGTTTGGGGTTTTTTGTTTGTTTGTTTGTTTTATTTTGTTTTGGGTTTTTTGTTTGTCTTTTTTTTCCCAAGTCCTGATTTCCATAGTGGCAGCAGTGTAAAAATGAACTTAAACTAAAATCAGTTTACAGGGAAATGTATAAATGCAATATAATAATGGTTCCACTCTTGCAGCTTGCACCATCAATTAAATATTAGCCCTGAATTTTCATAATATAACTAAACAAAGATAACAGCATTTAAAAAGAAATGTGACTATTTTAAGCTTTTATCTTAAAATTTTCTCCTCATCTATGCTAAGTAGTCCCTCTGACATATCTGTTTATTACAGTAAGGTGAGTTGCACTTGTAGCAATCAGTGGAAAACACGAGATGGTTCTTATTAAAATAAAAATTCCAGTGTTCCTATATGTATATTTGAAAAGTGAAGAAGGTCCAGGTTCCATAATATTATTTTCAGCCAGCTTGGTGAACTTGTGTTGAACAGGTAAAATAGGAAACCAAAAAACAGAGTTTGAAAAAGGAGGGAGTTTAAGAAGTAAGTGCTAGAGCCAGGAGCTATCAATTTCGTATCATTTTCCCCTGAAGTGTACCTGTGACATGCAATAGCAGAGATATTTCCCAAACTTGGCCCCTGACCTTGCAGCTGGACCCTGTCCCTGCACGGCCTCCCACTATCCCCAGCAGATTTTCAGCCGAGCCTGGATGGCTGTGCATATAGATGTGATAACTTGACCAGTGACCTAGATAAGACATGTTTCCTAACCCAGAGGGCAGACAATTTTAAGGGCACTTTACTGCCTCCCCTCCACAGAAGAAACTTTCCCTAAAAGGGACATCTCTGCATGGAACAGACATGGTTTCAGAGGATGGCAGAGGCTGTCATCCAGAGGCAGAGATTCCGCATGGCAGCTCCGTGAATGCGGCAAAGAACTGGAGGGAAAATATGATGATAAGATGAATCTGTTCAGCACTAAACATGTTTATATTAACTTCTCTGAAGCTTCTGAAAAAACACTGAGCAAAACTCCAGGGTATAAATCAAAATGAGAGAAAGAAAGAAAAAGGGCAAGCGAAAGAAAGTCATTACTTTGATTGGCAATGAAAGATTACTCAGAATCCATAACTGTGTTTACCTAGCTCAGCTTTAAGTTCACCATTCCAAAACCCACGGAAGAAACCCATGTTAAAAATAAAAACTAAACCGAAAGAAGCCCCAAGTGTTCACAAGAAAACAACTTGTGTAACGACAAGTGGAAGTTTAGGGTTTGCCACCTACGCTCACAACAGCTATGTTTTCTTTACTATTAAATGCATATTTTATATCATTCCAAGCTTTCTCTACTAAGAGTTTAAATTAAAGGCTAAGACGATGAACATAAAGATAGATATCTGATTATTTTCCTCTCTCTTCAGTTTCATGTCCTTCAGCTATGCCTCAGCGCAGCCTAATTTACAGCATAAGGCCGGAAAGTCAGTACTAGGCACACAGTTACAATAAGTACTGTTCTCACTTGTTCATTATAAGCTCCCTATTTCCTTCTTAGAAGTTGTTTTCAAAAGGATCTGCTTGCGTAATTGTGCAGCAGCAAGCCCTGGTAGCCTCAATCCCCAAGAATGTTTTCAATGACCTCTTCCTGCCCAGTTTTTCCATGAGAGAGAGAGAGAGAGAAGGGGGAGCCAACAGTGTTACCAGAGAGTAAATGAGTCGACAGATGCAGAGCAGAGATTAGTGTTTTAGGGGAAAAAAAAGAATAAAATATTTTTCTCTGCCTGGTGTTATGATCACTTTTAAGAAACTCCCCCTCATTTTAACATCTCATGTCCTTTTTGTAGGCCTTTCCAGCAACAAAGTAGACCCTAATTTTGGAGGTAAGAATATTAAAGCAGAGGAACGGGTGCATTTCCCACACACAGTGGCTGCCAGCATCAAACCCAGACTGTGGATCAATCCTGGCTCTGAAGAGGCTGGTAGTTTCGCAGGGACAGTAGGAGTCAACATGGCCATTTGCATGACAGATAAGCAAGTGCAAACAGAGGGTGGGAGGGCAGCAGCTAGAGCGTCAAAACTGAAATGTCTGCTTCTTGAGGGGAGCTGAGCTCATGAATACAAACACCTAACCTGTACCATGTGGGTAGCAAATCACGATGTGTTTATTTACAGTATCAGTTTTGATTATGGAGAACCCTTCAAAAACCTGCGGGCAAACTGACCTTGAGAAGTTCACATTATTAAGAATTAATTATTACTCTCTGACAGACCCCATTTATCACCAGGAAAACCAGATACATTAATTAGAGCACTTCTGGCATTGGAGCAAACGTGTTCCCTTCATGTTAGATTTTGGTTAGATTTTGTTCCCAGAGGGAGCACAGGAATTCTTAAATGTACCAAAGAGCAATTTAAAGATTTTCCACTAAGAAGAGTATAAAAGTATTTATTTTTTTGTCCCTGAATCAAGCTCCATAATAGCCTCCATAATAAAAGAAATATCTTTGCTAGCGACAGATAAAATTAATAATTTAGAGTTCTGGTTTTTAACCCTGCCTGTCACCTACAGTGCTGACACTGAGGACCATGGGGTAGATTATTCAGCAATTAACATTATGTGATGTTGCTGAAGGCAGCATATTTCCTGTAGCTTAAAAACATGCCACGCTGTGGCAATGCAGAGTAGGCAGCTTTTAATGTTTGGATTAAGTGTAAGTGAAAGTCTCCCATGACTCGTTCAACTCCTGCCATTACCTTATGTATTGTCATAATGGTGTAGTGCAAGGTAGGGATTTAAAAGAACAAGAACATAAATCTTTCTTTCAGATTGATGACATTTTGCCATTGCCTGTGCATAGAGAGGACAGAGGGAGCTTGCTGTGTTGCAATTTCCCACCCTACTCCTAGTAAGGAGTGCAAAATGAAAACTTCATATTCAGATCAAACCTTGTATTTGTCTCCTGGAGAAAATTTCCCATTGGATTGAGACTTGCAAAATTTGGTTCCATAGAGAAGAACTCAGGAGTTCTCAGTAACATCCGGAGGAGCCCTTATCACTTTGTTAGCCACGCTCTGCTGTTAGTCACAGTCCCCACCCCCATCACTTTGGTTGGATTTTATCCTGGATGGCAGAAAAAAAATCTGGGCAATTACGATGCCCCAGTGCTCCGTACTCTTAACTATTCACCCCGAATGATCTGCCTCTTTAAATGAAGCCAGGCTGGGACACGCTATCTGCTTCTCAGAAAGCCGAAGGTGGATGCGTGCCAGGGATTTGTGCAGCTTCCTGGCTTTGCTGATAAAGGGCCACTGCGAGGTGAACCTCTGCTCTCTCCCCGGCACATTTCCTCTGCGGCTGCCCAGAAACAAGGGACCTGAGAAGACAAGGAAAGCATGGAGACCATGGCATCAGAGCCAACTGCCTGCACAGGAGGAGGCCTTTGAAGAGTTGAGCACTTCTGCATTTAGAAGTGTGAGCTTCAAGCTGGGGCATTTGCATCAGCAAGTGGAAAGTATGAGAAAGCACATCTAATGCTGAAAGTTAATGATAGCATTTGACCATGTTAACCAGTAAATGACAAGGCAGGGTCAGGGGAGTTAATTATTCAAGTAAGTGACTGCTAAAAGAAATGTTTAAGAAATGCTGGTAGTTTGCACTGACTGCAATGGAAAGTGACTAATCATTTCAGAGTTTAACCTTGACAGCTCTCAGAGAGAGAGAGAAGACCCTTCTTGCTCTTTTTCTGGTTTTGTTTTTTAAATCAATATTGTCTACCTCACAGGCAGAGGTTTTGCAGAAAAAAAAAAAAAAACCCAAGCTGACTAGACCAGGCTGCTGTGACATGAAGACAAGAGCTTCAGAAGAGAAGCAAACTGGTCTAGAGGGGTTCGGCTTTGGGAGAAGCTCCCAACCTCCTGCATGATGCAGAGCCTCTCTCCTTGCCTCTTGGTACTCGTGTATTTAGGTTATAACCCCTCCGGGGCAAACTCTACCTTGTCTGTACAGGGCCAAGCACAATCAGGCCCTGCTCGCCACTGAAGTCTCTTGGCACTGCCATGATATAAACCCTAAAGAAGAGAGACTGCTCATACCTCCATAGCCCCAACTGAATCCACCACTTAAAAATTTTCATTTTTTTGGGGGGGGCCCGGGTAATTTAAAAAACTCCCAGGCAAAATACAATTACTGCCCTGCCATAACTGCTAAGCTTCTGCGGATCATATCTGCATAATTTTAAGAGCCAAACATTCCACTAGACCTCTTTGTTTCAACAATCAAATACCAGAGAGGGAGGTAATACTGGCAATGTATTTTTCTTCTTATACATGCCCATCTGTTTTACAACTTCTAATACTGTTATATGAGTCTACAATACATTAAAAAAAAAAAGAAAAAAAGGAATAATTTTTCCCACTTACAGCTCTGGTAAGGATAAAGCGAAAAATAAAAGCACATTCAATGCGTATACACCCATTAAGATACTGGAACTAAAAGGAAGAAAGACTTAGACAACTTAAATATGAAGAACATATTACAGAAGGTAAAAATGAAATTTGAGCTGGAAGATAAGGGGGCAACTAAGCAAATATTATTTCTTCCTGAAAAAAAATGCCTTTGACGTGATAATCTGCTTATTTAGAAGCCTGGCTTTACCCTTATCTGAAAACCAGAACCCCCAGTTTTACTTGTGCCCATTGCTGGGGTGGGCTCTGTGCTGGAATACAAGCTTTGGGAATGTCTCAGAGGGGAGACTGCAAAATCCTCAGTACAATTAATTGCCTATGGGAAAAAATTAATTCCTCAAGAGTAATTTATTCTTGATGTTTCTTAGCGTGAAATCATGGAGGTGGTGGGATTTTCCTGTTCTTCCTGCTCATGTTGTAGAGGTGCTAGAGAGGTTAGCTCATTGGATTCTCAACGACACAAGGAAGTCCACTTGTAAGATGGGTCAACATGTAGGCATCGACAACTCTTCGTTAAACATTGCCTTGCATCTGTTGCCCAAAATGTCTCTTCAGCAACAATCCACAGTCCCCTGGGTATATACCACCCTTGTCACAAGCTTAAGTCCTGCTGCCCAGAATGTCATTGTCTCTGGAACTCCTGGAACACCTCTCAAACAGCTGGCACGTGACTTCCTGCTAGCCCACCCTTGTGAACACAGTTGCCACCTCTGCAAAAAAACCATGCACAGCTGGGAGGGAGAACATTCAGACTGAACTTGAGGTCAGTCTCTTGTAGCAGTCCTCGGCCTCCTGACAGGGACCATGCAAGCCAAACTTCAGGATAAGCAAGTAAATAGAGATGTTCATCTGGACTATCAGAGGACTTGTAAAGCTGGGTTACCACTGTGGTTACCAGCAACACTGAATGACAGACATATGAACCATTCTACCAGAACATGTGAGGAGAAAATCCAAGCCCACGCTTGTGACTGAGCAATATTTTCTGTATCAGTGGAACAGTCCCAAATGTCATGGGGAGCTGTCAGCGGCCAGGAGGAAGGACTCTTGGCCATAGCTAGAAAAAATGTACTTGGGGAGCAAGGCATGCATGGTGGAAGGCAGGGAGCATGAGTATAAAGAGAACTGTTGATACAATTCATACCTGAGAATAAATATGGAAGAATATAAAAAAATATTCAGGCTATCATTGCAAACAATCCAGTGCCAAGTCAGTCTGCATTGAGAGTAAGCTTGTAAAATAAGCATGTAAATTGAAGATTGCAAAAAGCAGAGGCTTGGTTTTCAAGTTCCATTGCTCAAGTCAAGAACAATTTACTGTGTCCTGTGGTACTTGAGCTGAGGCAGAGGGACGTGGTAAAGGCAGTGTGGGTGGTTCGTAGCGTTCACTTTGCTTTGGCCTGGGAAGTTAGGAAGACACAACACTTCTTCTCTTGTAGACTTTCTGTTGCTTTAAGCATGAATGTCCCTTTTGTCCTCTAACAATCCCATTTTTGTGCTTAGGAAGACAGTCTTTGACCCTTGCCTGGACTAGGAATGGAAGCCAACTGAAGCAGCAGGATGCTGTTTGTCCAAAACTACTTTGTGGTGCTATCTGTTGATGCCATTGCTGGCGTCATGCAAGACAGCGTAATTTCAAGCGACTTTGCTAATCTGCCTTCCTTAACCTATACCAAGAGAGATAACCACTGCTTATAATACATCTTTTTCAGTCTTCCCTGCACCATCCTTGCACTCATTCCCTAAGAATAATTTCAGCTTCTGCTTATAGAACTTCAGCTTAACATCACGTGTCCCAGAGCAGGCAGACGGGATGAAGAGAGGCCCTGCACCCTCCTCTCTTGGTGCTGGCCTGCTTATTTTTCTGAGTATCTTTACAGGGAAACTTTCAGCTCCGTCTATATCTACTGGTAAGAAAAAGGCGTCTGTTTATCTCGCCTATCTGAGAATGGGCTGGTGTGCCCCCTGGGGATTCCTATCTCTATCCATTGATCTAATAGGAATTCAGGTGAGCAGATGAGGTGCAATGACTTATTTTTAGATGGCTATAGTGAGGTGAAATGAATCCCATCCATACTGGCACATGATTAATGTTGAAACAGTAAGCACCTTGCACTTTGCTCTTAAATGTCATCATAATTTTGGTTAGATTTAATGTGTTTTAAAATGTGTCCCTGCTTTTATTAAATTGATCCTTGTTAATTATAATCCAATAAATTTTAGAAGAGGCTTTAAAGGGTAATGATTTATGCATCTATGCTCAAAAATTGGAAATATCAGACAGCAAGCCAGCAAACTTCTACAGAATTCAGAACATGCATTTGGAAAGTGATTTCAAATCCCCATGCAAGTCAAATAGAGGAAGAAGTAAGTACCAGACATATTGCTATGTGACAAACCATAAAGACATTTTCAGCTATATAGCATCTTGACAGGCTGTTCAAAATCAAGTGTTTAACCTCACTCTTTACCTTGATAATCAGGTTTCCCTCTTTGCTTCACATATCTATTATGCCATATTTAAAACACGAAAGAAAAAAAAGGTAATATTTTCATTACTGAGAGCCAACTTTGCCGTGATGCACCCCATCACTCTTGTTGTCTTTTATCCTAAGAAAAGCATCCTGTACTTGCTTGTATAGCGAAGAGGTATTTCCTAGCAGTAGTCCTGATATCTGGCATAAGGATTTATGAGGCTGTAGTCTTGCCCCTCAGGAATAACTGCTAGTGTGTTAATCTGCCAGAAAAAGAAAAAAAAGAGAGAAAAGGAAAAAGAAAACCCCAAACATAACATGTCTCTCTAGAGTTATGGGCTTTACTTACTTCCTCTGAGCAGTATTCACATTAGTCACACAACTTCACTAATCCATTAATGCTCATAAAGCTCTGTAACAGTCCTCAAAAAATATTTATAGACTCAAAAATAGAAGTTAGAGCATATCCCTATCAAAAACAACACCTTTTTTGCAATGTTCATTCCACAAATTGTTACTCATTGCTCAGTCACACCTAGCATGGTAGTCTTTCCACACTAGAGCTACAAGAGATGGTGGTTTTCATGCATTATCTATATATCATCTGCTTTTCTTAGATTGCCCTGATCTGATCACTATTCGAACAGCTGCTACAGTTACTGAGTTTCTCCTGGTACATCTCACTCAGCTGCTGTGTCTCAAAACAACGCTGCTGGTCTGCTGAGGAGCTGCATGCAAGATGCTAGAAGGACTAAGGAGGTGCAGGGAAGTATCTAACATATCTTAAGAAACTCAAGAAAAATTGAATTTATCAGACAAAATAAAAGTAACTGTGCAAACTTGGCTTTGAGTTCTCATAATTCTCTTAGTGCACCACTGGTATTTCACAGCTCCTGACAAAAATGTCTCACACAGGGCACTGTGAGGAAGTGACTGGTGACACATGTCCATAATGTCCTGGACTTTTTGTGAAGATGCACGTTGTGAGCATAGGCAGTGTGCACACTGTTTGCATCAATGCTGGTGGCTGCATGCTACCAATAAAATTTTCAAGGTCTAGAAATAGACTGAGTTGGTTTTTGTTATTGCTGTTTTTCTGGGACTACTTCCACCGACCAAAATGACAGTAAAAATCAGGGAAAAAATCAGCTGGTAGCCACAATATATATGTTATTGTTATAACAATAATAATTCTGCTCAGAACCAGTTATCTGTTGCACTACACCTTAGATCAAGGTGTAGCCTATGCATATAATAAAAAGGAGGAAGAAACAGGTGAAATGTGGTGCTGAGGGACATGGTTTAGGGACCCTGGCAGTGCAGGGTGAATGGTTGGACTTGATGATCTTAAAGGTGTCTTCCAACCAGATGATTCTGTGATTCTGTGAAATATTTGGGGGTAATTACATGCTGAATATGTCAACTACAGAAATACTGGACCAAATTTTCAGCAGCATTGCTACACACTAATTTTGGTTGTGCAATTCTTCAGCATTTCTCTAGATCAATTGTTCTCAAATCACTGTATTTCTGAGCAGATAACAGCCTTTATGCCCAAATTCAGGGAAGGTATAGTAAGCGTAACACAGAAAAGTGATTTTTACTTCAGCTGATCATCAATTTATACATGAACCTTATGCTGTATTTATCCTTTTGGGAAAAAAAAGTCTAAAAATAGGCATTACTAGCAATAGGAACTCTGGATGAAGGCATTAGCTTAAAGAAAATCTTAACGTGAATGTGTCTTTTGAAAGCACCTGTGCTATTCAAAGGTCAGGCACATGCTGCTCTTTCCTTGCTTCTTAATAACGAAGCAGTAAGCTTGTTTCATGGTAACAATAATAGCCACTGTACCAAATCCAATCCAGCACTACATACAGCAATACTGACATCTGACGATACTTGTGAGAGATTATTATGGTCCTCCATCATTGAAGAGCAGTAAAAATTCAAGGCTGCAGTAAAAATTAATCTGTCCGTGAAACTGGCCTATAGTTATTTCCAGCCCCCCCAACTACTGCAGCACTGATGTATACAAGTCATCAGACATGACTTTGTGAGGGTATTAGATGTACATAAAGCTTGCAGAGAGAAAGAGATGGTTGCTACAAAATATTCAGAAAGCAGCTACTTGACGTACATCTTTCTCTTTACGTCTCCTGTGTCATTACAGACAGTACCCTGAGTAAGTGACTTAGCAATATCTAGGATGTTTTGAAAACCTGCTACCAGTGAGCTGGTAATAACATTTCACCCTTCATACAGCGACTACTGATTCAAAGTATGGATGGAGTCAATCTTACCAAGAATATAATTCTAATTTAATTTCTGATTTGAAATAAAAGTCAGTAGTTTTAGTGAAAACCCTAAAGGATGAAAGTCTTCATTACAAAACCATAGCCATCCTTAGGACTCTTCTGGATCCTCAGCAAAGGTGAAAGAACTGAATACCCAGAACAAACTGGTCATTGGTGTCAAGCTTGGGAAAAGCTAGGGACACGGTGAGGTGCTGCTGGTGGCAGGGCAGGGGAAGAAGGTGCATCTCCTGTCCATGGAAGACTTTCTCTGACACTTATCAAAGGGACTAATATCACATTCATTCAATCAAAAACTGATTTGGAGGTTAAAAAAACTACTGCCTCCTGCTAAGGAGAGAATATAAATATAAACATGAAGGGATATAAATTATATCCTTGGGTTTTGCCTCATTTGCTTAATTGCTTTTGTATTCTGTGTTCGCACAGCATCTGTATGATCCATATGTAGTAATAATTTCACGCACAAACTTTAGTAAGCACAGTGCTGTAGAAGTTGAACAAACCTTGTCAATCAGCGAACACAGGAAAACCTGTTGGTGGAACAAATTCGCTGCATGCTTTAATTGCAGTCAAAGAGGCCTGGCTTCCCCTAGATTTTCATGGTTTGTTGTTCAACTAGAATTTCTTCCATACATCTGAAATTTGCTCCAGGTTATGTGATGTTTTGTGGTCCATCACAACACGGCATATAACCAATTGATACTACGTAATCCACGATGAAAATATGCCCTTAATGCTCCATGACAAATGGAAAGAATTTGGATATCTTATTTAAAACAGTAGAGGGGAAATGGAATACAGCCCAGCTCTGTAGTTTAAATTTATCCTTTTTATTAAAGCAAAAGGGTTATACAAGTAAGAGGTATCTGAAACTTAGATTATTCAGAAGAGGGACTCAGCGGCTTAAGCTCTTCTGAGCTGGCTTGCCGATTTTTTTTAACTGCTTCCTACCCATACTTATTTTTGTAATAAATGTGCCAGTATATTTTTGGCTATGCTTTTATGATAAAATAGGCCTTCTGGAAAACTCATTTAGCATTTGAGTATAACACTTCTATAGAATTAGAAAAACTGAACAGAAAACTTTACCCTTTTGAAATCAGGGAAAACAGCCCTTTTGATTACTCAAGACTGCAGTTGCACAATTTTTTATTTTCTTTTAACATTCCACGGCATGACAGATGCAATGCCAACACAAAGAAAGATATATATGGTCTTTACTCCAGACAGCAAGCACTGCCAAAGAGAAAATTTTCTATTATATCTTAAGAATTACTTTCAAATTCTATGTATCTGTGTTTTTTAATAAATTATATAGACTTTTAAAATGGTATCCATAAATCCTCTCACTTTAATTACTTTTAAAAATCTATCATCTCCCCCCCCACACAGGGATCTGCTTATTAATATTGACATTATAGTGCTAATACTTTTTGGTTCAGATTTGTTTCTAAGTAGTGCAGTGTGACAGTACTGTAGGAGAGTAATTAATTATAATTATACAGGCATCCAAATATTTTGAAAAAGAAATAAATAGATTTGATTACTGCTTATGATCTACTTAATGCATGTGTAAGTAGATGTTTAAATACTTTGCATTTGCAACTGGAATTGAGCCTCTTTATTCTACCTGCAGCTGGGCTATGAACTGAGTGCGTAAATAACAGGTGTTAAGCCGCTGAATATTTCTTGATTGTGCCTTACAATATAGGGTCTCAAATCGAAACACTATCATTGTGGAACACCTCGTGTTCAGATTAGCTGTTCTCTTATTTGAAGGTTTTTCTTCTGGATCAGTGGCTGTGCTGGAATGGCCGATGTTCGTGGCAGATACTAGACAGGCACAAAAAGAATCTCATTTTCTTTCACCGAAATTTGACTTTGTTTTCCTGATGCTACGCAGTGAATTTTAATGAAAAGGTTTTAAGGAGCTGAAGTGAGATAGGGCCTGGAAACTGTTCTACATTCTCCTGTGCTCTCCAGTTCTTCCCTTTTCTTCCCTTCCCTCCTTCCACAATGTGGGACAGACTGCACTGCATCAGTGCAGTGACAGATGACCAACAGTGCTACATTTAGCTGTTTGTAATAAACAATCCCTGAATGATGGGAAATATTTCTACCTTGGGAGCAAAGTATGATGCACTCTTCTTTTTTTTTTTTTGCCCCCCTCCCTCAATGAGCAAGAGACAAGAACTGAAAAATCAACACCAGGAATCTTGCATGACTCCACAAAATATTGCCATTAAACTTAATTGTCACAACTGGTAAAGCTGGGATTATTTGTAGTCATAGAAATTCACCTTTCCGGACTGAGGCTTTAATTATTGCATTTCAATGCAGATTTTTTGCGATAATAATACATTTGAAAACATTTCAAGATGGTAATTAACTGGAAAATGTAACACTGAGAACCAAAACCAACTCAAAATCAATATGAAACATCGTAACTTCATGAAACCAAATCAGTAACTGTAAGAGAGTATTCTTCACTGAAGAGATACATCCCTAGATGGTTTTGGCCCCTGTGCTGTTGAAATTGTTGTCACGGACCTCTAAAGAAAAGACAAAAATATTGCCCCTGAAGTCTGTAGAAGACTAAAATGTTAGGGGAATGACCAATCAGTATCATGGAGAACTTTGTACAGTTTGGTAAGTAGTTTAATAAAACTACTTGTATTTCAACATGGTGGCAGGAAATCTCATTCATCTACAAATAATGGGAGAATAAATGAATCTGAAGAAGCTTGTGAGAAATAAATCAGGTGAACAGGCTCTCCCATGGTAATGCAATGCTTACATGTAACCCAGGGATTTATACTCAGAAAGTGTAGGAAGGTTACATACATTCAAAGACATTTCAGACAAGGTCCTCAAGGATGATTAAAATGGAAACTCTTCCTCATGGTACTCAAGGAATAAACTAATTAAGACATTGAAGACAGGTGAAAAATTACTTACGTACCTACCTGGAGAACAGGAATTCAGTAATAATGGTCTCTTTGATCTTACCAATAAAGGCATGACATTCTGAAGGCTCAGAAGGGCTGTTTTCACTGATTTCAAAAGGGCAAGGCTTTCTGTTTCACTGGAGTGGCAGAGATATGGTCAAAATTAAAAGTCATATGATGGAAATTTCATCAGTTTTGGGGTCTTCAAGAAAAGGCTCCCATCCCTTATGACAACTGACGATTTTCATGCATGAGGTAGCTGCCTGTTGTGAGAAGGACACGGTTCTTTCAACTACAAAAGGGAAAAGGCTTATGAGCAGGCTATGATATTGGAACTCAGACACTTCTTACAGAAGCACAGCTAGAGCATCTCAGCTGGATGCTGAGATAGATAATTCATAGGAACTTTTGAAGTCAGACCATTCAAAGAAACTGAAATGAGAGTAAGGCCTTGAAGCTCAAAGTGCTCAAATATCATTGTTATGTACACCAAGCCTCCAGTGGAGAAACGACCCCAACATGTGAAGGGCTTCTTTGTGTTAGCTAGCAGTGTCAGGCTGAGACGACAGTCCAGTGACCATCAGGCATATGCGAGGCCACCGGCCAGGTGCGAGGTCAATCCAGGATGCCCAAGCAACATTTTGGGCAGAGGGACACCTCTAGAGTTTCTCAGGGCAGGGCTGGATGTCTGGGACTGAGGCGAAATAGGGAGCCTGGGCTATGGTCAGGGCATAGGGAGAGGCAAGGCTGGTCAGGGCCAGTAAGGCACTTTGGGACCTAGAGAGCAGCCTCATAAGGCTCAGCAATTAACATTTGTTTTGGTTTATGCCAGAGACCTTCTCAGCAAAGATGTCCTCAGCATAATGTCATTTTCTGGCAAGATTGCTAATCTGCATCTCTTACTACCATTTGTGAGAAGGCATCACCCATCCTTTCATAGTATATATGAAGAGTGATGTTCTCATACAAACATGACATTGTCTTCTGAGACCATTATTCCCTGATGCATAGCATCAGTTTATGAAGAGATGGCAGCTCTTGGGTCATGAGATCATATCAGACTTTTTATCCTGCTGTACTCCGTTCTTTATACAGCAGACATTGGGCTTTAGTAGTTTTCAGCATCGCCTTTCTGTAATTTAATCTAAATACAGATCAGTCTGGTTCTGCAGGTTACTTTACAGTACTTTATTATTTTGATATTGTATTCTAACAACACTTTAGATTTGAGATAACAAGGATTGGCAGATACGTGACTCCACTCCCCACAAAATTATTAGTTATCTACTAATTTTTGTGGCTTGCATTTCATTCTTTCTACATCAGAAAATAATTTGTTATGCCTAATTGCCTACTTAGTCTCAATATTTTCTAGTAAAGCTATCATAAGAAAGGGAAAATAGCAAGCTAGGACAAATATTAGTCTTCTTCAGCCAGCATAAACAAACCTATGCCTACCTTGCTCCAGGGGTCCAACAATTTCTGTGGTGCCAATACGAGCTCTTTTATTTGACTTGGCCTGGTGCTTTTTTGGCATACACAGCAAACTTAAAAATACTTCCTTTTCAGTTCTTTTATTTCCAATACCTAAGTTCCTTTTTTGTAGCTTTTGAAATAGTTTTGTGCAACACCTTGGAAACATTATTTTAGCATATTTAGAGAAATTATCGTCTAGTATTGTGAGGATCGTTCATGGATCAACAGCAATAGCTGGGAATATGCTATTATTATATCATTATTATTTTATATTTTTATTTTAGATATCACAATACAACAGTAGTATTAGTTCTTTCCGTAGTATCTCACCCCCACCAGTAATCCAAACTGCATCTGAGGTCAGACAGTTTGGTATTTATCAGGTCAACAGACACATAGTCTGCCTCAAGACTTCCTCTGTTGCATGTTTGCCAAACCTCCATGCCAGGACATGAGATCTTTCGAATCAGGGCCAGATACCTGTTCTGGAAACCTCCACTGTTTGCTCTCTCGCACTGCCTTCCTGTGTCTTATGGATGCAGGAGCAGCACACAGGACCAAATATCTGGTAATGTGTAAATGCACGTCAGAATTGTTAAAAATAGGTTTGGGGGCAGATTAAATTGTCAGTGGCAAAGCCCTGCTGTTGCGAATGTACCAACCAACACATTTTTCTCCAGATGCGAATACAACCTGAAATCATATATGTGTAGCTGAAAAAAAGAAGTTTCTGTTCTCCAAGGTGCAGAAAGGGTGTCTGTGAAGTGCTTTTGGCGATGGCAAGGAGTGGTTTATGGTTAGTTTCCATTCACACCTCATAAATAACATTTTCACTAATAAAGACAAAAACATTCGACACCTAATTACTAAAGCCAAAGAGTCCCCCTCCATTTGCTCTCGTCACCATTCTGCAGTGGTTAGCCTCTCTGAGGCAGTGATCTCTAGTTTTGACAATACAGTTACGAGAAACATGAAAAGGTAGGTTAAGTAGGTAGGTTATGGCCTCAGCTGTACTTTCATTTCCCTGTACATATTGTTGGGTTAGCTTCTGAATAAGGTATGCTACTTCCACCACATGAAATCTCCTTTTTTGTTTCTTTTTGTTTTATTCCAGAGGCTCTAACTCCTTGCAAAGCTGCCAGGAGTCACCTGTCAACCCACTGCTTTTCTCACATCAAAATTTCATCTATGTATACCTTAACAGCCTCTAGACTGTCAGAAAATTGTGTTTTCCTGTGAAACATCTGTTAAAAAAACTCAGATGATGATCTTCAAAAACAATGTTTCCCAACAGGGAGGAAAATGGTGAAAAAGCTACTTTATTTTCCTTTTGCATCAAGTGCAGAAAAATATTTCCAACCCTTCTCTTTGGAAATGTGGTGGAAAACATTCCCACTTTACAGGTTTTGGACCTACACAAAAGTGAAAGATTCATCCCTTTTTTTCCACTGTGCTTCCTGCTCTGGCCAGGAAGTTGCACCCATGCTACCCGCTGTTTCACTTGCTTTCCTCCTGCTGTCCTGTTTCACTGCAGTTTCTATTTCAGGATGGTGTTCTAGGAATTTGAACAGAAGGGCACAGGAGAGTGGGAAGATGAAGGCAACGTGGTTTACTCATCTACGTTCTGAAACCCACTGAAGTCTTCCAAAGTCCTTGGAAGACCTTCTCCAATGCTTTTGTCCCTTTCTGTTCACTGTAGTCTCTGTATGAGTGTTAAGTCCTAGATCTTAATTACGTGTTGCTCATTTAACAGTTATCCCTTCACTCAGCCCCTCAGCCCTGTAACTCAGTCCCTTGACTTGAGCTCTTCCCACATAGAAGGAAAAACCCCAAACTTCTAAAAGTGCAGGACTGTCTTGGTGGACTTAAGACTTTGACAGATATAATCCAGCACATCTTGCTGCAGTGGTTGAAGTTTTCTTGTGCCTCCATTACCGTCACCAGCGTGGGGCTGACACAAGGGAACGTGTGCTTGTGCCTCTGCTGTGCTAACACAAAGGCTGACAGCCAGCCCTCAGTCACCGGTGAAGGTGGGTTTGAATAAGATAAAACTCCTGTACTGAAGTAGATTGTGCATGGGCATACATTTCCTGCTGTCAGTTCTGCTGAAGGGTGATAACCTGTTACAAAGAGACCGTAACAAACAGCTGGGCAGCAGTAACATCTTAAAGCACCTGAACTGTTTGCTAAGTGAAGCTGAATGAAAGCCCTTATATCAGTCACAAGTGCTTATACTTCCATTTTTAAATTTTATTCTCAGTTTAAAAACCATATCACTTATCTTTTTCATTTTTATATGGAGTAATATTTTCCTGAAATTTCTACAGTGCTTTCATGGTCAGCTGCCTTTACTAATGTTAACTGAAAAGAATTAAAAACATTAAAGGATTCTGAGCCAGCTCCTGTCAGAAGTAAAGTTAATTTCTGACTCTTCTTTCTTCCAGGCACTTGTCAATGAAGAAGAGCTACTTAAATCTTTCCCAGTTGTCTTCCACATTCATAGAGCTTTAACTCCAGGGGGACTTTATGCTGGCTGGTCCATTTCTCCCTACAGGAATCTTTTAGCTCATTTTATTGCTGATACCATGTGTAATTCAGCGGTTACTCAGCACCAAATACTCTGACAGAGTTTTGCTTCATTCAGCATCTGAATTTTAACTCTTCAGTGCTTGCCGCAATCCTCTATACAGTTTCTGTGACCAGTGACCCAACTGGATCTTGTGTAAGAACCTTACAAAATACAGTTCCCACATTCTTCACTTCATAATATTTGCTTTCATTGGTTTTCTGAAAATTATCATGTCGCAACAGTAGAAGTGAAGCTAAGATCTGACTCACAGATTTTCTGAGTTACCTTCGACATGCTGCAGTTCATAAGACTGAGTTTTATTAAATTTCAGGTGGCAGGGACTTAACGCTTTTACAGAGGACAGAAGTTTAAGTTCTGTTGACAGTCACTGTGGAGATCCAAGGGCTCAAGAGTTGCTGCACAGTAACAACTGAGATGCTCCTAGACAGGCACTGATATATTACTATTGGTTTCTTGTCAAATGTGTTCCCACAAGTGTAATTATGCACAGAACATGAATACATTAAACCCATTTCAACCACTACATTTGGCTGCCTCAGCTCTTGTGAACAGACATGCAAAACCCGCCCCAACATTTTCTCCTCACGCTTAAAAATCCCCAGTATCTTTGCTTCCCACCTTTAAAGAAAATCAATGTTTGGCAGCTGTCTTATGTTTTTGCTATGTTCCTGATTTCCCTCTGTTTTTGGCATTGCCAACACATTCTGCAATATGCTGCAGTGCCCTTAATAACATTTTGGAACAGCCTCACTAGAAATGCCAGTTCACAGAGGACTGAATTACCATGCACCATCTACACCATGTACAGTTATGAGTTTTGAGCCTTTCCCAGTATTTTATTGTTGATATTTCTTTTCAGATGGGTTATACTCACATGAGAAATGTCCAAATTTTGTGGCATTTCATTTTTTTCTCTCTTACATACTTTGGCTGAAACATTGCGATGACATGAAAAATTTTGCATTTCTTGACTGACCAGACATATCATTATTGTTATTATTTTAGTTCAGTTTCACATTCCATTATCAATAAGCATATTCGCCACATACAGGTTGGCTATTTCTGGTTTTTGGCTCAATATCAATCATTTTCAGAGGCTGAAACTGGATTCTGAGCCTCCAGCTACCCAGATAAAAATAGGATCTGTAATTTGTCACAGGTGCTTGCTGGAACAATTCCAGCAATGGACACAACCCTAAAAATTGCAGGACAATGTAAGATCTACATGACATGGTGTGAACTCTCTTTACCACCACCTGGGATCTGTTTCTACAGTACTATGGTTTGGAACCCTGTGTAACCATCTATGTTGACTTCTAGGTGTCATTTGATGTTGCTGTTGTAAAGGTATCTTCACCTACCCAAACTGGGCACACTATTCCAGATGCAGTCTCACAAGTGCCAAACGGAGAAGGAGGATCATGCTCCCCTCCCCAGATCTGCTGGCTGATGTCTTGCTAATACAGCCCAAGACACTGTTGGCTTTCCCAGGCACAAGGTCACATTGCTGGCTCATGTTCAATTTCTTGTCCTCCAGGATCGCCAGGTCCTTCTCAGAAAAGCTGTTTGCCAGACAGCCAACCCTCAGCCTGTGTTGTTGCATGAGTTTATTCCATCCCAGATGCAAGACTTTGTATTTGTCTTTGTTGATCATGCAATTCCTGTCAGCCCATTTCTCCAGCCTGTCAAAGTCCATCTGAAGAGCAGCCCTGCTCTCCAGTGCGTTGAGTGCTCCCCTCCTCTCCAGTGTGGTGCCATGTGCTAGCCTGTTGAGAATGCAGTCTGTCCCACCAGCCCAGTCATCAATGAAGAGACTAAACACTGCTGGTCCCAGTATTGGGAGGGACACCCTGAGGGACACCACTAGTTATTGCCCACCTTAAAAGTTTCTTTGCATCACTGATCACAACCTATTGAGCCAAACAGTACAGCAAATTTTCCACTCACCTTATCATCTAGCCCATATCTCACCAGTCTGGTGATAAGAAGACTATGGGAGATTGCATCAAAGGCTTGCTAAAGTGAAGGTATACAACACACGCTTTCCTGCCCCACTGTGCACAACATCTTAGAAAAAAAGACGAGGTTGGTCAGGAATGGCATGCTGCCAGCTCGCAATCACTTTCTGGTTCTTCATATTTTTTAGAAATGGTTTCCAGGAGGATTTGCTTAATAACTGTCTCAGGGAACTGAGGTGAGGCTAACCAGTCTGTAGTTACCTAGATGCTCCTTCTTGCCCTTCCTGAGGATGGGTGCAATGTTTGTCTTTTTGTAGTCATCAGTAGCCTCCCTGCTTTGAAACTGCTACGACTTTTGAAAAGTGCTAGCAGCATTGCAATGACATAAGCCAGCTCTGCACCCTTGGGTGCATCCCACCTGGTCTCACCTGAATGTCTAAGTGGGTTAAGTGCTCCCTGATTCTATGTTCTCCTATTGTGGGCATTGCTTCACACCTGCAGACTGCTAGGAGACTCAGGGACCTGGGAGGCCAGAGGGCAGATCTTACCAATGAAAACTGAGGAAAAAAATGCATTGAGTAACCCAGCCTTTTCTGTGCCCCTTGTCACAAGGTTCCCTGCCCTACGGAGCAATGAGTCCACATTCTCATTAGTCTTCTTTCTGCTACTGGTGTACATATAGAAACCTTTCTTGTTGCCCTTTACCTCCATTTCTGGTTTCAACTCCACTTCGGCTTTCCTGACTGTATTCCTTCATGCTTGAACAGACTCTGTTCATTCCTCCCAAGTAGTCTGTCTCTGCTTCCACCTTCCGTGTACTTCTTGTGTTTGAGCTCAGGCAGGAGTTCCATGTTCATCCATACTGGCCTTCTGCCGTGCTTGCTCAACTTCCTGAACATTGTGAACTGTTCTCGTGTTCTGAGGAGGCTGTCCTTGAAGATCAGCCAGCTCTCCCGGGGCCTTTTGCCCTGCAGCACAGTTTCCCAAGCCTCCCTAAATCTGCTCTTCTGAAGTCCAGGGCTGTAATTCTGCTATTTATCTTGGTCAGTTCCCTCAGGATCTTAAACTCCAGAGCCTCACAGTTGCTGCAGCAAAGGCTGCCCTCAATCTTCAGATCTTCAATCAGTTCTTCCTTGGTTTTTGAGTTGCAGTTCCAAGATCTCTTCATTGGTTCATTGATCGCCTGCATCAAAAAACAGTTTTCATTACAGTCCAGAAATCTCATGGATTGTTTGTGCCATATTGCCCTTCCAGCAGATACTGGAGTGGTTAGAGTCATCCATGATCCCCATGGTCTGTGATTTTGAGACTTTCTTCATCTATGTTCTATTCTTGATCAAGCTATTTGTAGGGATCTCTACTGCAACAGTGGCTGTGCAGGTCCACCCCCTGATCCTTACTGTTGTGGAGACGTAGAGTTCAGCATATCTGGGAGCAGATGTCTGAGCTTTTGTGGTACTGGGAGGAAATGGTAGGTCTTTAGCAAGGTATCACGTGCCAGAGCACTTCACTGAGAAGCTGTCAACATTATCAGCACTTCACCATTGACTGGTGCTGGCAGGCACCAACTAAGATGGAAAACAGAGGCTATAGAGTAACAGTGAAATTAGCACTGGTGGGACTCAGCTCCAGATTACGACATCTAAATTTAAGTGTGTGGTTATATATGTGGGGACGGTATCTAATCTCCAGGTATGAACAAAGGTCTTATCTGCAGCTTGATGCACTTCACTTCTAGCTGAGGCAGCTAACCTAACAGCCATGGAGATGGGCTATCTTTTATCAGCCAGAAACAGAAGAGATCCCTACAGCTGGAAGATGGTAACTAATAAAATGCTCACTTACAGAGTAGTAAGCGTTTGAGAATCCCTAAGATGCAGCTACAGAGAGGCTTGCTGGAAAAAGTCCCACAAGAGATGGGTACCTCTACAAAGGGCAGAGTTTGTACTGAGCTGGGAGCCATCCAAGGCCCCCAAGGATACAGCTTGTTTGGTATCACACACACAGCTATAGAAACGTAACTGGAGCCATTCATGATGAGTCAGGAATTTAAGTCTATTACATAGATCATTGCAAAGAGATTTAAAAACTAATGGCAAAAAAAGCTTTTACTAGCAACAATGGATATGGATCTACGTTTCTTTTCTGAAGCTACAGGTACAACGCTATAAGACAATATATCTATTACTATGTTGCACTGTCTTTTATTGCAGGAGGAATGAATTCCCATGCTTTAAAATAATTTACATACTCCAGAAAGTTAAACAATAATATTAAGGTTTCAGACAGTATTTTTCTTTCAGGTAAGTGCCACAGGCCTAAATACAACACATTTTTTTTCTCTCTCAGGTGTCAGTCAAGAGCTTTACAGGTCAGATATTAATTTCTTGATACTGGTTTTTTCCTTCTGCTCCAAATCTACATGTATTTGTTTTTTCTTCTGCATCAGTCACCACCTTGTTACATAAGGTAGGAAAAAACTTGGCAAAGCTGGTGCTTCTTGTTATCTATCTCTCTGTTTTAGTCTCTCTTCATTGTTTCTAGCTGCTTATGTGAACTATCTTCTCTTAACTCTTCCAAAACCTGGCTAATCTCCAGTTACCCGCCCAGCTCATTGGCCTTTACTTCTGTTTGCTGTTTGCTTCAACAAGCAAGGCAGCTGCTTTCTCCGAAGATTATTTCACTAACCCCATGAAATCTACCCTCAGCTTATCAAGGGTGATAAATGCTTCTCACTCTATGTTGTTATCAAGAACAACTACTCCCTGGCATTGCTATAAACATGCCGGTCTTGTTCTCACCTTCTGGCAGGCTGGCTGAATTCAGGCCTTTTCCCATCTTTTTCCTTGGTTATTCAGAACTTGGCTTTTGGATGGTGCTGGCTGCCCACGGCCCTCACTATTTCAATTTAAAGTTCTAATTGTTCAGATATTTTGGAAGTCAGGATGCTGATCCTGCAATTCATAATTTCTCCAGCCAACACAGGGCACATGTATAAGTGCATGGAAGTAAGCCCTTTAAAACAAAGAAAGGTTTGTATGCAAAGGGAAGTACATTTTTAGGTACATCGCTATATCTATTACAATAACAGAAATTATTCTCATGCTTGATTATCAAAAAAGCTAGCAAGTGCCTTCTGTACCAGAATCCACAGTAATATTACTTCTGAAATACGCTTTCACAAAATGTCATGATCCAGAACACGACAGTTAATATAAGCAACTGTAAAATATGAAGCTCTTTCACAAAAACCCATACTAGTACCAAATGTCATTCAATCTACTGTATGTACTGTAAAATCACCCTTGGTGATTGTGGGTAATAACAGGGTTTTACTGTGCAGGTGGTTTATGTTTTCAACAAGAACACACGATAAAAATACAACATTAAGATCAGGCTGACATCAGGAATGAGTGGAGATTGTCAAGTACAATCTGGCAGCTAACACAAACTAATCACAAAAACTACTTGGATCACATTTTTCTCGCCTGTTGTGGATGTTTATATAATAGAGTATCTCTTCATCTGCTGAACCCCTGTTTAATTTATTGTCTTGGTGTTTCAGAAATTGTCTTGGCAAGAAGAGTGTCAGAGGGCATGTCCATGCTAACTCAGCCGAATCACCCCCCTCCCTCCCAAAAGTAAAGGGTCTTGGGAAAGACCACTCTGAGATCTCGACTGCGATAAGAGGGACAATCATGCCTTTGCATCCCTGTCTGGAGGACATATGACTGATGTTTAGGAAGAGCCTGGCTAGCTCTCGCAGTTGTAGGAAACCAGCCCAAATGTTACCTTGCCATAGTTGATAGAAGCTGCAGTTTTCACTTCAGCTAAATCTCCATTTTGAGATTTTTTTTTTTTAAATTAATTTAATGGTTTGTTTTACTCATGCAACTGATTATGTAAATGTGTAAGCTAATATTCAATACTGCTTCCTATTTAGAAAAAACACAACAAAACCAACCAGTTTGACTCTTAGTTTGTGTCATGAATGTATCATGTGCTTTCTACAGCACCTCTCTCCAAAATCATACAGCCTGAAACTGCTTCTGGTAGTTCAGACTCAAAGCCCTGTGTCTCCCTACAGAAAAGCAAGCCCCGTTTATTTCAATTATGCCACCTCTGGATAGAGATGTACTCAATCTAAATTAAGCTATCCAAAAACTGGCTCGCTGTCATGGTTAATCATTTACTGGAAGCTTTCAGCGCATTCTTTGCATAGAATCAAAGTCAAGCTCCTACAATGCGAAACTTAGGATTGTATGAAGAAATTTCCAGCATGTCTTGCAACCACTGTCAGAACACCTGTAACAGAAGGTACACGGCTATTACAGTGGTTCTTTACTCCAAAGACAGAAAATGCATAGTGCACACACTAACTGATAGAGGTACAGGTAATTAAGCTGGCCAGGATATGTTCTCAGGTATTCCAGTCAAATCCTAATAATCTCACTCATTTCAGTCGGCTTCCTCTAGTCTTGAGTACTGTAAAGGAGAATTTGAGCAGTGTGTATGCGTTAGAGATGCAGATTCTTTACTGTCACAAAATGACATTAGTGTAGTGCTTGAAAATTACTTTCTCATTTGTGAAGCCTGCCTTGCCAGGAAGTTATTTACTTTAAACAAAACCCAAACTTGGAGCCGAAGATTTTTCATGATCCAATCTGTCAGCTTGAAAGACATCCTTTCTTAGTTTCCTTCCTCCCACCACATGCACCCTGTATGCGAGCCTCACAGATTAGAAAATACTGCTCTGTACCATGGATTCATGACAAGTTTTTTCATCCAAATTAACCTCTGCAAGCTCCATTACTTCCCTGTCGACTTCCCAGTTACTGTCATAATCAGATTTCTGAAAGCTGAGTTGTATTTGAGAGACACAAAACTGCAATGGGCTTTTAATCACTCTAGCCAAAGCTCTAGAAGAAGAACGCTGTCGTGAATATCAAGCGGGCACATGCTGATACGTGCTACAAAATGGTGACGATAGAGCTTTCTTTTTATAGCTGTCTATCCTTGCTGGCTCCAGGTAGAAGTATGGTCACAGTTTTTCCTCATCTCCACTTGTGTCACAATATGTAGGTAAACTGCTCAGATTTTAACAGAATTTAAAGCAATAAATTCTGCTTGGAGAATATGTAAGCTAGGGAAGAGAAGTTCTGCATGAACATCTAAATAGGTACCTCAACAAGCTAGCACGGAACAAGCAATTTTGCATCTTCTTTTGGAGAGAGGAAACAAATCTTTCTTTTGCTGTCTGTTTCTTCAAATGCAGATTGAGTATGAGCCTGAAGACAGCAAGATGTTCAGTTGCCTCTGTGAACAGCTACACAAAGCTGTTAAGATGAATTGGGAGTTTGAAGCTATGAGAAGGCCTGGTTTCACGATGAAGTGAAGTAGGGGCCAACTGCCAGCAGTCCCAAGTGCCCTAAAGATAGGACTTCCAGGAAAACACGCATTTGAGTTTCTCTCCACCAGACAGGTTTCTCCTCTTGAACGAGATAATGTTAATAATTATTGTATGAATTGAACAAGCCATGACATCCTAGGAGCTTAGAAAGCTTAACTGTCGGTCATGTTAAAGGGTTGCACTTAAAAGTACTGCAGGGTAATCTGAAGTGATAAGAATCCGCTTGCCATCTCTTTGAAAAACTTAACGGGGGGGGGGGGGGTTCCAAGAGTTTCTCAAGTTGTGAACTGTGACTCTGACAATACTGTTGATTTCCATAATATATCTGAGATATCTCCAATGTATTGGTCACTGTGACCAATAGTAAGCCAAGGATAAAGCTATGAAGAAGACGGACATAAATTTAGTGTGCCTTGCTTGCACTTTAGCTTCTCTGCTACCAGCTTCTTCAGATAAATGAGGAATATAACCACAGGCCCTCACACTCTGTCAAAACATCAAAGCACTGGGAAAGCATTACTTGTTTAAAATCACACTGAAAGCAGCTACAGTGAATGTGAGGAAGACATTTATTGTAAACATAGTATCTGTAAAGATGTTCTTCTGAAAAAAATACCAGTTCTGACCATGAAAGCAAGAGGCAATCTACACATCATGAGTTTGCTACAGAAAAAGGGATATCTGAAATTGTAATGACTTCCTTATTCTTTTTACCATCTTTTATCTCACCAGAAACTACATCAGCGGATATGTTTGCCACATCTCCATCAAAGTTCTTCTCAGTCTTTAACTTTATATCTCTCTTCTTATATTTATTCCAGATAATCACAGCATTTTTTAGATACTGTGCTTGAAGATTATTTTGTAAAACTGTTGGTTTTGTCAATCAATCAGCAGTATTTCTTCTGACTTTCACAAATGTCAAACATATCTGAACTCCTACATTTTCTTTAAAATACACATATTTAAGTAATGTTAAAAATAATTACTGTCATTTCACACTGCTCAGTAACTGAGTCAACTTAAAAATAAATTATATTTTTTCATACTTTGCTTAACATACATCTGCATCAGCCACAAATGTATGTTTTTCTAGGTACTGAAGGTAGACTATAGGTTCTGTTGCCCATCCCAGTTGAGATACTCACGTTTGAAAAAGACTCCGTGCACAGAGTTTATGCCTGTCCTCTAATCCGAGACTTAGTTACACATTCAAACTGAATGCAGTACGGCTCTCAAAAAGGGTAATGAATGGAAGCTTTGAAGAGCTCTCTCCCTGACGAGAGAATCTCAGTCGAGTCTTCTGGGCTAAGGGACAACAGTCTCACCAAAGCTGTTGCTCTAGCCCTGAGGCCAGGCAGCATCACAGAGAGGAAGATTTTAGAATGACTGATAGCAGAGTGGAGCTTCAGTGCCTAATTGATGTTTATACCTTTTGGGAAAAAAGTTCCCTGCTGTCAGCATTGTCGACAAGCTGGCTCAAATTCCTCTTTTCACAACAATAGGAAAAATGCTGCTAGGTCCACCTGAAGGACTCCTGTCTGGCAGAAATGATGCATAGAAAACTCAAATGGTCCCTCCTTGTGCCAACACTGACTCAGTTTGACCTATTGACAATCCAGATTAAAGGCTGTAATGTCCTGCTGATGCATTGTTCTCTATAACACTTTTTCCTATGTTTTGTGCCTTAGAGTGACCACTCCTTCAATGGTCTGCAAAGCCAGTATTGTGCTGCCGTGTATCAGCACTCGGCACCTTTGGAAGCTGTGACTGTGGAAAGCATTCTGAGGATCGATTACTCCCAGGAGAATTAATTCGGGATCTGATCCCACCGTGTCCTACATGTCCTTGGCTCCCAACTTGGGAGATGCTCAGTGACAGGTAGAATTAGAAGACCTCAAGGCCTGCTCCTCATCTCACAAAAATCCTCTGCAGAACTTCAATTGCCTTGTGCAGTGAAGGACCAGAGTCTCCCTGAGAAGAGGATACAACGGAGAGAACCTGTGATATCTTTGCACAAAAGATCATTCAATGCCACTGCAGAACATGAAAATTCACCAGAAATTTTCTTCAGATTTACAGATTTACACGCAGCTTAATTGTACACAGAGAATATTATAATGATGGCTAATAGTGTATCTCCAAAATACTGTGTGAAATACATAATGCTGAGATCAACAGTGAGTAAAGCACTGAAATAGCAGCCTCTCAGCTCAAACAAAGCATAGTATTAAAATTCTGGTGGGTGAATTTGGAAACAAAAATTGTCAGCTTCTGACATGTAGTCACCTCCCTGGCTGAGTGTCAGAACAGGTCAATAGAGCTTTCTTTTCACAATAGCTAGAAGTAAATGGAAACTTTGCTGTGTTCCAGCCTAGACCAGTAGGAAAAGAGACATTCTCACTGTCATGTAGCTTTTCTAGTTGTTACATGATACTCAGTGATATTAAATGACAGCTGGCAGGTTTCCAGCAAAGGAAAATACTCTTGTCCCTGAGGATGGCACCACCCCTTGCACGCTCGCACCTTAAATGCTAGGGCCCAGCAATGTAAAACACTGCAGCACCACAAGGTTCAGCTCAGCCAAGCGTGGCAAGGTCAGTCAGCGAGCAGGAGGAGGGCAGGGGAGGAAGGCGGGGGTGGAGATGGCAGCCTGACCATAACCCGAGCGACTAGGGCTCAGTTTCTAATGGCAAGTATTTCAAAAGCTTCTCTGTGCACAGCTTCATAATTAAGTGTTAAAAGTGCTGTATTGCAAACAGTGCATCCTCCCTTACAAATTCTGACTTTTACCTTCAGACTTGGTAGTCTTTTAAGTAATTTAGTCTGAAAATTCCTAACACTTAAGCATAGACTGTGAAATTAAGACATGGTCTGGGTCTCAATACTGTTAAACACAGTGATTTCCTTCACCAAGTATTGCTTGTCATCACTGTGTTCCCACTACTTGGAAACAGATCTCCATGTTAATACATTGCTAGGACATTTTCTAAACGCACATCTAGCTTCCTTGTAAAAACTAAAACAAACTTTACATCTGTGCACAGAAAGGTGTAAATGGAACGAAGGTCAAAAAAAAAGCGAAACGTCTTTTCAAAACTTGCAGCAGACTTTTTCCCAAACATGAAAAATAATCCTTTTAAAAACAGGCTCTCAGTCACATAACAAATCTGCTACCACCAAAACTGAGTATTATTAAAGGATAGAACTCATACTGTAGTAGTGAACAAAAATGTAAACCATCTAAATGACAATATATTGATCATAACACTTTCATGATTACAATAAGTACAAACACATTTGCTGTGCTTCCAATCATCGGTGGGAATGTTGATATGTTTACATCAGTGTAACAGAGATTTGTGTGTTTTCCTTACAGCAAACTATTATTTTTAAAACAGCGTAGGAACAGGAAACAGGAAAGCAGCCATCTGAAAAAAAAAAAAAAAGAGAAAAGGTTGACCTACTATCTGGTTTATAGCTATCGCTATTTTTGTGTATTTGGAGAGAATTCTCTATAATCTATGTTAGACTGAGATTTTAACTTCTTTATGCACAGCCATGTGATTTTCTGAATACAGGATTCCATAGCATTACAAATGCTACCAAAACTGTTCAGTGCACGCTCTGGGCAAATATATTTCAGGGCTGGGTGGATTAGTGTACTAAATGAGGCGTGGTTCAGAGAGAGGTTACTGCAGAGGTTACTTCTGCAATTTGAATTCCTCACGGTATAGGTGTACCCATGGTGCCCTATAGCACTGTATCCAGTTTCTCAGGTAATTGCTCAGGTTTTTTTCTGCTCTCCCTTTTGTATATATGTGTGTGCCTCTGTGTGCCTTGGTAATGAAGGGAGGAGGGGAGGAAGAAAAGAGGGTTGGGCTTCCACGACTCTTCAGAGTGTTCTCCAGAGCTAAAATAATGGGAATATTTTTCCTTTTCTTCTTGTGGAAAAGGACTAACATTAATTAAGCAAGGCAGCTTGCTTCTCCTATTCAGCGAGAGGCGTGCACTAGGAGAGTTTTGGCTTCTGGCCACTGAAGGAAAAAAAAAAATCACCAAACCGCCTCATCTTGCTTCCAAATTAAGTATAGCCAATACTGTTAGCTTTTTTTTTTTTTTTTAAACATCGTCCCCCAACCCCAGGAGGCGGGCTCTCCCGTACATCCCCGGTGAGCCCCGCGGGCCAGGGGGCAGCCCGTGTCCCTCGGGCTTTCATGCCTCCGCAGCGCCCAGCGAGGGCCACGGCGCAGGAGCTCACTTCTCCCACCCGGGCGAAAAGGGCCTTCCCGCCCGCGGGGCCGGGGTACCAGGGCACAGCAAGGCTCGGGGCCCTCAGCCGCCGCCTCTAGGGCCGCTGGGTCTCGGCGTGCCGACCTCTTGTCCAGCGGAAGGGGGGACGTGGTACGAGAGGGCCGCCCGCCCCTCACGCCCGGGGCTTGCGGGACTGAAGGGGATGCGGGCGGGGAGGGGAGATGCTTCAGCGAAAGGCGCTGGGACCGCAGCGGTAGCGTTCCCAACCCCAGCAGGCGGGAGGGTCGGCCGCTTCCCCGCCTTCCTCTGCCGGCCGCTCGCCGGTGGCACGACCCCTCGCCTCGCCCCTCCGAACATCTGCACTCCAGCACAAGAGCGACTTGTGTGCGCGGCCACGCTGCCGGATGAAGACCGCCTTTGTCCGCCCTCGCACCCCAACCGCGGCGGCGAGGCGCCGCGCATATCAACGAGAGCCACCGCCGCTCCCCCCGCGCCGCCCCTCGTCGCCTCCTCCTCCTCCTTCAGGCCCGCCTGCAGACCCCAGGCAGCCGTTGGGCCCGAGGCGGCCCACCCGCGGGTTGCCGTGGCAACGGCGGGGCCTGCGGGGCGGCTGCCGCCGCCCTGCCCGGCCTGCCCAGCCCCGCGGGGAAGGGAAGCCCCGGGAGCAGCCCCCCCGTGGTGAAACTAAATGCGCTCACTGCTGTCCTCCGGTTTGCCTGTCGAAACCTGCAGCCCCAGCATCTGCGAGATGTTTGCTGAGCTCTCTGAAATCGGGGAAGGCTCAGGCGTTTCACCCCCGCCCCGCCCCGAGGCCGCGGCCCAGCCCCGGGCGAGACAGCGGGGTCCCGGCAGCAGCAGGCCGCTCTCTGCAGGTGTCCATTTCTGTACCCCCTCTAGGTGAACGCCACGAAAACACTGCTGCCCCTTTCCCCGACCGAATGCTGCTAAACGGCACTTCACTTATGCAGCTGGAGGACTGACACAAAAATCGCTTCTGCAGAGGTTTTTGCACCACCTCGATGCTCTTCCCCGGCCTGCTCTGGTTAGCGGAGCGTCCCGCACGCTCAGTTAGGGACGAGCGGCAGAGTTGCTCTTTCAGCTGAAGACCGTGGGCGGCCGTGCTTAGGTGCCGATGATCCCAGGTTGAGTCCTTGCCAGTGACTCAGTGTGTGTGTGTGTGTGTGGACATCTGCTCAGGGAGCTGCTGCGCTCGCCGTGGAGAACTCCTGGAGCTGGATTTCCGTACTGTGGTTTTTCAGCTCCAGACAGAGTGTATTTAGAAACAATTCTCTGTTGGGAAGCTGTTGCCAGCTTTATACAGTTATATAATATTTGCTGGGTTTTGTGTGTTGGGTTTATTTTCTCCTTTTAGATTTGTCATGACAGACCAAAGATAAAGCAGGAGGAAGCAGAAAAATATCTGGGCTGAGCTGCACATATAAACTGGATTCTGTAGTCCCATGAGATCATTTGTGGGTTAGGTTTTGACTTGGTAAACTCTTTAACATTAAACTGGAGAGAAAAATAAAAGACAATAGGAGATTAAACAGAACTTTTTTTTAAAAAGCTAAAGTCAGCAAAAATAAGACTTAAACTAAATAGCATAAATTAATTTATTTAGGAATTGTGCTACCATAGAAGCAATAATCAGTTACGTACGTGCAGTCATAAAGTGAAGCACTGGCACCCCAAAGAGTGGCATTGCTTTCCTGTGTGCTTTTGTGATTCAGTGTATCATGTCATTTACATTACATAATACCTAAAGGACCTCAAAACACTAATTCTCTTAAGAGATTGCTGTTTATTTAAATACATGATCCCAAGCATTTATGGAGGGTGATACCGGTTAATCCTCACTGCCTGATTTCCTGAATAAATGATTTTAGAGATCATTTGTATTAAAAAAACCCTGCTCTCTGCTGGCTCTCTGGTAGTACTGAGCAATGTATCCCTGCTGTACTTCATGAGGTTGCTATCATACAAAATGAAGGAACGATGACAAAAGGCAAAGACTGAAGAGGAGCACTGTGAATTTTAAAAGACTTTCAGTTCTGCACTGATGTTTCTCCCTTTCACTGTATTCTCTCCAATAGCTTCAACAACTGCTACAGGTAAACCAAGTGGTACAGGTGGAGCCAGTGTTTGCTAGGCCATGCTGCTTTAGTAAGTCACCCGTAAAACAAAATCATCTTTGGTGATGTTTGAATAAATGCAGTTGTTCTTACTACTTTCTTGGTCAACTACATTATCTGAAGCATAACTTGAAGTATCCACCTAAGAGCTAAGTGTATTTGAGAAAAATCACCAAGTATTCAGTCAAGTATTCATGGGGCTGGGGTAGTCTTCCTTTGTGAGAACAGGTACTTGTTAAAACACCTCTTTTGTCAAGCAAATCATGACCTGCGGTGCCTGTAATTTTTTTCTGTGGCACTTGATAAGAAGAGGATATTACCCTAGGGAGTAACAGGAATATGTGTGGCTGTGGTGGGGAGAGGGGAGCACTGTCTGGAGAAGTTTCAGAGAAACTCAGAGAAGGCCCAGCCAGGATACTGATGGGGTCATAAGAGAAACGTGAGAAAGAAACTAGAAGCCTTACCAGAGACCTACTGCTTATCCCCAACATTTGAAAATGGGATTTTAAGTCTGAGAAATAAGTACAAAAATGAATTATCTGTACTCTGGTTCCCAAGGTATTTGAGAGTGTCTTTAATGTTTCCACTCTAAAAGGGGGTTAGTTCTTTTCTCTGTACACTGCATTTCAAAGGCAGTCCCCTAGAGTGAAGTTCAGCTTTGGCTTCAGCACAGAAATTTTGCTATGAGAATGTGACTGAGGTATCTTAACTTTCCGTTGCAGACAGCAGGGGTGGGATTCGGGTTCCCCCATAGGAGCCATTTGAACCTTGCGCTTTCATATGTTGAAAGGGGGCCTTCAGTTGCAGCACAATGTGACTTCTGGACAGACAGCTGAAGGCCAGGCGGGATTAGCCAGAACAACTCAAATGGCACAACATGCCTATTTAGGCAACTGAAGTTAACCCAGTACACTCAAAGGAGTTTGCACCCTAATGTAGATCCTTCCCTTTGGTCAGCTGAGTAAATCTGCATGCTCCCCTGGCTGCACTGGCAAGATCTGTGACCAATGACCATGGCAGTGGCTTGGACGCCCAGCTAAAACTAAGCGGTCTGTGCTTAGGATCTTAAATTCAGCTGTTGAATCCAATCCCTGCAGGCTGTGTGACCAGCATTGTTTGAGACAGCCGTACAGCACTATTAGTTATCACATAGGACCTATGGAAGACCCACAGCTTTTGGAATGGCAGCCAGTCCATGCTTTCAGCTTGCCTGAAACTGTTTTTCTGTGAAAAACCACTTCTGAAAACTCAATTCTTCAAGCATTTTCTGAGAAAATACCTCTCTTTTTAAGTTGCCTTTTTTTTGCCCACAAAGAAGTTTTATATGCAACCTCAATCTTTTCTAGAAATTCAGAGCTGTCTAAGCCTAAGTATGAATGAAATAAAACAAGACCTTTCTTTTCCAGAATTTTTATTGCTATAGAAAGCAGACTTTTGTTAGATGGGGAAAAAAGGGCGGGGAAGGGAACCCAGGTGCCATGTAAGAAACTAAAAAGTGTGAGTGGGTGAAAACTCGCTTTTCTTCAAAGTTAAAGGTTGATCAAAACCTTTACAAGAGAAAGGGTTGAAAATGTTCAACTTCAGTGGTTCCATTCAGGAAAGGACTGGAAGTGAAGAAGGGTAAGGGAAAACCGGTGTAATACACTGGAGAGTAACAGCAAAAACAAAGAAGTATACAAAAATTGGGAAGAAGTTCAGGAAAAATAACAAGAAAACATGCTTTTCTAAGATAGCAACAGAGAAAAAGAGAATCTGATACCCATTGGGCACATCTCTCAGAGATTATTTGCTATTGAGCTTAGCATTCACTTGAATAATGCGGTGGGAGAAGACCCATCCCTAGTTGCAGAGATCTCCTACAACTTCTTTTCTTTATGACATGTCTTTATTTCTATTCCCTCAGAGAAACATTCTCAGAGTTAGCTCCAGAATTTCTCTTATTCTGCTATCTTTTTTTTTCCTCTGAAAATGAAAAGAATTCCTCTGCCTTCAGAGGACTTTTTTATGTGACAGAAAGTCAGGTCATCTTTTTATTCTTTTCAATATTTTATGAGAAGCTTGGCAGGCTATAGAGATTCTTTAAGTTTTAGGACTGAGAAAGAGGCAACTCAACTTGGCTCTTGTGCCAAGGGAGAATGCACTTTTCCTGGTGAAATGTTTAAGCCAGCCACTTGAACATCCTCCAGCCTTTTCACCTTTTCACATCAATATCAGCTTGAAGTTACAGCTGCCATAGATACCATCTCAAGGTTGAAGCCAATAAAAGGGTTAAAGCTTTTACAGCAGGACTTAAGTGGAATTGTGTTGCCTGAGCCTGGACTGGTAATCCAAAAGCCAGCTGTTCGTCTGCTGCCTAGTTTGATGAGATGCCTTCCCTGTAGGATTGTGAAGTTCTCCAGACACTTACAGCCAAATCAAAGAACTCAATACCTTTCTTTTGTCTAAAGTAAGGGGAAGTTTGGGAAAGCAGGCTATGCTTCATTTACAAGCACATGAGGGACCCAATATGTTAGATATTTTCTGAGCATGCCTAATGGATTGGGTCTCACAGAAAGGCAATGGTTGCTTTCCCCTGAAACACAGCTGAAGAGGAGGTAATTAGTGCTTCCATGCCAAATACATGTACACGCATGCATGCACACCAGATACAGCACCAAATGTTCAGGGCACTCTCACCCCCAGAAATGGGCAATGTAGCACTCTTCTCAGCCTGAAAAATTCAATGGACATTGACTACCCTTTCCTCGTTTAATGTTAGAGTTCTGCTAGAAAAAAGGACCAAAGCCTACATACAAGTTCCACTTTTCTGCTGACCACTGTAGCCCCTGGATTACAATGTCATGATCTATTAATCTTCTTCCCTCCTTTGCTGTACAGAGGGACAAAAAGTCCATCTGTCCTAGTTAGTTATGTGGCTGATTATTAGGACCCATATTTGTCAGGCGGGAGATGTGAGTTGAACCATTTGTTGAGAGGATATGGAACCTGAACCTTCCAACTGAGGTGTGGACACCACACCTTATCTTGAAAGTGCATTTTGGCACCACTTCTGGTTGCATTTTAACAAAATAAAAAAGTATGAGTTCTGTTACGTTTCTTCAAGAAAGAATCAGGGTACCGTGTCTTTAAAAGACAGAAGAACTTTTCTATAGTCTTGACTAATCTAAGTTCTACATAGGGATGGATGTAAGGTAGGCTCATGTTGTCAATATTTCTTACTCCCTGGGTCTCAGCAGCTCCCCACTCAGTGAGCCGGCTGTTTGAGATGATTGTTGAGAGGTTCCTAAGAATTCCTGTCTGGGAAGTAGCTGCTTAACAGATGTTTTGAGGGCAAAAGCACAGACATGCTGCATGTAAGTACGAAGTGGCCAAACTATGTTGTATCTACCCCTTCTTAAACTGCTTTTGTTCGAAAAGTCGCTCTCGTTTTTCCCCTTCCAGCACATGCTTGTCTCCTTGAAATCAATGAGAGGAGATACTGCTTTGATCAGGCTTGATCCTTTCATAGACGTCCAGTCATCTTTCATTGCCATGGGACTTGGTGATAAGCTTTAATCGTATTACAAGGTGGTCAGCTGTTTGGTTACTGGTCCTACTTGGGTGGGCTGGGCATGTCATGTGCATCCATCTGAATAAGAAATTATCAAGGGATAACAATCCTCTGCTGTTAGCCCTGTATCAGTCCAAGCTGGAGGTAGAACACCAGGAGGGGCACAGACCAGGCACGTAATCAAAATGTTTGCAGAGAGACAGAAAACAGAAGAAAAATATTTATCAGTTGTCCACTGTTTACCTGAGTAGTCACTTTAGCTGATACCGCTTCTGGAATTAGTAGTTACCTGTAAAACTGTAGTATCTTTTCAACTGGTTAACTGTTGTTTTTGCTCTCTGAAGAATTTATCTTTCTGAAAATTTTCTACTACACATCCTGAAATGGCATTTTCCCCTTTATTGTTCTAGAAGTTTGAATCTGAACTTAGCCAGACAGATCATCCCTCTGCATTTCAAATCCGACACCCCAGGGGCTTTCTATTTTCCCTGTGTCCATCTGCTGACAGGAGGAGTTTTAGCTAGTGTTTGGGTTTGCATATTAGGGCATGTGGAGAAACAAATTAGCAGGTAAGAAATTACCATTCTTCAGGCTCCATTCTTTTTTTTTCTTTCCTTTTTTTTTTTATTCTTTCTTTCCCAGTAAGAGGCATAAAGATAAGTGGCAGCACATGGGTTGTAGCTGCCCTATTATAGCAGCCCTCCCATGTGGCCAGTTCAAAAGCTAAGCAATAGTTCTGATGCTAGCTAATCTGGCAAAAGGATTCTTATGGGTGGATGTGAGAATAACATCTGTCTTTCAAATTTTATGCTTGCCAACATAGGCTTGTGAGGTTTTTCGTTGTTCCAAGAACCTCTGAAGCGTAGAGAAGAAAGTAGAGGTCCTATGAATTGGAACCACCTGCTCGAACTAATGTTTTGGCAAGCTCCTGTTTTCCTGGAGCTGATTCAGAGTATTCTGGGCTGTGTGGAATGGGAAAAATCCACAAAAATTACTTACCGCCCCATAAATATTTTCTATACTATTGTGTTCAGACAGGAGGAGTGTAGCGAGCAGGACTTGTAAGTGTGAAGCACATACTGTGATGACCACTCCCTTTACTGCATAGTCTATTGTATTCCCCTCTGACACAGTAGATACAGAGCTTAGAGATCTAGAGGCAAGCATGTTTCAGACCTGACGCTGCGTATAGCACAGCGGATTCATTCGTTGTTTTCTTGAATTCTCAATATTTGTTTCGGAGTAGCTGGACTGAACAATGTTGAAAGTTTCTGAGAGTCCGTGTTGTACTTGGGGTTGTGTGTACAGCCTGTACATCCCTCACACAATACCACTTTAGTGTGATGGGCTTCTTAAACCCAAGACTTGTTAAGACCCTTATAAAATAGCCCTGCTGAAGGCTTCCTTGTTTATCCTTCAAAGGAAAGACAACAATGAGATGTCCTCAAGTATCTGTGAATTCATGTTAAAAATGGCAAACATGAAGAGAGTGCATTTTCTATACGTTTTGTCTTTTCAAGCTGGATCAAAAAATTAAATACCTACCATTCACAAAATTGAGAAGGAGTTGCTTCTCATCACTTAGATAATTAAAAATTGAACCATTTAAGTTTTTATCACCATGAAGCTAAAATGTGCTACAAGGTTTGGAAAACAAACCAAAGGTCTCCTTGATCTGAGGACATGCATAGCCCTTTTGAGTACTAACACACCTGTAAATGCTTAATTTATGCAAAGTGAAATGTTAACAGAGAGAACTAGAAAGTCTAAGCCAGAATGCCATCGAGTAGACCAGTCAGGATATTTCCCAGGAGGTTCAGATGGCTGCTCTCAATCAGGCATGAAAGATGTTAATGTCCATATCTCTATAGCTCTTAGACAGGGTATGCGGTGTAAGTGTGTCATTACTTTTATGGATCTTGTAAATGATGTGTACAGTCTCAGTCAGGATAGTTCTACTCGGCTTTTCTTGGTTGATCAGATTCTTGCTGAGCTGCTCCACCAGCTATAGAGGAAGTGCAGCTTAAACAGGTTTTATGTGTCCAGGTACCTGAAGCTGTGTCATATGAATGCAGGCTCTTGAGAATACCACACTTCCTTCTGCTAGAAATGCCTGTAATTAGAGTGATAACTCAGGGTCAATCAAAAAGTTTAATGTGACCACGAAGTGTTTGTTTTTTTATTATGCAGTTACTGTGGATTTTTAAAAAGGGTTACTTTCATCTCAACTCGCCTGTGCTTCTCAACTTCTTGAGTCAGAATAGACTCCAGCACTGACTTTTTCCTTTGTCCTTTCTGGTGCATTTGCTGGATTCAAACTGTATGTTATTACTTCATTAAAGTGGATACTTATGATCTATGTTTCCTTGGCATTAGCACCGGTACTGACACTTTATAGTGCCTTAAGCATTTAATCACATCCTTCTCTGAACTTTAATCTGGTGGGCATAATTTACCTCTCCAGGGAAAAGTTAAGTACATAAAACAATTTTTAAAAACAATGAGAGCCTATTTGCCCTTAATTAGAAAGCACAAGGGATATATGGACTCAGACAAAACAATAAGACTCATGTATGCCATTTTGACTTAATTTTGTTACCATGCTTGCGCATTCTTTGGAGGATTTGATCAACAACCTCTGGTGTACGCTAGATTTCCTTATGTGAGATGCCTACCTACCTACATCACAGAAGTAACTCCATACATCTGCTGGTAACTTGGGTCTTTTACTGTCCATGCAGTAGGTAAATTTGTTCACTCATTAAAATTACCAGTTACCCTTTTCTTTTAGGCACTACTTCTCTTTGTCAATTGGCCAGCCATAACATTTTCTTTACAGGTGATTTGTAAATTGCCAGTCTTCTTCCAATTCATTCTGGGAGAACTGGTGTTTGCCTGAGTGATAGTGAACTTTTTCTATGCTGATAGAATAATCATGGTTCAGCAGCTGTTGATTGTTAGCCATGTGCTAGAATGTCTCTTGTCCAGCTCTCTGGGTTTTCAGAATCACAGAGTCACAGAATTGTTTTGGTTGGAAGAGACCTTTAAGATCATCAAGTCCAACAGTTCCCCCTGCACTGCCAGGTCACCACTAAACCTTGTCCCTAAGCACCATACATACACATCTTTTAAATACTTCCAGGGATGGGGACTCCACTTTATATCTGACTTTAAATCAGTAGCAGGGCAAAAGGTAGCAGGGATTCTAAACACAATCCACATTCAAATAATTGGTACTCTGACATACCACTCTTAATGCTATATATAGAGAGATTCTCAAGTTCTCTCACATGGGGATGTTTTTTTTAGAGCTGCTGAGAATTGACAGTTCTCGTGGGTTTCAGTTCATAGTATGACATCTCAGTGTGCCTGAAGTTTAGGCCAATATTTTTCTAGATGTCAGTGCGCGAAGGTTCCACAACAAAGGTCACCACAACCATTTAACCCACCACAGCACTCATCATTGTGGTATTTTAAGTGCTTAAGTAATTACATGGTTACTAAGATACCTTGGATTACTTTAGAGGTTAGCTGAAGTTAACTTGTTCCATCAATGCAGAGATCAGGTTGCTGAAGTTCTTAATCCAAATGCAGATGCTTCTTGCATTATGCACTGTGTGTTATTTTCATAAAACCACCAAGAAAAAAAATATGGATACAAGTGTACTGGAATTGATGTTGCTAGCCTTTTCCTGTTCATAACCACTTTTTGCAGTATCGTAAAATGAACTATGAAAGTGAGTGTTTATTTGTCTTACAGAGTAAAGTATTCTCAAGAACTATGCCTACCCAATATACTTACTCTTTATAATCCATATATGTTGCCTCTTTGAGAAAGGGACTGTTTCTTGTTTTGTAGAAAGCTGTTGCTTGCAACAGGAGAGGTATACAATACTAATGGAAGAAGTCATAGAAACTAGAGCAGGCTTCCAGAAAGATTAGAAATGACAGTGTTTCAGGGGTGGAAATGAGCAGATTTATAGAGATAAGAATTAATATAAGAACATACAAATATTGTGCTTGGTTAGACCAGAAACCTGAATTGTCCAATATCTTGTCTCCAGCAGTGGTCAGTACATGTCTCAGAGAAAGTAAAAGAGACATCAAATTGTAGTAGAAATCTTTAAATAATACTTTATTAATGTCCAGCATATTTCAGAGCAGGGGATTCCTGAACCAGAAGTTTTGTCTCAATACTTAATGGACCTCAATGGATTTTTCTTCCAGGGACTACTTTTTAGCTCCTTGTCATTTGGGCTCTCACCAGAGACAAAGGCAAGATAGAAATAATTCTATGACATGATTCACCTTATTTTTCTCAACTAAGGATGAGAAGATAGCTGTCCAAAAAGCACCAGTTTCTTTTTAGCAGAAAGAAATGTAGGTAATTAGCTCAGATATGATGCTCTATATGAAGAAATGGATGAATCCCATTCTAGAAATGAGATTCAGATCGCAGATCCTAGAATGGTATGTCTTCATGTGAATTATTCTTTCATTTCATCACCTAAAGATAGGCATTTACAGCCATTTGACAGGACCTGTCTGGCCTCCAATATATTTTCCAGAAGTATCTGAGTCTTCTCCCATAGGTCCTGTGCCATACTTGCCAGCCTTGTGAGAATGCCTCACATACTCCAGGACATCTCAAAAGGCACTAGACGTCTGTGCTTAAGAGATTGAATTATTCCCAAGGTATCTAAGCTCTAACTGAGGAAGATGAAGTCTTTTGAATGCAGTGAGTGAAGCCTAAAGGTGATGTGTAGAGCTTGATTCAGCTGGCCCAAACACTGGTGAGTGTTGAGACATTCTCATGGAGTCAGCAGGTATGACACAGGACCTGCTAGAGATGGCACTCTTTTGAATGGCAATTGGAGGCCAGACAGAGTAACATAAGACATTTCAAATGACAGTCGATATCAGGCCAGGAGACTGAACTGAGCCTCCAGTGCCATGGCATCTGAACTGCTCCTGAATTTTCGTTGACTGTAGGGGCTTATGACCAGTTGCCTAAACATAGGTGACTAGAGCGAAGTAAGATTGTTTAAGTTATCTGAGCCATCCATGTGGGAGGGGTCTATATGAAATACATAGGACCTAGAGGAGACCCCTGGTAGAGTAGTCCAGCTGCTGGAGGCTAGGTGAGTACTCAAGTGATGGTAGACGTCCATGTAGGGAACAAAACAGGGTTTTAAACAAGAGAAATGAGGCTAAAGTTGAGGAATTGGGGTATTAAAAATGAGAGCTGCTTTAAGTAATTAAACATTTGATGAAGATTTTTTTTCACTAAAAGAAGAACGTGCAAATTTAAATAGTCTTGGATAAGTCTTGGATATGTTCAGTGGAGAATACTGTGATAAGGAAAAACTGTTCTGTATTCTATTTGTACAAGGCAAGGTTGCATTTTTACTGGGACTGCAACGTAAACAATAGTCATAATAAAATCGTACTTCTATTTTGAAACAAAGAGAAAAGAAAAGATAAGGATGTTTTTAAGAAGATCAAATACAGTTGCAACCAAGCTTAAGGATCAGAAGGTAACTGATTACAGGAGGAAACACAGATATTAAAATGTAAAATGTGGAGGAATTCATATACAAAAAAATACTGTTAAAAGGAAGAAGAGAGGAAGTTGGAAAAGGTTCGTAATGAAACAGATACCCCATATTATGATCTATCCACATAGGCAGGCTTGGAAGAATGACATTCAGTATTGAAGTTTACCATGTTGTCATGAAGAAGGAAGAGTGGGAAAAAAAGCAACAGAAGAAGAGAGATTGGTCTGAACACAGAAGAGGAAGGCTTACATGCCACAGGCAGGATGAATGTATTGAAATAACTCTATAGAATTTCTGAGTGAAAATGTCACCCACGGACCCCACCTCCCCCCCAATACTTTATGGGTAAATTAAACACCAGAGTCTTTAATTTTCAAAGAAGGATTTTAGGGAGGATTTGGGCAATGGACAGGTGAATCCCTGTAGTTTCATAATAATTCATTTAGTGCAGTTTTTTCTATTTGCTGCTTACTGCAGTTTTCCATTGCTGCAATTCAGAAATATTGTTAAAATATACCTGCTTCAACTATTAAATGTTGATACTGTGCTAGCTGCTAGTAGTAGACAATGTGAAAGCAATAAGGGAAAATTTACATAAGAGTTAATTTGTTAGCTGAAGGAACTTCTTAAATTTTAAGTGTATACCTAGTCATCTATATTACTTTCACAGTGTTTGTTAAATATCCAAGGAACCCTGTAGATGGTGATATTGAAACCCATATTCATTTAAGCTGTAGAAAGCTGTAGAAAAGACCCTAAAGCTTTGATACAAAAATGAAGGTATTTTAAACAAGAAAGAAAAGACCTTTACTTAATCATGCTATGGTAAAGATGCATAGAAGTTTCCAAGAAAATCAAATGTAACTTACAGTTCTGCTGAAAAAAAAATCTGATGAAGAAAAAAGATATATATTCCTACATATTAACTCAGAATTTATCCATATCTTTCTTTACTACCACAAAATTGATGTAGAAGAAACCACACACGCACTTGCAGAGGACAATGATTTAACGCCTGGGATCATCAGAAAAAATATCCTGCCATTTCCAATCAAATTTAGCCTGTATATTATGATGAAATTCTGTAAGAAAAAACAAAGAAGCTGTCATCACATCTAATGGCTTGCTTACATTCAGCATCCCCTCTGGAATAATAATTACATCAGTGTATCTGTACCGATATATCTCTGCTTTGCCTGCTCCCACTGTTGTGCCTGTGCTGTTAGATGTTACCTATGATTTATGCCAGGCATCTATACTGCTCTGTGCTACATTGGTGGCTGCACATTTCCATATGGATGGGTATCCTGTGGTTTCTGGCACTGCTCCCAGGCCCTGCTGAATTCCAGGCCATTTTCATACTAGATTGCAAGGTATGTTCAGGAGGCCAGGGGAATTGTGGGGATGGGAATCAATTCCTTGTAATTGAGTTCTGCTGCATCTCACGACTCACTTGGCTGATCAAACAGTGTGCCCACAATTTATATATACCCAAGCACACACCCCTGGGTCGATATTCCCCACAAGCTTTGTGTGCAGATTGAATATCGTAACCATGTACTTGAAGACATCTTAAGCTATTATTAGAAGTCTTTCCGACTCTTACAAAGTTCATTGAGTTTTAGAAAGTTGTAAAGCAAACTCCCTCCTGAAGAGTGGGAAGACCAATGGAATCAATTATTTTGGTTGTACTGAAATTACATCTGTATCTGCTTGAAAATCTTGGAATTTTTAAATGCATGAAACAACTTATTGAAAAATGCAGACTAGCTTTGGGCGAGTAATGGCATTCATCCATAATGGTAAACAACTACTATTTTTATTGCTCCAGCTATTTTTTTTTCTGTGGTGTTACGTAGAAATCTTTCTTTCTAATGTGTTCAAATGACCGTCTCCTTCCTTATGACACCTTACTATTGCAATGTAGAAATTGTAGGATACTCATCTTTTTACCATTATGCTATTTTCCTGTTTTGAGAATGCAAATTCCAAGAATCACGGAGAGAACAACACTGCGAAGGATTACAGTCACCACAGAAACAGGATGTTTTGTGTCCTTTAGCTAAATAAACTGTCCTTGAGAAACCCGCACTCATACATTCCTGATTTTGTTCCTGGTGGAAGGATGGAGGTCAAAATTTCTAACACTTCAGGGACTCATAAAAAATATCAAGGCAGTGGGTATGTGAGGAATCAGCTGGAAATTGTTCTGATATATCTTACATTTTTATCCATGATAGTGGTGTATCAAAAGAAGTCATCTGTGCTATACCAGGAATCGTACGTAACTTGATAATAGGCTCTAGTTGGACATCATCATCTGGTGAAATTTGTCTTTGGCCACAGATGTCACAGAGGCAATGTTTTATATCAAAAACTTCAGCAAGACGAAGGAACCAGCGACACCGTATAGTCAGAAAATTGTGTGTTACCTTTCCTTTGATTTGCCCTTCACCTCTCTCAGTCTGTAATTACTTTCTGCTTTTAGTTTGGTGATGATCCAGGTAACATAAAGACAGTTTGACTGGAAAGATTTGGATGATCTCCCAGCGGCTGAAAGGTAATCTATGTGAAATGACAGGAAACAATTTTTCCCCCCCCGACTTCTTCAGCAAACCAAGTAAACTTCTTGCTTCATTGGTTTCCGTCCTCCTTGTGCCTGTCAGTCACAATTGCTTCAGAGTGACTAATCATAGCGACGAGATGGCTTCCCAGCACCTTCACAGCTCTTGGTGATTAAATATCTGCTGCCATCCTGTGAAAACTTTTACCAGATTTACTGTGGAACTTTCTTTTGTAGCTAGAAAAGACATTTTAATACATCTGCATTTTTGTCTGCTTCACATACTGCAGTGTTCACTGTAAGAGGTCACCACTGCAAAGCACGTTTCCCAGGCAAGGAAGCTCTCTTCTAACCTCTCCTATAACACCTAACAAGGCTTCTCTTTCTCCACTGGTCATGAGTAGGGCAATATTTTGCCCTCAGCTTCTGTGCCTGATCCCATAAACTTCAGTAGACATTCTCAGTGTGTTGTACTATAAGTGGACGTGTCTCCTGTTGATAGATTAACAGTTTCAAATCCAGCAATCCCTAATCGCTTTTCCAGACAGCAGTGCTTATCTGAAGTAAAACACAGCTACACAGTGTAATCTCTGAAGCAATCAGTTATACCATTCATAATAAATCCATTTGTAAGCAGTTTGCTCCTGGTTCACTATGACTAACGCCATGACTCCTGCGTTAACATGTTTGTCCTTGTGGTATTGTCATTGTTTATGTCAAGTCAGTGGGACCGAGTGCCCATTTTGCATACCCCTAAACTACAGCATTCAAATGAAACTCAATGTTATTTGAACATTTACGTATTTCTGTTGCAAAACTGCTGTTGAAAAGCTACATAAACAAACAAACTATCTGTGCAGCTTCAAGGTGTGTAACACTGCACACAGAGTATAGAAGGGGAATGCTCTAGGCTTGATGAAGCTTTTCAGCAGCTCTAACAGTAAGGTCATGACTCTTCAAATGCAGTTCACAATTCACTGCCAAACATTGCAGCAAACTGCGTGAAAAGCTGAGAGTTTATTTCATAACAAAATAAGGCCAGTCACAGAGCTTGTTCCAGTTTATATTTCCTTTTGTTCTTCAAACTGAATTTACTGAATACAAATACCAAAGTGTTATCATTTTGATTTTGCAAGAGGAGGACCATCACTGTTCTGCTGTGACCTAATGCAGAAATACTGCCTCACATTCCTCTCTGCTATTTCTCCTCTTAATGATGGTGTAGTCCATGGAGGGAGTGGGGGGGAATAATAAGTTCTCTTTCCAGCTGGTGCTGGCTTCATTGGTTTTCATTGAAGCCAGTATGTGAAAAGTGGTTACAGTTAGGAAAATGTTCATGTTGATTATTATGAGGTAATTTTAAATTGTCTTCTCATTTACAAACTTCTCTTTCATCCAGCACACTCAAGTTGTATCTGAATCCCTTCTCACCTTCATTTACTTGACCCTTTATGAAACAGGCTTCAAAAAATCCCTGTCTCCTGTAGAAGCAGTGTGGAAATTAAATAATAGTGTGAAACACTCAGGATCTACTTCAATGAGCATCATAACACCAAGAAATAAAGTTCTATGGGAATTACTGGTTCATAGGAAAAAATTGGATGTTAGCTTCGCCCCACTGTAATTTAGAAAAAAAAAAAAAAATTGATCTTTTGGTGAAACAAATTTCTGGAAAAAAATTTTAAGCTCGAAGTGTTTTTCTGTTATAAAATCAAATCTTTGGATATGGATTTAATTTATAAGTATATACATATACGAGAGTACATTTCATATTTCATCACAAAAGACAGTATGTTCCATTTGAAAAATATAGAAAAAAAATCACAAAGTAATCAAAATGCTTTTAAAAGAGGGCTTTTTTCCTTCCTGCCTGCCTTCCTGCCTTCCTTTCTGCCTTCCTGCCTTCCTGCCTTCCTGCCTTCCTGCCTTCCTGCCTTCCTGCCTGCCAGCCTGCCTGCCTTTACTTGCTTTTCCTAATTTCTGTATGCTGAAAGTCTGCCATACAAAGTTTTTGTTTTGACAAAGAGTATTTTTTTATTGGAATATTTTCAACTGCTTCTACCCAGAAGGAAGTTAATAAATTTTCAGGGCAGTGCTTGTGTAGTGCCATAAATAAAGCTCAGGGCAAGAGACTGAACTCTAAGTGTTGAACAAATAGCTGCTTATTAATTTTAAAGCAACCATCTGCTTTAATGGAGCAAGATCCAGTGGAAAAAAAACTATGAACCTGTCTTTAATTCCTGTAAAGGACAGAACCATGTAAATATTGTGCAGAATTAATGATGGAATTTTCTTTTAAGAGCTTTTCTTCTCAACCTTAACATTTTTTTAATACAGATCTTCTGCATGAAGTGTACATGTGTATATATATATGTACATTTTTATATACACGATTACATTGTGAATCATCTGCCTACCCTGCCACAGAAGAGAAGCCTTCTCTTTCCACAGCCTTGTTCAGTGCAGCTGAGTCCCAATGCTACAAGGGCTACAGGCTTCCAGACTCTCTGAAAATGGTGATTCTATCTGAGACAGCAGAAAGGATGTGTAGTGTAGGCTGTTAAAGCCCTTTGTGTGTGTTATTCCTTAAGGAAGCAGAGAGATAAAGGAACCGGAGTCTCAAATCCACTAACTGAGTAATTCTGAAAACTACAGTGGTGTTCTTGCTCTGTCCCAGGGGCAAAGTGGCAGTGCGTTTCCCTTATGTAGCCAGCACTGGAGAGCAATAATATACACCATTTATACCTGTCTCCTCATGACACACTGTTCAACGGTGTGCAACAGAGACAAACTTCTCTTTTTCCCACTCCTCAGTGTAACTGTAGGAAAATTACAGTGGTCACACTGAAGTCAGACCTTAGGTACATGCCACCCAGTGTACTGCTTCTTACAGAGGTTTAGGGAAATAATTATAAGAAAAGAATAAGAGTGAACTGTTTTGAGAGTGCTGTCTTACCTGAGCTTTAGGGATATCCTGAGACAGGCTATGTGTCGGGCCAATGCATCTAATCATCACTGGTAGAAGCGTGAATGTGTGTGATGCTCTTTGGGATCTGTCATAGCTGTAGCATCCAGCCTTCTTGAGGGAGCAAATTCCACAATGTAACGATGCATTGTATGAGAAAGGACACACTTTGGTTTGAGCTTTTTGCCTCATTATGTAAAACATAAGGCTGGAAGAAACCAGCTGGGTGGTACAGGCATTTAGTGTCCTGCTATTGGAGGTGACTGATTGCAAGAGTGTTTTGGTATACCGGGATACATGGGAATTCAGTCTGGCGTGTCCCCACACACCACAGCCAGCAAAACACTTTCTAGTAAGGCTCTTTACTGCGTATCACCTTCAGATGGCTCTTTTTGAAGCTGAAGGGTCCTAATCTTTATCAGTGCTACTCCATATGTAAGCTTTCTCCCGCCCCCAATCATTCTTGTTAGCTTTATCTATACTTTTCACATTCTGCTTTATCCTTAGTGAAGAAGAGATTTAGAGTTTCATGTACTGTTCAAGAGACATCTGTACCTGGAATGTATATAGCCCTAATAATTCCCCAGTGCTATGTGGTACTCTGCTGATATTTTTAGTCAGCTGTCCAAAAATCTCTTTATTAAGTATGAAAAATCTTCTGGTTATATCTATGCCAGAGAATCAGAAGGTTCCCAATCAGTCACTGGGCATGATGTATGCCCTTGTCCTATGTACCTTCTCCTAGTCGTGACCCATGTAGACATGGGTTCCCAGGAGGGAGCTCCAGCCAAATTCTTACTTAAGACTGGCTGGACCCCACAACTACGTGGTGTGCCATGAAGCATACTCACTTTCTAGCCACAGCTTTCCAGCCTATCATTAAATGTAGCTATAAACATACAGATAGATGTGTCTTCATGTTTGCATGCATATATATACACACACACACACACATATATATAATTTGTAGCTTACCTAAAGAAGTGGGCTTATACCTTGTAATTGCCAATTCATCCGTTAGTTTCTTCTTGATAACTTTTAAATGTTTAAATTTATCAAGCACTACTGATTTGAGGCAGGGGCAGTGATCTCAGAAAAGTTATGCATTTTAAAACTACTGGTGGTTGACTGTGTGTGGACACTTAAATGGAACCTCTACTTCGACAGGCATTTTCGTTTTAAGCTGACATTAGCTGATGGTATCACTGAAAGCATTCCTTCCCTCCCTACATTTGAACTAGCAGTGAACCAGGCTGGGGAACAATGCCAACTAAAAAAAAAAAAAGGACAAAAAAATGGGCAAAAATACATCAGAGCTTACATGGGCACATTGAAGAGGGCAGTAGCAAGGAAGAAGGTCCTGCTTCTTCTAGTGGCTGGACCACCTGATGTTGTTCAGAAAGTCTGCTGAAGGAGAGCCCCAGGAAAGTGCTTCAGCCCAAACTTTGAAGTAAGCTGCTCGATTTCAGCTGCCGAGTGGCCAGTCAGCAGGGATATACCCTGTGGCTTCAGCTGCAGAGCTCTGGTGGTTTATGTCACAAACAGAAGATAGGATATGGGGTGTGAGGGAGGAGGTAGGAAATGGTTAGAGGAGAATATGGAGACATAGGACACAAATCTGTAGGAAACCAGGCTTTGCTAGCTCTGATGCTGTTGGAACAGCATGTCACCCATTTACTTAGGCCGTTGTACAACCAGAGATGTGTGGGGAAAGAAAACAGGCAAGAGAATTATTCCCCAATATACCCTATTTATCTGTTTTCGTACTACTCTGTTGTTTATCATAGCCTTTTACCAGTTTGTCTGGGACTGTATCAAATATATTCATCTGTAGTTCCCAAGATCACCCTTAGACTTCTTCGAAATAAATATGATCCCACATCAGCAAAGACATTTCCTGTCTTGGCTGGAACCAGATGTCTTTCATTCATTTCTATACTTAAGGAGGATTTCAGGGAATACATTGAGAAGGTTATTATTTTAAATCCAATGACCTTTAACAAACCTAATTTTACGATAAATGCAATAAAAGCAGATCCATAAAAAGTCAAAAAGATGTGTGTATGACAAGTCAGGAAAAGCAGTATGGCTTTGTATATTTACTAGTTAGATGTGTAATTGCAAAGCACATCATGATGCAGGAGACCTATCTGTATATTGTTTATAAGAGGCATTGTAGAAGAGAAAGTTAATAAAAGAGTTCAATTAAAACTGTGAGCAGCAGTAATGGTCTCAAAACAATGCATTTTGAGGAGTCCTATATGAATATTTTGCACATCATTCACCAAATGGTGGCTGTATCTTTTCATAAAGTGGTTTAATAAAATTTTCAATGTGTTTTACATTGCTTGAGTTTTGGTTTGGTTTGTTGTTCAGTTTTTTATTATTAGTAGTAGTAGTAGTATTAGTATTTATGTTTAGCTATTTCTAACAGCCTGTTATATTTAGGAGTGATGACATTTTTCCTGCCACTAAAATTAATCTTTTTGCAGCAAAAGAAATCTCTTAATCTCTTAGAAACTGTTTTCTTCTAGACTTAGATTACTATTTAAAATGGGAGGACTCTTCCACAATTCTTGCTGTATTGCTCTTTCTCTACTGCTTTGACACCGAACATCGCGCTTTGATGAAGTGGACGTAGATATCTGCATGCAATATTTTGGAAAAGCTGCATGGTTTGTGGGGCCTGTCCTTGGATGAATCAAATAGCTATCCCTGAAAATAGAGACAGCTCACTCCTGTTTCCCTGTGCTAAGCAAATTCTCTGTCTGACACATTTTTGTCATGAGCAAAGTCACGTTGATGTTAGTTGCTAACACAGTAGCTGATCTCAAGATGGCACATAGAAGGTGGGAAATTTCTTTTTTCAAAAATAGTGACAGCCTTATATTGATTTAATCAGGGTATCTTTGGTCTCTGTAATTATCATGCAGTGTGGGAAACTGGATCCATTAATGATCCAAGAGTTCTCAGGTACCCTTGACAAAGAAGAATTTGTTAAAGATTTTATGCCATGTTGCCGTATGATTTTTGAATGGACTTAATTTCACTAGAGTAAATGCAAGAAGGTTGAATTAGCAAAAAATTGTACATATGCCAAGATGAATGAAGAATTAATAGAGGCAGCTCATCATAGCCGACTATCTGAAAGACTGCATAATTTATGCTAACTTCTAATTTTCAGTAAATAGCACAGAATCCACATGAATTGAAGCACCAAGGTGAAACTGGGAAATGTCTCGCATTTAGACTGTTTTGCTGATCCCTGTACATCTCAAGCCTGACTGTGACATGTTTTAGGAGATCAGAGGGTCTTTCAGGACAGAAACACAGTAATAATGAAAGATGCTAATTACTTCAGTATGATCTGGATAAATCTTTCTTTGGAGTGTGATGCTGAGACTGAATTTTTAGCTGTAATGATAATGAGTGCAGCAAATGGCCGCTAGTGAGGAAATGCACAACTGGTTGTCCTGCATGCAGGTCCTGGTTCAAAGCAGTGTTGTCCAAAAGCTACATTGTACCAGTAAACAAAAGTAAACAAAAGTAAAACAAAACAAAACCAAAAGAAAACCAAAAGAAAATAAAACAAAAACCCTCAAACACCGTCATAGTGGTTTAATTTCCAAAACTAGCAATGAAAAAAGAAAAGAAATTAAAAGAGGGAGCAGAAAGATGTATATCTACAGATACTTTTTGTTTAAAAATGTCATCTTGTCCTCTTCTCCGAGGAAATGCAGATAACATCTTAAAAATATTCTGTTAAAGGAATGAAGAAAAAATAAAATCCAATGAAATCCAAGCCATTGAGTGAGGAGTGACTTAAAAGGTAAAAAGACTATTCAAGATAACTATATATCATTCCAGGAATGATATATTCTCATGCAAAGAATGAATCATTCATTATTCAAAGGCTGAATCATGTCTTCTCCAAACCAGGGACTATAGAAGAACAAAAAATATGGCAAATTAAATCTAAAAACGCAGCCAGGTTTGGGAAAAAAAAAAAAAAAAAAGAAGATTTAGAGTACTGACTTGCTTGAGAATTAATAAATAAATGCAATTTAATAAATAAATCCTTTGGAAACACATTATGTACAGGAAGCTTCCAAGAAGCTGTTGGCTGCAAGTCTAATAGATGGCCAAAGTGTAAATTGTGTGTTGTAGGTGTGCTTATAGACCACTTATCCTGGAGAAGACCAAATGAATGAATGAACTCTCGGCATTTGTGTTTGACACAGAGGAGCTGAAAAAGTTTGTTTTGCACAAAGGAAGCCGTCCTTATGGGAGATGGTTTAAAACTGTGTCATATTGAAATGTCTGTAGAAGAAAATTTGAACAGAACAACCAAAGGACTGCTTTCACAGGTAACCAAGGCACTACTGTATTCACCTTAGATCCCTAAAAGAATTCAAGGCTGAAATACTTGATCATTAATTGTTTAAAACTGCCAGAGGAATGTGAAAATGTGAGAGAAGTCTGGGCAAGATCTGTGGAACTGCAGAGAACAACATCTGGTGTCTGTGGGGGAAGGCTGGTGGAGGCGCTCATAAAGAGCAGAGGTGAAAGATGTGGTCAGACATTGGAACTCTATCAGTTTTCTAAATGAATCACAAACATAGAGGAGCTTGGGTAGGTATCGTGGGATTTCCAAAAAAGCTTTGTTAAATGCCCTCATCAAAAGCATTTAAAGAAGATATAGGATGATGATGGTCATCTGATAGATAAATAATGATTAAAAGATTAGAAGTTGGAATAAATTGCCAGTGTTCAGTTCTTCCAGTTTCTTAGTGTGGGAGGTCACAAGAAAGGATCTCTTTCACGGTCTGCATAAACATCCATCCATAAGTAACTTAGAAAAAGCGGAAATGACAAAACATACTTATGATGTGACAAAGCTTACTGATGATACTAAAGCTGCAGAAATTCAAGCTGACAGAGAAGATCTGCTGAAGGTTTTCATAGTACTGTGTGCATAGTGTCTGAGCATGGTGTCCTGCTCAGACACTATGAGGAGAGGAGGCTAATGAATGACATGGAACATGCTGCCCCTTATCAGCCCAGGAGAGAGTGCGTTGCACAGTGTAGACTCTTAAAATACTCTTCTGGAGAGGCATCATGACATGCTATGGATGTTTTCTTTTTAAAGAAATAAAAATGTGTAATGGTGTGGAAATTAACTGATTGTGAAAGATATCTGACGTTTTTTATACTAATCTGCGTTGACTTTGTGAAATCAGACAATGATTATGACCTTTGCAGAAGGGATCAAAAGAAGAGTGAGCATACAACAAGGAATTCCAGCTGGAAGGGCTGGCGGCAAAGGGGAGGGAAATTGAAGGGAGAGTGTTTGGTAGGTATAATATGAAGGTAGAAGAAATTTGACAGTTGCACAGCGTATTAGAGATTAAGACATGATAATGCTTTTAGGTGAAGGAAAATGGGAGGATGCATTTAGTTGGATAGGTTCAATATAAGATGTCTTTGCCTTAAAGACAGCCTGCTCCAGATTACAAAATCCTGTTTCTGAAAGAGTCTAATAAACGATGGCTGTTACCTCTGACTGTTTCATTTACTCATATTGAAGCACTTATTGGAGAATGTGGATGTGGTAAGAATTAGCATGTCTACGTATTAAGATTTTCTTCTTAACATCCACAATAAGGCTAGGGTGAATATTGCTATACACATTTTATAGATTATGAGTAACATTAAATTGGGGAGAGAGGCCAAGCATTTTAAATGATGAACAGGAGAGACACTCTTAATCTGTGAGGGGTGTAGGGGGCTGTTGCAGTTCAACTAGAAAAGAAAAAAATACTCAGACCCTCAGCTCCAGCATGTGGAGTGCTGTTTTCAACAACAGGATGAAGAAACTTGGTTCTCAAGAGCTTTTATAGAATATGCTAGCTCTGAAGTAGCTTGTAGATTAGGCAGCCTTGCAACTTAACTGATGAAATAAAGGAGATGCTGTTAATTGTTTCATCTATTAATAAAACTTTCCATTACTGCAAGAACACATTTTAATTTTTAACTGGATAGAGTAAGGTTAGATTTTCTCATTGAACGTGTGCAGGGGTGGAATTCAATGGCTCAGAAGTAGATGTCTGCGTCTGAGCTTGTCATTGGTGACCCCCTATAGAGCTGTTGAAGAGGTATGAGCCCTTTAGGGCATGCTATTTATTTCATCCTAAACTAGACATTTTCATTAGAGGAATCATGCTACCGTGTTTATTTCTCTGTTGACTCTACAGAATCCTGAAGTAATTATTTCATATCCTGCTTTCTATGTTGTAGATATCCAAAGTTACATCAAATTAATCTCATTCTGAGTTATCTCATACACACAAAGTGTCTGAGGTGTCCTATTCTTGGGAATGGCATATGAAGGAAGGGGAACTGGAAACTCGTAACAGGTTTTCATCCAGAGTGTGTGGAGGTGTCTTTTGAACAGGGCGTGTACTCTGCTGTGGTGGGTTGACCCTGGCTGGATGCCAGGTGCCCACTAAAGCTACTCTATCACTCCACCTTCTCAGCTGGACCGGGAAGAGAGAATATAATGAAAAGCTCGTGGATCAAGAAAAGGACAAGTACATCACTCACCAATTACCGTCATGGGCAAAACAGACTCAACTCGGGGAAAATTAATTTAATTTATTGCCAATCAGATCAGAGTAGGGTAATGAGAAAATAAAAACTAAATCTTAAAACACCTTTCCCCCACCTTTCCCTGCTTCCCAGGCTCAACTTCATTCTCGCTTTTCTCTACCTGCCCCCAGCAGCGCAAGGGGATGGGGAATGGAGGTTGCAGTCAGTTCATCACACTTTGTTTCTGCTGTTCCTTCTTCCTCAGGGAGAGGGCTTTTCACTCTTCCCCTGCTCCAGCATGGGGTCCTTTCCATGGTATACAGTCCTCCATGAACTTCTCCAATGTGAGTCTTTCCCATGGGGTTCAATTCTTCATGAACTGCTCCAGTGTGGGTCCTTTCCATGGGGTGCAATCCTTCAGGAACAGACCAGTCCAGTGTGGGTCCCTCTTAGTGTCATAAGTTGTGCCAGCAAACCTGCTTCAGTGTGGTCTTGTATCTCAGTGGATCTACAAGTCCTGCTAGGATTCTGCTCTAGTGAGAGTTTCCCACAGGGTCACAGCCTTCACCATGGTCTTCAACTGGTGCAGGGGAATATCAGCTTGATGCCTGGAGCACTTCCTTCCCCTCCTTCTTCACTGACCTTGGCATCTGCTGGTGGGTTCAAGCCTTGGCCTGTGGCAGGGCCATCTTGGAGCTGGCTGGCATTGGCTTTGTCGGACATAGAGGAGGTTTCTAGCAGCTTCTCACAGAAGCCAACCCTGTAGATCCCTGCTACCAACACCTTGCCATGCAAATCCAATACATCTACCTTCATTAAAAAGGCTGCTTAAGAAAATTTCTCTTGATAAGCAACAAAAGGAAAAGAATTTTTAGTTTTCAGAATTGTATCTTCTTTTCACACTCGCTCATCATACTAGTGTTGAGAAAGCTCAGACCAAAATTCAGATGTCTTGAGTTTAGGCACTGCTGCCCTATGGCTGTTTTCTTGTTGTCTGTCTGCAGGAACTCTTCACATTTTCTGTGAATGTATTAGTGAAAAACTGTCCACTGTGGATCCATCTCACCTCCCACATCACATTTTCACTCACTTTCTTATCTGGTGAAGGAAAGAGGTATTGTTATGTCAGCGAAAATAAGATACAGTTGGACCGTATTGTGTTATTCTCATGTTCAAAAATGGATTCATGCTGCTAAAGTAAAGTACCAGAGTAGAGTCTGTTTATAACATAGCTCTTTAGTTAAATTGATGTCTGAAAAGGAAAATTCTGGCATTGTTATTGCATGTATGGTGAACTTACAATCACTGGAAGTACAGGTAATTTTTTACATTTGTTCTCATTAATTACACGCTTACTTGTAGCTGCTCCCATGTCAGGATTTCATGGGGCCATTGAAAATTCTCTACACAAAAATTCACCTAGATATTTTTAATGTTTTTGTGCCTACACTTGAGATTTGCATCACATGGCACAGCTAATTTGTAGTTTAAATAAACATACAAGAGAACGAAAAGCTAATGTATTAGCTATTTTTCTTGTAGACATGGAAACCTTTATTGGTAGGTCAGTGAAATGGCATTTAGGAGGCTGAGGATAAAACTTGTTTTTTTTACAGGGTATTCTCTGACTTTTGATAAGTTACTTACAGAATGTTCGACAAAAAGTAGATGTAGATGGTGCAGTATCTATAAGTCTAGTGTAATATTTAGCCATTGAGATAGTTTCCTAGAGGAGAAATATATTTGCATGGAGAGTACTAGTGCAGATAATGGGATTTCTCAACAGGATGCCCAAATCACCAATCAATACAGGCTAAAAACACATTTGTTTGTTGTTTCTTTGGAGTTCATAGTGTATTTAGAACTGCTCGGTCCCTCACTCTAAGGTTTTAGAACACCTAGTATCACTGGGCTTTCGACAAAGGGGCCTCCTGTAACTATTGCAATGAAAATAACCAAAATGCTGCTAATAGTAAGTTAGTGAAGTCCAGACATCTGCTTTCATTTACTTTATCCTCAGAAAGTTTTAACATTAGATGATGAAGATGAGATATCTACTTCACATTGATATAGGGTATAGCACCACTTTCTTCACATTTCATGTCAGTTAAATGACTCCTCCATGCACTGGCTGTAAACCATTGATAACTTATCAGGGAGAGAAAACAAACCCAAAACTCCCACCCTCAACAAAAAGAAGCAGGGGAGTCTATACAGAGGAAACAACGTTTGCTTCAGATAGCTGTGGGATTAGAAGCACACTTACGCCCAGTGGTAGGGAAATAGAAATATGGTCCCTTCGGTTCTCCTCTTAATAACTGATAATGCAATAATAAATACATAACAGTAATAATAATATCAAAAATACAAGGCTGAGTGAAAATGAATGGTTTGAATAACTCAACTTCATTAGTGCAGCCTTAACCAGCGAGGTGCTAAGCACTCTATTCTCTCACCTGGTGCATCTCGGAGGTTCAAGACCCATTGATAGACACGTATTTCAAATGAACCATTCCATTCCAAAATACTGAGAACTTGAATAAAGTAATTATGCAAGCTGCTTGGAGATAGGCTTAATAGGAGGCATGTTAGCATGTTCAGTTTGGGCCATTTTTCTTCATTTTTACTTAATTGTTCTAAAAAACTATTCTACAATGTGCAGTAAATTGATAAAGGCAAGCAGAGCATTTGTTGCAGGGCATTAAGCAAAGCAGGGAGCTGTAAGCTTTTTGATCCACATATCTGGCTATACTGAAAAATGAGATAAAAATAAAGTAAAAGTAAAAGAATAGAAGTTATTAATGAATCAATCTTTTTTGAGAGGTGAATACCTTCATTTCCTCTTACAATAATTGGAGTCATAGCTCCACTGCACAGTACAACACTCATGTAAGAGGAAAAGGTGGGGGTTTTCATTTGAATATTATCGTGCAAATACAGTGTGCAGCATGGCCTGTATGAAAGTTATATTAGCTGTGGGTTGTTGAGTCCTATCATCTTCAGTTTGTTCACTCACAAAGTAAACTTTGATAGTAAGAGCAAGGACATACTGCATGTGCTTTTGGGTAAAAGCTAAAATATCTCATGACCCAAATGAGATAGAGTTCATATTGCGTATCAAAACTGAAAGCTACTTTAAAAAAAGCAGCAATGCCAGAAAGAATTGAGTTCTGTGATGACTGCTGAGAAAGAGGCATTAAAGAAAGGTGATTTGGATAATATAGCTAAAGAAGAAACAAGATTTTTTTTCTTCTATTAAATAAACAGGAGATCCAGTCTTGAATCAGATTAAAAATTATTGTAATGAAAATTTCAATTTTCAAATAAAAATCTAGTAATTTGAAAAATTTTAGTTCAATAATTTGAAATTTTTTGTTCCAGTCTGAGCTTTAATGTGTTTATTCCTCTAAATTAATTGACACTTGAAAGCAAAAAATTGGCTTGAATTGAAAAGAACCTTTTGTTTTACAGTTAATAAATAACATTTTGAGAATTTTGATCTGTTTCTCCCAGCATTTTTATAAAGCGGGAAATTTCTTGAAGCCAATTCTTTACTATGAACATAGAGGTTTCCACAAATCAGCAACTAAAGGCGAAAAAATGTTTCTTTGAAAACTGTCTTACTAACCATACCCCAAAGCGCACAGCATGGGCACAGGGAGATTCTTTGGCCCTCAGGAAGGGAAAGGAAGAAATTCTTTTCTCGCCATAAGCTAATACCTGTCCCAGGTGCTAGCCAATGAACTGTTTTTACTAGCCAACTTATACCAGAGTTTCTAATGCTGATAAAGTGGTATCAGCATAAGTTTAACGGGAAGTGAGGACAACTGGGGAAGCAGCTGTTTAGCCCACTAATGGTCACCATTGAATATCGCAAACAAAACCAATCCCTGCTCCTCAAAGTGCATAAAAGTAATTCACATCTATGCCATGCTTTTATATGGATAAATGTAAGGACTCCTCTAAGATACCTTGCATAGTTACTTTTTTTAGGATTTATCTGTCTAGCTGTTAAATGTTTATGTGCAAGAAAACACTTACCTTTAGTGCCAATTCTCTAGAAAACGCATTTCTCTTTCTACTTGTCTACTTAATCCTTCATTTTCCTTCAGAACTTCTCTCTCTCTCCCTAAACTAAGCTCAGCTTCATATGCCTGTTCTTTCTTCTGGCCTTCTTAAAGGGCTCAGTGTCTCTAGGTACCTCCTTCACCCAAGCAAAACCCTTCCGTTTATGGTATTGAAGGAGCTAATCCATCCCCAAATTTCTCTTTATTTTATTAAAATTTGGATCTCTTTTCAATTTTTTTTTTTTTATTATTTTTTTTGGCAAAGCTATTTCTATCCTGGAAATAATTGCTGTTTTGTAAACACCAAACCTAGCTATTGAAAATATTTTTGTTTGTTTACAAAGAATAACTGTGTTGATTTGATGTAGGAGTGGGCATTTGAAGGCTGTGTGAGACTGGAAGCGTAGCATATGCCACTGGTGACATTCTCTGTAGCCTTAAGGCTTCCTACAGTTCCCCCAGCAATGGAGACTTCGGCAAAGGCTGCAAAAATAAGTTTGGTTGCATAAGTCGCCCAGGATCGTAGAGGGATGAGACAGATTAATCTCTCTACATCCTTTCCTCTTCTTGTCCTATCATCTTCTGCGTGATATTAAGCAGAGACAGTGCCCTCGCAGGCATTTAACTCGTTACCCAGAGTCCTGCAAAGCATATGTGTGGAGCACCAGACAGATAATCAGCACAGTAGTAGATAATCATGTAATATTTAAAGTGAGCAAAAAAGGGACTTTTTTCTCTCTTACCTTTGGCATTTTTGTATTTATCTATATATCTTTATATATTCTTTAGGTTTTAAGTGTACTGTGCTTTGCATGTAATTACTGTACAAAATATAATCACTGAAAGCCTTTTGCAGATTTGTTCTGAACTATGAAATGGTTTATGCTATTTTATCAAAATCGAGTAAGAAAATAAAAGCAATTTTTTAAGAACCCCATATAGCAAACAATCCATGTGTGAAAGCTAATAAAAAGTTTTAATGCTTGGACTATCAGCTTCCATGGTATCACACACAGGTCTATTGTACAGAAGCCAGAACTGGAGTTTTCACTCAAGCATTAACTCAAATGGATATTAATCTCTTGGGTGGCATTTGGAAAGAAAGCTGAGGGGTGGAAGACAAGAACACAAGTGCACATATTGCATATCCACAGGGCAAACCACTACTATACTTATTAGACTTATACTCTTTGACCTTGTGCATAAATACGTGAAATGAGGCTTGAAATAAAAAAGAATGCAGGATGATTTGCAAGAGTTAAATGAAAAAGAAAGGCCTAAAGCAAAAACAAACAAACAAACAAAAAACACCAACCACCCCACAACACAAAAAAATCCCCCACAAATCAAAGAAAATAACCACAACCGAATATTTTCTGAATAAAATGAGCAACTGCATTGTTAAGTTGCCATTTGTTTCTGTAGTTCCAAAGGTAGACATAGTTGTTACGGTGAGTCCTGGGTGTACACAGGACACACTCATTTTCTGGATGGTAAGGCAAAGAAATGATTTGGATTCTGCTGTTTCATTAAGTGAGTCACAGGATATTTTTATAAGTCTTGCTATGTCGTTCTGGATTTCAGAAATAATTTGCACAAACAAGAAGTTGGTGGTTTTTACGTTCATGTAAATAAAGGACAATATTGAATTATACATTACCCTAGATACTTTGGAGTTAAGTATCCTTCAACAAATGTATGGCAGGGCAGTAGCGTGAAGATCTAGAAACACATCAGAGTTAATGGCATACGTTTCTTAGCCGATTTCTGGTGCTCATCAGAGTCTCTGGTTTGTTCTCCAGGTGTACAGACGAAGACTTACATGATCAATGCTCCTGTCTTTTTCCTGTCCTCACCTCTGTTTGCTGATGTTCGAAGGGGTTTGTGATGGCAAAGGTTTCCTTTCTCCCTTCTCTACCACAACTTTATTCCCCTTCTAAAAAATTCATCTTATGTTACACAACAAATGAACCATAGTGTTATATCAGATAAAATTTTAGCTTGCAAAAATTTAGAGTTTGGACCTGTGAAGCAGGTACACTTCTATTGACTTCTCTGGAGGAGATGCAGCCTGTTACTCTACCTATTCCAGAAGATCACAGTTAACTAATTTATGTCTTCTCCAAACCAGTGTTTGTATTTTTTAAAAAATACCAAGAAACTGATTGGAGTACAGCACCCTTCTCAATAGGAAATCGACACACTTTTCCTTTAGGCTCTTCTACTAATGCAAAGACTTTCATTTCCCAGCCCCAAACTCTTTTTGCCTGATGTCACAGATCCTAGACTGAGAGAATCCAGTCTCTTTTCACCTCTTAAGTAAGAAAGGAGTTAAGCTGGATGAAACAGAGCTTTTCCTCCACTGACCTGCCAAGGGCTGAGCAACTAAACTGCAGTAAGCTCCCAGATTTAAATTCAAATGTTTAGATAGTGTCAAGTCACAGAGAACTACTTTATAAAGACGTTGGCTCCTTTTAGGTAAACATGAGTAGTACTTAAAAAAACCAGCAACTCAGTATTTTCTTCAGAAGGTCTTCTTAATTCACCTGAATAGAGTTATAGATCTGAAAACAAACACTATCTGAAAAATTTCAGAAGTCTCAGTGAAAATTCAGACAGTTAAATTTCATATCACGCAGAGCTGTAGCCAGGAAATGTTATTTTCCCATCAAAGCATGACAAGTTCTGGGCGAAATCTGTACATTTCTGGGGTGTGACTGAAAATGTTGAACTTCCAATTTTTCACTGAAAAATAAAAATTATCCCTGCAGTGTCCTGTCATCTCCCGATGAGTTGGACAAATACCACTACAACACTGACTTTACATATGAGAAAAAGGAGAGGATACCTCACAGCCTCTCTAGCTCTAGGGTGTATAACAGTCCCCATTTTTCTCCATTTCAGATGCAAGTATTATTTGCACTGCTGAACAGAGTAGCTGGAGCTGAAGCACTGAACCCTGATCCTCATGGTGAACCCACTCCCGGGTGGTGCTGCAGATGAGTTCACCCCAAGTTAAATCTGCTCTACTGGGTGTTGTGGAGAGAGCTGGCTCTGCCACTCCTCCTAAGGGCTTGAAACTGGTCCCATTGCTTCCCCGTTTCGCAGTGTTGACCTACTGAAAGTGTGTGGAGCCTGAATGTGCCATCAGCACCCAGACACAGCTAGAGTGGAAGAAGGCTGCTACAGAGAGGGACTTGGTGGTGTGAGATCAGCCCGCAGTGGGAAGGGGTTGGTTGTTGATGAGGAAATCTACATCCCTCCGTTTGCCTGGGACACCCCTCTGGATCAGGGAGGGCACAACGTCTCTCTAGGTTGTCCTGAGTCATTAAAGGCTGTTTCCATTCTCACAACGAGAAAAGTTCTTACCTGGCAACAGAGCTTTTGTAGCTACCTAATTTTTAGTCCCTGTAAACTGATAAGCTTATGACAAGTATGGGGAAAAGCATTTGCCCCTCCAAAAGGATAGTCTACACTCTTCTCATTTCAACTTACTGATTCTTTATTTTGTTTTCCCTATATTTAACCCTGATCGTAGAGGATAAGAGGAGTGAAGAAATAGCCAATGGAAAAAGAAATGAGGGGAGAAAAGCTCCTAATGGAAAATAAAAGCAGTACATGCTTCATGTCAAAGACATTAAACCATAACATACCCAAAACCTGTAGTAAAACAGTACAAGCATTGTTCCTACAAGAGCAGAAAAATAAGATATTCAGCTACAGCCAGTGTTTTTTGTTAGAACATGTGGTGTGTATAATGTCTACACAAAAATAACATTACAGAATTATAATCATTATGTAAAATATGCAGACATGGCTTAGGAAGGTTAAATATTCTGAGTAGAAATCAAATCTCTTCAGATATTAGGGGGGAAAAGGGATTTTGCATACACTGTCTTGAAACTTGCGATACAATGACTGCAATTTGTTCACCACATGCAGTTTTGCATACAGAATAAGTACATTAAAAGAATTTTGAGTGCCCTGGTTGTAAGCAGCAAGCAAAACAGGATGAATGAAAAGTGAGATTCTAAGGCAATATTCTAATATATTACACCTATATGCAGTCAGGGAGAATTATATAATTGAAATTAAACAATATGAAGAAAGGAAGCAAGGAACTTTTGGAAAGATATTACATGCCAGCCTGACAGCTGAGCTTGGACAATGGAAGCTTAATATCAGAAAGCAAAATCTCAGAAGGACTTAATGCCTTTTTAAAAATAAAACGAAACAAAACCCCCAAAAGCAGAGGACAGAGGTCACGAAGAATGAGAAGTCAAGTAGGCTGTGCAGGAGCTTCTGAAAAGCACCTAACCTGCACTGTGAAGATCTCTGAGTACTACATTATGAGCAGTCAGAAGACCAGAAAGGAAAAAGAAAAACCAAACTAAACATATATAGCAGTTGTCAGGATACGTGAGAGCTGAAAGAGAACAGATCTGTTGACCATCCGTTCCAGCTCAGCTAAAGTTTCAGGTCACACCCATTGCCCATCGTTCCCAGACTGAAAAACTCTGTTGAACTAATGGAGGTGAGAAGTGGAAAGAAGATGTTGGCATTAGAGAAGACACAAAGACATTTTGGCAGGAACGCTTCTGATGTGATGAGTAACACCGAACTCAGTGGGAAGGAAGAATATACACTAGAAACAAGGCTCAGTCCCTGGCAGTAAAACCTGAAGAAATCAGCTAGTCAGAAGAGCGTTTTTGTTATGAGCTCAAAAGAAGGTGAGTACCCTACCCCAGCACTTTGAAGATATCTCAGTAAAATACAGTGTATCGAACCAAAAGTCTTAAAATACAACTTTGAAGCCGTTCTCAGTGCCCAGGAGTAAATAACATTAATATTCCCAGGACAGTTATAAAATGCTTCCACTACAACATTCACTAAAATTATGACAGAAGCACAGCTGGGAGACAGTATCAGATCTTGCATTCTCTTGTCTTTATGTAGACTTTGAAGGATGTGAAGGAATTTTTCTTGCCCTCCTTTCTGCATGCCCATGAGAAGCTTGGCAGGCTCAAGATCACAGAATCACAGAAACAGAATTGTTTTGGTTGGAAGAGACAACCTCTAAGATCATCAAGTCCAACTGTTAACCCAGCACTGCCAGGTCACCACTAAGCCACATCACTCAGGACCACATTTACACATCTTTTAAATACCTCCAGGGATGGGGACTCCACCACTTCCCTGGGCAGGCTGTCCCAATGCTTTATAACCCTTTCTGTAAAGAAATTTTTCCTAATATCCAACCTAAATCTCCCCCGGAGCAACTTAAGCCTATTTCCTCTTGTCCTGTTGCTTGTTACTTGGGAGAACAGACTGACCCTCAACTCACTACAACTTTCTTTCAGGTAGCTGTAGAGAGCAATAAGGTCTCCTCTGTCTCCTCTTCTCCAGACTAAAGAACCCCAGTTTCCTCAGATGCTCCTCAGAATACTTGTTCTCTAAACTCTTCACCAGCTTTGTTGCCCTTCTCTGGGTACTCTCCAGAACCTCAATGTCATTCTTGTAGTGAGGGCCCCAAAACCGGACACAGTATTTGAGATGGGACCTCACCAGTGCTGAGCACAGGGGGACAATCACTTCTCTACTCCTGCTGGCCACAGTATTGCTGATACAAGCCAGAATATTGTTGGCCTTCTTGGCCAACTGGGCACACTGCTGGCTCATATTCAGTGGGGTGTCGACCGACACCCCCAGGTTGTTTTCCGCTGGGCAGCTTTCCAGCCACTCTTCCCCAAGCCTGAATGTTGCAGAGGGTTGTTGTGACCAAGTGCAGGACCCTGCACTTGGTCTTATTGAATCTCATACTCCTGGCCTTGGACCATCAATCCAGCCTTTCCAGATCCCTCTGTAGATCCTCCCGACTTTCAAGCAGATCGACACACCCACCTAACTTGGTGTCATCTGCAAACTTACTGAGGGTGCACTCAATCCCCTCATCCAGACCATTGATAAAGATGTTAAGGAGAACAGGCCCTAATACTGAGTCCTGGGGAACACCACTTGTGGTCAGCCACCAACTGGATTTGACTCCATTCACCACCACTCTTTGGGCCTGGCCATCCAGCCAGTTTTTAACCCAGTGAAGAGTACACCCATCCAAGCCATGAGCATCTGCTCCATAACCTTCCCCAGCACTGAGGTCAGACTGACAGGCCTGTAGTTCCCCAGATCCTCCTTCCAGCCCTTCCTGTAGATGGGTGTCACATTTGCAAACCTCCAGTCAACTGGGACCTCTCTGGTTAGCCAGGACTGCTGATAAATGATGGAAAGTGGCTTGGTGATCACTTCTGCCAGTTCCCTCCATACCCTTGGGTGGATGCCACCCAGCTCCATGGCTTTGTGCTCACCTAAGTGGTGCAATAGGTTACTGACCATTTCCACTTGGATTATGGGAGCTTCATTCTACTCTCTGTGCCTGTCTCCCAGCTCAAGATGCTGGCCACTCAGAACAGCTGGTCTTACTATTGAAGACTGAGGCAAAGACGGCACTCAGTACCTCAGCTTTTTCCTCATCCTTGGTCAATATGCTTCCCCCCACATCCAGTAGAGGGTGATTCTCCTTGGCCCTCCTCTTGCTGTTAATATATTTAGAGAAATATTTTTCATTGTGTATTATGGTAGTGGCCAGATTAAGTTCTAGCTGGGCTTTAGCCCTTCTACTTTTCTCCCTGCACAGCCTCACAAAATCGTTGTAGTCTTCCTGAGTGACCTGCCCTTTCTTCCATAGGCCATAGACTTCCCTTTTCTTCCTGAGTTCCAGCCAAAGCTCTCTGTTCAGACAGGCCAGTCTTTTCCGCCAGCTCATCTTACAGCACACCAGGATGGCCTGCTCCTGAGCCTTAAAGCTTTCTCTCTTAAGGAATGTCCAGCCTCCCTGGACTGCTTTGCCCTTCAGGGTTGGCCCCCAAGGGACTGTGCCCACCAGTCTCCTAAACAGGACAAAGTCTGCCCTCCAGAAGTCCATGGTGGAAGTTATACTGACCCCTTCCATACTTCCTCAAGAACTGAAAACTCTACCATCTCATGATCACTATGTCCAAGATGGCCAAGACGGATCAAAGTATAGTAGTGATTATTTAAAGTTAGTATGATGTATGAGAAAAAATATGGAACAACCTGTTTTGCTATGCCTTGAGGTAACGGAAATGAGAACCTGTGCTATTTTCAGGTAGTCTGAGGCAACCCTAATTTGAAAAAGGAAAAAACCCCACTTTCAAGCATGCGCTAAAGTATTGATTCAGCAAAATACTGACACATGCCGAAGCCTTTTTCTTAATACAGGTAAAGTAAAACACATACTTCAAGTTAAGTTTAACAAAGATACTAGATGGAAACCTGAATACGCAAACAGAGCTGTGCAGGAGTGACAAACTCATTGCCAGTCAGCCTAGCACACTGGTCATCATAGCACGTCCTCGTAAATAAATAAGGATATGATGTATGATCCACTGAGAAGATGGTGTTTCTGTGGCATGTACTCACCACTATTTCTGGGAATGGCAGTATTTCCCTCTTTGAATCTTCCCCCTGCCTTTCCCTTTATAATAAAACTCCCTCAAGCAAAGGAGAAAGGCCCAGTAAACAGAACAAGATCAGGCGTTCAAAATAGCACAGCCACTACAAAGAAAGAGCCCAGAGCTACAGCAATGTTTCATGAGGCAAAGTAAAAATTACCCAGCAAATTTGGCAGCAGCAACAATGAACTGCTCTCTTGTTTCATAGCAATCACCCTTTGTTCTTAAATACCCCTCTGCAGAAAAATAAGCAACGCCCTTTCTCTTTTGATGATTTCTTTTCATGTAGACTGTCCATTACTAACACACTTTCCGAACATTTTGGGGGTTAAACTTTATATTTGCAATTCTTACACTCTGCAATTGTAGGCTGTGTAGAGAAATTCTTCTGTTCCTCTCTCATTTCACATATTGGCTTCGGTTTTATGTGATCAGTCTGAAGAGACACTTGCGGTGTTTCTGGCTGGCATAGTGGAAAATACCTTTTATGGCCTAATGCACCAACATGTACATAACCCTTTACCATTATGCTTCTTGTTTGTTACTTTTTATAGTTATTTGTATGATTATATAATTAGCTGACCTAGTTTATTATGTTTGTTCCGTCATTCGCTCCTGGATCAGAACAAGGTCATAAACAACAGTGAAAGAAAAGAAGCATTTATTTCCGTATAGAGTGGCTCTAAATCTTCCCTTTGATAGATTTTCGTAAAGAAGGTATAGTAGGAGAAAAGAAATTCCGATACGAGATTTAAGCATGAAATATTCTTCATCTGATGGAGAGTGGATATTTCCCCCCTTTCTTGAAAATTTTGACTTAAAACTAAGAAAGTGGTATTTTATTTCAAAATAATTCACACATTATTTGAGGCACTGGGGAAAGCTGAAAGCTCTTAAAAGCTCATGTGACCAAGGCATGTTAATGAAAAGCAATAGAAAATGCCAGTGTTTACTAACAGTCATTTAGCTGGCTCCATTCACACTTTACACCAAAAATAATTGTGATGGAAATTATACTGTAGATCTGAACATTTTTCCTTGTCATCTGGTACTCTGTTATTTTGATTATTTGCTGGTTTTGCCACTAGTAATTTCTTGTGTGTCTGCTCAGCATGCACTACTAGTTTGACCTGTAGGAACTATCACAGCATAAATGCCAGCCATAAAGAAGAACCTTTATAATGGACAATTAGGAAGTAATCTGTCCTCGAGGAAATTAGCTCCCCAATTTTCTATTAGTGGCAGATGCTACCAACTGATCTAGAAATGTTTTCATTCCTTCAGCTTAAGCAAATCACTTTCCCATTCTGCAGCATTTCCACTGTGTTTGAAGCTAACATTATAAAATTCAGCTCTTCTGGAAACAGAAGGCCTGTAAGAAATAATGCAAAATTATAATTTTACTGTATTTTTTGTATAGCAGTTTGTAAGATTATAGCAGTGCATCCATGGCAAGGTGTTTTATACCATTGAATTTTCTTCCCACAGAAAGAAAATCACATCTTACACGCTGCAGCTTCTTAGAATGATTGTTACAGATGTGAACCATTGAACTCTTACTAAAATTCTTCAGGAAGTTTATTTAAAGACCTTTTAACAGAGCACTTAAAGGACTGGAAATATTTCCGCATTAAGTGCTAAATATTATCTTTAGAAATCTCTTCTATGCAGAAAAATTTCAGTTGCCACTTTTAGCTAAGGACTGGCTAAATTTCCAGACCTACAGTTTTTTGAGAAGCGCACGCATTTATGAGGTTTAAGATTTAAGAGTGTAGTTCTGCTATGTACCTATAAGTGCTGGACATAGGTAGGCATACTATGTTTCATAACATCCTCTGTTCCATACATGTTTCATGGCCAAACACCTGTCTCCTGAAAAAGCAAACAAGATGAAATTCATTATGGAGCTACAAGGAACAAATTAACTTGTTTATAAAGACAGAGCACAGGGCACAGGTTTTTGGGGCTTCTTCATCTGCTATCAGTACTAACTCAAGCCCTTTCTTACATGCAAGCTAACGCTTTGAAGCTGGTACTGCTATCATTGTAGCTTCACCCCAGGAAGAAAACAGCAGTTAAAGCAAAAGCAAAACCAACATTTTAAAACTAAGTTAAGACCCAACCTCTGCCCTAAGCAGAAAAGAACCCCCAACTTTGTCACATGTTTTATCTATCACACCACATTGGAAAACCTTTGTTTAAAACTAAATTATTGTGTGAGAAAAGGGTTGCCTGGATTTAAATTTTCATGAGGAACTGCAAGAGATATTTTCTGAAGATGTCACGTGTTTACCTGTAGGCAGTAAATGATAAAAACATGATAGGAGTTATAAAGAGACTGGTGGGAGAACCTTCAGAAATACGCAGAAAAGCACAGAGATGCTGTGTTAGCCATTGTTGGCAATATAACACTTCTGCAGAGCTACTGTGACTGCTGTGTCAGCCTGTGCTACTCCACCTTAACAAATTCTTTGAAACCTTATATATATATAATTAAGCTATATTTTCATTTTAGCACCCTGGAGTCATCTACCGACCTATTAAACTTTAGGTTTGCAATAAAATATACAAACCTATTATGCATAGTATGAAGTAGAAACCAGGAATATAATATTACTGCCTTTGTTTGTTGCTTATTTAGATGCTAAACTCTTCTGACAGGCATTTTTCTTACTCTGTGAAGTATCTACTATCACTGGGTATCAAATCCATAGGAGACTAAAGAATAAATAATAGTAATACATAGACTTCAATTTCATTTGCCATGAGTTTTTAAGTTTATTCAGAGTAAATAGAAAGTATCCATGTAGTTTAAGAGGTTTACTAGAGATCAGCTACCAAAGAACACCATTTCCATAACCCATATATAAACAATTTGTAGCAGAGCACATGAAGTTATTGTTTCATTGAAGATGCATTCCAAAAGCTCGTCTTACCCATCTTATGTCCCAGTCCCTGCAGGTAAAAGAGGACGTCTGGAGGAAGAGAGACTCTTCCTAGGTTTAGGAGGATTGGTTTAGAGATGATTTAGGCAAGCTGGACACCCACAAAGCCTTTGGCCCTGACAGGGTGTGTGCTGAAGGAGCTCGACAATGTTATGGCTAAGCCACTCTCCATCATTTTTGAAAGGTCATGGAGAACAGGAGAGGTGCCTGAGGACTGGAGGAAAGCCAATGTTACTCCAGTCTTCAAAAAGAGAAAGGAGGACCCAGGAAATGACAGGCCAGTCAGCCTCACCTCCATCCCTGGAAAGGTGATGGAACAGCTCATTCTGGAACTCACCTCTAGGCATGTGGAGGTAAAGAAGGATATCAGGAGTAGTGAGCATGGATTCACCAAGAGGAAATTGTGCTTGACCAATCTGATAGGCTTCTATGATGGTGTGACTAGCTGGGTAGATGAGGGGAGAGCAGTCGATGTTGTCTACCTCAACTTCAGCAAGGCTTTTGACACTGTCTCCCATAACATTCTCATAGGGAAGCTTAGGAAGTGTGGGCTGGATGAGTGGACAGTGAGGTGGCTTGAGAACTAGCTGAACGACAAGAGCTCAGAGGGTTACCATCAGTAGCACAGAGGGTAGTTGGAGGCCTGTAGTTAGTGGTGCTCCCCCGGGGTCAGTACAGGGTCCAGTCTTGTTCAACATATTCATCAATGACCTGGAAGAAGGGATGGAGTGTATCCTTAACAAGTTTGCTGATGATACAAAACTGGGAGGAGTGGTTGACACACCAGAAGACTGTGCTGCCATTCAGCGAGACCTGGACAGTCTGGAAAGTTGGGCAGAGGGGAACCTAATGAAGTTCAACAAGGGCAAATATCAGGTCCTGTGCCTGGGGAGGAATCACCCCATGCACCAGTACAGGTTTGGGGTTGACCTGCTGGAAAGCAGCTCTGTGGAGAAGGTCCTGCAAGTCCTGGTGGGCTTCAGGTTAACCATGAGCCAGCAACGTGCCCTTCTGGCCAAGAAGTCCAATGGTACTCTTGGGTGCATTAAGAAGAGTGTGGCCACCAAGTTGAGGGAGGTTCCCCTTCCCCTCTACTCTGCCCTGGTGAGGCCACATCTGGAGCACTGTGTCCAGTTCTGGGCTCCCCAGTTCAAGAGAGACAAGGAACTACTGGAGAGAGTCCAGCGAAGTGCTACAAAGGTAACGAGGGGACTGGAGCATCTCTCTTATCAGGAAAGGCTGAGAGACCTGGGTTTGTTTATCCTGGAGAAGACTGAGAGGGGATCTGATCAATGCTTATAAATATCTAAAGGGTGGGTGTCATAGAATCATAGAATGCTTTGGTTTGGAAGGGACCTTCAAAGGTCATCTTGTCCAAGCCCCCCTGCAGTGATTAGGGACAATTGTCAAGAGGATGGTGCCAGTCTCTTTTCAGCGGTGCCTAGTGATAGGACAAGGGGCAATGGGAACAAACTGGAACAGATTGATATAGATTGTGGGTACAGTGAGAGGCAGATTCCTCACTGAAACGTGCCAAGTAAATAACAAGAAGGGGGGAGGGTGAAAGAGTTTTCTCTCTTGCAGAAAGAGTTGTAATTAAGTGCAAGAGATGCCTTTTAATCTAACAAAGTGACATTTTCATGCATAAAGAAGGAAAAAAACATTTCTCTGAATTGAGAGGGTGGTTAGTTAAGGAGGAAATAAGAGTTTCCAGAGGAAAGATTAAGCCTGTTCTTCTGGAAGTCTTCAAGAGAACATTGACATGTGGGCTATGGTATACAGTCCATCTAGGGAGAATCAGGACAGAGGGCTCATCTAAGATCTATCTGAGAGTGGGTTTTTTGGGGAAGTGCTGTTTCCTAGCAGTAACAGGCTGCTTCACTCAACGAAAGGCAAAAAGGATGAAAAAAGGCTAAAATCCAGATTTTTAGCATTTCAGAAAAGAAAGAGCAAGTCAGCTGAATACGCAAGAGCGACAGAGGTTTTTAGAAATAACCTTAGCATGAGTGAGTAAAGATGAGTTTTTCTTTTATTTATTCACCTACATGTTTTATAGACATCTGTAACTGTGCTATTTTGAATGAAATTAATAAAGTCTTTTATTTGTATTTTACCTTAGCCTGGTTTAAGGCTGGCTTAAGGCCGTAAGCACTGAAGGGCATAAGATCAAAGCATTCCTCCTCTTGGATGAATCATATATACACCAAAGTCTTGGGCCACTGACTCTACCTCCCAGTACATCTTCTTCTATACCCAGAGGGTAACAGAGCTGTCTGAGCTCAATGGGAATGTGTAGAGCCAGCACCACAACAGTGTAGGGAGATGGAAGTCTCTTCTAGTGGCTACTGGTGATAGTGGAGTCTAACATGCAGTGTGATATTGGAGTACTTTCCACAAGGGCCAAAGGGAGGGTATCACACTATGCTTTCACGCAATTTGAAGATTCAGAGCTTTAAAGCTTTGGTCAGCCAGGCTAGTCTAGGATGGGACAAAAGTTCACCTATCTGGTTTATTTGCACTATCAGGACAATTCTACTGTCACGGTTTTAGCTGCCTGATAGTCTAGCTGGTCTCTAGTTACCAGTTTAAATTTTTAGAGCATTTCTCAAAGAGGGACTTATGGAGCTACTACTGTAATACTTCCTAATAAAAATGGACAAAACAGGATGTAAAATGCTAAATTAAGTACACCTTTCATTTAGCTTCTTAAGTTGTGAGTCTACTGGCAGATAATATTTCATACTACCATGCTGTAGTGCAGTCGATACTAGTAAAACTGGTTTAGGAAAGCAAATTAAAGCAGTCAAAAGGAATTGAGCAAATGCATCTGAGGAGCTGTGAGCTCTTCTAACTGCATGAAATCTTCTCTTTCAGAAGGTACTGTTATTGGCAGCTTTGTCAGTTGTTTCCTTAGATGTATGTTGGAAAAAAACCTTTGCAAACCTAGGGTGTATCTGCATTGATCTCTGAGCCATATGTAATGTGTACTAGATGCAAGGGGAGAGAAAGGGGGAGTGGATGGAGCGTGGTGGCACTGCAAAAGCAGCATAGCAGTGTAACTCCTAAGCACAGAGCAACTTTTCATGGATAAAGCGATCTCTTTTATACCTGCAGTGATTAATGTGTTTAGTATATAAACAGTGGTTTTTTACACGCAGAAAACTTTGCAATTTTCCCAACAGTGGCAAACAATGGTTAAACATTAAAACCCTTTATTGCTGTTTACCTGCTCTCAGGACCAGCATATGTACTTTCCCTGATGTATATTAAAAGACATACTGGTATCAGACTCCATGGAAGCTTTTCTACACTAGGATTTCTATATACTGAAAGGTTTTAGTTCTGCCAGTCTGGATTTTTTTTCTTCCTTACTGTAGCTATTGCCACATGTTTTCTGAGAAGTATTTTCCACAGTACAGACTTTGTAAGCTTATGAGAATGAGCAAATATCAAATATGAACTTCAAGGATTAGTTAACTAGAGGCCTGAAACCCATGGAAAGTATTTAAGCTCGAAGAAGTCAGTGTTTCAAAATAGTTCGTGGCATCTCCCAAGAAGTGCGAATGACTGTAACTGATTGGAATATGCCATCTCCTACACTGGACACATGAATGAAAAAAATATAAAATAAAGCTGTGAACTATAGCATGGTGAGTCCTAACAGCCAGTGAAATGCAAGATAAAATCTTAATCCCACCTGAACTAAGGAAAAATATAATTTAGCTTTAACCCCCTTTATCCACCTTTGCATCTGTCCCTTTTGCTCCTTTGTAGAAGGATACACCGTCTTGAAGTGTTCCCTTAGGATCAGATCAATGGCTTGATTTAGAGGCATTTTAAAATAATTTCTGCTGCTGAGAAGATTCGCCTAAAACCACTGCCACTGTTGGACAATTAGTCAGACTTCTTTAGTCTTTCTTTAATTGTTATGGGATCTCATATGGCCAATGTCTTTAATGCACTGGGGTTAAATAGCTGATTTTTCTGCTTTAGCCTAGGCTTTGGGCTTACACTGTGCAGAAATTGTAATTGTGGAGTTTGTCCAGGGGGTTCTTCTACAGCTGTAAGCAGCAGTAAATACAACTGCATATAACCTTCTTAAAACAAATTATTGTTTAAAATTAGCAATATCTATAATGACTAACAAGTGAAAATGAATGTTAAAATCAATGCATTTATTCAAGTTACTTACTTGGTTAGTTAAGTCCCTTCTGTCCCAGGCTCTAAGCTGTAGGATTTGATTATTAGTCTCTTTCCTCTCCATGGCATTCTCTTCTTGATGTTTTCCTTCAACTATCTGTCATGGGTTAGGGCTGGGCCAGCTACTAGACAAATGACAGACACTCTCTATTAGCCCCCCACACCCTTCCCAAAGAGGGGAAAGAGAAAAAGAGCGAGGGAGAGAGACTTATGGATTGGAAAAGAAAACTAAAACTGCTTTAATGAAAACTACAATAATAAAATGAAATATATACAAATATATACAATACCAGTACCGAACCCAACCCCTCCTGATGGCAACCATGTCACCGTCACCACTGATGCTGTGGGCAGACCCTGGGAAGGGCCCAGGCTGGGCTCAGCAGCAGATGGGAATTGGATTCAGGAGCTGGCTTCCAGAACTGGATTCAGGAATGCACAGCTTGGGATCAAAGGCAGAATGGACAGCGTCGTCCTCAGACACTGGCCATTGAAGAATAGAGAGCAGTAGAGAGGAAGACCCTCAGCTTTATACCGAGTATGACGTCTATGGGATGGAACACCTTGTTGGTCAGTTCAGGGTCACCTGTCCTGTCCGCTCCTCCCCGCAGGTGCAGCCTCTCACTTACTGCACCCCCACCATGGTACACGGGATTTAGCAGTGACCTTGGTCTGCACAGGAACAAGTATAAGCAAAAGCCTTTCTGCATACCAGTCCCTGCTGTCACTTCTCAAAGCCGACACTGTCTGCAAAAATAAGCCATTAACTTCAGAAAGTGTGGTTAGTTAGAAGAGACTGAACTGAAAAGTAAAATCACTGAACACGATTAGTTCTGTTCTAACCCAAACCAGAATACTATCTGGTATCACCAAGAAAATATATGGTACATTAAACTTTCCTGGAGTTGTAACCTCCAGATCAATCTGGGATGCTGAAGCACTCTTGGGAATTATTGAGCATATCCAAGGATAAACATAATCAGACCATCACAAACAAATGACTCCTGCATGGTCTTCTTAGGGTGCATTTTTCAACAGCTACAGCTGAATTTACCCAACAGATGCATAATAGGAAGCAGCACCAATTACCTGCTCAAGAAAAATTCTGGATTTTTTAGGAGCAGTTCCAGCTCTTATCCCATCTTATTTATGAGTAGGAGATTGATTCACTCTGCTTTTCTATGAAAAATCAATTTGATGTACAATATTTTCCACATATTGTATTCCAATATTTTTAGAGGAAAGCTTCATGAGTCTCTTATGCATTATTTGGCTGTCTTACATCTTCTTATTATTAGTAGTACAGCAGTTTTAGGAGCAAGAGTTCATAGGAAATTCCCTATCAACTACTTTTCACAGAATCATAGAATAATTTTGGTTGGAAGAGACAACCTCTAAGATCATCAAGTTCAACTGTTAACCCAGCACTGCCAGGGTCCCTAAATCATGTCCCTCAGCACCACACCTACACATCTTTTAAACACTTCCAGGGATGGGGACTCCACCCCCTCCCTGGGCAGCCAGTTCCAATGCTTTACGACCCTCTCTGTAAACAAATTTTTCCACATATCCAGGCTGAACCATCCCTGGAGCAACTTGAGGACATTTTCTCTTGTCCTATTACTTGTTACTTGGGAGAAGAGACCAACACCCACCCCACTACAACCTCCTTTCAGGTGGTTGTAGAGAGTGACAAGGTCCCCACCCGAGCATCCTTTTCTCCAGACTAATCAACCCTAAGTCCCTCAGCTGCTCCTCATAGGATTTGTGCTCTAGATCCTTCACCAGCTTCATTACCCTTCTCTGGACACGATCCAGCACCTCAATGTCCTTCTTGTGGTGAGGACCCCAAAAGTGCACGCGGTATTCAAGATGTGGCCTCATCATTGCGGAGTACAGGGGGACAATCACTTCTCTCCTCCTGCTGGCCACACTATTGCTGATACAAGCCAGGATGCCATTGGTCTTCTTGGCCACCTGGGCACACTGCTGGCTCATATTCAGCCGGCTGTCAGCCAACACCCCCAGGTCCTTCTCTGCTGGGCAGCTTTCCAGCCACTCCCTCCCAAGCCTGTAGCATTGCAGGGGGTTGTTGTGACTTTTAAATGACAGGAAAAAACCCCTAATGGTAGGAGGTAAATAGGGCTAAAACCTGGGATATTGGTCAAAGACAGAATACAGGAAACTACTGGTCCCCCGAGGGGCAGCCAAGGACTAGGAAGGTTAGAGGTGCGTGAAGGAATATGACTATTTCATTCTACACCTCAAATCCCTTAAAAATTCTTATCTCAAGATTGGGGGAAAAACCCCATTTAATTAGATGTTCTTAAAGCTTGTTGCTGTGTTTGATCAGTGCAACCGTATTCTTTTAGTGTTGGCCCTTGTGCTATTTTCACATTTCCCTGAGATCTTCCCCACTCTCCTCCCAGGATACCTTGTTTGTAGTCTAGTCTGAACTTAGCCAGCTGATCAGGTCCTGCAAGTTCAGGGTGAGTTATGCCAACATGCAGTCAGGTTCCAGCAGCACCGGATTGTTCTGTGTTTTTCAAGAGTGTTTTACAACTCGGCTGATTTGATTCAAGGAACTAACCTGCATGTAGATAACTTGAGCTAACACTGAGGGTAAGATAAGTGCTAAGTAGACCTTTTGCAATAAGATGTGCCGCTCCTTAATGAGTAAGAACAAAAAGGCTGCTTGAGGTGGGCCAAAGGAGCCACAATTACCTCTGCACCTGCAAAGATTGTGAGCTGACTGCTAGAATTTCATTTCAAAGCCAACCTGTCAGGTAAACTAACCCCCAAAAAATGCAGTGACATGTGCTTTGCAAGAATCACATTAGCATAGACACAGTCAATACAAATACAGTCAGCTGAATGCGTAGAATCGACCGTGGGTAGAAATAAACTGTGTGTAGGTGTCTATGGACGCACGTGTGTGAACAAACACACAGGTACAAACTTACCTATTGCACAGTGTATATATCTTCTGTGTAACCATCTCCAGCTGAAGAATTGCGTTTACCTCACTGTAAAGACACAGTGAATTGACCCAGTGTGCAGGTGTTTTGCTTCACTGGGACAATTAGCCATATTGGTGAGACTGTCAGGCTTTAAAAGACCTTCTGGAAGTGTGTAGGGAAGAGAGTTGTTTAGGAAAGATGCTGTGCTGGCTGATAGGTGTGGAGCATGGGACTTTTGGATGGTGAGAGCCATCCGTCTGGTTCATCCCTGCCCTTTCAGGAGATATATCCATCATTCTACGAGTCCCTAGATGCTCGTCAGTTCCAGGCTCTGATGCTTGTTGCTGCAACTACTTCCCTTGGCAGCCTATTTTATTCTCTAATAACTCTGTGAACTGAAAGGGCTCTTCCTAGTCTTCAGTACATAATAGTTATGGACAAACCAGCTCAGTTAAGAAAGAACTAGCCAGGAGCCTTGTTCATCTTTAGATGCCAGGGCAAAATCTTTTAGGTTTAAAGAAGATTTAGGGAGGTCTCACCTTCTTTTACATTACCCCATTTTTGTGCCGCCCCTTTTGGGGTGTGCAGATGAGTAGGCTGTTCTTGTTCATGGAATATAGAACCTTTATCATAAGGTGGGAATATGTTTCTGATATAAAGATCACTGAAAGAGACTCTCCGTTCCTCTGCTCTGCCTCTGAAGTCTGCTGACTTTTCTAAAATTGTGTTGATGGGGAGGAGATACGAACTTTTGCAATCTGACAGTACATAGGATGACAGCAACACAAATTATTCTCATAGAGATAAGTTCCAAGAAGGCCAAGAGAACTACTAATATGAAATAATTTCATTGCATGTCCCTTTCTAGAACTGATTTATTACACATATAAAAGTATTATGATCTTTCCTCCCATTATTTCAAAGTGAAATGCTTAAAGGGCTAATAAAATCAGTATTTAGCACACTTTTTATTTTGTAGTTCAAAACTTCAAGCTTGGCATAAAACCCATTACCTCTAGGGAGTGAAAATGGCCTTACCCAGCAGCTTCAAATACAATTATCATCTGAGTCATTCTTTCTTTTACTCCTTGCAAAATATCTAACTGAGGTAAAACTTCTTTTGGCTGATAGACAAAAGGAAATTGCAGCTGTCCAGAGTTCAAAAGAGTTGTAATAAATCTTAAATTATGACAAAACCATACTGTTTGTTATTAAAGCCTCAACATTTCACAAATTAAACAACTACATGTTTCTCTGCATGTTTAATACTGCTTGTGTTTTCCTGGGCACGTGTATTTCTACAATATAAAGTGCATTTCCCTATCTCTGCATACAAAATTGTTTTATTCACATCTCCTTATACACTTATACCATGATTTTTTGTGAGACTATTTACAGTAGATGAGAACTGGGTTCATTGAAATTATTCACTAGGGCAGTAGACAATGTTAAATACTTAGAACTGTTCATGTATTCATGAGTATTCTCACCATTTGTTAGTAATTTGCTGACCATATCATGGAAGAAGTTGCTCCATAGGCAGAATATACTTTATTGACTACCTTGGGTGAAAAGTAGACCAAGAACATTTAAGCCACTACATGCAAAGAATGAAACAAGGATTTGCTGGTGGTAATGCAATATTTATTTTTAATTGAACAAGTGCACTGGGGTTTCACTGTTGAATAGGATCTGAGGATTAAGAAGTTGTTGGTCACATTTCATGTAAGGATACATTGGCAATTATGTCCATTCAAAAAATTTCTTTCATGTTTTGAATGATTGTTATGACCTATAAAACAAGTGGATTAAGGGGACCTAGTTCCCTGTACTTTGAATTTAGCTTTTGATCACATTTTCAGCAGTTTTTAAATGGTGGAGGCTGCCAACCCCCCTGACTGCTTGCAGCTGCTCCAGCAGTTGTTGTGCCCTTGTGGGCAGAAGGTTGTGGAAACTGCAGGACCAGTAACCCGGCAAGCTCAGGGTGCACTCTCCCGCCTACCAGTATTGAACTTTATAAGAGTATTTTCAAACAACAGTCAAGCAAGTAGCTATTTAACTATCTGCCTAGAGGCTAAATTGCTTTCTCTTGCCACTTTGATATCAGCAGGTACCTCAATGTGTGACGGACTGATATAATACCTAAAATTTTGAATTTAGAGCTCAGCATGTTTTAATTATCTGTAAGAGCACACTCTGTGCTTTGGATTCAAATACATGTTGTGTTAATTGGCTCTTCACAGCTGGGAAAACAATATTTATCTTCAAGTATGTCCACTAAATGTTGGTATCTTTTGATTTTATTGGCATTCCCTTTATCCTTGTATGGATGGAGGAGTATGGTGTTGTGCTCTGCTGAATGCTGTAGCGTACTCTTTGTGTCACTTACACGTGTCACCTTCTCTAAGGTTGTCTTTTCCCTGACTATTTGTCTTTCAGCTGAAGTAATGGTCCCAGTCTTAGGAGTTTTTCTTGAAAGTGGCATCTTTTCCCATAGTATGTGTCTATGGTCACACTCATCACCCACCCCTGAGCCCCCGAGTTTCTGCTGTATATTTCTGTATGTAGGATGACCAGAACTAAATGCAGTGTTCAAGATGAGAACCTGTTATCGATTTGTAACTTTACTTCTTCCTATTCCTGTATCTTACTTTACTCTTTGTTTAAAAATAAAAAATAATAATAATGTAAAAAAATCTTTGCTGTCCCTTAAGCCCCCTTAAGTCTAATTCAAAGCCTACTAAATTCTTCAGGGATCTACCCTCTCAACTTCCTCCCCACCGAAGTTTTAAATTTTAAAAGAAAATCTTTTTTGTTTTCACCAGAGAAACCAACATTTAATTTTTTACTTTCAGCACCTTTTTGGAGATTTTGCTGGATAAATAAATTGCCCTACTTTGAAATTTAACATTATTCTTTAGATACTAAACTAATACTTGGCACTTTAGTTGAATGTGTATTTTTTATATATATATGCAGTTTAAAAGTTTTTAGAATTATTTATTTTAAAATTACTATGTCTTTTTCTCACAGACAATCCTGTTTTGGTGGAGTTTTTCAATATTCTCAGTAAGTTTTTTCCTACTCATTTTTGAGTAGGGTTTTTGGGGGGGTTAATTTGGGGGCTTTTGTCTCTGTTGTTTGGTTTTTTAATTTCCAGTCCATAAGCCTTTGCATTTCACCCTTATGGTTCTGTATTGGTATAAAATAAACTAGAATTTTTAACAAAAGCTGGTCCTGAAGAAAAAATATCTAGGTGTGTTGCAAAATTAAGCATTGTTACCTTGCTTCCATCTCACTTTAAAGCAAAGTCAATAACAGGGGATACCAGTACACACTTAATACTGAAACACTGTCTTGAGGCATCATTCCAGTGATCTTACCAGATACTCTACTACACACCCTCAATGCTAAAAATGTCTTACTCCTCTCATGGATATCAATCAATAATAATAGAAATGAAACAGTTTAATCTTGGTAAACAAACACATACATAAGATACTTAGTTTTGGGGGATGTTGTGGAAAAATTATGGGTTTGATTTAGCTGCCTTGTTACTTTATTCATGTGCCAGAATATGGTTATCAACATCCCAGAAGTTTCTTGACTACTAGGGACCGTCAAACCTTACATCCTGCCTTAATGTGTGAGACTACAGTCTAAAGAAAGATAAAAACATCTATAATTCATTTGACCAACTGTACATACCTATTTTATGATTTAAAAAGAAATTAGTTCTTGATCCCAGCAGCAAAAAGTTGATTTTGTGAAGCATGAGATTTGATCAGTTTTATCTAAGCTCATGTGACAGTGTTATTATTGGACAAAACAGTACTCCTTACAAACATATCTGCAGCGCTGAATTTTGTGGGATGACTGCTTCCAGCAGGCTGTAACCCTAAGCTGCCTTCTCTTAACTCATCCTTTATATTTCTAGCAAGATGATAGCCTGGTCTGCCCATCCCAGCAAAGACACTTCTTAAACATATAACTTTTGAAGAGGTTCTGCATGAAATATTCTGCTCTTCTCAAGCGTACTGACTCTGCTTTGGGCAAGATTTCCCAAGTTGCCACTGTTAGTATGAGCCTTTAGGGTGTCAGTTACAGACTCAGGGACTCAACTGTGAGTCAGAGTCCAACACTATTGTAGGCAATGAAGGTCTAGTCAATATAGCAAATAGGCTATGGAGAGCTATTTACTGCATGGTGCAGAAGACGCTTGTGTCTGGCCGACTGAACAGACCTTAGCTGGTTCTTTTGACTGGATCTCCATTGATTACAAGAACTTAGATACTAGGGCAATGTGAAGGCTTGTAAGTTTTAGATTCATATTTGGATCTCTGAACTGGCAACTGAGTCCCATCTTGATATCCCTTTGTCACTTCTACCTCTTCAGCTGTGCGTAAAAATGAGGGCTAGCTGAGAAATGGAAACCTACCTTGAAATACTGCAAGACCCATGGCTGGTCCCTGTTCTGTTGGTTTTTTACAGAAACATGCTGGAGGGTTTAAAGTCTTTTGCTCTTTCTCAGCATCTTCTTCTCTCATTTCCTGGTTCACTAAGACTATGTCAGCAGGCACATGTGAATCTCAGCCGGATTCCTACCCTTGAGACCAGGATCACCAGTCTCAGGTTGTAGTCTCCACCGAAGTGGGAATTCCTGGTCCAGAAGGAGCAGCCTCCTGCAGCAGCTGACGGTACCCCAGGGCTACTTACAGCACCTTTGGCTGTGCGAGCACAACGGATTCAGTCTTCTTCGCATGACCTTCACTGATTCAATAAGGCCTTTTCAAAGCCAGAAGTCCAACTCATCTTAGACACTGCTAAATGATATGCATGGCACTGTGTTTGGCCACGTACAGCTTTCCAGTTCAAATGCTCAGATAAACTCTCTTCATGTGGGTTGACTGCAAGCAACCATCAGCTTTCAGCCCAAACCTCAGACTTACACTTTCTGGATATGGAGCAAGTTGCTTGAACTACTATGCCACTAGGTCCCTACAGAGCTATGTAGAAATAAAACAATAGTATACGAAGGGGAGTATTTCTTTCAAAATGCATTGCCTTAATCACTGTTTCATTTGATAGAATAAATAACATTGGGAGAAACAAAATTGTGTAAGAATGAGTGAGCTAGGGATACAGAATGCTGGAGACATAAATTTTCCATGAACACAACTCATCAAAAATGGAGCACTAGTGTAAAAGGTTTCCTACCCAAACTAGGGAAACAGCAGTCCGCAGGCAGTGTTCAGTGGACTGCCTGACAGAAATACATTACTATTTCCATGACCACATTTCTACTAAAGATTAAATGTAACAGTTTCCAAACGTCATGAAATGCTAAGTTATTTTTTACTGTTAATGAGCCTGTTGTAGCCTCAGAGCTGAGAGAGTGCATTCTTGCCAGACTTCCTCATTACGTTTTCAGTAATAACTGATATTCCCAGTGCAATTTCCCTTCTGAAAACTCCTCCCAAGTCACTTGGTTCGTGATGCTATTGTAAAAAGAAGGCATTAGAATGTGTAAATTGGTGTCTAATCATGGCTAAGCTTAACAGTACAACTGGGATGGCAGCCACAACAGAAATGTCTGGATTTGAATTAAATATTTTAGGGGGCTTTATATGGCGTGTATACTGTGATAGAGACATCCAGATTAAGCATCCAAAAAGCTGGGGAGGAACCATGGTTACATTTCATTCCCTGACTTAGACATGGCCTTTTTTTATATAAAACCAAGGAAATCTGTTAAAGAATTGCTCCTCTAGAATTGCTGTTTTGTATCTAACTCTTTGCCTGAGGTCTGTATACCTCCAAAGCACTGCAAGTCATGAGGAACTCCAAAATTAATTGGAGAAATTAGTTGGTAGCCTTTGCTAGCAATAGTGAGGCTACTCAGGAGTCAAGCTCTATATTTAGATCTTTGGACTTGAAAGTAGTTTTAACTACTGAGTCGTCTGTCCTTCTTACTTCTTCAGACCATTACAATAATAAGATGTTTTCTGTTTGGAAAAAGCTGAAGTCTGCCAGACATAGAAACCATACCTTGAATATAACCAAAGGGAAGCCAAATTGTGCCTTTAGTATTGAGAGTTCAGAACATGATGATGAAAAATTTTGTGCTGGTGAGCAGGGATGAAACGCAGGAAAATTAGAAGAATTTTTGGGTAGAACCAGAAAGCCTTTATTAGCTCTTAGGAAATTTCCGCGTTGGTTTAATGGCTGAACACTTTTAGGGGAATGCATGTATTGATCCTTTTTCTGGTCTCTGCAATGCCCTCTACTGTAATTACTTCCCTTTATGTCTAACAGAGCTTGAAAGGCAGATCCAAAATGGAGCTCAGGGTCTTGTATCTGAGCTGGGGTCTATGCTGTTGGAAAACAAAACAAAAAACCTCCCAAATATGACCAAATTTAGCTTAAACGAACAGCTCTCTCGTGAATATTTTTTTAAAGTCTTTGCATAAATCATCTTTTTGTTTAATATAATGTCATTTGTTACAAATAAGTGAAATTCTTTGAACAGTGCTGTCTTTAGCAGGGAATAGACACTGATAATGAGGCACAAAATTACATGAGTGCCCAAAATATTGATTCATTAGCTGTCCTTTAAACTTGCTTATAACAGTAGTGGGTTGTCTGTAGCCAAATGCCTCACATGCATTATCAGAATTAAGGAGCTTTCTTAGATCTTCTTAATAGCACAAAAAATTAAAATCTGGTTCTTAAGAAAGCCCCAGGTTCCTAACATGAGTCTCATAGTTGTACATGTGTGATGATTTGGCAAATCTGTGTATAATCTAGGAATTTGCCTGATACTACAAATCAACTCAAAAAAAAATATAATGAACTTTCTTAATGGATATAAATTCACCATTCTTTGAACAACTTTTGGGTTAAAAATCAATTGTAAAACCTTAATGACTGAAGAAAAACTCATCAGGCAAGCTGAAGCCTACAAAAAAAAGCCTTCTTGAAAAATCTTTGTGCAGGGTGTGGTGGCTTGGGAGCGGCAAATTCCCAGACACAGCAAAATGAAGCCATATGTGAGTTAGGTGAAATACAAACCTGGAAAGACACAGAGTCAGCTCTGAGGCGGAGAAAGAATTAGGTGGGTATGCTTTCACAGGGAAATCTGAAGCTCGAATTTACATTAAGGATGAAGTAAAGTTAGACTAAATAGCTGACCTAAGGAGTTTTGCAATTTTGTATAGAAGTCCTGAGCCTCAGGAGAAAGAGCCTGGGAGCTAGAGAACCAAAAGAGCACTCCAGTGCAATAGGAGGAAGGCCTCTAGGAAATTGTGGTTAGGGGCATGTGTAGTGCCTATATGTTTAAGAAGCAGCAAGACCCAGCTCAACCTGCAATAAGTTTGTGCATTTGCTTTCACCTGTATGCCACTGAAAATATTGGATGAGAAGGTCTGAATACCCATGCACGGCATCCTGGCTAATTCCCTTAGCACCTGGGGAACACTGAAAGAAGAATTTGTGAGGTTCGTACTAGTGTCTAAAGCTGCTAGGTGGGACTGATGGTGCCAGATAGGGAGAGGGGGTGGTTTGAAAGAGACCGTGTTCCCTTGAGAATCCTGCAGTTTGGGGGTCAGGCACAGGCAGAAGGAATGAGTTGGTGTCATGGATTAACTCCAGCCAGCAGCTAAACACCATGCAGCTGCTTACTCACTTGTCCACCCTCCCAGTGGGATGGGGAGGAGAATTGAAAATAAGAAGTAAAACTCATGGGTTGAGATAAGAATGGTTTAATAACTAAACTAAAATAAAAGATAATAATAACAAATTATTATTATTATATTATAATAATAATATATATTAATAATAATAATAATAATAATGCAAAGGAATATAACAGAAAAAAGAGAAAAGAAATAAAACGCAAGAAAAGACAAGTCACCACCCACTGACCAATGCCCAAGCAGCGATTCACTCCCTCCCCGACCAACTCCCCCCAGTTTATATACTGAGCATGACGTTCTATGGTATGGAATATCCCTTTGGCTAGTTCGGGTCAGCTGTCCTGGCCATGCTCCCTCCCAGCTTCCTGTGCCCCTCCTTGCTGGCAGAGCATGGGAAACTGAAAAATCCTTAACTTCGGATAAGCGCTACTTGGCAACAACTGAAACATCAGTGTGTTATCAACATTATTCTTACCCTAAATCCAAACCACAGCGCTGTACCAGCTGCTAGGGAGAAAATTAACCCTATCCCAGCCAAAACCAGGACAGCTCTGGGAGACCCTGCCAGCAGTACCACACCCTGGGCTGGAGGATAGCATCCATCCTGCTACCACTGCGATATAGGCAGGAAGTGTGGAGACCTGATACAGGGGAAATCCTAAAGAGAAAGACCCACAAACATAAGGAATGTTTAAGATACAATCGTGGTCTGAGCAATACCAGCTCTGTACTGTAACCACACGTGTGTGTGATACCTAGGGTGGCCTCAGCCCTTGGCCCTACATCTGTGGGAAAGATGCTCAAAAGCACAGCTGAGAAGGCAGCCACAGCATAATGCAACAGCAGGTAAATGTAGAAGTAACCATATGGCAACTGTCTCTATGCAAGTCACATTTTCCACACTGCTGGAGATTTTAGATTCAAGACTCCCACTGACTCTAAAGAGAAATAAATGGACCTTGTTTTGTTTTCTGCAAACACTGCATTTTCCAGCCATTTCATGAGACAGGCCAGCAGCCTCCTTCAGGCTTATATCTCTTACACAGGTGATTTTCCACAAACAGGGTTGTGAGATGTGAATGGATGTAAAGCGGACCTTGGGCTTTTGCAACAACAGCTGTAACCATGGAGGTCTAGTTGGTGCCCCCTTATTAGGCCCTCAAATAGTTTTAATGAGCATAATTAGATACTATAATTTATAAGAGCTGCTGAACTGTTCAAGTCTACATCGGCAAGAAACACTGGGTTCTGGGGTGTTTGCACTGAGTAGCCTCCTAGGAAAAAATGTTTTAAGTAATTTGCAGGGCAGGCTGTTGTTCTTAGAGGAGATGATAAGGAAATGAATATTCCTGTTTTAGAGAAATGAGCAATAATATCCATTTCAGTAGACTCCTGAAAAAGCAGGCATGTGAACAGACTAACATTTTAAGATGGCTATGATAATTTAGGACCAGGTTTTCTTGAAGTGGTTTGTTCTTCTAAATGTCACCATGCTGATACTGAGGATGCTAGACACTGTCAAACAAATATTATATCCCCATGTATAGTCCCATTTACTTCTGTTGGGAGTCTGCCTGGGTGCTAGGATCCACTTGCAGCTCGAATGACAGCAGTATCTATCATGTATACATATTAAGCTAAGCTGATTGAATATTCCACACCTAGCAATTTATCTGGCAATTTTGACATATTTTTCTGCTCACCTAATACCTGTGGAAAGATTGTAATTTCTCAGGTTATGTCTTACTGAGTAAGGTCAGGTACACTTTCTGCATGCAGCTCAGCAGATGTGATTAGAGTTGTGTTGGTCAATTGTGTACAGCAAGATGAGAGACTACCGCTATATAATTGTTGCTCCCCAAGGCTTGCATTCCAGATCCCAGCAGTTCTTTTCCCAGTTTATTGAGCTGTGGTTAAAACAAAAGGGGACACTAATCTCGCAGTGAGCACTCATGGGAAAGACTCTGACTGTTTAAAAACATGGATGGCAATGAATTAGAATAAACCAGCCTTGAAAATGAACACAAAGATGATGTCAGCGTGACAGAGGGAACTCACCACGGTCACGATGGGTGTGTTCACACTAATTTGTCCTATTGCATCCACACAGCTTCAGCCAAGAACCTTTCAGCTGACAACAAGGATTTATATTTAGCACTTGAGGGGAAGAGCTGCCCTTCCCTAAAATACTTTTTCCTTCTAACACATTTTTAATTCAGCAGGTAATATCTCCTTTCTTGGCTGAACGGTAGACTCTTGTTCTAAGAAAAAAGTGGTGCTGTAAATGAGCAGAATGCATTTGTGACTCTAGTGATCCTTGAAAAAACATGGACTTGATAATGCTACAACTTTTTTTTTTTTTTTTTTATTAGACTGACATATGTGAGGATTCTCAAGAGAACAACAAGGGGAATTTTTTTTCTTCAGGAATTCTGAAATGAAACTAAAGGGGCAGAATGGGCAGAGTATTTAGTAACACATCCTGTTGAGCATTTTGCTCTATCTGTGTTGACAGATTGTCAGTACTAAATTTTGCAACATTTGACTGAATTCTGTAGTGAGTTTATTAAAGTGATTTAGTGTGGTGCGAGCAAGTGCAATATGTGTTTCACCCATTTTGATTAAAACAAGGCAGAGCACTGGAAAGATGCCAGAAAAAAATCCATTAAGTAATCCATTCATATCTTTTTAGGAAGTTTCTACAAATACATGCCTACTCATGAATGATGGGACATGCAGAGAACAAAAAAAGAAATTAGTAATCGAGCAGGCAGCATAAAACCCCCTCCTCATTTGTATTTAGGAGTTCACAGTATGAGTGTGTGGGAATAGCTTTTGATAAATAGTTCCCTGGGGGACTAGATACAGCTTTGTTGTATTAGGTCAGCTAAGCAGGGAGAGGGTTGCATGCCCATGTAAGGGTCTAGCAGGGCAAGCAGTGGCAATGGTCTTCTTTGCCAAAACAACTCAGCTAACTTTAGCAAAGATTGCAACTTAACGGCATGAAAAAACTCCTCCAGCTGTACTAGTAAATAACAAAATGGAAAATGAAACCCTGTTAACAACAACCTGATTCTGTTTCAGCTAACTGGGTGATATGCTGGTTAGAGGTTAGATGTTTTGTCAGTAGTTTGGTTAACAGACCTGATTCATGAGCATCCGCGGGCCAGTGGCTAAAGCGGGCCAGTTGCAAAGAACGAGCAGTTAAGAGACAATGTTCAGTCTGCAGATATATGACAAGTGGCTTCTTAGAGCTAAATCGCATACTATTAGTGCTGACCCACAATCTTTTGCCTTGTCAGCTACTGGCAGAGTATCTTGATCTCGTTCTGCCTGTCTGACAAACACCCAAGCTTCCTACCCTTATTTTCCTTTGGCAACCCATATAAACTTTGATACGTCAATAGCATATTTTGCATTGAGTGCTTATGAGAGGTGAAAGTGGGTTTGTAGCTGAGCAAACAGTGCCCCACTTGGCTCTAGAGATTTCTCTGCATTGATGTTTTTACCGTTCTGACAAGAAGAAATATCATCCAGTGAGGATTTTGACACATATCACACTCTGTATTCTTCTGGACATTGTCCATTTAAGATGTACAAAAATCTATTGAAAGTGTATTTTTATTAAGTGTAGAAAATATGGTCCTGCTGCAATATTACTGTAGGCTGCAATACAATCAGGGTTTGGATTTTTTTCTGTAATTGTTTTATAACACCACTGGTTGGAGGGAGGATTTTTATGTAACTGTCAGCATCCAAAATTGTCTTGGGAGCCAGGCTGAGGACATAACACCCATATATTCAAGCAGGATGCTTCAGAGGCAGGATAGCTGACTTGTGCAACATACTGACAAAACTCAGCTGCTAAGACTGTCTTGATGGCCCAGGATAAACTGTCCCTTTGCTGGGGAAATGGGAAGCGGCAAGTACTTAGCACTGGGGCCCGTGTAGCACCTGCTCAGACTAAAGGTGGACCCAAGTTAAAAAGCCCTGATGAGAAGCAGAGCTAATTTGCTTGGATACAGCGCTGTATTATTGTGGTTATACTGTTTTAGTAAACTAGTATCACTACATCAGGGATTGCTGTGATGTTAATTCACCAGCAAATTCATAGAGCTATCGTGGGTTCATTCATGTACTTCATATCTGCCGGACCGGCTGTTTAATAACACCTCAAGGCTCAGCCCAGTGCTTATTTCTGCATATGCTGCACCTGTAAGATGATAAATCTATTCGCAGCACATTGGTCACTCTGGGATAGGCCTTCTGTAGGTCTCCTCAACTTCCTTTAACACCTGCCTGAAACAACACGAACACAGCAGTGTGTGTTTTACAGGCAGTATTTGAAACAAGATTATTGCATGTGAGAGTGCGACTTGCTCATATGTCAAACCATGTCAAACCATTAGGTTTTTCTAATATCCTTCCTTTGACACCACTTTACTGCCTGACCTTAGGCAAATCATTGGATCCTCCCTTGATGAGTTTTCCCCCCTACTTTTAGACTCCTGAAATTCAGTGAAGAGCTCTTTAGAAGTGAAAGCGGTTCCTATTATTAACTTGCATGTGTACACCGACGAGAAATGTGCGTAAAGATCTGGTTATGGCTAGGTTCCACAGTCTTTATTCATCCTAATTAGCCTCTAAATTTGAATGGTCTATTGATTATAGTATTCCAAAAGACTGATAGAACATGCTCATTTTTGTTGGAAATACACATTTTAAGAAAGCTAAGTATTATTTTGAAAGACAATAAAGTTCACATCCCAAGTAACTTATTACAGCCCTACAAATGTTTGTAAAGTAACATGTAAATGCAAGAAAGGTGATACTCAGGGTTAAAAGTACCATACATCAATAAAACAGGCACAATGTAGGTTTTACTTCCCCATTGCACCTGAGATTTGGAGGTCATATGGTACTTTTTAGTCTATATAGTGACTTTCCTTGCCTTTTCCCTTCTCACCCATAATATTCTATGCATTTTTCTAAACATAGATTGTTGAGCTCCAGACATAACACTGTAAAAAATCTGTCAGCTCAGTTCAAGTCAGTTAATGCCGCTGGCTACTTTTATTTTCCAGTATGTCACAAATGACCACTCATTTCTTGACAGAGGTGTCTGGGTCGGAATACACCCAGCTTCCTGCTGGTAGCAATTAAAATTATCCGCCATCCATGGGTAGATTTGAATTAAAGTATCAGCAGAAAAATAACTCTTGTAGCCAGCTAGGTCATGCATCAATAGCAAGGTATAAGCAAAGGTGGCACTAGAGAGTGAACTGCATGTTACAAAAGAGTGGAAGAGAAGAAGGAGAAAAATTCTAACCTTGATGCCATATGAATAATGGAGAAATATTGCCACTGACATAAGAACAGGCTAGTGCAATGCTGGGGGGAAAGTGGCACAAGTGGCTATGACAGCTGTAACATCTGGGAGAAGAGGTGGAAGGGCCAGGTAAAGCGCTGGGGATGCCAGCAGTGTAATTCCTAAATCTGAGAACGACAAGGACTACTGGATCCTCAAAGGAGTGGTAAAGATACAATTTCCAGCTGACACAGATTTCAAGTCAGGGCGTATCTAAAGGCCTTGTTCTGCCCTTAGTTGATTTTAGTAAGTTTCATGAGTGAACATAAAGGCAAATGGCCATAAATGGCCATTAAAATGTCTTTCTTCAGTCTGTTACAAATCAGTGTTTAGAAATGACAGACACAGAAGATGAGCAATTCCTTTTGGTCCAGCTTTTGATGTTTCCAAACCCTCAACAGATCATGCAGCACATTCTGTCTGCCTGCAGAGGACTGGGTTGAAGAGGCTTCACCTCTTGATAGATTACGCTAAAGCCAGATCTGTAATAAGTAATTTTACTTGCCTATTTCTGACATTGCATATGGCATTACATTATTACACAGTTGCAAATGAGTGGGGAAAGTTGTCTGAGCAACTGTGTGGAGTAAAGACAGTAGTCCATAAACAAGCGTTAGTATTACAGTGTGAGCTTATCCTATGGAAAAGCATGAGGACTGTACACTTGCCCATGAAAGTTGTTCCTATTTCTACATATCTTTTGCCTTGGTGTTCTGCTTACTGCAAAGCGAGGGTCAAGTTAAGTACAAGCCTCTCCATAGCTAAGCATATTTTTCTTTATCTATTTAGATAGTTCAGGGTCAGATTAAGAAGCAAAATATTTGTTCAAATTAGTTTGATCAAAGTAGTTCTGCTGGAAACTGCAGAACTTTCAAAGCTGACTAAGTCAAAAAAAAAGGGGGGGTGGGAATGACAAGGAAATGTTATTAAAAGACAGCATGAGCTTTTAATCATGCACAGTATTTTATTGCCTTGTATATTCTTCCCCAGTGAAATTTGTACCTCTAGATAAACATGTATGTTCTACAGAGAACATACCAAAACAATTATCTTTCAAGATTGAAGGTACTTCTAATTTTAGGAAGACGGGAAAAAAAAAATGAAAAGAACCAATTCAGGTAACACTTGGGATGAACTTGATATATTTGACAGGTATCTAGCTAGCCAGACTTAAATGTGTATTTAAAAAACCCAAACATATCACTGTGTGTCCTATCTCCTTTATGCTAGTTATTATTCCCACCGGTGCATGCATTCTGGGTGCTGTAATGCAAATGCATTACAAATGCAAAGGTTCCTTTAACAGTTAGTGAGGAAGAGAGAGACGGCACCAGAATGACATTGATTTACCTTCTTTTTCCATTTCCTGTATGGTGGGAGGCTTTGGCTGGGTAGCTGGGATTTATATAGCTAAAATGAAGTTCAGTGAATTCTGATTTTGATGCCTGATAGTACTGATGCAAAGTTTTGTGCTAGATATATAGAAACACAGCAAATGAAGAAAAATATAGTTCTTAATGAATATTAGTAGTTTTTACATGAGAAATTCTTCATTATATGTCTTCCTGCTTCCTAATGTACTCAGCCACAGAGCTTCTGCAGGGCTTGAAGTGCAACATCACGATTTCTGGACCCACTTTTGTATTTGGAGAACTCATCTATAATGGCAGAAGAGCATAGAAATGAAAGGAGTAAAAAAAATTTATTATTTTATCTCTGAAAGGTTTGGTAGGTTACAATTTTAGCTGGTCTTATATTTCATTATCCAGTTTCCTCACCTGGACTTTCACATGGCTGATAAGAAATTAATTACACAATGATTTCATAAGGATCTGCCATGAAAAATTATACATGCGAGATTACTATTTTATGGTTATTTATTAGTGCCACTTTGAGTTGTAAGCATAAAAAATGCTTAGTCTCTCTGTAATCCATCTTTCAAATTGTGCTCAAGAACACAGTGATCTAAAAGGTGTGCACAGCATGGCAATTACTCTTGTGGTTTTCCAAGAAAAAATGCAAGGTAGTTTGGATAATCAGTACGACTGAATTAAACTCTGGAAAAAACAATTGGGGAATAAAAGCCTAGAGGAGAACACGGCATTCCTACAACTTACCTCCACTGAACTCCCCCGCCGCAGTGCGGAATTGTGTTAGATGATCAGAGGTAACGTGTCAAAGACTGGAGAGGTAACTAAACTCTGGAAAGGTTTGTTTATCCATTCCATGGGTTATGCACCGACTCACAGGCAGTTTAGTGAAAATAGAGCTAATGAGGTCCAGTTTGCCATGGCTTTGTGTCTTACAGGTGCCTTCTCCAGTGTGCAGAGATCTGGTGAGGCTGAGGGAGTGAGGGCTGAGCTCACTTCCTTGCCCTGCTCCCCGTAACCATGACATGTAGAGGTATCTCACAGGTTTGAGAGTCAGGAACCTGTGGTTCAGAACTACAGGAAGCGATGGTCTCTCCCTGCATAGAATGCATAAGCCTTATTTTATTGGAAAATCAGGCTACAAAGGTCCAAGCATTAAGTATACCCCATTATTTGGATTCAGTGTGCTAAGGAATCCTTAGCAATGCTAATATAAGGATAATGAAGCTAAAGGCAACCCAAAGCTGGGCATATTTTGAGCTTCTCCATTAGCCTTTAGAGTCAGCACCAGTTATGATTTTAAGACTCCAGTAGCACAACATGAATCTAATGCTGTCATCCTTTACCCAGACTGGCATCAGAAGAACTAACAATGTCACATTAATGGCCTGCTTTCCACTTAATAATTCTGCTCTCCAACACAGCGACGAGAAAGAGAGATGCTGAGATTTTAGCATTTTTGTCTGGTTGTGGAGGAGATAATTGGCTTTTTGTATCTGGATCTCTGAAACAAAATTTTGTCCAGACTGTGTGACAATTCAGAAAGTGCCTGGCTATGAGTGCACACTAAAAGATGTTCTGTTCTTAACAAGTGTGAAGGAGGACAGGCTTGCCCCTACCTGAGAATTCCTCACTTCAGATAGAACAAGAATGAAAAGTCCTTGCAACTTTCTATCTTTTTGTCTTAGTAATTTTTTTAAAGTATATATATACAGAACCGGCTGTTATTAAAGGCAGGAGAGGCTGCTATTGTGAGACAGTATTGTCACATTAAACAAGGAATATTTTTTTGTAAAGGTGATTGGCTGTAATTTGGGGTTAAAAGGTTAGGTCACTTGAAAGTTTGAATTCTGTGACAAGGAAAACTGGGCAAAATGCTAATATTGGTTGTTCAATTTATCAGAAAATAATAATAAAAAAACCTGCACATCCAAAAAACCCCATAAATTAAACGTAATATAGAGGTTTTCTCCCTACGATGTCCATGGTGAAATGAGTCTTTTTTCCCCTGCAGGAGAACATGTTTCTTGCTTTTTCCAAGGAAACAACTACTGTGTTTTGCAAAGATGAAACTTCTGCCTCCAAGTGGAAAGTGGAAGCTGAGTGTCAAAGGGTAAATTCCATGAGAGATGACAAGTGCTGATGGGCTTGAATTTGCACAATCAGCAGCATTCAGCCTCTCCAGGGGAGGTAATGTGGGGAGGTGAGGGAAGGAGGGAGAGAAAATCAGTTCAGGCTGTCATCTCAGGAGGAAAGCTTGGTAAAATTATGTTCAGAATTCGGAGTTTGCCAATGAAATTAGCTGAAATGCCTTAAAATATTTATTTGGTGGTTTTCTTTCATGTTAATAAAGAATGGAACAGTCTCTTCAAGTTCTTGTTTTGCAAGAAGAGGAGCTGGGTGTGGTGGGTTATAACACAGGGAGAGCTTATTGTTTACCCATTTTTTTCTTTCTTTGTTTTGCAAAAATAGTCCTTAAGGAATGTCAGAAAAAAACTGTCAGAGTAGAAAAAAGAGCAGGATGTGATTTTTTCATAGGGTTAAGCACCTACTTGAAAATGCAGCAGCATACAGCTGGTTATTTTATCTCCCATGCTATATGAATTATACGAATGACATGAGAAGAGAATCTGCTAAGAGCTTGTCTCATGTGAATTTGAGGTTCAAGAACGACCCCTGAATAACTTTTGAACTAGAAGTATCTCTACATGATAGAAATACCTTCAAGAACAGACGCTAGAGAATTCCAAGCATGATTATGTAGTAGTGCACATTATAGCACACTGAAAGGAGGAAACTCTTTCAGCTTCCTGAGAAGAGTAGTTGTGGGGTCTCCTTTAGCAACATGTCCTGGTCCCCTCAGAATTAGTCTAAAATATCAGATTGGCACATATTCGTATGTATATAGATGCACATACTTGTGCATACACATACACACACACACAGGTTATCCACAGCAAAAGCAGAAGATGAATAATCCTACTTGAACAACTAATTGCTTAGGTTGCCCTTCCCTCTGTTTTTATGAAGTCTAGAAGCACCACACATGATGCAATCTTTCCGTGAGTTAAATATTCATATAGTTTCCCTACCATGCTATTTTTCCTCCCAGAAAAGCACCTTCAGATCAGGGGAAGTAGATGTGATACAGATTCTAGTTATAGGGTGAAGACTAATATTGGGTATGTCAGTTGTAGTGATATCCAACCAAAATCCAGAGGGAGGAAAGACCAATCTTACTGGAAGAAAGACCGATCTCACTAAAAGAAAGGACAGTGAACATGTTATAAACAAAAATGCAGCCACACGCAGCGGTACAATGTTCTGCAGAAACATGGCTTTTGCAGGGACCAAGAGTATCTTCTGGCAGATTTTTAGCATGTTTTTCCTACTTCCAGAGGTTTTTAATGCAGCAGCTAACGATCTGGTTACGACCATGCAAACCAGTAGCACAGGCAAGGCCCAGAAACCTTTCACGTGGCAGGTCTAGCCAAGGTCAATGCTCTGAGCCTTTCCATAGCTCATTACACTGTAATGGAAGCTAGAAACCTCTGTTTCCCCTGCGATTTTGCAGTGAGGGACCTGGTGTACATTCATTACCCTTTTGTTAATATGCACCTTTAAACCAGTGAAGATGTAACCTTATTCTCAACTTGATTCAGAGAAATGGCATCTTCTGTGCTTCAAAGGCAGCCTGGATCTGATGTTTCCCCGAGTAAACAACTTCTTTCAGTTGGTACCAGCCTATCCCCCACTGGGACAGTACTGTGGGATCAGACTCTGACATAAATGATGACTGACAAGAAAGCGCTGCCAATAGGAAAAGCCAGTAATCATAAGCTTTGCACAATAGTCTTCGTTTCCTGGCATATGCTACGAGTGAGAAATGGGCCAAAATGGAAAGATGGCAATTCTTCATCAACATTAGGCACAAGGAATCAAGAGGAGACTCTCATTTTTGTTATTTGCAGGTGGGGAGGAACAGAAATATTCCACAGCGTAGAAATTTCTGCCTGCCATACTATAAATTAGGGGTTTCTCTCTCTTAGTATTTTGCCTTAAAATTGAGGGAATTGAGTTGTGCTGATAAGAACACCAGCCTGACATTGTCTTGACAGCGGAATTTCTGCCACGGCTGTTGCCTGGTGCCTCTCTGAAACTTATGATTGAGAATTAGCAGGAGAATCCTATGGATAGGAAACACTGGAAAAAGGATTGTCTTCATCACAGAATGATTTTAAATTACTGTATTTTTAAAAATGTTATATTACAATAAAGGATTTTTATCCTCTGAATGTAGGAGAGAACATGGTTCAATTGTAAGAATATCAAGTGACTTCTGGGCAATATATTGTGTTGACGATATGTATGTGGGGAGGGAGGGACCTTATATTTTGCAGAGTATCCTTTTAAGGTATCAAGAGAACTAGTTAATAAAATAAATCTGGGTATTACTAAAGAGAAATAAAGAAGGAAAACATACTGCTGTTCATTTTATTGTAATTACAAGAGAAGCAGCTGAAGAAAATTAGAGAAAATAACTAAAATAAGAACTATATCCATAAAGGATCTTACATTGACCACAATCATAAAGACGTCTGACTACTTGTGTGGTGTCCTAGAAGGATTAAAAAACCATGAGAGTGTATTTTATGGTGTAATTTTTCATAGAATATATGTGTGAGTGTGGCAGTCTGGCAGCTCTGCCAGGTACATTTCTCCTTTTAGTCATAGAGGGTACAGAGCACAGGACTGTTGTGATTAACATTTATAAAAGTCTGGACAGATGGAGGGGCAGGTGAAAATGGTGAATCTGGCCATCTACAAGTTGGGCTGAGCAAGCAAGAGGAAAAACAATGTGGCATAGCAAGCAAGTAAAATCAGCCTCAGTATTGAAGAATTAATAATTCTGTAACACAGAACAAGGGTGAAACTATTTTTATGACGATATCAACATAATAAAAAAAAAAGTGTATCTCTTGCATTCTGGAAGGTATGAATTTTATTACAAACAGTCTTATTCTTGAGACACACAGGTGCAGAACCACCCTGAGAAGTCAAAAAAGCCAACATATGTGCCAGAAATGGGGATTCAAACTCAGTTCAATCATTGAAATCATAGCTACAAAACCACTAAAGAAATATGGCTTTAATCTTTCTTGCTGGAATATACCAACCATCATATATCAAAATCTGCAAAATGACATTTTTATATTAATAAGGAGAAATATACTTCTCTCTTAAATCAATGACTAAACTCACATTATTTATGAGTCCCACCCATAAGCAAACGAAGAAAGATTTTTCATTGAATTCTTTCTCTAGAAAAAGTGACACAGTTATTCTTGTATAGGCTTACATTTTAATTGACCATTGTTTGCCAGAATGATTTTTATCAATAGGAGTGAGGATTTGTATCATAATGCCGATGTCATATAAAGTCACGCAGATATTCAGTGTATCAGTGTAGGGATTTACATACTTTTTTTCTGCATTTCTTTGAGAGACTCATCTGGTTTTCTGCCATGGATATTCATGTGTGAAGACTTCAGTGCAGCTCTTGAGTTAAATGAAGTCATCTACAATATTAAACAAGTCCAAAAAGCTGCTGGTGTTTCCCTGTGCAGTGGTGAACAAAACATATGAGTTATTGGTAAGGAAGGGTAGCACTGCTGATAGTGCTTCAGAGGCAGAATGGGTGAGAGGAGCATAGGCACTAAATTGTGGTGGAGGCTAAGAGCTCTCTGATGCACCTATACCATGATTAAGAAGAATTCTTAGGAAGTTCTTGTTGAAAAATAAATAAACCACCCAGCTACCTAAATAATGAACTTATATGGCATGTCTTCGTTTGACTTGCCAGTGCCTCTGCTTTCATTTTGAAAGCAATGGATGGTTCGATGCTACAGAGAGAGCAACTAAGGGCAGGGAAAATAGTTAATCAGTGAGCAGGAACTATAGAAGATCCTTTAATCTAGTGGTCAATGGGGCCCATAGGTCTATTTACTGAAACTGCCAGGAGAAACCTGGGATGGTACCATCTTTCCAATCTCTCAGGAATGGAAAGTGCACTGCATAAAATGAAAGAGCTTTTTCATTCATTCCCCTCCCTCCCCTCTGAGGAAAAGGCTAAAAGCTAGAGATTTCAAATGAGGAGGGAATTCAAAATTTCCGTGTGACATGTGCTGTGTCGATCTGTGCTGAATGTGAAGATCCTTGAACAAAGGACTCCCATCCGCAGCAACATGGCGAGGAAGGGTCTGAAAAATTTTCATCTGTTTCAAAGAATTTGCTTCTGCACAGAAGGCCATCGTTTCACCATGTACCTCCACTAATAGCAGGAGGCAAGACTGGTGGAAAAGGACACATCTGCTCCCTGTCATCCCTGAGCTGCTCGTGAAGACGTGTTTTCCAGAGTCAGCAACAGTGTGTTTTCTGTACATAAAATCTGCAAGATATTTTTTTGTTAGATGAGGTAAACTAGGTTTCCTCAGAGCTTCTTAAGAAACAGAAAGGAATTCTGAGCAACTGAAAACTGAGGTTCTGAAACTGGAATTTGAACCATCGGGGCAGAACATCTGAATTTAATGAGGCTCTGCTTGACATCATCAGGATTGTTGGAAGGCCAAAGTATACAGGATTAGGTCTCAAATTAATGATGCAATGAAAAGGTAAAATGCATAATTTTAGGGAAGATCATTTTGATGATTGATTTTATAATTATTCATGGCACCTAACGTGAATTATCTGGATACTTTTATTGATGACATTTATTAATGCATTAAATTTACTGTGCTCTGGAAGACAGTGTAATACGGGCAGGAAACAGAAGGAGAGGTGGAAGTCTTTCAAAAGAGGATGAGAAATAAAGGATACTTCATGCAATCAGACGGTTAATGCAGAATCCTGCTATGTCAATGTCTTAAGCCTACACCCTTATTACAGGGCTGCTGCAACAATTTAGAATTCAATCCTTATATCAGATCTTTTAATTTTTTGTGGTATAATCAATCAATGAAACATTAAAAAAAAATCCTTTCCAAATGTACGTTCCAACAGAAAATTAGTTACAATCTGCTTAAAATCCTCTTATACTCTCTTCAGGGCTGCTTTTCTTATACAGTGCTTCTGTGGTCCCAAAAAGCCCTTCCACCATCATGCTGGTAGTTCAGACTTCCTTCCTTCTCATGCTCAGTACACACTCCATTACTTCTGAAGCTGCAGTACTTGAAACCTGATTTTATTGTGGTTACAGCAGGAACTTGTACCTATAACAAAGCTGTGGTAGTTTTCCCACAGTGAAGCAAGTCTTGCTACTCGTTACACCATAAGAGATCAAAATTATTCATAGTGTGAATAGACTTACTGATTTTGAAGTCAGAGTTTTTTGCCTGGGAAGAATTTAGTGGAGACTGTGAGTTTTCATGCAGATGGACTCTTTAGCTGTTTGAGAACTTACCCTGTCTTTGCTGTAAGGTAACTACAATGTCAGGGCCTAAGGCAATCGGAGTTGCCTTACATCACCCATGGTGGGAAATACGGTCTTTTAGATAAGTGAGGTGGCAGAAAAATTTTATCTGCACTCTCATGAATATCCAGCTTCCTCTTTATCCCCCAGCAGCATTTTATCTTCAAGCAGTAGAGGAATAGGAAAACCCTGAAATCTAAGGACGGTACATTTTATGCTAAAGGATGCTCATTTCCATAGTGTTCTGTGGAACAATGTATCAAAAACCTCCTCACCAGGAGAAATGCACACTGTGATTTGTATACTCTCCCACATGAAAAGGAGGTTAGTAAGACAAATCCCACTTAGCAGTCTAGATGTTCCAGCAGAGCAGAGCTTTGTGAAATGTAAAGCATTCTCCTTAATCTTTATGATTTGATGGAGGTTCCAAAAATGCAATGTTTTCAGCAGTAAAATGTGTGGCATTCTTCAACATATCCCTGACATTAAACACAGTACTGTTTATTTCATGCCAGCAGAACTGGCAGGACAGCTTCTGCTGGAACAGTCTCTGAATTCAAGTAGTGTTGGCTGAGTTTTGTCTTCAGAAAACTGGTCCAGCTGGAGCCAGGTGCGTGCTAACTTTCTTTTCAGTATCTGACTGGCTGAGCTCAGAAGAATTAACTTGCTCTTGCTCCTCCCTCTGTGAAAAGGTATGAGGAGTAAAACCCTGAAAACCTCTCAAAGTTCCCTGCAAAAACACTGAAGAACTGGGATTTTTTTGTCTCCCGAGGCCGGGAGGTCTACTACATAGCTGCAGAATATTAAGCCAAGAATCCAAATTCAAGCTAGGGCACATTTTCCCAATTCCATCAGCCACCACCGAGCTGCTTTACATGTACAAATCTTCCTATAAATATTGAGGAACAGCATGTAATTTTTTCCTTTGGCTCAGTTCTTCAGCTGTGTATAATAACAGGTCTGCTGCATGAGCCAATATTAAATGCTTACCTTTGAAATCCCCGTGGAAGCACGTGATGGAGATGGGAGGTATTGCTTCTTACAAGCTCACGGTTTACCCGAATTCTCCTTTCCTACTCTCTGGTTCGATCCAGCAGTCAAGGCAGCCGGTGCTATCCAGGGCAAATTCTTGCTGTCTTTCTAAGATGTCCAGGAAAGAATGGAAGGGAGGGCTCTGGCTCTCCCTAGAAGCTATCAAAAGCTGCCTAGTACAGCTGTATTCATCCAGCTCTGTGGGCAGCTGGAGGAGATCTGATGGTGATCTCAGAGCAGCACTGTTGGAAAGCCACAAACTGTGTTTTTCTGTATGCTAGCAGAGATGTGTCAGCCCTGGCACCCATCTCGCAGCAGGGCAAAGACCCTGCTTTCTCCAGCTACGGATTCACCGGCTATGGCAAAGACCCCTGAGCAGGGACTGAGGTGACATGTCTGCGTTCACCTGAGCATCCTTACGTTTCCTGCTGCAGAGGAAGTTGCACTCATGCACAGGTGCCGCTTAATGCTTTCCAAAATGCTCCTTCAGTCACCTCTGCCTGGGGAGGATTTCCTACAAAGTGCTTAGGCTTTTGAATCTGTTTTCAGTGATGGTCTGCCCGCCACTTCAAGGGCCCCAGAACTGGTGGTATCCAGCGAGCATAACGGCTGCCCAGTGATCCAGATGAGATCATCAGCACTAAATGTATATGATTTCAAGTCTCCTGAGCTACATTTCTTCAAGTGTGTGTCATTATTCTTCCTTCCATACACGCGCAAAAGGAAGACAGGTTTAAAGGCTCTCACTTCAGCTGTTTGTTAGCTAACACAAACATTTCATTTCGAGCTCTTGAGCGAAGTTTATGGTTTCTCTTCCAAGGTGGCTGACCCGAAACCGCTCTAACAATGCTCTTGAGGAGGAACATAGAAATGTTCTTAAAATCAATATCAGATAGCTATTAACAATCACAATCAGTATAGCAATAGAAAGCAAGATGCAAACCTCATCACACCACTTTCTAGACCTCTGGGTGTGTAGTGCAATACCGTATAGCTGCCTTAGGAGTGATATTCCCTTTGACAGTGCTCTTACACTGGCACTTAGTACACAGAGAGGTATTAATCTTGTCTGCGCTGCTCACAGCCTCTGCTGACCTAAAAATTAGAGGTCAAATACAGACCAGGTCTGTGTTTTACTGTGTCACAAAGTCGAGCACTGGTATCCTGTTTGTAGGACAAGTGATTCAGCTCATAATTGTTCTGCATGGGATGGATGCTTTTGCTGGTAAAAGAGATGCTAAAATTATGGTTCCTGAGAATCTAAACTTGTATTCCAGTTAGCAAAAGTATAAACCAAGCTTCCTGGTCCATCTTTTCTCCTATTATTTTCTTTGGCAGACAGGTCTAATCCTGTGGCCAAGGTGGTCTTATGATAAATTTTTAAAGTGTTGGTTATGTGCATCAAGCATAAATCTATAAAATGTTTCAAGTAGACAGTGCAGTCAATTTTTCAATGCTAAGAGGCCATCAGGATGGCAGAACTCACTCATTTTTTTGTTACATTTTGTTTACATTCTCTAAAAAAGTGCTTCTTCCCACAAGAAAATTCTCCAGTCCTCAGCTTGTTTCTTTTTATGTATTCCACACTTCTTCCTGGATTAAGCAAAGCAGCGCTCTGCATGCCAAATTTGAAGTCATCTGCAACCCAAGTATGCTGTGATTAAAAATTATAGCACTGATATCCTAAACTAGATTTTAATAGGTATTGTGATGAGAGGTGTTATTGTATTACCAACCTTGAATTCATTTTCATTATCTTTCTTTCTTTTAATTAATCATTTTTCTCTCCTTCCTTTCTTGCACTGAGAGTCCAGCAAAGACCTAAGGGGCATTGAGGAAGTGGGGAGAGGGGAGAATAAATGGAATTTAGAGTTGTAGAAGCAACAATTTTCTTAAATAACTGAGGCCGGTAAAGGAAGGAATTAATCTTTTAAATTAATTAGACACATTAAGAGCAAAAGATTAAAAGGACTGGAGAGTGCCCTTTTGTGATCAGCTTGAAGTTATGAATCTTTCAAATTATACCTGGCATTATTCAATCCCTTCAAAATAAAACACAGTTTCACATTTTTAAACAGACTTTCAGAATGTGGGGCAGAGATTGCGTTTTTATGTGCTTGTTACTTCAGAAAAATTGGTGAAAGGAATGAGAGAAAAGTGTAACGTTTGTCTCATACTTGTCTTAGAAAGGGAGGTTAATGGAGATCACTAGATTAATTATGATGATCTCTTTCATACTGAAATGTATCAAGGCTCACCCAGGTTTCATGAAACTAACCCGGTGGAGTTTTAGTTCATGCTTCAGTCTTCTGAGGAACTTCAGCTATGTGCCATGTATAGAGACCAGGTCACCACTAACATCCTAGGCCTTTGAAATGTAAAGCACTGATGAGCCAAAGTATACCTAGATAAACCTTACAGCTAACTACGTCTAGGCTACAAACACCATCAAGGTCCCAAGTTGGTACAAGATCCCTTCCTTATCCAGAACTGTTGTGGTTTGAGCCCACCAGCTGGCAACAAACCACCACATGGCTGCTCACTCGCACCTCCAGTGGGATGGGGAGGAGAAAATACAAAAAAAGGCTCGAGGGTCAAGACACAGGGCAGGGAGGGCTCACTCACCAATTACAGTCATGGGCAAAAGACAGACTCAACTTGCAGAAACAAAGTCAATTTAATTTAAACAAACCTACCACCAGTTTGCCAATTGAATCAGAGTAGGACATTATCTTATTCATCATAAATGCAACCAAATCTTAAATAAATATAACTTTCCCCACCCCTCCCTTCTTTCTGAGCCCAACTCTGCTACCTCTTCCCCCCCACCAGCAGTGCAGGGGGGCAGGGAATGGGGGCTTTCGCCAGTCCCAGACTGTTCCATGTTGTTTCTGCCACTCCTTCCTGCTCAGGGGAAAAAATTCTCACAGTCCTCCCCTGAGGCAACATGGCATCCCTTCCATGGGAGACAGTCCTCCTTGTACTTCTCCCACCAGCATGGATCCCTTGGGGTGCAATCCTCCCAGTGACAGACAGATCGCTCTGTTGTGGGTTTCCCTCAGACTCATGGCCTTTTTCAGGATTGGTCCCTTGCTCCAGCATGGAGTCTTCCACGGGTTGCAAACAGGATTCATCTCCACTGTTGATCTCTAAAGGCTGCAGAGGCTCAGCCTGCCATCTCACCACGGGCCAAAGGGGGATGGCTGCACCCATGTGCCTCCCTCTCTTCTTCATTGACCTGCATGTCCACGTGTATGTCGCTCCCAAGCCTCACTCCTCTTCAAAACACAATGAGCTCTCAGATCAAAGGAACTTGGCCAACAGGTTTTTCCCTCTTAAATATATTTATATCAGAGGTGCTGATTGGCTCGGCCTTGGCCAGAGGCAGGTCCAGCTGGGAACCGAGGGAGCTTCTTGCATCTTCTTACAGGGGCCACGCCAGTGAGCTACCACCAAAATAATTAACTAAGAATGGCCACACTTCCAAAAAGAACACATATACACACATATATGTAAACATAATATATGTATATACAATATAGAGAAGCTAGCGCATCTTGGTAAAGGCATAGACACTAAACTGCAAACATTCTCAACGTTTTTACAAAACACTTCTGAGAAACAGTGAGCACTTGGACACTCCAGTAAGTTCTTTCCTGAGAGCTGCATACAGACCAGCTGGGCAGTCAGAATGCTGGATGAACCCCTTCCAACTGCTCACATCCTGCTCAATGGATAAACCTCAACCTCACAAATAGTTTAACCTAGCTGTGCAAGCCACATGTTGGCTGATTGGTCAAGGCTTATCTGAACCTCTTGGCATTGCAAAACTGGGGAATGAAATCTCATGGCAGGCTTTCTTGTGAGATTTCCAGTATTTCCTAATATTGAGGCCAAAAATAATGGGAAACTGATTTCCCAATGTTTTTTATTATTATAATTTATAATTATTACTTAACCTCTCTACTACCAATGCCAAAAATTTTGCAATGTTCAGAAAACCGAAACTAAAGCCAATTTTTTTGGTTTGCAATGTGCATTTGTACCTCAGAAGAAGCTCAATTTGCTGTTTCTACTTGGAGGATTCTCTGGGAGGTTGTTTGGCAAGAGACAAGCATCTCTTGAAGCTGAAAACAGAGCCATGTCTTCTCACACCAAGATGCACAGCAGAGATAGATGGTCACACCAGTGGGAAACAGCAACAGGAGTGTATTTGTATAGAATAGTTTCATTAGTGTGTGAGATGTTTGGGGCATGCTTTACAAAACAGCATAAGCTCTATCAACATCAATCAAAACAAGTAAGTGAGCACATGCTCCAATAAAGCTGAAAAGGCTTCAGTGTACATTGGATCTTGCCTTCTGAGTAACAAAGAGAAAGGTGTGAGGAAAGGCCCTACAGTAGAGTACAAGACAGAACAAATTTCCCTGAATAAACTAGTTTCTTTCTGAGGGAGAGAGGTCTTTGACTTTGGATGCAGCATGCTATCCTAGGACTAGCCCTCGTTGTGAGAAGTCACATGCACCTCTAAATTACAAATTTTCCTATTCATGGTTTCTCCCTGCCCTTGCCTTTTCCTTGTTCACACCCGAGAGTCAGGGAGGCAGTAAGTTAAACCTGAACATCTCCTCTGTCAGCACAGTGAAAGGGCTGTAAGGAATAAGGGGATTCTTGCACTTTGCATAAGCACAAAAACAATGGAGTGAGAGTTTCTGCTAATAAAGAAATCTTCTTTCTCCCTCTCTCTTTTTCCTCCTTTTTTTTTTTTTTTTTTTTTTGAGAGAGAGAGAGAGATACTAATGCTTCTGCAGAGAAAATGGAAGCAAAACACCACTCTTCACTCTCTATAATGCGTAGGAAGTATTATGTCCCATTCTGAGGGAATGAGGCATTCTGCCTATGCTGCTTGGATGCCTCTTTCATACAAACAGTCACATTAATAAAGAATGACTCCCCTTTTAACCACCCTGAAACTGATTTCTCATCTGGGACATTACAAGTTATTTTTAGAAGTTAATTATTATTCAAATCTGATCATCATGGGACTCTGGCATCCAGAGAAATGAGAAAACATTCCCTTCCCCAGTGACAGAGGCTCACAGAGGACACCTTTTTATTTCAAAAACCGTTTGGAAAGGATTATATGCGGTATGTTTTCTCAAAAGTATCACACACTAAATGCAAGAAACCTATATTAACATGGTGTTAAGGTTGCTCAATTACATCAAAACTGTGTATTAATGTGCGTATTTTGTGTGTCTGTATAGTTCATAGTATGCGTTTCAAAACATAGTACCCAATGCTGGAAAATCTGCTCAGGTGAACAGTTACCACATAGGCACGTATCTCCTCTGACGTCTGCAAGTAAGCTTTGCAGAATCAAACCACAAACAATACGTAGATTTTAAATATATATTTAACCAGAAAAATGGGGATAGTAAACACTATAGGCCAGATGATGAAGGCAGGATTTTTAAGTGAGAATTTTTTTTAACCAAAGAGGAAACAGGAAAAAAAGTTAATTTCTTACTAATTTCTCATTTCTTGTACTGTTAGATTCAACTCACACTGCTGCCTTCGCTTACCAGGCGAGCTAGTGGTAAAAAACCCCTTTGGTGTGAGTTTGTGTGAATGGGCTGTATAGTTAACCACTGGTGTGGATGGAGAAAGAGTTCCTGGAAAACAGCAGGCTGAAGGGTAGGAAAAAAACCATGTGCTGAGAGGCAGAATGTGACAGTCTCCCTAAAACTGAAGCTCCAGAGACCATGGTCCTATGGAATCCACAAGAACTGATGAACTCAGGACACCAAGAGTCTACCACATGTGCCCAGGGCCAGCAGCACCCACTGACACTAACAACTGGCCATATAGCTCATTCCTGATTCTATTAATAGTAACAATTTGAACACTCAAAGGTGTTATAATAAGTATTTGTTGTAATCTGTAGCCCCCTAATGTGATCTCCTGTCACAACTACAAAAAGTTGTCATGGGGTAAACACATGGGCCTGATAATTATCTTGGCTGTTCTTCATCGAGGTTTTCAGGGATACAGTGTGCTCCGTCATTCAGGATCCACAGGTGTCCTGAGCAGCCAGGTCCCTATCCTGACATCTTGGTACAGTGCTGAGGAACTGAAACCTACAGAATCAGTGCAATGGTGAAAACTAAGAGCGTATAAAGCCCATCATTTTCGCAAGACTTTGTATGAGGTGAGGAAAGTTTTCCATCAGAGAGGGGACAAGATTAAGAGAAGGACAGCTTCTCAGATTAAGGGAAATTACATTACAGCAGTTATCAACACTGCTCTATGCTCCCTGTTCCTCCTAGCATATATAATACACTTACATTCCTTTTAATAGTAGGAATAATAACTCTGGCATAACTTCATCTGAAGTTTGATGAATAATTCTCTAAATTGGAAGCTAATAGTCAAGTTTCAAGAGAGGCCCAAGAACTGTGTTTCTTTAAATACAAAGAAAAGCAGCTAGGTTAGAAACACCGATCAAAAGACTTCAGAGCCAGTCATAAACAAACAGAAGGTCATTCTGTGGCAGATGTGGGATACTAATTTACTCAGCACCGATTTATTGAAGTACATTGGAAATATGAAGAATAAATTTCACCAACTAAACCACACCATTTAAAGTGGTGGATGGTAACTTTTTCCTTCAGCATCAGAGAATTACAGCTTTTTTCCAATCTTTACTCAGCGAAAAGGTGAAATAATCTGTAAGTTTCAAGTAATAATGAATACATTCAAGTAATGAATATTTCAAGTAATAATTCAAATATTTATGATTGTATTGTATTTTTTTCCCAAAACTATCTGAAAAATGTTTAAGTCATCAATTTATTCCTACTCCATCGTGTTCCAAAAGCCAGTGCCTTGTAGGGAATAGGTGTCTTCATTGTGTCAGTGTTGTGGGAAAATCTCTACCTTTTAAGGCCTTCTCTTAGCAGACCAAAATTTCCTCTTCCAAGACATTTCAAACCCTTCCTCTTTGAATACCCTCCCTACCAGTCAGAATAGGTGTTGGCTCTGGGCAACCAAATTACACTTAAAGGAATGGATACTGTAATACTTGGTAGGATCCAAACAGTAATTTCTCAAAAAGAGAGGTAACTAAAGTAACCCCAACTAGAACTTTTTCAAAATTAATTCATAATTAACACCTTTAAAATGTCTATTTTAAACCTGCAATTACAGCTACCTCTCTTTGAACTTGAAGATAATGCAATATTCAGTGATAAATTATTAAGATGAATAATTTTTATTTAAAAGAAATTTACTTATTTTATTATGTATGCAAGTTGACATTCAAATGGTGTTTGGGAGCAGAGAAAAGAAATAATCCCTGGTTCTTCCCAATTACTTTGAGAAGGATTAGGTGTCCTCCGAATCATGTTGATGCATTTTGAGTCAGTGAAATAAAGGTAGTATTTTAATATGCCTTGGACACATCCTGAGGACAACATGAATTTGGATGAGAATAGATTACAAGTGAGGAGGTACTATGGAGCTGACCACAGATGAAGAGTGCTTAGAACAACACTTATCTATAAAGAGAAGGAAGAAAAGTATTTGAACATCAGGATCTTATTTCAGAAATTCCTGAGGAGGAAAGAGTCAACAATAGTAGCTGCCCTAGCAGAGGTTGGCCAACAGAAGGAGACTGTATGGGCTAGTTATGATGTATTTTTATAAAATCTCATGAAATGGATGAATGCTATAGATATAAATCTAAGGAGGAGGAGGGATAGGACAGCTCCCTCTGTAAAAATGAGTACATCGCAATTACAGCGAAGAACTGAGTCCTTTGATATCCTGAACCCAATTGGAAGTCTGAACTCCTTGCGAAGTTGCCAGAGCTCCATACAGCCATGAGAATCAAACCCTACGCACCACACTGAGGGATCCTGGGCCCATGCAGAAAGCTGTTTCTGCTAAAACTGCAGCTGCCTGTAGTTATCAGGGCAGACAATTAATTCCTTACTCTGCGTTCTGCTACTATCCTCAATGCTACATACTTTTCCCATCTATGAAACACTGACTTTGCACTATTTTGGATGTGGCTTTTTTGTTATACAAGTCAGGAAATTCTCTTAAAGTTCTCATAAGAGTGCTAACTTGTTTTTTTACATGCACGAGGATGTTATCTTATGCTGTGACACAGCTGTAGTCTGCACTTGTGCTGAAACTGAAACCTCCACGTTACAAGAAGATAAAACGGCTACTCATGGAGCATTTTCCACAACATCCCTTTAATTTTGGAAATTACACACAGCCTCCTTGATGTCCTTCTCTGTTTAGAATTGCCTGAGTTAACTTCGAGGCATGTGGCAAAACTCTTCAATTTCCACCCATTTTTTTACTGTTATATGCGGGAGAGGAGCAATTGCAAGTGCAGGTAGATTTTGCGGTGAGATAAGAGCATTCCAGTTATTGGCTGGGTTCTTTCATATTAGAATTGCAAGAGGAGAGCTTTGATATCAGTGGTATTTTAGATTAAGCCAAGATCGTCTTCATCAACCAACTGGTCTTTTAACTCTTAACAGATTGAGGTAAACAATTGAAAAACTGAGTTCAGAGTTTGAAGACATATCTCCAATATGAGTTTCAGTTAATGTAGGAACATTAAATATGGATTTCCTGAATTTGTGCATGTAAAACTTAAATTTGACTACACTGCATGGTGCAACCTTAGATCAAATATAATGTGTATAACTAAAAATAGAAGAAGAGAAAGAAACTTTATGAACTATCTAGCAAGAAAAATGAAATATATATGTATATATAAAGGTTTGGGTGGGTTGTGTTTATCAGAATTCAGTTTTCCTTTAGGCAAAACCATTTTGTCAGGTGATTTCTTTATCAGAACAATTTTTATGACTTCTCGCTCTAAATTCTATTCTTCAATCAGTAAAGTTGACAAGTACAAATAGTGCCCTTCATTGCCAATTTAGCGCTTTTCTCTAGCATTCTGCATGCCAAATAGAATTGTAGATTTTCCTTGTAAAACTACTTTAGATTTTACAAGTTAAGGGGGAAGGAACAGAAGAAACACATCTTGTTTTAATAAAAATATCGACTCATGGCTTTACAGAACACATCTGAAAGGGAAATTTTCCCTGATCTTTTTTTTCCTCTGATTATTTTAAGAATAAGGTTCCTCATTAAAACCCAAAGGGTAGCTTTGTTTAGTCACAGAAGACATGCTTTTCCATGTAGAACATCCCAACTGAGCAATTAATTTCCATCAGAGTTCTATTGGCAAGAGGAAGGTGGATGTTAGTTAAAAAAGGAGGGCTTAGATCCAGCAGAGCACTTAAGCAAGTGCTTAACTTGTCAGTACTGCTAATTGCATATTTAAAGTTAAGAATGTGCTTAAGTGCTCTGTTGGTTTGGTGCCTACCTCCATACCTTTTGGACAGGAATGATTACTGCTTGTTGGTAGTGGCCTGACTTAAGAAAGTTAATAACTTTCATACTATTTCTAAAGCCTATATTCCGAACACCACTATCATAAAACACATCAACACAGTCAGCAGAGAAGCCAGAGAAGGAATTGGCAGTTAAATTCATTCTTTCAGCTCCACCTTTATCATCAAAGAGAGAACTATGGGGTGAGAGTTTTCTCCAGATGTAAGCATTTGCATCTGCCTAGCTATCTGGTCAGTGAAGAGAAATAGGCATTTACAGAGAACAATTCACCTCAGAGTACTTCAGAGAAACATCAAATGAATCATTATGAATCGTGTAAGTGCCTGCTTCTCTTCATTGACTGTAGAGTGAGAGGAGAGGGTTGGAAGTGAGCATCTTGGTTGTAGACAGAGTATAAGGGCAGCTGAGAGGAGTCCCCCACCTCTCCACTCAGTGCCTGAACCACTATTCTAGGTCTTTACATAAGCAGTATATTAAAGAAGAGAAACTCACAAAGTTAAATTCACGTCTTATAGAACATTTAAAAAAAACTGGTGGGCATGGTTCTAAAAACTCATTGCATTTCCGTTTGTGTTCTCCCTAGCAGTGTTGAATAGTTATAATTCGCATAAAATTCATGTTAGCGCTAATCTGCAGGCTATCATAATTATTCTCAGAGTGCTTCTAAATACCGTTCTGCAAAAAGTAAGAGCCAGGGTCCCATCTGGTGCACATTAAGAATCCATGGTTTGCCTCCCCATGGCAAGTCCTCAGAATAATAATCACAATTTCCCCAACCATAGCTATGCACCTGAGGGTTGTTTGGTCAGCACTTCCAACATGTAATAGCTGTGTGAGCTCAGCAAGAGGCTGCTCTGGCTTCCCTGATCCTCTGACAAGGACTTGGAAAAAAATCAAAAAAGGGCAGAAATCAGTGAGGAGATGAAGCATTTGTCGTTCTTAAGGCTGTTTTCCTACCTCACCAACAGGTGCACATTTGCTTTGTCGCATTTTCAGTGGGAAATAATGCAGCTCCCCTCACCCCTTCCCCAATTTGTTTAAACATATGTGTTGCATTGTAAAACACTCTGCACATTTGGTAAAACTTGTGTAAACATAATGAATAAACTTTGGGCAAAGAAGAGCCCCTCTTACATGCATTTGAAAATGCTTATTTTCTCTAGTTCTTTTTAGGCTTATGAGAGATTACAGAAGGGCATTAAGCATAAAGTTGCCAAAAAGTGCTTAAAACTGTTATTAAACACAAGGCAGAGTGCCATTGTGAAAATGAAAGTCAACTAAGGAAGAGTTTTCTGGAGACTGCAAAGGAACTTAGTGCTGAGATTCATTGAGCAATGGGACATGTAGGCCATAGTGGGGGAAGCATTAGTGTGGCAATATGCATATGACCAAGGTTTCCATGTTACCTACCACCAGGTAGCAATCTACACAAAAGTGCCTTGAACCTTGATGTTTTGCAGGGTTATTTAGAGAATTTTGTGGTATTTCTCGTCCTCATTCTAGTTATAAACACCAAGAAAGCTGGAAGGGCCCTTGAGAGCTCACCTGGAGACCCTGAGAGCTATTTCATTGCCCCAAGACCAGATCAGTTGTATTTACAATAAGTAGTGTGATCTTAAAATCTTCCAGTTCTATAGGTTCCATGTCCTTTCCAAACAAATTACTGAAATGCCTACTGGCAGGTATTATAATGTTTCACCTAAATCTGCTTTACTGCAATTTATGTCTTATTACTTCTTTTCCAGGTCCCATTGGATGGACATTAGGGATGTCAAAGACTGTCCCAGGGATGGGAAACCTCTCCTCTAAGTCTGATTGCCTGCATCTGAGCTCGTTATCCTAGTAACCATTTCAATGGAAATAAAGAAGCACTTTTAGAACTCAGTTAATCATCTCTCTGTTTCAGAGTGTGATGAATTGTGCCCTTGAAGTACCATCTCTTCACTGGGTTTGTAATGGGAGTTCAGATGTAGGTATCGACACTGCAGATATCTCTTTGGTCAAATGAGCCCTACCCTGTTCGTGGTGGGGTGATAGGAATACTTCTCATTGATTATCTTGGCAGCCTCTATATGTTGCACAGTGCAGGAATCTTGGACTATGACTATGCTATACTATGACTTCAAAATGAAGAACTTGCTCTTTTATCCCATTAGCCTGCTTTACTATGTCAGATTGCCACCAGTGGAACTAAAACAGCATCTGGTTTTAGGGAATCCTTCAGTTCTTGCCTAACTACAGTATTATAAGATGAGAAGTTCCTGCATATTTTTTTCACCCCACCTAAGAAACAGTAGTAGTGTAAGTTGCCGGATGTGTATTTTTCCAATACTGGGATATTTCTGCTTGTTTGGATTCCTGCAGGAATGGAATGTGTAGCTGCCGTAATCAAGACTCTCAATAGCAAGATTAACTCTCCTTAACTGAAGAACAGAACACAAATTAAAACAAAGCAAATGATTTGCTGAATTTATGCCATGTTTCATAAAAGTGGTCGATATCAATAACTGTTACTGGGGCACAAGCTGATTCAAGTCCAGATAATTATTCTTAACATTTTAAGCTTCTCATTATAAGTGGCTATTGCACTATACACATCCCATTGCTACCAGTGCAATTTGCAGTTGTTACGGTTGCACTGATAGTTTAAAAAAAAAGAAAAGTAAGTCAAACCACTGTTGTTGCTTTGTAGACAAAAAGGCTAGAGAGTCTGATCTTCAGGATGGTCTGTGAAAGGGCTGTGATCTGTGCTGGTGTAATCAAGATCAGCATGCAGTTTTCGTACTTTTCAATTAGGGTAACAGGATCCCCAGAGCAGTGTTTGATGATATTTAGCGAGTAAGGTTCTTGGACTGGATCTGGTTACATGATGACAATGAAATCTCTGGAGATAAGGAAAATGTTACTGAATCTCAATTTTCTGGAATGAGGCAATTAGACAGGTCTGCTGCCATTTCTTGCTGCTGCATAATGGTCTAAGTGAAAACACAGTATGTCCTCTATTATTTTTTGTTTTCATATCGTCATATTAAAGTAGGTCCAGCTCTGTGATTGCTTCCAAATGAAGTCAAGGTACTTAGCTTGCAACAAAAGAACATCTTCCTGCAAAGAAAATAGTGATGTTTTCATTTATAGCCCACAAGCAAAAGGCACATTCACAACCAAAGGAGTATCAGATCTTTCAAAATCTTGTATTACTGTGTTCAGAGTGTTTCTCAGTGAAGTGATAACCTCTAGTTTTTATGAAGGTGCTGAGCCCGTCTGGTTCCAGAACTCTCTTCTTCTGTAAATCAACTCGTATCTGTCTGTTTGCCATGCTCCTGGTGTGAAACATCTAATTAAGTGTGCTATCCCCTTCCTTCATTTGCCTTCACAAACAGAAAATTCCAAGCTTGTTATGAACAAATTCCAAGCTTGTAATGAACCATTTACAGGAAGAGTCTCAAGCAAGTTTATTTTAATGTTATCTCTAACTCTGAGAAGTTAGAGGGAAGTTTCTGCTTTGAATGATGAGGGCTAAAGATTATGGTCATGCCACTACAGATGAACAAAATCATCAGAGTTCCCCGTGATGGTGCAGCAATGTTTTAAACTGTGTCCAATAATAAGTACTATGATTATGTACAAGACACCTTTACCAGAAAAGGCATTTGCTTTTACAGCTGTGTAGTAAGAAAATAAACCAAACTGAAACTTCGGCCAAGCTGAAGTAGAACAGTGGAAGTGCACAATGCCATGATGGGCGTGATGGGTGATAGAGTATTTTTGTGTGTTGTGGGGAGCTTTAAGACATTAATCTTGTTAAGAATGTTAATGTTAAGAAATGTTAAGAATTCATCTTTTAATAGTTTGATGTGCATTACTGCTGGGTAACAAAGTTGATCAATCCCACTGTTTATAACAATGGTAGTTCTCTCTGCCTCTAGTTCTCTCTCTTTCTGATGGAAAACAGCATTGTAGGGAAGTCCTGGATTAAAGTGTTTAAAACACTGTAGAGCTGGCTAAGGCCAGTGCTGCTTCAATCTTATTTTAAATGCCATTATTATTAAAAAAAAAAAAAGGGGGTGGGGTGGGGGTGGGGTGTGTGGGGTGGCGCGGGAGGAGAGAATACAGAAATATAACCAGAATTCTGCTCTATTGGTTCTTTCCCCATTGGTGAGACACCTGCCACAATAAGGGTATGCAAACCATCAACCCTAAGCAAATATACTGCTATGGGATAGATTAAGTCTTACTAGAACAGGAACATGTAACTCATCAGTTTTTAAGAGTAGTTGAAAGAAATTCCTTATGCACTAATGCAACTTAAACAAATGGGTCTTCTACTGTCGACAGTGGTACCTACAACACCAAAATTGCAGAAAAACACCAAGAAGGGAAAAAGAAATCATTTGATGTAATGGTAGCTTGACAGAGAAAATGCAGAGCGAAAAGCGAGAAAGAATAGTTTTCAGTTGTGTGTTTGGCTGAAATAGGTTTGGAATTGGGATTGAAAAAATAATTTCTTGTTTGATTCCTCTTGTAGTCAAGGAAACAACTCATAGACTTACAGTTTCATCAAGGAAATCTCAACTCCATCATCAATCTCTTTTATGGAAACAAGTTACAAGACCTCAAGTTTTGACCAGCTGCTCAGACCAAAAGTTCTTACACCATGAGGGTTGTAATGCAGAGCTCTCACCTTGTGTCCAGGCAATCTAATGACAGACAGCCATGCTGGCTGACGCAGAAGGTCTGAAGATCCAAAGCTGCAAGGGTTAAGATTTGCCCAGCCATGCCTAAAGGGAGTCAGGCAGGCTTGATCAACAGTCTGTTGACCTCGAATGCTTCCTTGTGAATCGGGCACTCCCATGGCAGCTCAGGCATCCCAACGCTTGTGACAGGCATGGGATGGGAATGCATCATCTTGTGATTCTCCTTCCAGGCATGATCAAAGCATGATTATGCACTCCCCTGGTTATGTCGACAGCTCCCAGTACATGGAGAGATCTAGAAAGAGCGGTTAGCTCTTGATGATCTTGCTCTAGGTGGGATTTCCAAGGTAAAGGCTCCCTGTAATCTCCCTTTTCTTCCCAGCAGAAGAAGCCATCTACCACTCCTCTGACAGCAATCTTTCATTGTCTGCCAGTACTGCCTCAAACAGAGCTTTTAAGAGCACTTTTTTGTTAACATCTGTAAGTTTAAAAAGAACCAATGTAAGGGGTTTTTTTTTCATATAAATATAGGGTGTTCACATAGCAAAAGAGAGAGGGAGAAGTAGAAGAATAAAGGAAAGAGAGCAAGTCCAAACCTCACACCAGGAACCTTGACTCCACTCACCACAAAACTTAAGGACGGGTATAGTTGTCCTCACTTTACTGATAGGAGAATGTAACCTTCCCCACCCCACTCTGCCTAATGCTCTCAGAGACTGCTACCTTCAGTCAGGCATCCTTGCTATAAGTTTCTTTGAACTATGATTCACTCATCTTACAGATTCTGGGAGACCTCTTTGTCAGAGTAATCCCTGGGGGTATAGCCCCTACTTGATGGAAATGAGAGTTACTAAATGAATGAAAGACGGACTGTAGATACGATTCTTTGTAGTAGAAATCCTGTTTTACCAGCAACTATTTTTAAGGCAACTTATAACAAAATATGTGTGCTTGTACACTCAACATTTGTGTATTATATTTTCTGTCAAATATAAGACTGTAAATTTATGAATATTGTGATCTCTGTGTGTGTGTTTTGTTGGGAATTTGGATCTTAGCCTGCGCACTTGCTAGTCTTGACCTTAGAGATCCCAAATACCCAGGCACCATTTGAACGAATTTCCGCAAATCAATTTAACTTTTTCTCTCTCTCTGAGTCTACGTGTGACTCAGCCATGTGCAGAAGCTCTACATCTAACAGGGTGGGACACCTTTGGTTAGAAAGGACCAGAAATCAGCCAAGGTCAAGATTGTTGAGGGACTCCATTGGGATGCCATGCGGGTCCTTTTAAAAGTCTGTGGGAATTTTCCCTTCCAGTTTGGTACTTTGGAAGATTATTTGAACAGTTCTGCTTTAGACATTAAGGTGAATCAGGAGGCACTAAAATTTAATAACAGGTGTAGTTTCAAATAGCACTAAAATAATATCTAAATATTCTTAAAAGTGTTTTATTAGTATGTAATTAATCACAGGTTGTGCTCCATAGGTGAGCTTTTGCTCTCAAAACAGTAAATCCACAAACAAAGCGCAAACTTGACTTCTTCTTGTGGTTTCATCCCAGCCAGCAACTAAGCACCACACAACTGTTCCCTCACTCCTGCCTTCCCCACACAGTGGGTTGGGGAGGAGAATTAGAGAAAAAGTAGAACTCGTGGGTTCAGATAAGAACAGTTTAATAATGGAAATGAAATTAATAATAATAATAATAGTAATAATAATAATAATGAAAAGGAATATAACAAAAAGAGAGAGAAATAAAACCTGGGATAAACAAGGGATGCACAGTGCAATTGCTCACCACACGCTGACCGATGCCCTAGCAGCGATCTGCTTCGCTCCCAGCCAACTCTCCCCAGTTTATATACTGAGCATGACATTCTATGGTATGGAACATCCCTTTGGCTAGTTCAGGTCAGCTGTCCTGGCCATGCTCCCTCCCAGCTTCCTGTGATCCTCCTTGCTGGCAGAGCATGGGAAACTGAAAAATCCTTAACTTCAGATGAGTGCTACTTGGCAACAACTGAAACATCAGTGTGTTATCAACATTATTCTTACCCTAAATCCAAACCACAGCGCTGTACCAGCTGCTAGGGAGAAAATTAACCCTATCCCAGCCAAAACCAGGACACTTCTGCTTGCCAGCTTTAAGAACTGATAATCACATGTATTTTCCCACTCTCTAATCTCCTCTTGCTGTTTTTATTCTAAGTGACCATCACAAAATCTGCTACAGTAGATTTTATGAAGAAAAGTACAAAGCTTGTATAACAGAAAACTGCAGGGTTGATTAAGAAAGTATGATCCTAGTAATTGCAGGTCCTATAATCTTCTAAATTAGCTTGGACAAATCAACTAGTGTGGAAATGAAAATGTATTTCTTGTTACTGCTACACCCTCAGATCCAGATGCCAAGTATTACCCTCTTTTCCTTGTTTGTCTTGGTGTACTAAAAGAATATTGAATACAACTTGAATATTTAAGATAGCTATGCTGTATCTTCATACTGACACTAAATTCTTGGAACAGCACTAATAAACTTTTGAGGTGACTCAGAATGGGAATATTCTCATTTGTCAGATACAGACAATAACCTTTTTTCATTTACAAACAGAAAAAAATGACCTATGATGTGACAAACAGCTGCAGTTGTTTTCTTTCTGCCCAAGTGTGAAATGTTTTGCTTTTATACAGATACAGTCCTGCTTTCTGCTCTGTCTCATTTTCAATGAAAATAATTTTGTTTACATTGGTAGCTCCTAGAACAGCTGATTAAGAAAACGCTCAAAACTCAGCTGGTGTCGGTTGGTTTTGGTAATCCATGGTTTCCCTCTAGAAAGGTTATTTTCTCAGTATTCGAAGTTACTCAGGAAGCTTAAGGAGTAGGTGATTCTCTAAACACTGGCTCATGTCATCACCTAAGAAAGGAACATGGAGAGCTCCTTGGGAACGTGAACCCTTTAGTAGAGAAGTCTTGCATAGAAAGACGCTGATAAGTTAGCAAGGATGCAGAGACATCTAAGTACTGGTAACTTGACCACATTAAAAATGGGAGACAGAATGGTTTTGGAATTGTCAGCTGAAATAGACTGGGAAATATATGCAAAGAAATCGCCTCCTGCTATGTGCAGATTGTTTTTGGAGACACTAGCTTGAGGTTTTTAGATGCCAGATCTAGTTACATTTAACACGTTGACAATGTTTTGATTAAATGCTGTTACTGCACAGCACACCCACTTGGGTCACATCTCTCTGAGGTAGAAGGCAGAGCAAAGTTGGATGCTGAACATACTGTATTTGCTGCATCTTCAAACTGTCCCTTTGTGACTGTAAGGAACTCCCCCCCTGCGGTAGGGGGAGGTTTTTCCAAAACAAAGGCTCAGTGACCACAAGCTTTCAAACGGAAGTACGTGTCCTGCCTAAATTCCCCCTTCCAGCAGGTAACTGGATGCATTTTAATGACTTCCCCACCATCATCTATCCAGCTCCACAGCACAAATGACATAGTTTTCAACGCCACAAAAGATGCCTGTGTTATCGGAGTGTTTTACAGGTTTCTAAGTAGTCTTTCTTTCAATATCTTGTCCAAAAGCAGGCATCTCATTTTCAGGGATTATGCTGTCCTTAATCCTGAGGGAGCATCACCTGGGGCAGTTCATGACCAGAGACAGCTGGAGAACAACAAGAACTATGAACTGGGCTTAAGGCTGAACAATACTTTCCTTCTTATTGCTTTGTAAACTATCACTCACACCAAAAATGTTACAGCAAAAGCAACCGTGAAAAGAGTATCTAACCATCAGTTCTCTCTCTCACTATTAATCTTGCTAGCAGTTAAAGATCAAGGTCTTATTCTTTAAATGTAGATTCCCATTGCTGGCACAATTAGCTCTGTTCATAACAACTAATAGGAAGACATCTAGCTAATAAGAAGTGTTGAGAGAACAGGTTTTTCATCAGCCAAATCTTATCCTTTCTTTCCCACGTTAAATAAGCCTACATTAAAAGTTAAGAAAGATTATGTGTTCTGATTATTTCTTTTTCTGCCTTTGAACAAACCTCTTGAGTACTTTTTCTTGGAAAGCCAACTGAATTTCTCAGCACTCTTCTGGTATTCTCTTTTTTCCTCCCTTTTGTGGCAGTCTTACAGCCTATTTAAAAATGAAGGATCTTTAAAAAACTGAACACTTCTGACATTTGTGACAAGATGAATTCACATTTCGGTTGACACCAGTCTGTCCAATATCCTGCTTATCTCACTTGCATAAGAGCAAGGGGTTTTTTCACTCATATGTTAAGACCCGCTGCTGCCTGTAAATATGTATATGCACTGATGCTCACAACACAAATAAGTAGGTGACAGAAACAACAGTATACTCACAATCTTTGACAGCTTGTTTCTTCACCATTGCCACCAGTTTCCCATAGGGGCAAAACATTTTTGCTGCAGCTCTACTCAAGGGTTAAATTAACATGTGCTTCCAGATACAGAACTCTCCCTGAGGGGAAAGCATGTACAAAAATGGAACGACACAAATATCCATTATTGTAAAATTCTTGAAGGCAGATGTGTACAAAAAAATCTCCTTGTGTTCTACTATCATTGGACATCCCTGGATTCTCTCCAAGCACAGCACATAGATGAAGAGAACACTTTAAATATGATTTTAAAACAATTGAATAACAAGAGATACTTTGGAGAGGTACCATTTGCTTTGCAGTCAAAACCCCTTTGCCTGCTCCTGTAGAATAATAAATACACATCCCAGATGACAGACTGCTGAAGATATTGTCCAGTGGGGACATCTAGCTTTCTCCCATAGACTGTAAAAGATTGTTTCAGTAACTTTGGAGATGCCTTTTTGACTGTAACATTAATAAGTGGTCGCAGTGGCCTAAGTAATAATATGTCCTTTGTTGAACACTGCTCCTTTTAAACTAGCTGATAAAAGGATCTTTTTTTTTTCTGAACCTCAGGTGCAAAGCAATCATTCAGGAAGTGAATCTACAAAAATACCACAAAATCTCTCAAGTTTAGTATGGAATTTAAAAAAAAAAAAAAAAAATCCTTCTTTTTGGAAATGACCACAGCAAAGAACCTGATGGGGAAAAAAAAAAAAAAGCATATGTGTTCAAATAAAGACTTAATAGTTGAAGTTTTGGGATCCTCATTATCCTTCATGTCAGCTTGAAAAAATATGTGCAACAAGTGGTAGCCTGAGCCTTACCTACCTGAACCCTCATTTATAATCAGAATTATTTGAGTAGAGGAGTTCAGCCATGGATCCGTTTAGGACTTTCCAGCCTTACCTTTTTCTCAGATGCAAGCAGCTTGCCCCAGCTTTCTGACACAGCTCGCTCCAGCACTGGGAAGATCAAACGATGCAAGCAGATTAGCTTGATTTGCCTGACTCTGCCATGGAAAAATTCTGCCATCAGTACAACCAGCTGCTTGTCACTGCTACCCAAGGTGTCTTTATTAGAAATATAGTTTTATTTCTGTAAGTCCTCCTAGGGTCAGGTCTCTTCAGGAAGTCCATGCAGGCAGGCTAATGGAGAAGTTAAAATTTTTTCATCTCTGGATGAGGGAAGCCAGAGCAAAACAGAACAATTTAGACATCTCTATAACCAAGCATTTTCCCCTTTTGTTATTTCATGGACCCAAGATTCATAGTTCAAGTTTAATATACTTTTTTGTGCCTCATCATGATCTCCTGCTGAGTCCCTAAGCTCTTCTTTAGATAGTAAAGATAACATATTCTCCCCCTCGATACTTGAAACTTAAATATTGAACACATTGAAATTAAAAAACACAGCTTTCATTGAAGTATCTTGCTGAGCCAGCTTGTCTTTCCCATTTCTGAGCCAAGAAATGTCCCAAGCTTCTTGGACACCTTCCATAGGAGGCAGCACAGTCAGATGGCACTCCCTGAAGTTTTTATCCTGCCCCCAGTCAAGTCTGCTGAAAAATTTCCATCGGCTTTAAAGGTGCAAGCTCCACTCTTAAGGCCAGGTTGTGTTTTGTGTGACTTAGGTGGCTGACTGCTTGTGACTGAAGAGCATTCCCCGACTGGGATGGAAAGATGGCCTCAGGAGAAAGTGGCAGAGCAGGCAGCGCAGGCAGAGCAGGGCACTTTTGTGCCCACTCATAGAATCATAGATTCATCTAGGTTGGAGAAGACTCTTAAGATCATTGAGTCCAACCATTAACCTAACACTGCCAAGTCCACCACTAAACCGTGTCTCTAAGTGCCACATCTACACGTCTTTTAAATACTTCCCGGGATGATCTCACATGTTTCGCAGGCAGCCTACTGAAACACTAGTAACCAGTTCACAGATAGATAATTTGTCCAGGAAGGTCCAGCTGTGTTCAGATGATTAGTGTCATACCACGCAAACAGGAATGGTGTGCAGAGCCCTTGTGCTCCAGCCACAGCCTCTGGCCGTATCCAGGGCTGCACTTCCAGGTTTCTCTGCTCAGGCAATGAGCCACGTCTTAAGGGCAGCTCAGGTATGCTCTACCTTAACAGATCATGTGCTGCTCTTGTGATTTGAAAACTGTGCCCAGCAGAACATGGTGTAGAAGGAGGACCATGGTTTTGTCTCTTGTACAAGGAAGAACAAAGTTTAAAATAATAGAGCAACACAATCTCTCTTTTTAAAGTAGGTCGCCTGTACCTGCAGCAGTGTGCAAAGACAAGTTGAATGCTACTGCCATAACTGTTCCCCTTCTTACCATCTCATTGCTGAACTTCTTGCTGATGTAGATATAAAGGCACAGTACCTGGTTCTCTACCTGCTATTATATAAAATCACAGTAGCTTTATCTATGTAGTTAAACCCTGTATTTATTTAACTAAATATTTTTAAAATGTCATTTAGTGAGATTATGGAATTGTAAGTGCATATTTAAGGAAACAGGAGAATAAACCTTATCAGGAATGAAAATGCTATGCACAGCCTTGCTGAGCTCCGGGACAAAACTCCCATGACAGACCCGCAAGATGAAACTTCCAACACCCAGCCAGCACTTCACTCAAGTTATGCAACGTGTAATTCTTCTGTTAGGCATCAACACTGTGGCACAAGAATAACAAGACAATGAACATACCTGGTAAAAGCTTAAGAGAGTACACATTTTTGGGGAACATTTCTTCCAAAAAAAGACTCTTAAAATTGGTACAAAATAACTTTACTTTAAAGATTATAACACAGTCTCGCAACTAGGCTATCTCATATACTGTTACAGATATCTCACAGTTTCAAATTACAGCACCAAGTAACAATACCAAAAAAAGTACTTGAAAGCTCTGAATAAAGACCAACCTTGTAGCCTTATATTCACCAGCAGGTGAGCAGATGGGTTCAGCTGGCACTATTTTCTTCACTGGTACTATGAAAGGAAAAAGGCACTCCCTTCAGTCAGTGGTCTGCATATCCCAGGATTCCCATATTAATCTCCATGTCAGAGGTTGCATGCAAAAAATGTGATTCCATGGAGTGGAAGAAATTAAAAAGTCAATATATTTTGTGGATCTACAAGGAGCTGATAGATGATTTTTGTCCTTTCCAGAGGAAATCACAGCAAGACCACACATAGGAGAAACTGTATTTTCTTGCTGGGTGTAGGGACTCCCATTATGATCATATTTATTATTAGCAGCATGAGGACACATGGCACAGCAGCACTTAATTTGCTCAAGCTTTATGTGTTGGTGCCCTGCAATCATAAAGTTTAAAGCCACTGCCCCACTGTCTAAAAGTCACACAGAGGTAGTGGTGTATGTCACCCTGGTCAGCAGATTCACTCTGCAGGTATCAGCTGTTCAGACAAAAGGGTAGATGGGAGCTGGGAGATAGGTTGGGTGGGATGCAGCAGGATCTTAGCTGGAGGTTTTACAGAAAAGGACTCAAAACAGTTGATGCAAGCAGACAGTAATAAGTAGTATTACTTCATTCCTAGGGTTTTTTTTTTTTTAATCCCATCCCTTCATGGCACTTTGCACAAGAAGTCACCATCCTGATCCAAATTTTCCTGAAGGACAAGAGCTCCCACAGTCTCAGAGTCTTCCCTCTCCTTCCTTTGGGGACTGCCAAGCTCTGGACGTTTGGGATGGCTGCATATGTTCCCTTTCTTCCTGAGCAAGGCACTGCACAGAGGACAAGCTGAACAATGACAAGGAACTCTCCCTGCTGCCCACTTGCACCTGTAATATACAATGGAAAATAAATGGTAAAGAAATGACCTGGTGCTATCAGTCATGCTGCATCACTGTTGTTTTCAGAGATTGGACCTTTCTGAACTCATCTGAGGACTCTTCAGCTGCAAAGCCAATGACCAATTGGTCACCTCGCAAATGCTTCCATCCTGTGGACATTCTGGGTGATGTACACCTTTGTTTAATAGGGCATTCAGCTTTGAAAAAGGAGGAGAAGATTGATGATAGTGATGTGAACTCAGACCAGGCATCAGTCACCTGTCCAGGAGAGCTCAGCTCTGATTAAAGCCCAGTTTAAAAAATGTGCCTCTCCCAAGAAATCCCTTTGTAACATTCCCTGTTAGAATTTCCAGACTAGATCAGTGCCTGACATACCAAGAAGGAAATGTAACTACAATTATGAGCATAGAAACAATTTTAAAAAAGAAAGATTTTTCAAGTGTTTATGGGAAAACCATAAACTTTTACTGATTAGTTAAAAGGGGCACCAATTCATTTAATTATATTAAAAGTTGTACAGCCTGTTTCTGCTGTCTTAAAATCCCATTGTTGGTGAAAGATAAGTAGATCGGGGACAACTAAAGCAAGACTAGATGATGAGAAAGGGTGGGGATTTATAATATTTTTAATTAAATCAAAATTTTAAGCTGCAGCATCACACATTTTGAAAACAAAAATAAAAAAATCATGTTTCTCTGTATTCCTATGCAGGTAGCATAAATACGTTGGTGCTTCTTAGATGTCATTTACTTCAGCAGGAGGTCAGCAGAAAATGGGTTTGCAAGATTTGGATCAGAGTCTGATTTGTTCTGTTTTGAAAAAAAAGAGTTTCATAAGAGAAAAAACATTTTGGAATTGTGGTGACAAATAGTCAAAGCAGTTTCTAAAAACATGCCTTTCTGTAGTCTTTGCAAGCTTCTGTGTTGCTAGTAAGAATGTCACACTCGAAGGAGCATTGTACTGTTTTGTAACCTACCATATGAATTCTGGTGCCTAGCCACAGGTTAAATGCACACAATGAAATTATCTTTCTTCCCACCGCCAGTCCTGCCACTTGCTACACTGAAGTCCACAAAATTACAATATGCCTCAGAATATGTAGGCTATGGCTAAGCAGAGAAAGTTCACTCAAAATTGATTTTCTTTCAGGCATCCCTGATATTCTCTGTTTCAATTGCACACCTACTGTACAACTGAGTGAACACTTAAGGAAGTTGAAAAGCAATGCAGCCTGTCTGGGACATGAAGGAATGTAGAACAGGATAATCACAACATCATCAACCCAATTCTCCAAGGTAGCTGGCCAATAATGCTGTTCTAATTGAATAACTTATCCACAGCTATTTCCCTCGGGAAAACCTACGGCTTAGGCTCTCTGTGTACGCAGATGGTGCAGCATACACAATGAAACCTGTAATTTTCTCTCACTACTGGGCATGTTAACAGTGAGCTGTTATCCGAGTTCTGCTAGCCCATTAATATTTTATTTTAACTGTTTTCTTCAGGTTATTATGCGCCATGCAGCAGAGAATGGAGAGATCTCTGATACACTTCATATTTATTTTACAGCCAGCTCACTAAGCTACCTCATGCTCATTAAGGCTTCTGCTTTGCTAATCAACAATTGTATATGTCATCATCAGGTATATGCTGAAATGAAAGTGTCATAATTTAAAACAAAGGTGCCTGAGTCATCGGAGCCCTGAATTACTGACTAGCAGCAAAGCATAACAAATAGGCTGCAAGTGGATTCCAGATCTGCAGGGCTGTTTTTTAAAACATGCATTAACGAGCGTGTGCCAAGCATATTTCTGACTCTGAGAATGCTGTCCTGATCTTGTACCCTGAATTACACGTCTTAGCAATGCGCTGCCATCCCCTTGTCCTTAAATGTTGGAATGGCAGCATAATCCTCAGCAGCAAATGCAGTCTGGGAGGGCAAGGCAGCAGAGACAGCCCATCAACAGCATAACAACATGACAGATGACAGACCCAGAGGCAAATCCAGGCCTGCCAGAAGATCAGCCTGGAGAGTCTGCCAAAGAGCCAGATGCAGCTACTGAAAAGATATCATCCCTAGCTTAGCATCTGGGTCTTGCTGTGGCCAACCATACTTCATGTGCTCCATGTCCTTACTGCTGACCGCAGCTGCTGGGGGAGACTGGAACAATGAGGAAGAGCTTGACTGCATCAACATCAATGCATTTAAATTTTGCTAGTGAAAACATTGCAACTATATATATATATATATATATATAAGGTCAATCTGTCTACAGTATAATTTCAGTTTGCATTTATTTTAGGTTTTCTGGCAGTATGTATACATTTTTTCCCCTCTCCCACTGTTTCTGCAAAAAATCGGCTCAGGGATTCGTTCTTTGTTTGCCATTTCCATTCAGAAATACACATTTAGCTACTTCACCACCTTCTAGAAGTAACACTACACTGTAAATCTATGTGTAATTAAACCTTGGCATAGAGATCCAGCAGTCCTTGTCCCTGGAAAGGTACAATTCTTTCTAATTCACAAGTATTTCCAGAGCTTGGCTTGTGCTATTAGACATCAAATAAATCTTTGTCAAGTGACTAGTGTGACAATTAAAGTGAGGACTAATGATAAGCCATCAGAGAAAAGATAATTGCACCCATTGTTAGACACTTCCCAGGTCAGGATACATGCACAGCCTTTCAAAAGAGGCATTCATTCATTCACCCTGGCATCCTAGTCTGACTGCAGAAGTGTATTAGTAAAGTCATCATTTTTCCTTTTATAGAAGTTAAGAGATATTCTTTTCGGATGATCCTACCCCCCTTGAAGTTCAGCACTGCTTTTCTGCATACTAGTAATTGGCTCAGTCAGTCAAGCAAAATGTAAATGCAGATACTCAAAAGCATCCTGTTGAGGACAGGGTGGGAAAGATCCAAGTCTTGTTCTCTTATTTTCTCATATATAATAGCTACTAAGAAATATCTTAAGCAAATATGTGTAACTGTGTTCTTCAGAAAATATGTACTATAGGAAATTATTGATCTGTAATAGAAATTTCCTTAGTCTTGTTGAAGCCTATGTACACGTACAGAAACCAAACCATATTGTCCCTTTAGGTTCAAGGTAGGATTAATCTCACTTACCTCAGGCATCTAAGTCACACTAGGGTCTCTGTTAAATCAATGTGAAAAGATAGGCACCTTCAGAAGGCTATTCATCTCATCCTAATGTAGGCATCAGAACAATTCATCTGAAACGAATCCTTCTGTGAAGGTACCTATGTCTTTCTATTAATTATAAAGGAAGCCCACAGAGACTAACTTTGAATTAGATTCCTATTTTTCACTCTTGTAAGATCAGGTGAGAGATATCTCACTCTTGGTGCTTCTTTGGATAAAGAGGAATGTGTACACAGAAAAATGGGAAGTTAAGAGAGCATAGGCTTTCATTTTAGATTCATATATATCCCCATAATTAAGAAAGGATTACCAAGTAAGATGAACTATAAAGCTACTTTTCTGTGTTTAACACTACAAAGCTGGAAATAGCACAATTCCCCATGTACAGCCTTTGAGCCATTTGCAGTGGGAATATATAGTTCTCTTAGTAAATCATGCAAAGCTGGAAGATCGCTTGATCCCTTCTTGTTTCCATCCATTTATTCAGACAGGTAAGATCCCAGATGTACAAAGGCAGCCTGCATGGGGTACCCAGTCTATACTGAAGTTAGCAATGCTCGTAGCTATTACAGGGATGCTGAGCAAATGGGATATTGCAAAGGACACTGAATATGTTGCAAACCATGCAGTCATTGCTGTTTTGAGGGGGACGCTTACGTGGTCAGTTATATGGTCCTCTAACTACAACAGCTTGATGACTGTGGATGGTATAATAATATCTTTTCCTTTTTTTCCTGTTCAGTAAAATATCATTATTTTTTCTACATTATGATGTACAAATATGGTAAAAATAAATTGTTTCAAAATCTTAAAGAGTCTGAAAAAACCCAAAACATTCTGCTTTAAAATTTTCCAAAATAAACTTTTTTAAAAATTTCAAATTTCATTTTAAAATTTATTTAAGCTGTTCAAAGAAATACCAACTATTTTGAAGAATTTAATGATGAAATTGTTTTTCCTTTTGCTTTTAGTGAGCTGAATATGCTGTATGGCAAATTTCTTTATAGGCCAACCTAAAAGAAATTCAAAACTGACAGAAAATTGAAACATTGGTTATTCACATAGCAGTACTGCAAGGTTAGTACTTCACCTGTTGTTCTGCTTTTGCTGTGTAATAAAGCCAGCCTTGAAAACTGATGCTGTTTCTCCTCAGAATAGTTAGAATATGGCAATGCAACTTTCCCCACAGCATCCTGTTTTTTGCCTGGTGTCACCAATATGAAGGAGACGGGGTCACCAGCACGTGTTTATACCCACAGAGTTCTCTGAAGAGAAATAAGCATTTTAGCTAGTTCCACTTACGCTGCTATTGCTATTTTCTGGGCTATTTATACTTCTACTGTACTGTGTCTACTAAATTAAGTACAGAAAAGCTACTAATAGTCTCCAATTTGATGCAAGCTACAAGTGTTTTTTAATCTGTTAAACAGCCCCTTGGAACAACCAAAACCTTCCTTGCTGCCTTTTACAGAGGTGTTATTCTGCTACATGGACAAGCAGAAGTAGATTTCTGCAGCCATTTAAATGAATTCGCATGTATTGGAGAAAATGGATCTGAGTATACATAAATGTTTTGAATATATAGGTGTGTCTTTAGGAACAGGGCAAGCAACTAAGCCATCTGGTGCCGTAAAATATGGAAGGGATGAGGAACCGGTTTTTTATGGAAAACGACAGTGTCAAAAACTACAACTGTTTCCATGGGTCAGTCTCATTTTCTTTAACGCAGAACTAGATGCAGATGGTGGGAACTTTTCCAGGTAATTTTTTAAAAGCCAACATTCTATATTAACGGCATGAAGTAGGGTTGCTTGCATGGGTGTTTTCATCGATACGTTATGTCTACAGAAAAGCATTGAAGCAAAACTTGCAGGGGCTTGGCTTACTGCAAATTCCCAGCTGGGGGAATGCGTACCTTATATCCCTTCCCTCTGTTTAATTTAGTCTTAAAGGCAGGAAGCATTGTGCAGAAAACAGCTTTTCCAAGAGGACAGGAAGGCCTATAGGGCCTGATCCACTTGCCAGTGAGATTAATGGGAGGCTTTTATTGACTTTAGTTGAGGCTGAGGGCAGCAGTGAAGATACCTGGCTCACAATTCCATACTCAAGCCCACTCTAGTAAAATATGTTTTAAAAATCCTTCCTTACAGGAAGTTGTTTTGCTGACGATGATCACCCAGACAAAATCGTGGCTGGTATCTCCCTCCATTCGTAGAAGAGTACTACCAAAGTCAGAATGGTGAAACTATTATTGTTTGCAGAAAGAATAATGGCTTACAGCTGGATGGTTCAACAAAATCATGATAATTTCCTGCAGATTCTGTAGGATTTATTCAGGTAAGCTGAAGGAGAGATGAGATCCAAATAATTCCTAACTTTGCATTAGCAGAAAGCTTCACAACTGAACCAGTCCTCACACTGGTATTGTGTGATGGAGCAGAGAGGGTCCCGTGAGTTATGTGGGATTACCCCAGATCCATAATCAGAACCCGGCAATCATAATCAAGAAAACGCCCCATGCCGTGATCTTCCCTTATATGAAATTAAAAAAAACCAAACATACCCAAAACTTGGAACAAGAACAAATCTGTCTCTGACCTGATTTTATCTCCCCTGTCTATTATTCTTTCCCAGATTTGCAAGGCAAATATGTAGGAAATATTACACATTCTGACTTCACTTGCTGTCATGACTCTTTGGTCACGTTATTCAACATAGTACATGTAATAGGGTAGAATGCAATCTCCATGAGAGAATGCAATCAGATCAGTTAAAATTTAACCTCTTCCTAATTTCTACCTGAAGAGTTTGATACAAGAAATAGATCATAAATTGTTCATAGAAAAACATGAGCATTTGGGAGAGAACATTTATATTTACTTATGTAAAGGAATATAAATACATATATAAACAAATTGGGGGTAAATAGAGGGAAGAAAATACCATCAGGAGATGGAGCAAATGAGTTATAAACTCTAAACATAGGGAAAATAAATCATATAAGTGAATGCTGCAGTAAAACCCTGTTTTATAAGCAGTTGTGACCTGTTTGAGGGGGGAAAGTGAAAGCCTGCCAAAAGCGTATCATATCCATCTGTCCAGTTTTTTGGACAGTTATTTCTTACACATATTAATAGCCTTGTTCATAAACATATTCCAAAATAGTCAACTCAAAAAGACCTGGAATGATGTAAAAGGTGATGTGTAGGACCAAATGTATGTAGGCACATGCAGGATTAAGCTGAAAAACTGTAATATATGGTCATCATTATGGTTCTAACTCCAATTTTTGGAGGCTTAAGCTCCTATTTTCATCTAGATTTCTTTGACCTTACAAGCATCATCAGGATGAATATTTCTATGTTTTTATTCAGCACTGCAGTTCTGTAGACTTCTACAAGACTGGTGCCTGGATTTCTCTTTCATCCTATGTACAGAAATGCCTATGTTTTCAGGCGAATGTGTTATGAATTGGATTCTGCTTCCTACTCTAATGAAGAAATCTTTGGATAAAACAGGTACTCTTTGAAGAGGGCTTGGAACTTCACTATGGCAAGTTGATTTCTTCAAACTCTTAGTTATGTATTACTTTCTAATCTTTACTGTCACTATCCTATTATATCTTAAGTTCTTCTCTGCACAGTCTGAAGCTTGTTAAGTGGGACATTCACACAGGGAGATGAATCCAACTCAGATTCCAGTATCTGGATATTTTGAATTAGAAGAGGAATACACTAATTTAAAAAAAAAAAAAAAACACAAAAATGAAAACAAGTGCTGTCCCCATAGGTGTAACTATAATTTTAAAATCCTGGGTAGTTAGGGGGTTTGTAGTATACCTTTCTCCTCAGCCTTTTCCTAGGGACCACCTTTAGTGTCTGTATATCCTCACACCTGGTGGATATGTGGTGAACTCTTTGGTTACCCCATCTGATGTCCATAGCTCTCCCCAGGCCCACCAGTGTTAAGCCAGGCATTCGGCACTTCTGGGTACCAGTATTATAGATAGTGTAATATATGGGACGGGGAGGTTCTTTTTTGGATCTCTAGTGCATCTCATCTCCATGTATACCTCTGAACAAATACTATTTTCCCAGCTCAGGGAGAGTTGTAAAGATTAATCAGCTGTTCAATGAAGAGTATGATGAAGCTGTATAAATACTAAAACAACGATAAAACATGTTATTGAGTCATTTAGGACCCAGAGAGGGTCCTTGCTCAAAGGCTGTTCTGGTGAAAAAGCAGTAATTCTCTTCAGTGTCCAACTTTCCTATTTTAACAAAAGGCTTTTTCAGACTCAGAAATCACAACCGTAGTCTTTTAATATTAAATTATTAACACTTAAGCAAGGACCTCAGTTATTCCCCAGAATGTTTCTGCCTATTAAGAACAGCACAGAACAGCTTTATAAGATCACAGTAAAACAAGCACATATACTTTATTTAGGAGACTTTTTATTTTCTTGGCAAATATTGCATATATAGAAATTTGGATACTTGTCTGCTATTGCTGTGTGCTCACCCTTTCTCACCGGTTTTCTAGCACGTGATGTAACTAGAAGTATGTTAAACAGTTTTAATGAAAATCCTTATCAGATGCCATTCATTTCTCCTCTGTGGCTACTTTACAATCTTGAGATACATCTCTAGTTCGTCAGCCCTCTGTGTCAGTCTAACCTAAGATATCAAGCAAAATGCAGGGATTTGCTCTGTTGGTTGGATACCAGGCAAAACTTTGCAGCTCTATTTTGATTTTCCGAATTTGTTTCGATACGGAAGGTGACTAAGAACAGGACCTTTGTGAGCTGAAAGCAAATCCACCCCACCTCGGTACAATTTTAGCTGTGACCTACTGGCTCCCAGAAGCTCAGCGTAGCTGTTCGCAAAGTTCCTATCGCATCCTATGCCAGGAAGTGTACCTTGTGTGACTATGTCTAACAAGTACGTGTAACATAGAAGTCATTTATTAGAGGGGAAAAAAGAATTTCTATGTCTGCCTTCTTTTCTTACCTAATATGGATTTTCAGCCTCCTTTTGACTTCAGAAAGCTATTGGGATACCGATGTGTTATCTTCTCTTTATAAAGAGAACAAAAGAAACCAGAATGGCAGTGTATGAATCATGCATTTCCTTCTGAATGCCTGTTTTATACTTCAATGAAATTGTTGTTAAATTGAATATACATAAAAAAGGTTAAAACAATGTGACTGGGAACAGGCCATGCCATCCCACTATGCCCATTTGCATTTTTCAGATTCTAGGCTTTTGGGACTGCACTGGACCTAGATGTCTATAATGGCAAACCAAGTACATTGTGAAGATGCTTGCCCAGATAGTATCACATCCACATGGTGTCACACTACCTTTAAGCTCACCTCTGGATGAAATTTAGTTTGATACCAGGGCACTCATACTCTGAAGAAGACAGGGCATTTAGGAATTTGGGAAGTTTGGTTTCCAGGAAATTAATCATGATACTGAGTATTTAACACGTATTCATGCCTTCTCCTTACTCTTACTAAGGTGCATCCCTATGCAACTCGCTTCTAACATCAGACAGAAAATTTAAGTACTTTTTTTTCCTGTAGTTTTCCATTGACTGTTTCTTTGCACACTTTCCCCAGTGTGTACACAAGGGGAAAACAGTGATGTAAGGAGGAAAGCAGGCTTGAGTATCATCAGTTAATAATTGCATTAATAAAACACTGTTTTTGTCGCTCTTGCTTCATTTCCATGCAAAATTAAAAATCCCACATTAGAGAGGCTTGTCATTAAAGATCTAGCAAAGTTGCCTGGCCTGTACACCACCTCCAGGAGAATCAGACATCTTGAGCTGTGATGAATCACCGTGGGTTTTTTTAATGTGATCCTAATATTCAGCTCAGTGAAGCAGGATTTTTCCTGCCCCAGGCAAGACGGCCTCTTCCTTGAGCTTCAGATCAAGGAGCTGTTGAAAATGATGGAGAGTATAGTGAGTAACAGGGAGAAAGTACTAAAAACTTAATTACTGAAAGGTCAAATGAGCTCCTCTTTATCTTCAAACTAATTTTTTAACTCTGTGAGAGATTGAATTTGAAAAAAAAAACCACGGAAAAAAACCCACGAGTGGCGGGAGACATACCTAACTCATAGAGCTATTCTGAGGATAAATACATTACAGCCTGTAAGACGTTCAGCAGCTCTGATAACGACAACCATATAACATAGATAGATAGATTTCTTAATCCTTAAATGACTCATTTCATCCAAATGTGATAGTCCTACACCTCAATCACATGTAAGACACCACAGGCAGGAACATGTTGGCTCCTTAACCTTAATGGCACCTAGCCAAAGATCTTTTTTACTCTCTGGGATATTTCCCCTGCAATACTTCCCTAGTCTACTATTCTTTTTTATTTTTCCCCCATTTTTAAACACATCCCTACTGTAACATTCAGGTGATTGCAGGACATTTGCAAGTTTCTGACAGGACTCAGTGACAGGTATCTCAGTGAGATACATCAAGCTTTTTGTTCATACACAAAACCAAGATAAGCCCTTTCTTCAAGAGACTTTAGCATGTAAAAAGATAAGGCATAAAAAACCATCTGTTACATGGACAGACAGTGATCCCTCTGCTCAAGTTGGGACATGGCTGGGGAGAGCCGTGCTGAGCTGGGAAGACATCTAGGTGCATTACTATAACCCAAGCAACAAAAGAAGGATCAACAAATATGCAGGTATGCCCTCAGAGATCAGGGGAAAAAACAAGATGTGATGGGGTAGGAAAGATTAAAAAAAGTTTATTGGCCACATCCTGGTAACTGAAAGTTTTAGTGGCACTTTTTTCCCCCCTGTGGAATAGTTGGTACTGCAAGAAAAAGAATAGTGTTAAAAACATGCTGAAAGCTCTCTGCTGCCTTTTGCAGAAGACGAATGCAGTTTTAAACTGCAGTTTTATTGTCTGTTGGCAAAATGACTTCCATGAAGGGATTTAAAACTGCACGTTCTTTAGCATAGTCAGAATACTTTTGAAAAATGAAGTCCCCTCCTGCTCAGGGGATTAGTTTAACTTTTTATAACATTCGTTTTTTGTGATTCTTTACTACTTCTTCATCTCCTGTTTGCTTTATGAGGTAATTATTTTTATACACAGTTTGGAAGAGTCTTAAGAAGGCTCAGAGAGGCAGGTGTTTGAAATTCTAGGTGTAATAAAAAGGCACAACATTTATTAGAAAAGAAGAAATGTGGCATAAATGGGAGATGCCTTTTGTTGCTTCAATACCCAGCTCAGTTCCCACTGCAGTAGTTGGCAATGATATTTGAAACAGGGATGCTTTAGGTCCTTGGGTAGAGAAACACTGACAGTAGCAGTGTAGCTGAGATATAGTGGACCAAGGATAAGATGCTGCAGTTCTGCATACTGAGATTCCAACTCTGCCTGTCCTGTTGTGGGCTTGGATGTGTCTGTTGGAACCACCCACGTTCTCTTATGTTCACTCAGGTTGAGAAGTCACTTTCTGAACAGAAGCCTAGTCAGCTTTCATGGTTTTTAAACGTCATCACACAGGGTGATGGAAATCGTAGGATTTCCATCAAACTAACTCCCATTTCAGAGCTAACAGTCAAAGATGAACTAGAGAGTATGTGTTTTAGAAAACCATTATATATTCATTAAAAAATCTCCACAGTTGGGAAATTTACCCAGAACCTTCAGTAATGTGTTCCGGGCATCATTTGCCCTGCACCATTAAGTAATTTTATCTCTTGTCTAGTCTGAATTTATATAAGCTAAATGTCTTGTTACTGGATTTTAGACAGTTATATTGACAGCCCTGGCTGATCGAAATTTCAGTTGGAAACTTATAGACTGATCAAATCATGACTTAATCTTCAGTAACATAAATTGACTAAGGCCTTTGAGTCTTTCATTATAAGGCATGTTTTTCAATCCTCACGTTATTCTCTTGGGTCTTTTTTGACTTCTCACCAGTTTTTCTCAGGAGTTTACAAATGAACTGGCCTCTGTATTCCAATGACAATGATAAAAGAACCAAAGAGATATTAACTAGAGTGTCTCAACCCCTTTCAACCAAGTGATTGCCAAAGATTTCTGGTTTAAAAAACTTCTTCAGGACTTCTGTGAGTTCTTATTTGCAAAAACTAACATTTAAACTAAGCTTTGAAAGCATGTTTGATACTGGCTTTTTCCTCATTTCCTCATTCTGCTGATTTTCTCACTTTGATCTGTGTTTGGGAATGTGCATGTATGAGTTTTTAAATATGCTTGTGAATTAACTGCAGATCATCTTCACATTTTCTATGAATCATCACTGAGCCTTGGACTGTATCCTTACTTGAATCTCTTACCCCACATCTATTCCTTCAGGCCACTGGGCAGTCTATCCCCAAATATTCAAGTTAATCTTCTCCTCCATCTCTTCTCACACAGCTACATACTGTCCTGTACGAGCTGATAATAGTGATCTATCTTCTGTCTTCCTACATGTATGTTATCACAATCGCATCTATTAAAAATAGAATGCTTTTACTTGCACCTAATTTACCAGTAAATTAAGAGAGCCCAATCTCACCTGTCCATCTCTTTCATTATTAGCTGCTCCACTAACCTTCAGATCAGCTACAGATGTAATCAGTAGGGGCTAATGCTTATTTCAGAACACAGATAAAATTGCTGTACTGATGAAAAGCACTGTAAAGCCCAAGAACTGATCCATCCAGGACCTTGTCTGTGACACTTGCTTAGTGATCACTCGCATATTTTGAATGATCAATTACCTAGCATCTGCTCCATTTAACATCCACTGTGCTGATTTTCTGCTGTTTTCATTTTTAATTGTAAGGTTGCATACCATCAAATCAAATGCCTCACAGAAGTCAATGCAAATATAATTAGCTTTATCAGCCAAAGTTCTAACTTCATAAAAAAAGTATGTATCAGGTTAGTTTGACAACAATTCCTTACCATCAATCTATGTGGATCAAGATCAATTGCATTACTTTCATTTAAAACTTGATTTTCTGGGCTTGGTATTCCATTTCTTTTGCCTCGGACTGAAGCCCTAAGGACAAGGCTGAGCGTCATCCTTCTCTCTGTCCTTCCTTGCTTTCTCTTTTCCCATCCTTCCTTCCTTCCTTCCTTCCTTCCTTCCCTCCCTCCCTCCTTTCCTTTCCCTTTCTCTCATACACTCTCTCTTCCTTGCTTTCTTGCTTTTAAAATAGCTTAAATGAGCAGAAGGGAGATGAGGAGCTATTATCCGGTCTGTTTTGCAGCTATCTGACCTGTACAATGAGGATACTGACAATACCAATTTTTCTGAAGGCATTTGAACTACATAGATGGAAAACAGTCCAGAAATGCAAAGGATTATTGCTAAGTATTGTTGTTGCTATTCTTAATGTCAGCCGTTCTAGCTTAAGCGCTGCACTTCAGGAGGGCAATGTCAAAGAATAACCACGAACTAGTGAACAAAGGGAAGAGAGATTAAGAGCTCAGACATGTAGAACCTGCTTTTCTCAGCAACTGTGCCTCAGCCCCTGGAACAGCAGTCAGGCTGGATATGTATGGCAAGTTTCCAGGTCTTGAGGGCTTCAACTGATGGGCTGTTCTTTGGAGCGCTGTCTCCCCAGGGCAGGAAAAATTGGAACGTAAACAATTAGATGGCCATGCTGCACAGGGCTGTGTGCACTGATTAGGAGATTCTGCTTGACACAGAGGGACAGAGGGATGTCACTGCCTGCAGTGGTATCTGCTCCTGTCACTATCGGCGTGCGGCAGGTGACACTATGGAGGATGAACCTTATCTGAGCTGCCTGTAGAGTTAAAGAGAGGTGGTGGGGAAAAGAGGAAGATAAAGCTGACAGCTGTAACCAACCCTTCAGTGTCTAAATGAGGGGAGGAGGTGTGGGTAAGCTGGGTGTGGAGTTGGTTTGTCAGAGCACAGCTACTGCAGCTGGATCAGTTCTAAGACAAAGGTAGCTACTTACAACTTCTGCCATCACAGCAATTGTGTAAAAGCCTCAGCAAATTCAGACAATGCAACTGGGGCTCTGCTTCCACCATCTACCTGTTAGAGCATCCCACAGTAATTGAGCTAAGAGGCTGCTTATGAAAACCACCATCCTTTTCTGCACCACCATAGTCGCCCTATCACCATCGTTACTCTCTAAGGAGATGTGAGGAAGCAGACACTGTATGGGTAGCCAGACCTAGGCAAAGGGAAGCGTGGCTGCTTTAGAAAGCTTTTTAAGTATTCACTTAGACAGTAGCTAGCACAAAGCAATATATAGGTAGCCACCTGACTGCTGGTAGACGCTGATGGTGCTTTGTGTGGGAGAAAGGTTCAAATACATTTTCAGATACTGTTGATGTACCAGTGAGCTAGGAAAGCACTTAGAAAAAACATAGGATACATTGGAGAATGGCTACATCCCTTGGGAACTCACTGCATTGAGCTTGTCATCCCTGTGGCTTGTCTTGAAAGATTTCTTTTCCTTCCTTTTTATGTCATCTTTGGGATTGATCAGGCATCACTTGTGGCACAATTCAACCAGCTGTATATTAGACAGCTGAAACTAGTAGGGTACTAGAAATGTGCAGTAAAGATGTGTAGGAATGCCCATTCATTTCCTATAAATGCAATGGAGGGTTGTGGTTTTTTCACATTTTTTCTCTTGAAATATTGTCAAAATTTAATTATTAAAATTATTAAACAAAATACAATCACTAGGAAGGTATCATCTGTCAAATTCTGTGAGAATCTTTGGTCAAGGAAAGGAGTAGTGTATGAATACTTAATTAATTTCTGTTTTAATTTTCACTGAATTATTTTTCCCAGATTATGTCAGACAAAAAATGACCCTCCTAGGAATACAATTGTCTGGATTCCCACTGCAAGAATCTGAAAAAAAAAAAAAAATTACAAATTCTTTCCATCCACAAGTAAATTGAAGACATTTTGTTAAAATGATATTTGGCTCATTAAAAAAAATAAAAAGGAATTCTTACCACCTTTGTCCAAAGGCAATCAATTATTTCATCTTGGCCAGGATGTACTCTGAAGATTCAGAAACAGATGCCTCCAGTGGAGGGGTGAGGTACCAAGAAAGTGTAAGAAGACCATCTTTTGGGCTTGCATGTCCTGTAGAAATGTAATCCACTGGCATGGTTTTATTCTATGACTAAGCTATATTTCTGCTTTTCTGAGAGCTTGAAAGTCTAGTTAAAGATTGTGTCAAGCTGGCATGTTTCTAACTCCCTATAAACTGAGGTTCAACAGTGCAGGTGTCAGGCACTGCTACCAAGATACAGAGCCATGTAAGTGCAAAAAAACCATAAGAGGTAATCAACCAGCTCAATGGTGAACGTTTCTCTAGGAAATGAGAGGAGAAAAAAATTAAATTATTGGTGTTTGTCCATCATGGACAATCAGATCTCACTCTAGGACTAGAGGAAAAGCTTAACTGGTTATAACTGGAATCAACTACTCAGTTTAGTTTGACTCTTGTCAAAAAATAAAGAAGCATGACTGCTCAGCTGCAACTCTGTGTATGGCAAAATACCTGCCCTACCTGAGGACCTCTTGAGGTTTTCATTTTCAGGTATAGATTTTTGTCTATCATGTCATGTTATTTTCTGCATTATATTTAACTCAGAGGATCACCATAATATTGCAAATATTCATACCTTTTGTTACGAATACCTGTAACTTGGAAGGGCATTTTGACTCTTCAAAATGCTGCACAAATATCAGTTAATAAATCCACTTTATTGATCATTTTGTTACCTCCTAAAGGGCGAGAAAATGACTGCACATATGAAAGAAGGCATCAAGAATATTCTACTCCTTTACTCCTTCTTTACAGTTGTACTGTAAGACACTGAAAGGTAGTTTGATAATGTACTGTAAGGGACTGAAAGAAGAGTAAGAGTGCATACAAAAACACTGCAACAAAATTCTTGCTAGTGCTCTGCTGTCTTTCTTAATGCTCCTAGCTGAATGGAGTCATAGGTTGGGAGGGAATAGCACAAATAAGCTGGCATCCTTCAGCACAAGTATAAAACCGTACTATCTGAACATAAACTTTGGAAACGACATTTTTCTGAAGGAGAATTTCTTAAAACACCATGTGTGAATCATTAGCTGGTAGTGTGTGGGCAGCAGGCTGCTAACTGTTAGCTTTACCTCTTTCTCATCCATCACTAACAGGATATAGAAAACAAATGAGGTGCCTTAAATTATTTTAATTGGAGAAATGGGGGTCTTAAAAGATGTTCAGGTAATTTACTTTGTATATAAAACCTTGTTTGGAAGAAATATACTAAACAATCAAAATAAATAAAAGCAAATCCTGGTAGTGTTTATAAAATTCCTGTTCTTGTTTTACAGCGTGGAGATACAGAACATGGGTTAAATGCTACAGTAGATAGCCCGTTACTGTTACTGGATCTTCTTACATTGATTTCAGTGAGTTTTCACTCAGAATCCAAATACTGTTGAAAACTGAACCAATACACCATTTTACTTTTCAGAATCTGATCCCTGACAGCTATTTGATAAACCCGGGAAGTGAGGGGACAGCCTAACCTTTATAGGACAGAGTTGGACATTCAAAACCTCTTGCTGATTTTGCAAGGTTAGTACAGCCAAAAAATCAGTAAGTATAAAAAAAAGATGTAAAGAATTGGTCATCCCTCTCTCTCCATCTACCCACAAGAAAATTTTATGCTGTGAACCTTGATGACATGAATATTTTATCAGTGTTTAGAGCAAGTAAGGGGATGGAAACATCCAGCAGAGAGCAAAGAATCTAAACCCACCTTTGATTAGTAAAACATCTCGTGTATCAGTGACTGATCTATTCCCTCTAACATCGGCTCTCCAGAGATGTTTTGATTACTCATATCTGAAAGTTTCTGTCACCTCAGTTTTGCAGAATGATAAATGTGCTTTAATTCCCTGAGCAGAAATTTATGGCTGGATATATTTATGTAAACACCAAAAACTCTTTAAAATTTTGAAGGAACTTAATCACCTTTGTGCAAAAAATAAAGTGACTTGTTAATGACCCTGTTGGAGCAGAGATCAGTAACTGTCATTAACAAGACAAAGCCACTGAAAGTGAGTCTTTTTAAATAAGGGATCAAGTTTATGTTTAAAAACCCTTTAAGGTAAAGTGTCTCCAGTATTTGTTAATAAAAAAAGAGTTTACTCATTTACTTCAACTTTATTACTTCCATTCTCTCTAAATGTCTATATTTCACTGATCATGCTGATATTCAAGACAGGGTTTAAATTCCTATTTTAAGTATCTATAAGCCTGACTTTTAGCTCTAAAGTTTGTCATTGCAAGCTCCCTTTATAATAATAAAACAGAGAAAACCAAGTACCTCTAGGTAGTGATTCATTTCATTCTAAAATAGGCCAGATGAATCATCCTCTGGAGGTACCTATTTCTCTGCTAGGAAGCTTAGGGTGACTAGTTCAGACTTTGACACTGAACTGCTAGACTTCTAAAATTAAGTCCAACGGGTCCCACTCCTCAGGGGCTCATCTTCAAACTAGGTCAGCTTGAGAAGGGCTATTAAACTGAATGGTCCACCAAGAAAGACTGAGATCAGTGTGCTACTCGTAACATGCCAAAAGTGAGGTTTTTTGCCTCATTAAATGGATGGAAAAATACTCATAGATATTGCCACTTCATTTTTGAAAGCCCAAAGTGCAGTGTTTATGGTTCAGGGTGCGGTTCAAAACTTTATAACCCTTACTACAGCAGAAAGCTGAAAAAAGCCAGATTTAGATTAATATATCTGGGGCACTAAGCAAACCATGGCTCTCTTCAGCCTTGAGATGACAGAGAAGTACACATGCTTTCCATGTAACCGTTTTCTGGTATGCTGACTGTAGGATCTTTTTTTTTTTTTTCTTTTGGAAGAAGAAATGTTTCTGCCTCTCAATATGCTTTTCTTGACTCTGCGTGGGAGTTTCTAAGCAAAGGAAACTCTCTTCAGAAACCAGGCCAGAAATTAAGAGAGCAGCATCTGTTAAACACTACAACTTCAGTGAAGCTTTAATGATGTGGGAGTAACAGACCAGACTGCAGCCTGAGGTGGCAATCCTGAGTTTCCTTAGATGAACATTAAGCAGGGTTAAAATGAACAGAGATAAGTTTGGCTATCAGAACTATGATTTTTGTGGGCTATGGTTAACACCAATCAAACTTAAGTCCCATTTTCAAAGCATTCCCCAGTGGCTACGAGGAACAAAATGGTTTTGGTTTTTTTTTAAAAAAAACAGAGTGAAATCCAGGTGTACTCCTGTGTCTCCTGGAGCTGGGACTTCAGCCCGTGTCCCAGTGAAATTGAGGAAGGCAGAATCTGTGCTCAGCATTCTCCCCTTGCACTCGCCTGTTGTCCATAAAACCTCCATTGGTCTGCAGTACTGAACTTGCAGCTGTCTTACTGTCGCGTTCATAACCTAGATCTCCCTGAAGCGGCTGGTCTGTTAAGAAACTCAGAGTCTGAAGACCATGACTATCCCGTGTCTATTGTCAGAAGGTTGTGGTAATGAATGGCAGGTGCTGAGCATACCCATGCCAACACACACTTCCACTGCACGAGCTAGTAGAGAGAAACAGAATCTGAATTCTGGAAACGTTAAGCAAGAGCCAGGAGTTTGTATTTGTCTTGAGTCTCGAAAGGAAAGGACTCGACACCTTCAAGTAGCTTGATTTTATTCTCTGCCTAGCTGAGATTGCAGAAGAATAGCATGGTTTCAGCTCGGTATCCCATTCCTCTGGACTTGGTTACTGCTTTGTCGGTTTTCAGACAAACAGAAAAATGAAATCAAAGGGAAGCAAGAGTCTTGCAACGTGATCAGTTACAAGTTGTTAATTAGAAGAGACACACCTTTTCAAGCAAATTCAAACCCTTCACTGTCAGAATATAGTGAAATACTCACAAATAAAGGAAATAAGCTTCTTGCTCTGGAGGAGTGCTAGGTAGGGAGCAGGACTAATAACTGCCAGCTGGTTTTGGTGAAACAATGCCTAAGCATGCCAGCTAAGGACCAGCTTCAGTCTATAATGCTGCCCATCTTGTGTTTCTGCTGCCTCATTTTAGAAATGTTTATGTTATCAGAAGCATATGGGCCACCCCTTGGAACAGACCAACAGCATATATGTCAGAAAGAGTGGAGGAGGGTCTACTGTATGAAAAAGGCATGAGGTACCAATGCAACACAGACCGGGTGGAGCAATCATGGAACGACAACAGTTAGTGTTATGTGAAGGCCACCCAAGTGTACCTTAGTAATTGACATCTTGACTGAATCATGCTGGTGAAAGGCTGTGTGTGAACAAAAAGTAAAACAATGATCCTTTGGGCTTTGAAGTTTCTACAAGTTTCTTGAGGTTTGTACTAAAGGTTTATTGATCCTGGTCTTCAGCAAGACCTCCGTGAGCCCTTCCTCTGACCCTTCCTGTTTTACTGTACTGTTCTTTCATGGAGTGAAAGACTCCTGTGGGAAAATGAACTCTTGGTGCTAAAGGGCCAAATGACAGTCTTTGTGTACTCCCTCCTTTCGGTTACTCTGCAAATGTGCAAATATCTTGGGATGAATAATGCAAAAGACATTTCATCATCTACACACTTCTACTTTTCATTGATTACCTCTGAAAAGGTTGCATCGTTGCCCAGAAGATGTTTCAAACAGAAATGCTTATCATAATATATCAGTAAATACATTCCAAGTTTGAGTAAGACAAAAATGCTTATCTTTTTCTTTTCATTCCTTTGGGTTTCACTCTGATTTCTCATGCATCAATACTCTGATATAAAAATGGTTGCTTATTAATTTAAAATTGGCCTATGTCACACTCTTGATATTGTTAGCATTCACACTCCCTAGTCCATACTGTATACATTACACTAAAGACCAACACTAGCACAGATTAAAGGGTTAGACTGTGCCAGAAATGGATTTACTTCACAGCATTGTCCATAAGATATTGTTTTAAACCTTAATTATTTCAGTTTGCCTCTTCTTGTGGCACACATCTGCACTTAGAACTAGATTCTACCCACAGCTTCCTTTGGATAAGAATAGTCCTTGGACCACAAGAAGACATGTAAAGAAGAGAGCTCACAACAGCTAAGTTTAGTTTTGGACAACCAGGCTATCTCTGTAGTCAATGAAAGCCTTTTTTTCCCTCTGAAAGGTAAGTCAAAGCAGGAATCGACTGTCTGGAGGAGACAGTGGGTTTTTCCAAAGTAGTCACATGAGGTCTCTGTGACCCACGTGCATGAGTTGTGTCCACCAAACCTTCCATGAGCAGCAGGTTAGAGGCAGGCTAAGACCCCTGCTCAGCTGGGAGGTCTGGTTAGTTAGTAGGCTGCCTACTTACCTTCTTTAGCTAGTATTAGGCTTAATTAGACAAAAAAGGGCTGAAAATGCAGTAAAGTACCATGAAGCAGCATAACTAAGGTCATCCTTATCTATAATGAAAGCATAAAAGAATATATGTACTCAAAATCTCCCACAGGATGAATGTGTCACTGCCTTGCTATGCCTTGCAGTTGGATGTATTGAGAAATACACAGCAATAATTCAATACAGAGTATATCTTCCTCCAAATGTTACCTTTCTAGTCTCTGACATTTTAGGTTATGCTCTTCTCCATTCTGGCTAAAAATGTTACTAAATATTTCACTTTTAATAGCTTCAGTCCTGAAAGAATAAGAAATGTACTGGTTTTATAAATTAAATTAAAGATATCAGCATTTTTCTGATAGTGGGATTGTTTAATTTGTATTGGATGGTTTTGCTTAAACTAAAAAAATACAAACTCATCTTTTGGAACATGTATTGAAAATGTAATAAAAATAGCTTCCATAAATACTTTTGTGTAGTAGAGTTCATTTGTGTGATCTGATGGTAGAATGACTAAGAGTATGGTTTTGTATCACTGATCTTTAACCATTTTAAATCTAGCTTGAATACAGAGCCATAAAATTCTCTCTGTACTGGCAGTGAAGATAGACTTATACCTTCAAAGGATGTTTCATCTCATCCTAGAACAGCAGTATAGGAAAGCTGGATTGCCCTTGACGTGACTGTCTTTCACCATTGATCATAAAGAGTGTCTGGATGACAGAGTTAGATATGAACAATTAAAGTTTTGGTAGTGAAAGCTAGTTACATGGTTATATTACATATTTATTATATTTATACATATTTATTACATAAACCTTTTATATTACATATTTTCATTCTGCAATAAAGCGTGTATATCTATATTACATACATATTTATACACCAAAACTACCAATGCAATACAAGGTTTTTCTGTGTCATATTTATGTAAACTGCGTTACAGATTGTTCACTGCCTCCATTTTGCTTGTCCTTATGTTCCATTAAAACCTGTGTAAGTTTACCTTGGAGGCTTTTCAGGACTTCAGCTTTCATGATTTTTATTGTTGGTGGTTTTGGGTTTTATAGGGCTTAAAGCAAATTGCTGCCGAGCACTGTCAGGCTATAAGGAGTGATGTCTCAATATAGTTAACACGTAATAGGTGTATCATCATTCCAGAATAGCTGTCCAGTCAAACAGGCAAAAACTCACAGCTTGCCTCTGTGATTTAACTACATACACACATTCTTTCTAACACAGTAACAGGCACAAAGGACCAGCATTTCAATAGTGGTAAGTGCTCCCATCCATATTCTTGCATGTTAATGCAGTATGGAAATAATTTTAGTTTTTGCTATTAGTTTTCTCCAACCTGGAGAAAATTACTTCAAATGATTGCAGTCCATTTTACTACCTACATACCTGAAGGAAATTCTTGCAGATAAATATGTGCCTTTTACAGCATGTGTAAGTGGGTAAAAGTAAAAGTGCAGTGACAGGAGTCTTTTTAATGAATGTTATGCTCTTGGTAGCGACAGCACCCCAGGGTTTGGAACAAACCAGTTGCAGTGGGCTGACAGCTTGGGAAAAGGTGTCTTGCAGAAAGTCATGTAATGCGGTTGGCATAATTCTTGCCAATGATAGTGAGCATGAAAACAGCAGCATTGCTTCTTCCAGCTTGGTGGATCACAAGCCACTTGATCTGCAGCTCGAAAGTGGTATGTGGCTCTAAAGTATTTTTCACGTCAAATGAGAAAGGAGTATCAAAGAGAGACTATATAATGACTGCTTTGAAAGGGTGTATACAAGATATCTTAGGTCACCTCTACCAATACTTGTTAGTACAGTAACTTATTAACAATAAATTGATTCTAAACTTTTAGGGAAAAGTATCTCAGCCTCCTACAGACTATGTATTTACATAATGTTTAAAAGGAAAAGTGAAACATCTTGGAGAAATGCATCTTCTGTTCAGTCTCTAACTGACAGCACAATGGACATATACTGCAATCAAAATGCCTCTGATGATACAAATTCTGAAAATCTTTTGAAGAAAACAACACAGCTATCACACTACAGAAGAGAATGGGTAAAAGTGAGTTAATTCAAGGATATCACTCCTCCAAAGTCCCACTGATGTCATGAACAGCTAGGTTATCATTGAATTAGTTTATGAGTGACAGCACAACATTATATCATAATGACCTCCTCTGTTCAGTACGTAGCTACTTATAGTAGAAACTCACTAATTGGCCCTATTGGCTGAAAAACCCATTTTAATTTTTGAAAGTTTCAAACTGGTATGTGAACAAAATGCATTAAAATGCCTCAAGTGTCCTTTGTTCAGTTATTTTGACAGTTATAGCATATATTATTCATTAGACTTCATATTGTGCTGGTGAATGTTCTGGAAAAATAATGAGTTGTGATCTTGTTTCTCTGAAGCTACCCTAGACCATCCAGCTGAATAAAAAGGGTGACAACAGGAGGGTACAGTAGGTTTTCACTTGACTGAATGTTTTTTTTTCTCAGAAGAATAGTCTGGTGAGCCATTAAGGTATACAAGAATCAGGCCCAATATGAGACATTTCTTCAATAAACTCTTCAACATGCCTTGAGAAAGGCAGTGGGGAGAAAAAAGGCAGGAATTAGGGACAAGGGTGAGAAGAGAACCTGCAATTTATGTTTTGATGTGAAATCCAATACGCATTCATAGTACTCCTCTGCAGGATTTCTTATAGCTGAGTGTGAGGGATTGGTATTATCAAACTAACCATTTAGATGGTGGAATTCTGGGGAGGCTCCAGAGAACACAAGGGCTTTTGACTCGACTGCTGTATGAATCTGTGCTTAAATGGCCAGCCCTGGATACAGCTGCAGTAAGAATAGAGGGTAAAACTGAACATGAGTAAAGGAAAGAATAGCAGTAGAAATCAACAAGTGTGTACAAATCAGAGAAACAATTTCTTACTGAAAATGTTGAAGTTTTAATAATATGCCAAAGATTTCCTTAAAGTTAAAAGACATGCCAGCACCAAAAACTGACCAGAAAACTATTTCTACATTCGAAATCCTTCTTTGTGCTTCAGTGGCAGCTGCAGAGAGACAGAGCGAGCACGGGAGCACTCTAACATGGCTGAATTGTTAGGTTTGGTCTCCTAGGGAAGGACTTATTCTGCCAAGCCAAAATTCACAATCAAACCTTGCTCCCATTAAAATGGTAGCTATGACAGAATGAGAACAGGGACCCAAATAATCATTCACCATTGTTTTGCGTGTATGCACAGCTCCTTCTGGGTGTTTCTAAGTGTCTTCAGGAGGTCTTCGCTTTTATTTTTCATGTTATGCCTTCTGAAATCAACATATAAAAATAACGCTCTTGGCTAGACCTATATTGTGGAGATCAAAATTCACTGTAGTTACTTTTGTTCCCCTGTCATCACCATTTCTGTGACTATTTTAACAAATTTATTTCATGGCAAGAACGTCCATTTGAACAGTAAATCGGGTAATACATGAGAGAAGGAAATTTCTGAATGTAGAAAATGAGCAAAGAACAAAACCACATAGCACTTACAGTCAAAACAAACCAGCTTGGTTCAAATACCTCAACTCAGATTCCAAATATTGGCAGTGAACATCTCCCTCCCACTGCCAAGATTACCAGCCTAAGTATAAGTCACTAAACCATGCTGTTAAGAGAAAGAATGAAGTGGATGAATGAGTATGAAAGCACTATCAGCTGCCTACAGAATTCACAAACAAAAAAGGAGAATAAGTCATTTACTGTGTTTGACAGTGATCTGTGTGTTTTCTGGCACATCTAGGACAGAGGTTCAAGGCTGAAAATAGATTTGATTATTTCTTTCTATGTACAAACAGAGTTTGTTACATATATTTGTGCTTACAAAAATGGTGACACTATGACATTTTTCCTGTAGAAGAAAGCTTTAAGTAAATGACAAACTGATTCATACCAGTAGGATTGTTCTGCAGGTCATATGGAGGACCAACAGGTCATTTGTTTAATTTAACCTGTAGAATCTACCAATTCTCTTTTTGGAAGTACAATATGAAAGTATTCAGTGCAGGTGTATAGTCAGACAGGCTGCACGCAGTGCACACTTGGGCAGATTCCATATAGAGAACATTATTTTTATTGCTTTCTTTCATCTCTAAGACCTTTAGCAGTGTGTCTAAGTCAAATTTTTCTTTCTCCATGGTCCAGTTCATTAGAGGAAAGGTTTGGTTTGCATGTGGCTTTATCACAAAATTAAACCCATTAAAAATTCTCTCGTAACAAAAATTTCATGCAAGAAAAGCAATAGTAACCTGCTTGTGGAGAAAAAAAAAAATTGCCCTGGGAATGCATTGGATACAGAGGTAAACAACAACAATCCTCTCTGTCACAGATTATGCCACACTATGGCAAAATTCATGCTGAAATGGTTTCAAAATACTGAGCAACATGGAAATGCTGGTAAAAAGAAAGGTAGGGTTAAAATAAACCTAGGCAGGGCAAGCTGGTTGGGAAGAGATGCATTTTCCCTCCCTGTGATGTTTCCTGTGTTCAAATATTATTCACAGACCTTGAAATTTAGCAGTCTGACATTATCAGAGGCAAAACTCCAACAGAGAACCACGAGGAAAACAAGACTCCACACATACATCTACAGGGTTTCTAAAAGGGGGGGAGAAAGAGAAGTCTGGGTCTAACTCCACAGTTTCCTCTTACATTCTCTAAAACCTTGAACAAGTGTCTTATGTTCACCCTAGTCCATTTTCTTCTTTGTAAATGTTAGGGACATACTTGGAAAATATTTTTACTTATTCCTCAAGAAAAGAACCAAAACACGTAGACTAGAGGTTCTCACATTGATGTGTCAATCCAGAATGAAAACATAGAATTGTTTGCACAAATAAAGGTGTTAAAAAGATTGTTCTTTATCCCCAAATCTTTAGATTGTAGACTCTGTAAAAATAAGAAATTTTGGCATCTAGTGTGGACTTTTCCCAAAAGGACGTGACAACAGCTTCCTTCTCTGAGGAACATTTATCCTGAAGTGCTGCCTTTGCAATGAAATGAAATGAAATGAATAAAATATATTCAAAGGACATCTAATACATTTGTAGTGGCACTAAAAGTGAGAAAAACAAGTCAGAAATTTTACCTTGCTTTCTTCCCAGACCAGACTGACACATTGCCCAACTCATACTGGTAACAAGTGGTACCAAAGATGTCTGCAGGATAGAAACAATTGGTATTTTTGTGACATCTTGTGGCAACGGGTATTATACTTCCTTTTTTCTTTCAATTATATTAACTATATTAACAAATCTGGACAGTTTGTTTTTTCCATTTAAGAAGATTAAACTCTCTAACCCTTCTCCGGTGTATTGAGCACAATTGATTGCTCAGGGAATATGTCCAAAGCGTTCAGGTTACTCATCTAATGAAGTGTCCTGTTTGATTGATTCTAATTGGGCTAATTCTAATATCACACTAACACAGCTGAACTATTTTCACAAGAAACTCCTTATTTAAACTGATATAAATAAAATTTGCCTTTATCATTTTACATATTCACCTTTCCGTAGGAGCGATTCTGCACTAAATAGATTCAAAATACGTATGTATCTATTACAAATTTAAATAATTTTTGCAAGAACTGTGACTCTATTGGCATGTGAAAAAACTGTAACAAATATAGAAGGAGCTGTAGACTTCTTCGGGCTAAGAAGAGCTGAAAGAAAAGATGACCTGAAATGCATCTGCTGGCTAGCCTCACATTTTTCATTCACTTGCAATATTTTTTTTCCATCATTAGGTTATTTACTCCTCAAAGCAATGAGGTTTCTTCCTCTTAATAAATAGTCACTGTCACAGCAATATTGAGCCTGCTGTCAACTAGCATCCCCAAATCCCTTTCTGCAGGGCTGCTCTCCAGCCACTCCTCTCTCAATGCATACTTGTGCTTGGCATTACTTCGTCCCAAGTGCAGAGTCTGACATTTGTTTTGGTTAAATCTCATGTTAAATGCCTGTCAGTATTACACAGTATGCTCTTATCCATAATTTTTCCAGGTACTGAGGTCAGACAAACGTATCTGTACTTTCCTGGTTCTTTCCTCACATCCCTCTTGTGAATAGGAACAATGCCGGTGAGCTTCCAGTCAGTGGGGAACTCACCAGATTCCTAAGACCTTTGGTAGATGATTGACAGGGGTCCTGCTCTAACAACCAAATGAAAACTACCAAGGCTGGAGCAGTATTTTTCTCCTACACATATGTGTTCTCCCAAGGGCAGCTGCATGCTTTCTCTCTGGGGCCATCTCTGTGCACCTTGGGAATATTTCCTATATTCAGAGCAGTGACTATAGGAATTTGAAAGATGGACAGCAGGGTCTGTTACACACTTGGGCTCCTTGTTCTTCTCACCGTACTTGGGTTTTCTCAGTTGCTTTTCTTGAGACTTGTTTCCAGCTTTTGCCTTTTCTTACCTGGCTGCCTGTCACTCTCCGCCTTCCAGCTTAGTTTTCTCTTTCTGTTAGATTGTTTCTCCTTTTTCTGCAAAGAGCCTGCCAAACTTTCCATTCAATAGTATTGTTAGACAGGTAAAACCATGAACCAATTCTGCTCTTAATCAAAGCTACCTCATTTTACCCTCTCTCCTTGGACAAGCTCTTCAGGTATTTGCTTTTGGGAGTGACTGGAGGCAGCTGCAATGGGAATGTGGAAGTTAACATGTGGCAAGGACCTACCTGCCCGATTGTTACCTTAGCTCCAAAAGACAGATCCCTTGGATGGGTTTGCTCAGCCCAGCTGAGCCAGTTCTGGTGGGATCACTGCACAAAGTGTGATGGCCAACTTTCATCAGCCTTACTCTGCACTTTCGCAGAGCTGCAGGTTGGTGGATGACCTTTCTTGTCCCTGTGGCAGCAGTCCCACCTCCTGAATTGGGAGGCTTTTGTTGTCACTCTGTTTGCAGACTTCACATACTTCTGCAGTTTCTGATGCTTTTGCCCCTGGTGCTGGAGACTACTTGGCCAATGCAGTGGCAAGCCCAGCTACATTATCCTTCTCAGAGAGTTCCCCATGGTGCTCAATGAGGACCTCCACCAGCTGCATCACCTGCATACAGCAAACCATTGGTTTTCAGCCTGCTGGCTGAAAATGGATCAAACAGACTTTTCCTCTCCCCTGACCCTCACTTATGCACAGAAAGCTGCAGCTGTGGGGCTGCTCTTCCCAGCAGCTCCCCCACAAGCGTTTGTTGAAGAGAGAAGGCAGCCAGGTACTTCTGAAAAGCAAAGCTCACGTGGGCCTGGAAGGCAGTAGCCAGCTGGTAAACACAGCGTACCTTCCCTGTCACCTGCCCCAGGATGTCCAGGGGCAGCATGTTTTCCTTGGCTGGGCTCTGAAGGTTTGGCCCCATGCAGATGGCTGGGTTGCTGGCAGTCGTTCTGCTGGTGGCCATATTCCTGCTGATGTTTTGGAGCAGGGTGAGCAAGTGCTGGAGCAGGAGGAGGTTGGCCTTGGGCAACTTGCTGGACACCCTGAGGGAACAGGTACACAACATTAATAAAGTAGACATTGTCAACACATGTCTCCCAGGCTGATCTCACTAAAGCCCACCCAAGGGAAGTCTCCCTGGGTGTGCCTGGCCTACAGCAGAAGGACTGCCTTCACTGAGATTACGGCTACATCCCTCCCTCTCTACCCTTCCAGCAAGAGTCCCTTCGTGGAGCAACCCACAATGCTTGCCAGAAGTTCTCCAATGAAAGAATTGCTTTTCTGTGCCTCTTCCCCTCAAAACCCCACCCCACAGCAGCAAGATGTGGCTGGCAGAAAACATGGCTTTCTCAAGGAGGCCGTTGCTTTGCAGGCAAGTGCCAGCCTCTGTGAGCCCCTGTGGAGCAGGCAGGCTGGTCATCACACTTACTCTTTCAGTCCTGCCAGCCTCTCCTGCCTGCTGGTCCTCTGCAGGGCGCTCATTCACTCCTCGTACAGCTCTGCCTTGAGGAGCTTGAAGGGGATCTTACGGAGGAAGTCCTGCAATGCCAAGGGCTCTGCATGAAGCTTTGACCACTGCTGCCAGGAGCACAGGCAGGATCCCCACTCTGGCTCATCCAGATGGCTGGATTTCGTCTCCTCCTACTGCAGAGCCATGAGCTGCCGGGCTCCAGGTCATCAGTGTTCACCTTCAAGATAGTGGCCAGCAGGTGCACAGGCTGGCTTTCAAGGTGGACATCCACTCCACTGTCAAGGGCCTCCCAGAGCTCCCAGGAGGCATGTTTGCCAGTTGCCAGCCAGAAGATCCCTTCCATGGATGGTCTATGCTCCTGTAGGACAGCCAACAGGTCCTGCAGGGGACAGAGGAGGACAGTTACTTGGCTGGAGACAGGCCTTGGGTCAGGTGAACCTTCCTCAGGGATAGGACCAAGTGTGGTCAGCTCCACAGTTCTCACCAGTGCAAGATGGAGGGGTGGCTGGAGGTGGGTGATGTGGGGAGGAGCTGGCTTTTCCCCCAAGCCTCCCCTGGAGTCCCTCTGCTGGGTACACCATCTCTAAGGAGGACCCAGTGGGATGGAGCCCCTGGCCAGACTTGCTTACCTGGATAGGCTGGGGCAGCATGCCGTCCTGGCTGCAGAGATCTGCCAGGGGCCAGCCGAAGAAAGCATCCTTGCTGCCAGAGCCTGACGGCCCAGGTGCTTCTGCAGTGTCCAAGGTTCTTTGCTGTACAAAGGGCCAGAGCAGCCCACAACTCCTCTTGTGGATCCCGCCTGCTGCCAAGCATTAAAAAGCAAAGACCTGTGGAGGAGAAGTGTCGGTGAGTGTTCCTGGACCCTCTCAGCACTGACCCCTACTGCCAAACATATGGGTGAAGTGTCATTTGGGCATGAGGCACCCCAAGGGCTCAACTCTTTCCTACTGCAGAGTGGTGGGGACAGATGTGCCCTGCAGGAAGGGCAGCAGTAACGCCAGTGCAGCACAAATGCCTGCCTGCAAGAGGAGGAGAGAAGGACCCTCCTGCCCCTGTCTTCTTCAAACTCACCAGCTATGTGGTCACATCCACCTTTGCTGTTGGTGGGACAGGAGGTGGATGCTGATCTGCAGCAGCCTGCAAGAAACACACTGTGCTCACTGAACAGCCCCACAACAGAAAGGGTCCCCAATGAGCTGCATCAGCCCCTGGCCATGTGTGAGAGTTGGGGACGACCACGATTGCACCCTGAGTGACCCTTACCTTTGCCTGGTCCTCAACCAGCCTCTCCAGGCTGCTGGCACATAATGTTGTCCTCTGGGTAAGGGGAAAAGAGCAGAAGGTGAGAAGCAATGCACCTGATGTAGGGCTGGACAAGCCTCTGGGGATGGCTTGGGTACAGGAGGGACACTCATGGCATTGCAGCCTCTCAGCTCCTTTAGCAAGTGCTTGATGGAAGGCAGCTGGATCATCCAGGCTCCCTTCACTCCTGGTGGCCTGTGCATGGGGAAGGGTCAGCAAAAGAGCTGTGTGAGACCCAAGCTGCCTTTTCCTTCTCCTTCCAGTCTGAGGAGCACTGTTGAGCTGCCCTGAAGCATCTGGGTACCCACCAGCAGTCAAGTGGATAGCAGCAGCAGTAGTGAGGATGGGGCTGGGCAGGTGTTGGCTGGACACAGTTAGGTACAGCCACTCCATAAGATCTGCCCATTCAAGAGCTGCCCACAGCCATGGGGACACCACTCCCCTGCTCAGGATTGGTTTTTCCACATTGTACAGGTACGCCTGGAGCCTTCCCCGTGATGGATTCCCCAGGCTGCACTGCCAGGAAGGACTTATCCATGGAGAGCACTGACCCAGGAGCTCCTTCACTTCTGGGGAAGAGCAGAAAGAGAGGAGAAACAGGCTGAGTGTCTGCTGCTCTCTATCCTGCAGGTAGAGGTGGGCATTGTCCCTGCCCCGTGGGGACAATAACAGAGGCAGGACAGAGCCCTGTTGGGCAGGACAGAGTCACTACCCAGCCCTGCTGTGGGACGTGGCACTGAGACTCACTGGAAAGTGATGACACAGGAGCTGCAGGGCCAAACAAGGACAAGGAAGTTGGTGTTCTTGCCTTTGTCCTCCTCCACAGCATCTCCGGCTTCTCCCTTCCCACTGCTCAGCACCTGCAGCTGGCCCAGGGCCAGGCAGAGCTGCGGGCATGGGTCACTGCCTCCTCTGCAGAGGGGAGCGGCAGGGAGTTGGAGGTGGCTGAGCCGAGTGGCTCCCCTCTAGCATCCACCTGTCACAGGCACGGACATGGGTCCATCCAGCACCAGGGTGCCAAGGGCCTGTGGCTGCTCCTGGGGTGTCCCTGCCGTGTTGCCAGGGCCAGGGAGTGGAAGGAAAGGCAGTTGAGGTCTTCAAGTCTTACCTGGGCTTGGTGGTTACCAAGGCCTTACTGAAGAGAAGGAGGTTTCTTTTCCTCATTGCATGGCCCTGGATCACCCACACGTGCTGGCTCGGGTGATGCTGGGACATTTGTGCCAGTTTGGGTTGGATATTAGTAAAAATTTGTTTACAGAAAAGGTTGTGAAGCATTGGAACAGCCTGCCCAGGGAAGTGGTGCTGTCCCCATCCCTGGAGGTATTTAAACCACATATAGATGTGGTGCTGAGGGACATGATTTAGTGGTGACCTGGCAGTGCTGGGTTAACAGTTGGACTTGATGATTTTAAAGGTTGTCTCTTCCAACCAAAATGATTCTGTGAGTCTGTTCAGCCTGGAGAAGAGAAAGCTCTGGGGAGACCCACTCAAACAGGTCCATGTCTTTCTTGTACTGAGGACTCCAGAGCTGGATGCGGTACTGCAGGTGAGGTCTCACCAGAGCAGAGTGGCAGAATCACCTCCCTTGACCTGCGGGTCACGCTTCTTTTGATGCAGCCCAGGATACAGTTGGCTTTCTGGGCTGTGAGCACACATTGCTGGCTCATGTCCTGTCTTTCATCCGCCAGTAGTCCCAAGTCCTTCTCCACAGGGCTGCTCTCAATCCCATCATCCCCCAGCCTAGGGGTTGCCCTGACCCAGATGCAGAACCTTGCACTTGGCCTTGTTGGACCTCATGAGGTTCACATGGACCCACTTCTTCAGCTTGTCCAGGTCCCTATAGATGGCATCCCATCTCTCAGGTGTGTCTACTGCACCACACAGATTGCTATCATCTGCAAACTTGCTGAGGGTGCACTCAATCCCACTGTCTACATCATCGATGAAGATATTAAACAACACTGGTCCCAGTATGTACATGTAAGGGACACCATTTGTCACCAGCCTCCATCTGGACATCAAGCCATTGACCACTACCCTCTGGACGCAACTAGCCAACCAATTCCTTATCCACAGAATAGTCCACCCATCAAGTCCATATCTCCAATTTAGAGAGAAAGACGTTGTGGGGGACTGCGTCAAAGGCTTTACAGAAGTGCAGATGGATGACATCCATAGCTCTTTCCCTGTCCACTCCATCATAGAAGGCCACTAGGTTGGTCAGACAGGACTTGCCCTTGGTGAAGCCATGCTGGCTGTCTTGAATCACCTCCCTGTCCTCCATGTACCTAGCTTCTAGGAGGATCTGTTCCATGACCTTCCCAGGCCCAGAGGTGAGGCTGACAGGTCAGTAGTTCCCAGGGTCCTCCTTTCTACCCTTTTTAAAAATGGGTGCAATGTTTCTCTTTTTCCAGTCACCAGGAACTTCGCCTGGCTGCCAGGACTTTTCAAATGTCATGGAAAGTGGCTTGGTAACTACATTAGCCAATTCCCTCAGGACTCTGGGATGTTACTCTTCAGGTCCCATAGACTTATGAATGTTCAGGTTCTTCAGGTGGTCACAAACCTGATCTTCTCTTACAGTGGGAGGGACTGTGTCCCCCTGGTCCCCATTTTGTGGTCCATCTACTCAGGAGGTGTGGGAAGAGAGATTGCCAATGAAGACTGAGGCAAAAATGTTGTTGAGTATGTCAGCCTTCTCCTTGTCTGTTGTTACCAGCTTGCCAGTTGTCGCAGATGAATATATTTAACATGATTTGATTTGGCAACAATTCAAACTTTATTGCTAGTATAAGGTAAAGCAAGGGGTTGGATTTTAGCAGCACTTAATGATTAACTGACTTAAAAACTAGCAAGTGATTTAGCAAAGTAAAACAGCAACTTGATTACAGATTCAAGAATGACAAGATTCACGCTAACTTACTATGAAGTACCTTAAATCAAAATGTATATGTGCAAACCAAGATGTACAGACACACATACAAACAAACAGAAATACTTGGATCCAGAGCCCATTCTCAAATGCATAAAGCAAAACACCTGAACAGGTAGAGAGACAGGGGAAAGAAGCCAGCCTATAGCCAGAATTTCCCTCTTTGAGTTTAGAGAAAACAGTCACAATGCATCAGCATTATTCAACAGACAGTGGTTGAGTCTCAAGCAGGTGTTTCTCACCCAGGCCTTGTGTCAGGCTTGCTGGCAAATGCAGACTTGTCCCAGCTTAGGGGAGATGCTGGATGCAGCCCACTGCAATTCAGGGGAGTTCGAAGTGGTCTCTTTTTGGATCACTATTTATATGGTCCAAGATAATTGACTTTTGTCAGGTATTTTTCCACCAGCCTAATTTGAGTGCTGTAATGTTTCGGTTTGCCCATGTCCAGAACTTGCTGGATCTGGAAGTTCTGGCATTCCCCCTTTGGGTCACAACCAAGTACAAGTGTACCAGGTCATAAGAAAGTTGACTAATCATCCGAGATGATGATGAGGGGGGAGTAGGAGCCAGGTGTGATGAAGGGGTGCCTCAATGCTCTGGTCCACTGCAGGAGGTGATTGTCATTATTGTTGCCAGAGAACAGGGGAGGCAGGAGCTGGAAGTGTAAGTTGGGACTTTAATGCTCAGGTACACCAACTCTCACAATCTGCATTTGACTTTTCCAATGTATTGTTGTGTGACCCAGAGAGGGGAGTCGCACCCTGTATCAAGTGGCCCATGAGTGGGGGTCTTGCTCATCAGGGAAGGTATGCTTCCATTGACCTTCCTTTTCTGGTTGACATACCTGTAGAAGCCCTTTTTATTCTTTGCATCCCTTGCCAAGAGCAGCTCTAGGCACGCCTTGGCCTTCCTGACCCCATCATTACACAACCGATCAGTGTCCCTATACTCTTCCCAGGATCCCTGTCCCTTCTTCCACTGCCTACGCAGTTCCTTCTTGCCCTTTAGTTTGACCAGCAGGTGTCGACTCAGCCATGACTGTGTCTTGCCTTCCTTGCCTGATTTCTTACACCTGGGAAACGACAGCCCTTGTGTTTTATGGAAAACTTCTTTAAAGATCTGCCAGCTCTGATCTGCTCCCTTGTACCCAAGGGCAGTTTCCAGGGGCTCCTATTGGCTAACTCCTTGACAAGCTGGAGTTTTGCTTTCCTAAAATTGAGGGTCCTGTCTTTACTCTTTGCCTGACCCATATCACTCAGGACTGGGAACTCCAACAGGGAGCGAGCACTCCAGCTAAGGCTGTCTCCAATCTTGACATCATTGATGAGCTTACTTGGTTGGTGACCATCAGGTCCAGTATTGCATCCCCTCTCTAGGGCTGTCTATTACCTGGCTTAAGAAGTTATCCTTGATGCATTTGAGGAGTCTGCTGGATCGCCCACAGCTTGTTCTGCTACTTTTCAAGCAGATGTTGGGGTGGTTGATGTCACCCAGCAGGACGAGAACCTGCAAGCACGAAGCCTCCTGTAGCTGGGGTAAGAAGGCTTCATCAATAGGCTCCCCTTGACCAGGCGGTCTGTCATAGGCACCAGCCGCAAGGTTTCCTTTGTTCCCTTGGTCTAATTCTTACCCATAAGCTTTCAACCTGCTCATGGCTACTCTTCAGAGACAGCTCTTCTCACTATCCATTTGTTGATGTAGAGGGCAACACCTTTGTCCTTCTTTCCTCATCTGTCTCTTCTGAACAGCCTGTAGCTATCGATAGCCACATGGATGGATCTAGTCTGGGAACGCTATTAGTGAGCCTTGACGTCTGATAGACTAGTAAAAGCTCATCTTCAAGAGCTAGATAGAGATGTTGAGAGCACCCTCTCAAATACAAGACACCCAGGCTGGGATTCAGCTCCTCTGATTTTACATAGCTATTTTGCAGATGTTTAGTAAGCAAATGTTTAGTAAGCAAAGTGAGAAGTTATTCATGCTGCCCTAAATTAGACCTCTTTAAGGACAGCTTTAGACTTAACTGACTGTATTGATTAGGGCCTCATCTTGATTTCCTACACACACACAACTTAAAGCCATTTAAGATGCTGTAATGCAACTAGAACCTAGAGACTAGCAGGCATGACACAGGACCTATGGACAGTCTTGCTCTTCTGAGGGGGAAGCTGGAAGCCAGAGCACATACTTATAGAATCTCAGATCATACCCAGATGATGCCAAGGGGTAGGCTACTGCATCAAGCCCTTAATACGCACTCACTGCAATGGCTGAGTAGACACCTAGTCCAAACATTGACACAAAAGTTATAGTGAGCCAAAGCCCACCCTAGTTTTAGTTCCCTCTTCTACCAGGGAGGTTTGTATCCTGTATCCCCATAGCTGGGGATACAAGCAAGTGGGAGTATTCCGCATATATTTTTTGTAGCTTGTGCAGTTAAGAGCAAATACTGAGACTAAAGGACTCTTTTTTTTTTTTTCCCCCCCTGTTTCTTATTCTAACCGTCTCCATTTGGCAAGTTTCAAGAAACACAATGTAAAGTACTTATTTAAACAAGTTATTGACATTTTAATAAAGGATGTGTCTCATATTTGTTAATTGCTAATAAACACTTGCTTTTTAAGACATTATATTAATATGACATTTCTAAATAATATAAGGCATCTGCTGAAGTGACATTTTAAAATTAGTTATCGACGAGTAAATACACAGCTCCACCTGTTACTCTTGCTTTCCCTTTAATACCAGAGTGAGTTTCGCAGATAGTGGCTGGTAAATTAATATGCTGAAAGCAACAGTTCGTGCCCATAGCAAAATGCCTCGCTGCAGCTAGTTCATTGTGCAGTACTGGTTTATCACTGGATTGATTTATAAAGCACCAAAAAAATTATAGTTATTTCTGAGCTATCAAGAGTTCCTCCAGCAAGACAAGCTGTTCTATGAACAGGAGCCATTTGCCTTTGTCACCGTCAGTCTTTGTTGTCATCTACCTTGCTTTCCTATGAAGGTTCTCTTCTTATAGCTTTGTCTGCCCCTTGTTCTTCACTCATTTTGGCCCTTCACTCTCCTCATTAGCTTTTGGATTGATAATCCACCTTCCTATGGCAAACAGGCTAGAAAGGCAGTATCTTACCCTGACACTGTTTTTCTGCCTTGTTCCTTAGGCCTGGACTAAAGAAAATGTTAACATAAGCAATTAAGAATATTCTTAATTTAGGCATAGGTCCCACAGAAGTGAAACACATGAGAGATTTGGCTACAGTCCCTGAACTGGATTAAATGTTGGGATCTCATCTTGTTTTTTACTGTATTCTCTTCCTCTCTGTAGATCCGTTTATAGGCTCTGACTGGAAGAACAGCGCAATAAATTTCTTTCATGAAGACTATGAATGCAGAACTCACATTTTCCCTGTGTTTATTTGAGTGGAAGGTTAATTTTTCAGGTCTTGCTAAAAACAAGATTGCTTCTGTGCAAGTTTCCCCCAATGCAGACTTCAGCTCTAAGGAAATAGAGGTAACGGAAAATAAAAATTCTATATAAATCAAATGTACAGGATGAGAAACAATGAGGATAAACAAATTATATCCCTGATGGGAAATAAATTTTAAAAATATACAATTCAGACAATTTGGCTAATAGATTGAGATTAAGTAATACTCTCACTTCATAGGAATTATACATTACAGAAGAAATTATTGCAAATGCTGAAGTAACATTTTCTTATTTCCCTAAGACAGTCCAGAACTTTTATAGGAGGCTGGTGTAAGAGATCATCATACTTGTTACCATTTTAATGATATGCCAAAAACTTTTGAAGAGAATTTTAATAGGCTAAGTTGACATCATCATCTCCCTACACTGACTCTGAACTGGGACTGTTGTTCTGAAACAATAAGCTTCTACAGCAGTGAGAAAGCAAATCCAAGCTACTGCATGTCCATTCTCAGTGAAAATGCATATATTTCTTCTTATGAACATCACAACTTAATACTGACATCTAGCAAGCCTGGACTGTGGAATGCAAGCATTTGTAAATTCCACTACAGCAACTGATCCACTAAACATTTTATTGCAGACGTGAGTAGGTTGACCTTGGCTGGTTTGCCAGACGCCCACCCAGATGCTCCTTATAGGATAGGGGCACAGGGGAATGCCCCTCCTCAGCAGAACAAGGGGAGAAAATAGAGTGAGAAAGCTCACAGGTCCAGGTAAAGACCAGAAGATCACTTAGCAATCATTGTTGTGGACAAAACAGAATCAACTTGGGGAAAATTAATTTAATTTATTGCCAATTAATATAGATTTGGGTAGTGAGAAAAAAAGACAAGTTAATACAACACCTTTCCTCCCTGCTTTCTCAGGTTCAACTTTACTTCTTTACTGCAGACTCCTCTGCTCCCCTCTGAACAGCACGGGGTGATGGGGAATGGGTGCTGTGATCAGTCCATAACAGCTCCTCTTTGCCTCTCCTTCCTCTGCACATTTATCCCCTGCTCCTGCGTGGGTCCTTTCCATGGGCTTCAGTCCTTCAGTCTAAACCTGTTCCAGCATGGGCTATCCAGGTGCTGCAGTTCCTTTGGGGCATATCCACTTGCTCCAATGCGAGGTCCTCCTGGGATGCAGCGTGAATATCCCCTCTGGCATGGCTCTCTCCATGGGCTGCAGGGAAGTACCTGCTCCAATGTGGTCTCTTCCACAGGCTGCAGGGGACTCTTTCCTCCAGCACCTGGAGCACATCCTTTCCTCCTTCTTCCCTCACCATGGTGTCTTCAGGGTTGTTCCTCACACTTTTTCCCCCTCAATCCACAATTCCTATGCAGAGTGTTTTGCCCTTTCTTAAACATATTTTCCCAGAGTTGACCCCTAGAATTTCCCCCATTTTGGCTGAGGGGCTTAGCTGTGTCCTGCGGTGGGTCAGTTTGAGCCAGCTGGAACTGGCCGTGTCCAGCATGGTTCAGCCTGGGCCTCTCCTCATAGAGCCCACCCCTGCAGCCCCCGCTACCAGCACCTTGACACCTGCAAGCGGTGCAATGTGTTTGTTCAAAAAAACTATGATCACATAAAACCTTTCATCACAGCAAAGAGAGGGCATATGCTAGTTATTGCCCATAAATGGTACCTTCCTTTTTGTTAAGTAGAACAGCCTGATCTCATATTTTTCCACCTCTTTCTTAGTGCTACCATTATTTGTTTTCAGGTTATATATTTACTCAGATAAACAAATACGAATTTCAGTCCTAAGTTCTCTGTAAAGTTTTAACGATGCTCCTAGGCAAAAAGAGACACTCCCAAAACCCCAACTAATCGAATGTGCTGGGGCTGCCAATGTCCCTGCTCACTGCAGAGGAGTTGGGCTAGATGACCTTTAAAGGTGCCTTCCAACCCAAAATATTATATGATTCTAGGATTCTATGTCTTCTTTAACTAGATCAGGTTGCTCAGAGTCCCATCCAGGCTGACCTTGTATGTTTCAAGGGATGGGACATCTACCATCTACAGACACTGCTAAAAGGACTGTCCCCATCTTTCTTATGGGCCTCCTTTAAGTACTGAAAGGCCACAGTAAGGCCTCCGTGGAGCCTCCAGGCTGAACAAACCCAAGTGTCTCAGCCCATTCTCATAGCAGGGGTGCTCCATCTCTCTGATCAGTTTTGTGGCTCTCCTCTGGACCCAGTCGCACAGGTTCATGTTTTTCCAGTACTAAAGACTCCAAAAGCTGGATGCAGTACTGCAGGTGAGGTCTCACCAGAGTGGAAACAGTAGCAGAATCACCTTCCTTGGCCTGCTGGCCATGCTTCTTTTGACGTAGCTCAGGATATGGTTGGCTTTCTGGGCTGCGAGTGCACAGTGCCAGCTCATGCCCAGCTTTTCATCCACTAGTGCCCTCAAGTCCTTCTCTGCAGGGCTGCTCTCAATCCCATCATCCCCCACCTGTATCGATACTGAGAGTTGCCCCAACCCAGGTGCAGAACCTTGCATTTGGCTTTGTTGGACCTCATGAGGTTCACATGGGCCCACTTCTCCAGCTTGTCGAGGTCTCTCAGGCATGTCAACTGCACCACTCGGCTTGGTGTCCCTGGCAAACTTAGAAATCATACTAAGTTTTGTTTACTTTAATAACATTTAACAGCAGTAAGCTCCTTTGGTTAGTTAAGTATAATTTTAAAACATACTCTTCTTCAGTAATATTTTTATGTCATCTCTTGAGAACATTAGGAAAGCACAGAACTGGATACAAGCTGCTTTTTCTGATGGTTATTAGTATGATTTAAAAGTTCCCTTTCTTATCGAAGTACTAAAATTCTGCCTGCTCAGCACAAATCAGGTACCAGGGCTCTCTTGAAATCTGAGTTCAAACTGGCCTTCTCAAGTAGAAATGAGAGAGAAAAATACAGAAGAATTCGGGGGGGTGGGGGGGTGGGCGGAGCACATTGTGGAGGGAATGGGCTGGTTTTTAGGCAGCTATTTATAAATTTCTATTTCATGGCAATATGTTGAAGCTGCCAAGAAAAACAGTTGACATTGCAGAAGGTGCATAATCATGTCAGGAGTGTTTGCGCTTTGTAACAGGACACTTAAATATATTTGAATACTCTTTGCTTCTAAAAATACCTGGATGTATTACGAAATATTCTGAGAGAAGAAGAAACAATCCCAATTAGTGATTTATTTGTAACAGTCAGATTTCAATAAGAAAACTTCAAAATACAATGTAAATTTCACTTGTGACAGTATTTTTATGTTCTGAAAATATGTACATTAGATGAGATCGGGGGCCTCTATGTACTTTAGTCATAAAGTTAATTTTGCAGTTATTGAATTACTGTGAAACATTATGGGATATGGCACACCGCATTATGAAGTATCTGAAGTATAGTATATTGGAGAAAGTCTGAAGAAATGTCTACTCAGATATTTAATTTCATTTTCAGATTATACCACTACCAAAGTATAGGAGAGTGCGAGAGCTGGAAAAGTTACAGCAGAAAAGCCAGGTTCTCAGAAATGTAACCACCACCAGATTGCCTTATTCATTCCCTTAAATAATGACTACATTTTCACAAACTCCCACGTAGGTAAATTTTAAAGTGGAAAGCACTCAGCGCTGAGATGCTGAGACTAGAAATAGATCCAGATTAGAAATTGTGTTCTCTGTGACTACTATGCCTATAAACTCAGAGCTCTGAGAGAAGTAATAGAAATTAAGCCACTGTAGTGAGAAACTATTCTTGCATGTCTAATATGTGGTACATTAATTTTTCTTATGACCTCCTTTTTTTGGAACATTATCTTCAAGTTGTCCCACCTAAACCATGCATAATGGTATAAAGACCAAGCAATATCTGGAGTGATTCCACTTGCTTATGAAAGACTTATTTTATTCAGTCCAAACTGGCATCAAATACTGTATGTACTGAGACATAGCAATATCTCAGCCTTTGATCCAAACTCTCATCTTGCTCTGAGTGTAAATGTAGAATCAGCCCATCTATGAAAGTGGTTTTCTCAGCCTTCTATACCTTCCATTCTTTCATCTGGAGGGGAGGGAGGGAATCTGTCACAGACTGCTTAATTCTCCTTCCTTACCACCACATCTTTATTTCTAAGAGGACTCTGTCTGGTTTCCCGTAAAGCTTCCTTGGGTAAAGTCTCTAATTAATATTCTACATAAATGGTCTGGAGTGAGACTTCCAAGCAAGACTGATTGACTATTTCCCACTTGAAAATGAATAAATTAATGAATAAATTGTGAAAATTTAATTTTCCATTGAAATGAATTATCTGGTTTTCACAGAACAGGAAAAAAAATGTACAGAATTTTTCTAATGAAATAAAACTTTTCCCAAAATCCACAAGATTTGTGCCTTGTTGCCCTCTTCTGTTTCATGAGCTAGCTTCCCTACCAAAGTGTGTCACCTTTGCCAATATCTGCAACAGTTTTTGCTCTTGCAGGATTCTTATTAGTGGACAAAGGCTTTGGGAATAAATGAAAATAAAAGGAATGCTGAGAGAAGGAATCCTTTTTTTTTTCCTTCCCAATAAGACTTGTGAAAAGCCTTGCCTCTGTCAAAAGCAAACCAGTCTTCATTTCACTTCTCCCCACTTCCTAGCCTCAATTTACCTTGTTTTTGCGGTGTCATCCCTCCCAATTCCTTTGGTGAGGTGATGGGAGGTGCAGGAATTTGGGATTGTGTGAGTAATGTTTTCCATCTGCTGCTTCTTGCTTCTTAAACAGTTTTCTTTGCTCTGGGCTTCCTCCACAGGCTGCAGTCCCTGCGGGATGTCATAGATACTCACAGTTTCAGACCCTGAGGGATGCCCCTGCCCTGATGTGAGTCTGCTTCTTCCAAGAGTGCTGTGCCATCACATGTCCCCTTCTACGCATTCCTTCTGTTTCTCCTTCCATTTCCAAAATACTTTTCTTCACATATCCTCATATGTGTCCTTGTGAACCAAAACCCAAGTGGAGCCTTGAAATCCCTTAACAAGCTAAACGCCATGAGTCTCATTCACTCCTGCCCCTGGCAGCTACCACTCTTTCTTAAACACGTGTGAGCCAGAGCACCAGGGGCTCCCCTGCCTGACTGTAGCTTTGAGTCATGCTGAGGCGATCACTCTGGTTGGTGTTAGAGCTGGCTGGACCTGGCTATAACCATCACAGGACAACTCACAGCCTCCTACAAAGAGGCCACCCTGCAGCCTCTGCCTCCCCAGACCTGCCAGTTAGGCCCAGTGCTGCCTTCCAGATGTTCCCAGGTGAAGGTCCACCAGTCGTGCTGTCATGACTGTGGAAGAAACTTCCCACACTGACAAGAAGGTACCAGGCAATAGTTTGATTTAAAAAAAAGGGGGGAAATGTGGTATCCCTAGGGATTAAAAAAAGAGTTTAATTGTCTAGTTAGTGTCAGAGTCAGGGTAGATAGGGAAGAGAGAAGACAAATGAATAATACTCTGTCAAATCAGTATTACTACTGTTTTCTGTTCTAATACTGGTTTGGAAACATAATAGGATAACAAAAGTGAACACACTTTAGACTTAGGTTATTTCTGCATTTCCCAAGGAGATATATATGAAAACCACGTTCTTTGGGATTTAGAAGCTCCTGATAAATACAAAAAGACACTCTGTAAGGTAGCTAGTAGGACAGAACAACATCTGATCGCAGCCTCAATGGAAGTCCAGACTGCTTTTTCAGACCCTATGGCTAGGAAGCCAACTCTAATAAAAACTGATGTCTCAGCAGAAATAATACATTTAAACATGAGAATAACCATGTTGAAAGGAAACCCTGTTTTAAAAACAGTGAAACAAAGCACAAGACACATTTTTTGAAGCCCATAGACACCAACATAGGATATTTCAGCAGTCAGAAAGTAAAATGCATTAGGCATTCTCAAATATGCTCTAAAAAAATGCTAGTTATCTTTAAACTCGCTTTAATTTCAGGGATCCTGGCAACTGCTCTTTTAAGACAATCCAGCAGCGTGCTGAAAGATTACTTGCAGACATGGGCATCTAGGTGCCACGCAGAGTGACTCTGAGGCAGCCTAAAGGGCCAAATCAGCTTGCAGCCCCAGGAACAAGATGACAAACTTAATCATGGTGAGTGCCCTTGGCTTCCCCTTGCCCTGTCCTACATCTTCTGCCACCCTGCACTGAGCACCGCTCACACAGCCTCTTGGCTGAGGTTTAATGTCAGTCAAGACCAGCTGACATGGTAGCTGAGAGTGGTCATTGTCACATAGGAGTAATTTGGTTCTTTAAAAAGATGGAGTTGCTGGTTTACTGAGCCGTTGTAGTGTATTTCATAGTTGGCATTAGAGACCACAATGTGTTTGGATGTTTTTTGTACTCCTAATGTGGCTCACATCACCTGGGTGATGTCATTAACTGTTTCTACCTTTCAGCAATTGCATACTAACTCTAGGATCAAGCACAGTGAAGCTGACCTCCAAACCTTACATCTTACTCAGTATTTGGTCTTCCCAGATAACAGGTGATATCATAGTGCAAACATCCACTTTCATTAGCTTTTCCATCTCCACTGTAAACTGGAGACTTTTCAAAGTAGAAGATGTTACATACACACATGTTGTTAACAACTCAGAGACAGTTTGCAAAAGAATAATTTCAGCATTTAGCAGAACATGCTTTGAGGTAATGTGAAATTTGACTATGCTCAAGCGCTGGCTCTGAAAGCAGCATGGTAGCAGCTAGCAGCCTGTCTGCCTTTCACAGAAACAAAGCATGATCAGGTCACCTGCCCAGAATTCACATCCTGACTATTCTGTTTGGAGAGTATTGGTTTTGAGCAGTGTCTGTGCATACCTTGAAACAGATCTCCAGAACTGACTAAATATTTTCTATGTGTGAATGCATTGAATTAAGACATCCAGTTTGTAGTCAAGCCATTGCGCAGGTATGACCATTATTCTACAACAGCAATTCTAATAATTTCGATTCAAAGCAAAAGTTTGCATGTCTTTTTAAAAAGAGGTGCAAAGTCTTCAGGGTCATAGTATCCTATTCCAGTGAAGGAATTTCTAAGACACACCTGAGGGCATGGAAAATAATGGTAGAGGAAGGCAAAGTTGTCCCAGGATAGTGGCTTTGAAAAAGAGCTTGTCCTCTGTATCCCAGTGCTGACAATCAGACCCTTGAAGTGGATGATGAACTCCTCTGTCTGTCCTTCAGATCTTTTGGGGAAACATAGTTCAATGAATGAGTTACTGGACTGTACAGGTCACCACAAAACATAGTAGGAAGACGGGGCAGAGAGGCAACATTCATTACGAGCAGCTCACAGTGTGCCTTGCAGAGATCAGATCATGGAAGTTAGCTCTTCAGTATAAGCTCTGCTGAAGAAGATGGAACAACTATCTCCCTTTCTCTCATAACCTCTTGCAGACACGTTTTTAACTCAGTCTCTGAGAGTAAATGCAATGACAGCTGCAGGAAAAATAGAATCAGTGAGGTGGAAAGGAAGCGTTTCTTGAGGTTGTCATAATTAAATTACAGCCATTACCAGAGTAAGCAGAGAAAACTGTAAATCATCCTAGCATACAGATCCAAACACAAAATGCAAGTTTTCTTCCTAATTCATTAGTTTCCCTACATTCATACTGCTAATTGTAATTACACCAAAGGAATTATTAATTAGAAATTATTTTGCATTAGGCAATTGGAAGACATGAAGCTCCCTTCTGAAATAAAAATCTATAATGACATTACAAATACTGCTACAGTTTTACAGTAATATAATGTGATTAACTATTACCAAAGATACACCAGTATGACTAAGAACACTAATTAATAATGCGGTTTAGCATGTCTCTTTATTCTGTTAATACTCTATAATTTGTTCCTTCCACAGCAATTTTATTTGTGGAAGGAATACATTTTTCTTATACTAATAAGAATTTTTGTTATGACAACATGTTTTTATTTTTAGGTACCTTTACAGGTTTTTAGACTACTTTGAGAAGTTCAGGCTGGAAGGGCTTAGAAATGATGAATGAGAACAGCCTGAATCATGTCCCAGATAAATACACAAAAATTAATGTAGAATATATAACAACAAGAATTTATATATAATTTTAAAATAACATTTATCTTTCCAAATTAAATGGTGGAAATTATTTTGGACACCATAGCTGGGATTGGATTCAGTATTTCGTTCTTAGTTGTTTTTTTCCCTCCCGTCACCATGCTTCTATGTCTTTCTCCCTAGTTGCAGAGAAAGTGTCCTTTTCAGACAAGGGCACAGCTGTATAAAAAGACTCAGAGTGAGGCCCTCATACCCTGGTGTGTTGAGTGTCCTTGGATGCCTTAATGTGACCCTGAAGAAAAGCTGGATCTGAACGCTACAAACTTCAGGAAGAAAAGCTTGGGATCCTCATCTGAATTTCATCACTTGAGCCCATATCTGTTTAAAATTATGTTATTACAAAATGCTCTGGAATAGCTCAAGAGGATAATCCTTGCTTAGCAGAAGCATTGCATGATAACTTAATCAGGCTTTTCCATTTGCAGTGTAGGCTGTCTGCATCAATCTACATTGTTAATGATCCCAAAGAGTTCAGAAGGAAGTGTGCTATGAGGAGAAAGATATAGCTAAGAAAAAAATAAGTGTGATTTACCGGGAAGACAAACGACAAAGGTGAATATGAATTGTGCAGTAACCATGCTGGCACCAGACACTATAGGGAAGCTACTTTCCCAGTATTTTAATGCCACTTATCTTAGTATATATCATGCTGAAGACTTCAGGATAACATTTGTCTCTGGGTCCCCTAGACAACTGGAGAAGGAAGGCAGCTCTTCAGGAAGGGTCTGCCTCAGCTGCCTTATCTCCAATACCAAAAGCACCTTTTGCTGGTAGAATAGGGCTGTGCTACACGGCAGTTTGAACCCTTATTTTCCTCAACATTTGTGGGAGCAGGTGGTTCTAGCACAATTTTCTCCTTTGTCTGCAACTACACTGTAACAGTCCTGGCCATTGGTAAGTGCTGCAAACAGCATGGGAAGCATGAGAAATCACACTCCTCTGCCAGCAGGAAGATGTATTATTAATTCCAGACGTTCATCAAGCAGGGTACAATTCACATATACCACGATGGGGAAGATGGCCGAGTGCTTTCTTGATTTACAAACTCTGTAGCTGTGCTTATTTCAAGAGGCTTATAAGAACTGTAAATCAGTGCATTTTGGTGCTTTATCAATAGTAAAAGAAGTTAAATTTGAAAGTAAAACAAATACAAAATGGAACCAAGCTTCTCCAGAGCAAAGCAGTTTGAAAGTGCTTAGTGGACAGATGGATGGATGGATGGATGGATGGATGGATGGATGGATGGATGGATGGATGGATGGATAGATGGATGGATGGATGACACAGTGTATCTCCAGCTGAACTCTTCAGAGTGTAAGTTTGACTGCAAATAGCACAAAATCAAACTCTCTCCTTAATCTTCTAGTTTTCTGTGCCATGAAAATACTGCTTTTCCTAAATTGCTATTTGCAGTTGTAGCTGATTGTTAGAGCTGCAGTTCTTTACAGTTTTGAATAGTTGTTACATTTTTAGAATTAGAAAAAGTAGCATTAAACCAGCACACAGTACAAAGATGGTTTAACTTTTCTACAGTGAAATCGAAAATGTTTGCTCTGTCTGTAGAGTCTGAGAGTTATTAAGAAGTTTTCTTTAAACAGATCAGATCTTAATTACCTTTTCATATCTATATGACAAGACTGTCCTATTCAAATACATCTTTAACATCTATTAATAACTTTAAAAATATGAAAGAATTATGTGTAACACTTTAATTGATTTTCAGGAAAACTCTCAGAGTCAGGGTTTGGGGTCAGCTTACCCCAAATCTGCTATTCACTCAAAGGGGTTGGTCACAACTGTACCAACTTGATCAAAACAAGCAGTGACCTGCATGTATTAATCTCATACAATTGCTTGTATAAGCAATGGTTGGCAAAGTTTATGTGAAAAGCAGGGCTCTGTGTAGGATGTAGCTGAAGCATGAATCTAATCTCCTGTGGTAGTAAACAGCATTGTATCAAACCGTAGGTTAACAATTCACTTTAAACTTAGCAATCTCCCAAGCAGTTCAGTTTTACCATGCAGGTAGATAACTACGCTTAGCTATTCTAAAGGACATTTGGTATTTTCAGAAGCAAAGAGGTACAGACCATGAACATGACATTTTCAGTGACATGAAAGGGAAAATCTCCTTTTACTGAAGTCCCTAAGAAAAGTCACTTGAAAAGATAAAGTGCAATAGGGAGAAAACTTTTGAATTTGAAATCATCCACCCTGCCCTAAACAAGGGTCAGCTGAGTGATCGATAGAAACTTGATGTTCCACAAGTGAAAACTCAAAACACAGTGTCCCAGAGAGCTGGAAATTCAATCCTGAACTTTTAAAGCTTTGTCAGCTGAGTAGTTCTCACTGTAAGGAGCAGGAGAAATTTGGAACCAAGTATTTTATATTTCTACTATAAGGCAGACTTACAGAAACTTTTGTGACCATGTCACCTGTTTGAGATTTTACACAGTTTTTATATTGTTTGTATCAGTGTTTACTTTAACTTGGCCTGAACTGAGTGAGGTTCAAGGTAACTGATCAGCATCAGGAAATGCCATTGTTACGGGTATGTCAATCATTAAATTTAGTGTTCTGGCACATGTTGTCAAAGCCCAGATGACCCCAACTATTCCAAGATTACCACCCTGCCTCCCCAACCAGAATCTGCTACTACTTATTGACACTCAAGTTTGGAGACTGGTAATAATGGAAGCCTGAGCAGGTGATCACTATTTCTCCCTGTTCCTTCCTTCCCACTCAGAATTGTTGGTATGGCAGAACCACAATGCGAGAATGCAGTCAAACACCCGGGAATCATAAGGAGCTTGTGACACTGCAAGGCATCTACTTGGTTTTTAAGGGAACTCAGTCCTAAGCAATCATAAGCATTATGTAGTGTGATCTCGTCTTGAAATGAACTAGTTTAATTTTTAAATCAATTCAATTTAACTCCCAATAATCCTATAGAAATTCAGTTTCAGAAGCTCTTTTCTCTGATGTCTTAAACTTCTGTTTAATTCCAACCTGAATTTGTTCAAGGCTACTTTATATCCGTTTGCTCTTGTGCCAGCACTGTATTTAATCTTTAAAAGTTTTTTAAACTCCCTGTTTTATTTATAGAGAGCAATCACATCCCTTCTCAAATCAGTCTTACTTTGCTATAATAAACACATCTTTTTTAGTCTCTTCTCATAAGATTTCTTTCCATTTTCACAGTCATCCTAGTAATCCTTTTACTGGTTTAATTTCTCTTGAAGTTGGGCAATCAGAATTGCAGACAGTATTCAAGATGAGGTCTAATTAATATCTTTTTGTAGTGGGTTAAGATGGCGCTGGTGGGGCTAAGCCCCACCACCACATCTTCTCCCTCTTCCTTAAGCTCACGAAAATTTTCTCGTGATTATTGAGGAGAGGGGGATGCCACCACCCTCTCGCCTTCTCATTGGAGCTGAGGCATGTCAATGAAGCACCTCTGCGACTAAGCATATAAAAAGCCAGAATCTGTGACACTTCCTCAGCGCGCACATACTTGATTTCTGCTCAGGTCCGAGAGAGAGAAGAAAAACATCTGACCAAGCGAGACTGCCATTGCCTCAATTCTCAGAGCAGTAAAATATTTCTTCCGCAATGTAGATAGACCTTCTTACTTTGCCGATTACCAGCGGGGGTGGTTTTCTGCCTGAGTTTTAACCAGAAGGAAGGGGCAATTTGGCTGTAAACCCCCAACATCCTGCACTAAGGGAACAGCCGCTGGCAAGGTGAAAGAAGACCTATGGTATTCCCCGGAGATCCAGTTTGTGCCCTGCCTCGAGATGGGGAGAGCTAGAAGCCAGAATGCAGCCCCAGCAGACTGGTAAACTCAAGTCTCTTTCAGCCACTCCAGAGGAAGAAGGATTAAGTTACTGAGGAATTTTGCTCCAAAGGAGTTGCTTGAACTGAAACTTCTGAGGTTAATAGGCTCCGACTCTCCTTTGACTTCCCACCCACCCACCCTTGGGCAGTGGTCGTGTGGCAGGGGCTTTGTTTGTCAACTGAGGATGTGGGACAAATGGGAGAGAACGTATATTTATTTGTATACACTTGTTCATGTACTTATTGACATCTCTCTCTCTGTCTTTTATTATCTGTCCTGTTTAGATTTAAGTGATTGATTTATGGTTTAAATTGCTTTGTCCATTAAATTGCTTTTGTTCCACCCCTGTAATTTCAATCCTGTTTTCACTTGGTTTCTGTTCTTAAAAAGCCCAAACAAATTTAGATAAGCCAACCGAATCACTTTAAACTCCTTTTGTGCAGCTTTCAGGTGAGTTTGTATTCTCCCTGAAGCTACAGAAAGTCACAGACCTTTCGGAATTTCAGCCTTTCTAATTTCAAACTGTGACACTTTCATACAGCAGGAGTATTTTCATGCCTTTTACTGGGAATATCTCACCAGAACTATATACGTTTTTCATGAGTGTGTCTCAGCTACCTAAGACAACACTCAGACATTACACAATCAATCCTCTCCCTGCTCCAGTTTCCTGGTGATGAGCTCCCACTGGTTTCTTTTCTGATTCCCTCAGCAGCACAGATTCCCTCAGCTATAGCCTTGCACTTGGAATGCATAGAAAAATACCCTATTTCTGATACTCCAGTCCAACTCTTCTTATCCAATACCCTACTCCTCCTTCATGTCAGTGTTGTCCCCTACCCTTATAACATCATCATAATGTTGTATGCAAGACTATTACATGACAATAATAAATAAGATGAACCTCACAGAACACTAATGATTTCCCATCAGTACAGGTTATTTTGATTTCTGCTTGAAGCGCACTTTATCCACCTTTCAAATGTTTCATCAATTCAATCAACTCTTTGCTGATCACACAGATGCTCTGCATTTCTTCCGTCTATAAAAATCCATTCTTTTTTTCGAAGTCAGCTCATTTTACCACTTCCACCTTTAGTGAACGTGTGCTTAGGATTATTCTGCATGCTTAGATATCTCTTATTCCTTCCTATTTAGGTCAGACTCATAAGCTGAAGGACTAGATCACTTCACTTTCCTTGAACACAGACCCTTAACACATTGCCCAGAGAGGTGGTAGGTGCCCCATCCCTGGAAAGAGTCAAGGTCAGGTTGGACAGGGCTCTGAGCAACCTGATCTAGTTGAAGATGTCCCCTGCTTACTGCAAGGGGGTTGGACTAGATAACCTTTAAAGGTTCCTTCCAACCCAAAGAATTCTATGCTTCTATGATTTACTTACTACTCTCTAGTGATATTTTACCATATGTAGTTTACTAGAGTTACTTAAAATCTTTCCTCTGGTATTTTCCTTTTTAAGCATCATTTTCTTTTACGAGAACACCCATAAGAATATAGGCAGTACCCAAACACTTCAATATCCCTGAGCCTACTCCAGAAGTAAGGAAAGATATTCAGCCTGCAAAGACCCTAGCTTCCTGGCTGCTGCCCACGTCAGATATCCTTTAGTGACTCACAACAGAAATCTTAAAAAGACTGCTACTCTTCAGTCTTTTCCCAGCCAGCACACCTAAGGCCTTTCACAGACTATACCCAAAGCACTTCTTTACTAATGATTTGGTTGCATCCAGAGGGTAGTGGTCAATGGCTTGATGTCCAGATGAAGATCAGTAACAAGGGGTTTCCCTGAGGGATCCGTACAGGGACCAGTGCTTTTTAATATCTTTGTCAATGACATAGACAGTGGAATCGAGTGCACCCTCAGCAAGTTGCAGATGACTCCGAGCTGAGTGGTGCAGTTGACACACCTGAGGGATGGGATGGCATCCAGAAGGAGCTGGACAAGCTGAAGAAGCGGGCCCATGTGAACCTCATGAGGTCCAACAAGGCCAAGTGCAAGGTTCTGCATCTGGGTCGGGGCAACCCCCAGTATCAGTACAGGCTGCGGGATGATGGGATTGAGAACAGCCCTGCAGAGAAGGACTTGGGGCTGCTGGTGGATGAAAGACTGAACATGAGCCAGCAATATGTGCTCGCAGCCCAGAAAGCCAACTGTATCCTGGGCTGCATCAAAAGAAGCGTGGCCCGCAGGTCAAGGAAGGTGATTCTGCTGCTCTGCTCTGCTCTGGTGAGACCTCACCTGCAGTACTGCATCCAGCTCCTGGAGTCTTCAGCACAGGAAAGACATGAACCTGTTGGAGCAGGTCCAGAGGAGGGACACCAAAATGATCAGAGGGCTGGAGCACCTCTGCTATGAGGACAGGCTGAGAGAGTTGGGTTTGTTCAGCCTGGAGAAGAAGAGGCTCCAGGGAAACCTTATTGCGGCCTACCAGTACTTAAAGGGGGCTTATAAGAAAGACGGAGACAGTTATTTTAGCAAGACTTGTTGTGATTGGTCAAGGGGTAATGGTTTTAAACTAAAAGAGGGAAGTTTTAGACTATCTATAAGGAAGACATTTTTTACCATGAGGGTGGTGAAACACTGGCACAGGTTGCCCAGAGAGGTGGTAGATGCCCCATCCCTGGAAATATTCAAGGTCGGGTTGGACAGGGCACTTGACAACCTGACCTCGTTGAAGATGCCCCTGTTCACTGCAGGGTGGCGGTTGGACTAGATGACTTTTAAAGGACCCTTCCAACCCAAAGCATTCTATGATTCTATGATTCTAAACTGTAGCTTATGAGTCTCCTTGAGGTAAGACCTAACCTCTCTGGCAGTCACCCCACTTTGCACAGTCCACAACCCATTATGCCAGCTGTTGTGAGTCAGCTGGGGAATTATCTGCTCACTGTTAACCCCATCATGCTTGTTCATGGCAAAGTTTATCTATTTATAATGACATTTACTTCAAATATATAGGCAGCTGAGTACCCACCTCACTTGTGTGTTTATCTTTTGGCATATTTACTCCTGGTATATTATTGGTGTAAATGAAAAAAGTCAAGCTAAAGAAATTATTCAGAGAAATAATTCAGGTTGGTACAATCAGACATAAATATTGAAAAATAAACAAAGCAAATTAATATATGAATAACATGCAGATCTAAAATACTCCAGGAAAGATAGATTGAGAGAAGTAGTAGAAATGCCATTGTCCAAATGACTTAAAAATGAAAAAAACTGGGAATACATAGCACTGAATAATTCCATACATTGTAGAAAAATGGTTATCTCAATTCCATAGCTCTGAAAATGACCATGTGTTTTAAAGAGACAGAAGGGTTACAAAATTTTTCATTATTACTAGTGCTTACACTGAGGGTAAAAGAAGATGACAAAAAAGAGTCCTTTTATTTGAAGATTAAGATTCCAATAGTTTCATGTCTCTTAAGGATTCTCTTACTTTTATTCCTCTCACTTTCACTTATTCGTGGGGTAATGCCTAACATAAAAACTTATTTCTTCTCTCTGTGGAGCACAACAAGAGTGCCTCAAGTAATTTAGCCGGACAAAGACAGATGTGTTAAATGGATGGACGCCAAGGAAGTGGCTTGCTTTATCAAACAATGGATGTCAAGGACTGAGGAGTAAGTGAAACAGTCTTGGCTGGATTGAGCTAGCAGGGGGACTTTTATCATATTGTAAAGCCCGAAAATCATGTATTCTACTTTGATAAATTAATGCCTTAATTGTCAACTTTTCTGACTCTTCTAAGGGCATATTCCTCACACCAGCACGCTGCTCAAAGCTGTCTTATGCAGTAAATAATCACAAAGCTCTGAAATCTTACTTCACCCCTTAAATTTAATGGACTAAACAAGAGCGCACAACTATACCAACCGAATGAAGCAGCAACCACACTTTATTCTACCGGTACTAGAGGCTGCACTATGTTTCCCTTGTCTGCTATGTGATTGGAACAAATGTGCACGTAGAGGTGAATGACTATGCACAGGGACACATCCACAGTACACCTGACAGTGCCTGCCTGGGAGCTTTGGGTTTACCATTCATAAACTCCACGGTGTTTGTATAGAACAGATATAGTAGTGAGGTCCTCATGGGAAAGAATGTGGCAAAACATTGACTCGAGTAGGGGAGGTTGGACCACATGACCACCAGATGACCTTCCAAACTCAATCATTCTGAGATTGTGTGAAAAGATGACTTTATGTCCAACTATGTGAGTGCATGTGATCTACTGCAGATGTCTTCTCTTTCAGAATCACCGAAGAGTGGACGAGGAATATGTTTTTGTCCAATGAAGTGTCTGGGAGTTGCAGTCTACATTCGATAGCCAAATGGTTTTGGTGAGCCACATATAGGTCTCATTCAAATCAGAACATCACTGGATTAAATTACTGCTTTGAAACAGTGTAATTGATCTCCTCTATTTTCTAAAAGAAATAAAAAAAATAGTTCCTGGCCATCTAACTTCAGATTCCCTAATAAGACCCATTTATAAAAGGATATTTTGTTGAAAATCAAGTCTTTTAAAAGTGTACCTGGTCTGCCAATTAATAATTGATCTTTCTCTAAACCACCAGGCACTTTTGAAAAGCTTGGATGTAACCATGTATACTTAGAGGTGGCATGATTATTCCTTTTTCTAGGCTTCACAAAACAAGTTCTGTACTCTTCAAATGCGTGTGTCACTATGTTGTTCCCAAAGTCTACTTCTTACTCTTCATGTGCTGAGCATGAAGTATATATGCTGAAGCATGTCAAACTGAGGTAGTTTGATTTTTTCCTGACAGCAAAATCTTTTCAGATAGGTCAGAAAAAGGGGTAGGCAAGGAGTATATCCTCTTTGTGTCAAGGTTTTCTGAAATAAGATAATGTAATTCATTATAAGAAATTAACAACACCTCGCCTTTATTATCTCTCAGAGATCACAAGGTGAGCTTTGAAATAGTGCAGTTATACTGGATTGTTACTACAGCTTAATAAAACAAAACCGTCTACATTTCTGAAAACAGATGTTTGCATTCTGAGATCATGCCTAAGCATAAAAATCAGAAGTTATTAAGTGCAGTGTGGCAATATCCAGTTATCATTTAGCTACAAGATCCTAATATTTCTGTATCTTGAGCTTTTTAAGAAAATACCAACTGAACAGCTTTCTACTGTCTTAGCCAAAAGTCATTACATCCTCCATAGGATAACAAAGCCATGCTTTAATCTGGAATAACACAGACTATAGCTCTCAGCATCAGGAAAACACACTTTTCTGATCATTGCCTGAAGAAAAAATTGGGGGGAAATGAAGGCTGTGCATAATTTTTCTCTGTGTCTTTCCTACTCATCGGATGTATCAGTCACTTCATCAGCAGTTAGAGTTCTCTTGCACCTGCACTTCACACTACATTTAGGCACTGAAAAGATAGGCAGCTTTAAAGGCAGCTAAAATGAAAATATCACCTGTGAAGAGAAACTAAAGGAACTAAAGCCCACATGCTGCAGTCTCTGTACTGAGCTCCCAGTTGCTTCTTGGGGGGAACTACACAATCATCAGCAACCTTCCTTTTAACAGGTGTACAGGAGAGTATATTTTTTTGCATAGGTGCCTTAGAGGAGAGAAGTGTTGAACCAGATGAGGTCCCTTCTAATTACATAGGACACATATTGGTGACTAATTAAGTCAATAACAAAGAGAGCAGGGGGAAAGACAAGAAGTAAAGCAATGGTGTTTTTCAATACTGGAACAGAATAGGCTGAGACATGAGGTTTAAATTTAATTTGTAAAAGGTGGGACTCCCTGGGAATTAGTAGTTGTTGAAATAGTAGTTGCTGTGAGAGCCTCGAGTGGATACCGAGTGGAGAAGCAGGCTAATGGTAGTCATAGATGTCTGAGGATATAGTTTGTGACTTAACATTTGCTGCAGCAGCACATTTTTCTCTTTCTTTTCGTCTAGCCTACTTTCCTTGTCTAGGATCATTTCTCTGCCACTCCCTCAAACCTCTTCTTTCTTGAAACCTTGAAATCTTCAGTGTATATGCTACAGACTCCCCTACTTCCATTTCTGCCCCCTCCCCCTTGTCCATGCTTTCCTAATCTTGTTTCAGGCTTAAGGGTGAGAAAAGCCAGGAAAAACTGCAGATAACAAAGCTTGTTGCTCCTGCATCAACTGGAATATTCCCTCTCTCATTCCTAGGTCTTTATTTACTGTTACATGCCTGTAATAGAAACAACAGGAGGCAAGGACTGTGCAGATGAGAAGTTGGGATGAGCATTTCAGACTAGCACAGAGGCAAACTACAAAGTTTGTCATCACTTGCTCTCTGTTGACCTAAACTGTGGTCTACACTCCACCTGTCTGTGTTCCTGTTAAGAGGAAACTTTGATACTAAGGTCTGGCGATAAAACACACAAACTTTCCAGGTGCCTGTGTGGCTACAATAGCCATATTTCAGCAATGGAGTTCTGTACATACCTAGATTTCTACAAACGGTCTTTCTAGACCTACCTACCCATGTGGCTAGGCTAATAAGCTCCATCCCTATTTCATGCCTGAAACCACTCAAGTTTGAATTTTTCCTCTGACATATATATGTTTGGGTTAGATTTCCTATGAACTATAGTTTATTTCAATCTTAATACAGCATTTATTTTATAGCATTTTCCCCAGGATTTGGAGCAGATTCTAAATTAGCTTGACAATAAAGGCCTTTCAAAAATAAAATAGAGTTTTATTTAAACACTCAATCTTTTAAATTATAAATGAAGTGGAACTAAGATTATTCCCTGTATCTTCACTAATAGAGGAACTGCAGAGAATTAATTGGATTGGTCTCTCTTCAAACTGATGGAAGAAGTTCTAAAATATCCTGCCTTAAATCTCCATTAAACAGATTCAGATGTATTCAGTTGGAGCCAGGCACTATAATTTCTAGCCTGCAGAAATTCCATAAGGATTCTGGGACCCACTAAACGCTGGAAAGATGTAGGTTTTCTTCTTGGAATTACCTTTGATAATGAGGCTGGCTTTCTTCCCTGGAGATAGCTAATCAAACTAGCAGGAAAAATGTCTGTGTCTCCCTCCTCAGATATCTCCCCAAACTGTAAGAAAGTGCACAGGTTGTTTCCTGATTTCTAGTCAGTTGGGCAAGAGCCATCAGCTGAAGAACTGCTGTGACTTACAGCACTGAAATAGGGATCATCCAAAGAGAGAAGAAAAATGTTTTCACAGTGAGACAGTGAGCAGAGAAGAGATTGACTGAGCTTTCAAACTTTTCTGGTCACTGAGGATTGCAGAAGCCTTTTGTCCCTAATCCAGAAACTAAAGAAGAGCTTTTCCAGAGGGTTGTAATTATTTTTGACTCTTCCTTATTGAATTATATAGGATTATTCCTGTTGCATGGCAGTAGTTCCTCCTACGGGCTATGTTGCCCTAAGAGGCATAGGCTCAGCAAAGGACATGAGGACGCAGTAGATTGATTAAATAGTATGTAATCATATGTATGACTTTATTAATTACTATTATTATGTATGATTTTATTTATTCATTACAAGTTGCAGACTTCAAAATCTCTGTTAATACAATTTCATTTTAAAATGGCACTGCTTTATAGGATCTAGCATTTTATACTACTACTCTTTCTTCCCCTGTCTCAACAGCAGTGTTCTAATAGGCCCAATAAAAACACAAAAATTATGATTAGGCCTAAAACTCTACCCTTTTCCCACCTTCTCAACCTTTCTATCTTTGACTCTTTAAATAAAGATACTGACTGATTTGTATCAAGTTACATAAAATTTTGTAATACTTAGAGATTCTTGTAATAGTCAGGCAGGACTGAGAGCTCTTTTACCTTTGGCTTTTAGTTTCTCAGCATATTTCAGTTCAGATATAGATCCCCTGGAGGAATGTTTTCAGTATGCTGTACTGGGAAATACTTTAAGCGTGCACACAATTATAGCTCATTACAACAGTGGGAGTCATTTGCCTGTCTGCTTTCTCAGTCTTCATGTTGAAATGAGACTTCAGTGTTATTTTGGGAGTGATAAAAAAAAAAAAGGAGAGGGGGGATTTATGCCAATACTATGTATACTTAGAGGTATGTATGCATCTATGGCATTCTCATATGTACATGCTAAAAATCTAGTGAGAATAGGACATCAGCATCACATCACACAGTTCCAGCGACCACATTATGTTCTTCAATTGCTGTATGACTACAAGGTAATATTTTGTTACACTCACTTGTATACATTCAACTGCCTTTTATTTTGTTCATGAGTCTCTGATTAAACTCGTAGTTTTTTAATCTCTCTGTGATTAAGCACCAAAAGAACTGTAGGGACTCAATTCAGTTCCCTAAATGCCATTTAGTACCATTTGAAATGCTCTAGGATACCTGGGGCATTCAGATGGGGCTGGCATCCACAACGTCGGATACAGAAATACAGAAGTGCCATTCTGGAATGAGACCTGCATGCCAGATGGCATACCCTAGAGCATCTCAATTGCTCCTACATGCCTATGTGTGCATAACTAGGAGAAGAATCCAGTGAACTTTAAGGTAGTAATTTAATTTAAGCCCCTACCTAAAACTGATGCCTACATTCACAGTTTTGTCACCGGAGAGAACTAGGTACCTTAGAAAGCCACATTTAGGTGCAAAGTTCTTCAGGTCCTTAGAAGCCTCTAGTTACTTGTCTATCTCTATTAAATAGTGAATTTATGCACTTAAATCTGGATTTGTCTGTCCTAAATTTAACTATCTAAGACTGTAACCATCTACAGGACCTTAAAAAATTGATTCAACTCCAGAGTTCAGTAGCTACTGCTATTGGAGATGGCTTAGGGTTATCGGGACAACTGCATGGGCATGGCAGATGAGATACCAGACCTGCAGGAAATCTGCAGAGACCAGGCCACTGACAGATCCTATGGTATTTCAAATGGCACTAGATGGTTATGTTTATGTGACTGAATCCCTTCCTTCATGTGATGTAGGTGTCTAAGCTCTATAGTAATTGGTGGAGATCTAAGGCTTGATTCAGGCAACTAGACAAGCAGTAGCTACTGCTCTCTGAGGTGCCACAGGTTATCTAAGCCATCCTCATCTTCATGGGGCAGGCCTACAGGAGACCCTTGCCTTTTTCGAGTGGCCACTGCAGATTAGGAGACATACTTTAGGGAATCAAATGTTTTCTATTTAGTCAAACAAATTGAGGCCTTCACTCACTATACTGGGAGCTAGAACCATATTGTAGTCATATAAAGTTAGTTGTCTGAACACAGAGCTCAGTCTCTCCTGAGGTTTCATCTTTCACTACCATGTCTTGCTCTCTAAGAAAGGGACAGATTAGCTAGAGAAGGAAGCCTTTAAAACTCTTTAAGCCCATATACTTAGCTCACACATGAATACTTACAGTGTAGACTATTGAATTCCAATGTCTGAATCTGAAAATAAATCCCACCTCTTATTTAAGTTGTTTGCGTAGACTATGGAGAAAGACAAGCACCTCCAAAGGGCAATTCATTCTACCTTGTAGGCTGGGGTGTACACTTTTTTTGAGGTGTCTTTTCAAAGAATCACAGATTCACAGAATAGTTGAGCTTGGAAGGTGCCTTAGGAGATACCCTAGTCCAACTCCCATGCTCAAAGCAGGGTCAGCTTCAGCAAGTTTCTCAGGACCATGTCTAATCGAGTTTTTAATATCTGCAAGGATGGAGACTGCAGTTCTCTGGGCAATCTGGTGCAGTGTTTGATCATGCTTATGGCACAAAAGCTTTTTTTCCATTTAAAAATAATTTCTTATATTTCAAGGTGTGCCCATTGCCTCCTATGCTGTCACTGCATACCACTGAGGAGAGTCTGGCTCCATCTTCTTTAAAAGCCCTCCTTCAGATACACTTATACACATTGATAAGATTTACCCCTGAGCCTTCTCTTTCCTAGGCTAAGCAATGCCAACTTTTTCAGACCCTCATATGTCAAGTGCTCCAAACACTTAATCATCTTTGTGGCCTTTTGCTGATCTTGCTCCATATCTCTGTGTCTCTCTCGAACTGGGGAGCCCAGAACTGGATCCATCACTCCAGATGTGATCTTACCAGGACTGAATTAAGGGGAAGGATCATCAGCCTTGAACTGCTGGTGATGCTCATTCTAATGTCATCCAATATACTGTTGGCTCTCTGCCATGATGGCCCATTGCTGGCTTGTGTCCAACTTATTTGGAGCCCCAGATCTTTTACTACAAAGCTGCTTTCCAGCTGTCAGTTCCCCAGCATGTACTGGTTCATGGGGTTTTTTCTTCCCAAACATAGGACTTCACTCTTCCCTTTCTTGAGCTGTGTGAGATTTCTGTCAGAACCTTTCTCCAGCCTGTCAAAGTCCCTCTGAATGACATCATAACTGTCTGGCATATCAGCTACTCCCAGTCTCATAATGTCTGTAAAATTCCTGGGGGTCCACTCTGTCCTATCACCTAGGTCATTAATGAAGATTTTAAATAGTACTGGAGCCAGTATTGACCCAGGGTATTCCACTAATGACTGGCCTCCAGATGGAATTTGTGCTTCTGATTGTAACACTTTGGGCCCTGCAGTGCAGCTACTGCAGTTTTTGGTCAACACCACTCTCCACTTATCTCGTCCGTATTTCATCAGTTTGTCTATGAGTATGTTATGCGAGGTGGTCTTGAAAGCCTTACTCAAGTCAAGATAAACAGTACCTACTGTTCACCCCTTATCCACCAAGCCAGTCATCTCATCAGAGAAGGCAACTGGCTTGGTCAAGCATGATTTCCCCTTCATAAATCCATGCCGACTATTGCCAATCACCTTCCTGTCCTTCATGTGCCTGGAAATGGTTTCCAGGATTTGTTGCTTCATCACTTTCCCACAGATCAAGGTGAGGCTGACCAGCCTGTAGTTCCCCAGATTCTCCTTCTTGCCCTTCTAGGACAAGGAAAAGGAGTGACTGCTTTCTTCCAGTCCTCAAGAAGACCTCCTGATCACCATAACCTTTCCAAAATAATAGAGACCGGCCTCACAATGACATTAGTCATCACCCTTAGCACCTGTGGGTACTTCCCTTGAAGTCACTTGTGTATGTCTAATTAATTTATGTGTTCTCTATCCTGATACTTCTCTACTGAGGGTAAGTCTTCCTTGCTCCAGGCTTTGGCTCCTGTCTCAGCTGCCTGGGATTCCTGAAGGTCAGAGTTAACAGTAAAGACTGAGGCAAAGGCGGCATTGGCTGCCTCAGCCTTTTGCATGTCCTTTGTCACCAGACTCTCTGCCTCATTCAGCAGCAGTCCCACATTTTCCCTACACTTCACTTTTCTGACTTTTTGCCTTTAAGGTCCCTCAGCAGATTCAAATCAGATAGGTTTTGGCTTTCCTTACCACATCCCTTCATGCTTGGAGAATAGAAGGAATCTAGATGGTTAGCAGGGACTGGGTAATGTTTAGATGCACTACCACCCTCCTTTAGCAGAATCTTTTCACGTGAGGCCTGATATATAGATTCAAGCTAATTACTTATGTTATACGGGCTGGAACTTTAGAATTGATTTCAAGCAGCAAAAGCTCTGCACTTTTATTAGAACTGTTTTCTCCTATAAACATCATGTGCTATTCAAATTTGCCATGCTGTACACAGCTGTTAAATTACAAAGAAGAACTAGAAACAGGGAGAGGGAAAGCCAGCCTGTTTGTGATTTGCTGGCTGTCTAGTCAATGTATCCAGGGTCTTTTTTGCTCTGCCTCAGGCTCCTATCAATCTGATGGATCTGGAACAATGCCGACAGTCAGGTGTGACTGCTATAGATGCAAAACGCTGCTGAGAGAGATAGATTTCAGTACAATACCAAAGGCAAACAACATGCAGGGCACTCAAATAATATTGTGTAGGGTTTGAAAAGAATAGGAAAATACAGATTTTTACACACACATGGAAGAGTAGAAAGTATTACATATTACTACAGGGCCAAAATTTTTGTCAATGCCAAATAAAAAATGACAGGGATGTTACAGCTTACTGTGCTAGGGTTCATGTTGAATTCTACCACAAGAAATCTGAACTCTTTTGCTGTTAATTAGTTTTAGTTAACTAAAACAGGCTTTCTGTTGCCACCAATTCATGTCAGCTATTGAGCTAAATTATATAACTCTTATGTTCAGTAATGTTACTATCTGTATACAAAAGGCTGCATATTTTTTTATGACTGTATCTGTATCTGTCTATGTCTTGGTATGCATATATCTAGCAGCCCTAATTTTGAGGAAGAGCTCACAATGCACTACAGGGAGTATATCTATCTTTCACTCGCTTTTTTATATGCTATAGATATCCTAAGATGCAAGTCACAGGTAAACAGATAAAATATTAATTGCTCATAAATAGATGAGGCTGCTGAGTTCATGTCCCAAGAATCATTCATGTCCCATTCATGAACCACTCCTATACAATAAGGGAGAAGAATAATATGTGGGACTCTTCTTTTACCGTAATTTTGCAGCTGCCAGCTGCTTCCCCAGGACCTCTGGACTGCTGGGAAAAAAGTTGTGCCTAAACAGGTGCTGAATAAATTGCACATATGCAATAGGAACACTGCAGGAGATGTCACAGATGTCATGTTTATGGTGCGTGTGCAATGCCATTGATCTGCTGTGGCCACTAATCCTGACATGCTCAGCCTCCTAAGCCTACACAGACTGATTTGGTGCCCCACTATACAAAGCAAGACTCAACAAACATTGATGTAACGTCTTTTTTGTATATGCACAGAACTGTGTAGGTGAGATTTATTTGTCCGGAACTATCATGCCTCGCAATCAACACTGTGCCTACGACCTCTTTAAGACAGCCAGTTTCTGCGTGATGAACATTCCTGCTAAGTCAACACGCTGATTGCTCAGAACCTGACTATTTTATGTTTTCTGACAGAAAAAAAAAAAAAGGAAACCCATGTTTATCTCTTACACAAATGTGTAGTCTTGTCACCACTATCTCTCATGAACCAAAGTATGGTAACATAGAGTCACCTTCCTTTATGCAAAATTGAGATTCTCTGACACTTTCTTTCACTACTTTTTTCCCAGAACGCAAAATAGCTTCAGTCACTTTCTGATGCAGTTCTGAGTGACTGCTCTTTAGGATCAACTCTGATTCTCTACATGTGAAAAAAAACCTGCATGGCAGTGTTTCAACTCCTTTCCTTGCAAACATGCTTTTCACTCAATATAAGAAAGGTCTTGATTTGACTAAATGGGACAAATGGACAGCTATAGTGAAAAGACATAACCACAACATCTGGTGCATTTCAGACATAAGCAAATCTGTGCCTGAGGGCTCTCTCTTTTCTAGTACTCCAGCAGACTTCTTTTGGGAAGCCCAGGACTTCACTCTCTGCCTTTTTAGCTTTTTTAAAATGATGCAGGCATATTAACAGTTGCAATGCTATTTTCAGATCAGCTGCCAAGAGCAAAATGCCAGCTAAAGTTGTTCACTATACTGGTAAATTACCTGTTGTTTACTCTTAGAGTGCATTCAGGATTGAATTCAACAAAATATGATAGTTGATGCCTTAGCGTCCTTCTGGTCCCCAGCTACCTCTGCAGAAGGAGATGGCTCTTCCACAGGTCCTGTGCCCTACCTACTAATTCTGCACAGAGTCTCATATACCTTAAGACTTCTCAAATACATCTAGACATCCATGTGTGGGCAACTCACTGAACCTCCAAAGTGGGAGTCACCTGCATATAGTAGAGACCTCCATTTAGGCATCTCAGTGTAAGTGTTTACTCATGGTTTAGTTGTTTAAGTTCCCAGTAGAGTCAGCAAATATCTGTAGTTTGTTTCAGTTGCTCAAACATGGCCATCTGGTATAACATTAATGTTCAAGACATACTCACAAGGCTGGCAGATATGACAGGGAAGAGTTTCTGAAGACTTTCTTTCTGAAGGAGCACCTGGAAGCCAGGTTTGATAGCTGAGATACAGGTGACTAAATAGAGCATCAAAAGTCACTTTAAGCACCACAGAGCACCCTGCCAAATTTTCAGGTGCCACTTCAGAAAGGCACAGGTCAGCTGTCAGTAATGTATCAAACCTACTAACCTCACGCAGATATCTTGGCAATCCTAGGACACCTGCAGGCTAGGCGGGATACCCTATGGAATCCAAAATAAATGCCTTTGGGTTTGTTTGGTTTGGTTTTGTATTTCTTTAAAATCTAAAATGTAAGAAACTTACTCTGTCATTTACAATTGATGGAAGACATGTTCTTAGGCAAGATCTGGTTGCTCACACATTTGTAATTCGAAAAGTATTGTGTTCTTTAAAGTGAAAATAATGGTCGATAATATGGATAACATTTTTGTACCCTCTAATAAAAAATTATAAGCATCAAAAATCATAGACTGTAATTTACCAACTGCCAACTTCTTCTGGACAAGTGATTCCCAGAAGGTTGTAATCATTTGAGCCAAGAAATTGTTTCGTAGCAATAATTTATCTCTCCTAGGCCACCTTCAGCTATTCTGTATACATAAGGACACCAGTGAGATCAGTGGATTAGAAGACCTGTGCGAAGAAAATGACTGGAGGCTCTGTTCTAGGGTATTATCTTGGCACTGTATTAAGTCAAATTTTCATCTGTATTTCTGTCATAGTTATTATTGATCAAATTCCCAACCCAAGGACATTTTCATAATGTTTATTAAGACTTATTTTAATTTCTTGACATACATGTGCCTTTTTATTTTTGAGTTTTGAGAAGAACCAGAGGCATAAATAAGAAATCCAGTGAGATTTGAAAGGGAAAATTAAATTAAGAAGCTGTCTCTCTTGTATTTCCATATGAGGCAAGATGCTAGGCTGTCTTAAGTATTTGGAGGGCCAGAACACAGAGCTCCTTGGGGGGCTGTACCTTCCTGGTCAGAAAAAGGCCCACAACTAGTGCACAACCTTGTGCACTGAAGTCTGTTACCCCATCGCAAATAGATTTCCTGTCATCTTTGTAGAGACATACTGGTCCCTATTCATCCACCGAGACACTAAAACCTTGTTCCTGATACTTTTTGAGGGATCTGCTATTCAACATGAATTAGGGAGGATTATGTGAAATTGCAGTCTGTGATTTACATACCTCTGCAAGGGTTTCTTTTGGGACTGCTGCTCGTGCCTGTTAAGATCTGTCCTGGGCTAGTGATAATAGATACTTCTGTAGTAATTGGAGAGAAAGAGCTGGGAAACATCTTCCAACTCTCTGAACAACACCCCTGGATTATACTAATGCTCTGTCTCTGTTTTCTTTTTTTCTCCCACACATGCTACAAAGCAAACACCAGATGTTTCAGTCTGCAATGCAGTGCCAGCCAACAAAGCAGAGAGGAAACAACAAGTAGAAAATAACATCCTCAGCTTTTATTCTATGTGTATTTCAAATCAAATAAAATTCATAAGTCATCTGCTTTTCAACCCTGAAGCCCAGAGTAAATACGAGAGTATGCTTCTCATAACTGGGCCGCATCCCAGTCATTTCTTCAAGACCAGTAGGTGAACATTTTATCTACTTCAAAATTTAAAAAAAATGTCCCCGTGTCCTTCTTTAATTCTCACAAAATAATTGTGGAATACTCTTGACACTCAGATATCATTCTGCACCTAAACTTTCTCACTGACAACCCCAGTATTAGCTGTCGAGTGCTCTCAGAAAAGTGAATGGCACAGTTTTTTCCCCAGACATGACTCTTTGCACAATACCATAAAGTGGGAAACTTAGGAGAGTTGAAAACTGGTCCTTGATTTTAAAGCCTGCTCTGAGATGCGAGAAGCACAAGGAAGAATAAACCAGAGAAATCTGGCTTGAGGCCTTCTATTTACTAAATCACAGCTAGTGATTGCGTCCCTACCCCAGCCCATGGCTTTGCTCAGGTCAAACTCACATTAAATTCCATTGGTGATTTGTCTTGACTAAGGATTGGAGCCCAATCCTCCAAGGTATTCACATCTCTTGGAAGGATCAGCACCTTCTGTTCTCACCGAATACTGTGTGAGAGGATGGCACTCAGTCACGTGGAGAGATACTCATAGCTTTGCAGGATTAAACCCTCAGAGCCCACTATTCTTCCCAACAGCTCCTAAAAGAGCAGCCACATTCAGAGTTAAAGTTGATGCTATAGGGTTTCACTTTTTGACATGTGTCCAAAACAAGCTGCTTGTACAAGAGAGTTACCAAAGCCAACATGAAGGTCTTTGTTCCCAGACATTCTTTCAAATCCAGGCAAATTTGGAGCTTAGATGGAGCTTAAACACTGCAGAGACTGATGCAACAAAGGCTGCTTAACAGCCTTGATTTTTTTGTCTTTGTGCTGCAGAGATGAAAAGTGAGTTTAATATTTTGAGAGAAAATTATAGAGAAAAGGTAGACTTTTCCCTGTGAAAAGCACTTGCTTCACAAAATGTTACGCATTGAGAGCCTTGTAATGATACAGAGAAGTGTTAGGATTAGGATGTGAATCACAAGGCACTCGGTTCTGCAATTCATTTCAAAAGAAAAGACTCTGATATAAATCCTGTGGAGTTCATCATCTGCTGCCAGCCAACATTTTGATTCATGAAATATCGTTATCACTGTTACAGGTAGATATGTTGAGCCAGATCCACAATCAGTGTAAATCAATATATCTCTACTAAAACACTGAGAAACAACTCCTGTTTACAGCAGCTGGGAAACTAATGCTCTGTCTTTAGATATTAATGTGGCTTGGCAATGGGAAACTTCTTAAATACTGCTGAAAAGTCTTATACTGCTCTAAATAATGAGCTATTTAGGTTGCGATGACAGTTTAACACAGCTTATATTTGGAAACATAATCAAGGCACACAGACTTCCACTCATGTTAGTGGGTTTGTATTTTATTTTGTCAAGTGTACCCGAGGAAAGGGTTACAGAACAGGTGGGTGCCAGCATGGAAAGAACCTGGAGGAGTGATCTTTAGCACTAGCAAATTCAGTGCATCCTCTGCAGGGCACATAACATAAAGCAGGCACAGCCACACAGCTGCAGAGACCTCTTTCCGTATTCACACTGAAGCTACTTCTGCCTTGGAGGTTTTTGGGTGATTTCAGAGGTGCAAGTGGTTTCACATGGTTGCTATGCCAAGACAGGATTTCAGCTGTTAGACAGAAACAAGATATTCCAGCATGCATTAGGGGTGTTTATTCTGCTGAGGTACTTTCCTTGCAGGTAGCACTACCTGAGATGCCAATGTAATATTCTTTTAATAATTTTAAATAAGGGCAAAACAAAAGTGCCAGCAGATAGAGGTCCGTCTTAGATGTGTATCTGCGTAACTGATACATTCGAAACACTACCACCAGACAACAGCAGCTTAAGTTTCTGCTGTAGCATTACTTGTTCCATGGTGGTTGCCAAGCTCATAACTATTTCAGACCTTGGTTGTCTCTGTCTGAAAAATCTGCCCTCCAACCAAATAAAGCCAGTACTAGCCAAAGTGAGTCAGCAAAACGTACCCTCTAGGTTGAGCACTTTCTGAACTGGCAGGTTATGAAAAGTTATCTCTCCCTTTATCCTAGAACCATGTGCCTCTTCAGTTATGTTTTGTATTTAGTCCATACACACCGGCTTTTTCGTTGAACTCACCAAAGACACAACAATCTTTGGTCTTCTCACCTCTCTCAGTGTTTCATAAAGCAGTTATTTGCTTTTCAGGTGAGGGGTTCACACAGAATCTTAGACATGATTTATAATAAGGCCTTTAAAAACGGCCCAAAATGTGTACAGTTTTCTTCCCTCTTTATTACAAATTGTTTTACTGTTAACTGAACTGCAATTAAAATTTTTTGATGTTAATTAGATTGAAGTTTTCTTGCAGGATTAATTTAGAGTCCTAGCGAATCAATAGAAATCAGATCATAGCTGGCTCTTGTGCCAAGTAACAATGAAATACAAAGCCTGAGCCAACTCTAAAAAAGCTGTCAATGCAGCCACCCGCTTGAACACTTATGCTGTTAAAAATAGTTATATGTTGCATACATGAGCCCTGCAGTATTCTGCAGAACTGTCATCCTTCTGAGTCTAATCAAAGGAAGAGATTTATGATTTAAGTACAAAACCAAGGTGGCATGCAAGGGTGTTGGGTTAGAGGAGGGAGGAATGCATTCCCCTGGTTCATACCAGAGACAATCACGTGGCCAAGAAACCCTTCTTAAATAAAACTAGTCGTTGTTACGTTTCATTGGCCCAGAAATAAGCAAATGGCAAAGTGAAATTTCCCTCAGCTCCTACTAATCCTCATGCAATTAGTTGAAAATTTTTAGACAAAAATTGCTTTCCCATTTTGACTGTGGAAAAGATTTAACTGACAAAGGACATCATCTTGAAAACGAATGTAATACCTATTCAGAGTGACTGCAGATTAAATTGACTCAATTCACAGTATTGCTTTATTCAGTGCCTCGCATAACTTCTGTTTTCTACACACAGCTTTTGTTGCAATATTCTACAGAATTGTGCCATTAGAGTTAAATATTGATCCAAATCTAAGCCAACACAGGTCAAGAGAGGTGATTCTCCCCCTCTGCTCTGCTCTGGTGAGACCTCACCTGCAGTACTGCATCCAGCTCTTGGAATCCTCAGCACAAGAAGGACATAAACCTGTTGGAGTGGGTCCAGAGGAGGGACACCAAAATGATCAGAGGGCTGGAGCGCCTCTACTGTGACGACAAGCTGAGAGGGTTGGGTTTGTTCAGCCTGGAGAAGAGAAGGCTCCGGGGAAACCATATTGCAGCCTTTCAGTACTTAAAGGGGGCTTATGAGAAAGATGGGGACAATCTTTTTAACAAGGCCTGTTGCAAGTGATCGAGAGGTAATGGTTTTAAACTAAAAGAGGGAAGTTTTAGACTATCTATAAGGAAGACATTTTTTACCATGAGGGTGGTGAAACACTGGCACAGGTTGCCCAGAGAGGTGGTAGATGCCCCATCCCTGGAAAAGTTCAAGGTCGGGTTGGACAGGGCCCTGAGCAACCTGATTTAGTTGAAGATGCCCCTGCTTACTGCAGGGCGGGGTGGGGGGGGGGTGGTTGGGTTGGACTAGATGACTTTTAAAGGTCCCTTCCAACCCAAAGCATTCTATGATTCTATGGTTAATTCACACTCTCAAGGAGTAGTAAGGGGAAGAACACTTGAGAACACCCTGATGTTAGACTTCATTTCTCTGTAGAACCCTCAGTTCTGATTTTCAACAAGAATATGAAGATTGTGATTCTATTATCTAGACGTTTCTTTTATCAAAGTACTGTAGCAGAGGACAGAAATTTGGTTTACAAAAAGGTTATGTGCTATCACAACAGAAGTGCCCAAGAAGCCATTCACATTCCTGCAGGACACATGGAGAGTTCAGAAAGCTGAGTCCTAAATGTCATGTCTTCCAAAATAGGAGAAGAGGTGTTAAAGTTATTTTCTATTTTCCATTTGCTCTCTTAAAGGTACTTGGAGACTAAAGCCATAGATTAGGCCTTTTTGCTTTGCTTTTGCTTTTTTTTGATCTAAAATGGCAGGTCATTTCAAACACTTCCTTTGTTGTCTGCAGAAGACAACCACAATGTGTCCACCAGTGAAGCATTACAAAAATCCTCTCCTGCTGGGATTACCCTGCTGTCAGTTTTCATGTATCATAGTGTCTTATCCTTAGCTTTCCTATAACTATATATTTCTCTTAAATAATCTTACTTAAATCACTATGTCTAAAGGAAGTTTTTCCATATCCTTAGTTACCTAGTAAAAACATGTTAAGATTTATACAATAAACATTTAATTAAATTTAATGGGATTCAACCATTGTTCAGATGTGATGTAAGACACAGGAGTTAATTTTTTTACAGAATTTATCAATGAAGATCTATAAGCACTGATGATACTAAAGTTCTCCAATTCCTCTAATGATTATTTCAGCTGTGAAGTTGTACAGCATTGTTATATGTGGCACTATCTTTTCATTCAAGAAGCAAATAAATTATTTCCCGTTCCACAACCTCTTTGCCTTTTCTTGCCCTCCTTTCATTTTAAAGTCTGCCCTTTGATCAGCTGTTGAGCTACTATTTTCCCACCTCAAGTATTTTGATTGTTCTAGAACTGAAAGGTGAAAATTCAATGAGCTAGTGTCTTAAGTACATCACCTGAGCATCATACTTCCTTTAGCATCTTCCTCATTGCTATTTTCCCTTATCACCCTTTACCTCTTTCCAAATTCAGACTGTGGAATTCATCTCTGACTTTGGAGAACTGCAAGCTAGAGGACCGTATCTGAGATAGTTCTCTTGGTTTCCTTTACAGTCTGTAGTGACTACAGTCAGTGGATGCTAAGCACAGTCCATCTTATCCTAATGTGGACCTCTGACAGAGAGGAGAAAGACTGCCTAGAAGCATTTACTTCTCTTTATTGACTGTGAAAGGAGTTATGTACGTAGCTCTGGTTAAGCCTTTACGCTATAGATGCCTAAAATGAAGATTCCTGGTGGGGCAAATGTGTTGGAGTTATAGTGCCTAATGTTTCCAAACAAAATTATGACTGATATATCGTAACATACGACCCCTTTCTGCCTGCGATGAGGTAGGTTTCTAGAGAGAGCTATCTCGTTAGATAGTAGTTAAAACTGTATGACTTCCACACTGGACTCTCTTGGTTTCTTTGATAACTATTCTTATAGCAATCCTCATCTTCTTTCAGTACCTTCAAGACCTCACTTTCTTGCTTCACTGAATTTCCTCAATGACAAATAATTAGCTGAGTTCTATTCTCTAATTTGCAAGCATTTAGCAGTCTATGAGGGATATCTCAGATTTTATACCCTAGCAAAAAAAAATCTGAATCATTCAGTGATGCCCTACTTACTACTGACTTTTTAAAAGGAAGCTCTTCAGGTCGATGTCTCATGAATGAATGTGGTTACTGAAAAAAGAAAAAGGAAGAATAAAAATATGCAATATTGATCCCTGCAATTATCTGTTTACAAGAAGATAGTTATTCTGAAAGTAATTGAGAAAGTTGAGAGAAGAATAGGCTGTCTAGGGAGCTGTTCTCATTAAGAAGACAGCTCCTGTGTTATCCCGTTATATTCTTAACTGTCACTCCTACTCATTCATTCATTCATTCATTCATTCATCTATTCATATCAGATTCCCTCTGTATTCTATTTTGGTTTTCCCTCAACATATCTGTAGTGGGATCATCCAATTTCTGTTGCAAATGTCTGTTTTATATCCCATGTAAGTAGCTGCTTTAATAATCTGTGATTAGAACAACTCTTGGCATGCTTTAAGTCGGTTGTGAGGCCATCTTATCATCAAAATCAAGAGAGTTTGAAAGAGCATCTCAATCTTCAGCACAGATAGCATTAATATCATTGGTTTTGGACTGGTACAGCTCAATCACACATAAACACATAGCAGAGAAATAAGTATTTTTCCATGATTTTCATGACATAACAAATATCCTGATAGTGAATGTTAATCTGTTGGTGAAATCATTTTAAATGTGACTACATTTGTGAGTATGTCTCAGGAAAAGAAATGCATATATTTATTTACCTAACAAGACTATACAACAATGCCTTTTGTAGCTATGCATATGATTAAAAATAGATTTTTTAAAAAGGATTTTAAGATGGAGTGCTCTTCTTAGCAAAAATGTTCACAAACTAAATCTGAAAGCTGACATAATAGTTTAGAACATTAGTGAGTCAGCTGTCATGTGGTACACCCACTAACATCAAGTTTCTATCTCATTGCCACCAGCTAATAAAAATCTCATAATTTCTTGTACTTCTGAACATTAATAGTCCCAAGGTGTTGGGACAATGCATGTGGGAGGGGGGATAATGCTGCCCTTTCCTCTATCTCCAATTTTATTCTTCATAGATCTTAACAAGCATCCTGTTGACGTTAGGGCATTCGATTTGGCTAGACATTCGGTCTAATTCAGTATAATAAAATGAAGACATTGAGAGCTCAAAGAACCAAACAGGTTTCAAGGTAAGGACAGACAAGTGACAACATGACAAATGCTCTGCTAGGTAGATGAGCCAAAATGCCTCTATTAGCCCTCATAGCAGCCAGCTGGAGTCTTTGTTGTGCTTACATATCATACAATGACAGACACTGGCTTTGGGCTATATTGTCTCAGCCTCTTGCAGCTAAGACCTATTTCTCAGAATTTTGGAAAGCCTTATTTCCCCCTTATCCTTTACAACAAAAGATACATTATTTTCATTGGCAATTAGAAGAGCTAATTAATTTTATTCAAGCAGCAGCTAAGTGTAAGACCAAAGGAAGATGCTGCACTTTTTGCTGAAGATAATATTGGAACCATACTTTGGTTTGCTTTTGTAAAATACCACATAGTTTTATACAACTCCATAGAACATTTTTTTTTTTTTAAAATTAAAGCTTTTTTTAAAACGCCAGCGTGGAAGTAGAACTTCAGGAGGTTTTTTAATATTCATTTAGATTTGGGGACTTTTTAAAGATTCTGTAAAACTGAAAATCATAGAGCATCCCTGTTACCTGAGGCCAGCACTCTCTACCTCTGTGCCCTGTTCTGGAGGAGAGACACTGACACCAACTGGTAGGGTCTTCCTGTCCTCAGGTCTGGAACAACCAAGGTGATATGTAACTTCCCAGTGCAAAACGCAAACCTCAGTATGCTGTGCTGCCAATAACCCCATGTGCCATACCCAGCATGTGATGGTCAGCACCTCCAGGGCAGTGCCTGGGAGGTTAGTTTTTGCGTTCTGAAATGCAGTGTGCTCTTAATGCTCTGTTAGGAAACTGGTATGAAGAAAGGAAATCTTTATTCCCAGGTAAAACACAGAGAAGGCACCTCCTCCCAAAGGTTTGCGCTGCTGTTTTGCATCTGGATCCCTGAGATCATGTCCCTTCTTCAGTCTGTCTTTAACTGTCTTTGCCAGCCAGCAGTAAGGAGAGATGTCAGAACCAGTGAGAGCAAGTGGCCGCTACTCTAAAGCCTGTAGACTGGTCTGCTGCATGAGAGAGGGTTACCAAACACAAGAAAAAGGTAATGGGAGGTGGGGGTGGGGGTGGGGACACCAATCTCTCTCTGCTATGTATTTGAATGAAGAATGCACAGAGAACTTCCTGCTGGTTTAAGTGTTCCCTTGAACCTTGGGTAGGCATATCAGACCAACAGGGAGAGCTGGTTTGCGTTAAGCTGCGCTCTAAGGAGATCCAGTAATAGGAAAGTGTAGTTTACTACTAAGGCTGCTTTAAACATTATGAAGTACAAGAAGTTGACCAAATTTTACTGCTCTGGGTGCAGATTCTTCTACATAAAACATTTCTTTATATTGCTGGTGTTCAGTGGCTTCACTGATGTGTAATAAATAGACTGCAGAGTATGTTTCTACAGCTCCTCTAAACCCAAAGGTTCTGGGAAAATGTGTAAGAAATCAAGTTGTAATGTTGTCCTGGTGTCTGGGGCTGACATTGCAAGGTGAAATTACCTGACTACTTCTCTCATCATACGGTGCAGGCAGAGGGTTTAAAGGAGCTCATGACATCTTCATAGTATCCACACAGAAGCACCTGAAAAAGGAGAAACAAAGGGAGCCAAAATGAGCTTTCTGGTATAGATGGGCATCGATACTCCCACGTCTCCTTCTCTCCTCAGAAAATACGGGGAAGGGAAGCCCCTTGACTGCTGCATTAATCAGAATCACAGGTCACAGCAATGTGGAATTGACATAATAGGCATGTATAAGTGTCTTGATTTGTCTTAGACCAGCTGTGAGATCAATAAACGAAGTGAAAAAGGAGTACAGAGCAAACCTGAGACTGTCAGTAGAAATATACAAGCCATGTGGCACATTACCACTCTCAACATAAAATGAATTAGTATTTCTCCACAGTATCCTGTCTGTGTTTAACCTTACAACAAATACTGGAGTGAGGAGAGGGGAGTTTGTGTGAGGACGCTTCACAGAGAAACATCAGCCTGGGATTCCCAGGCCCTTTCCCTCTGCTCACCTGCTTAGCCACCTTCAGGAATTCCAGCCTCTCTTTCTGGGAGCTTATGATCATTTCCCTTTAAATTTTTATGAGGGAATTATTGTTTGTGAAAAGAGGGGAGATTATAACATTTCAGTTTAAAGCTTCTCCATTTGAAACTAGATAAGATAATACTGAACATACTTACTTTACTCTGTCAGTTGCATTTCTCTGGACTACCAAATAACTGCTGCAGTGTAATGAAATCTCCTTCAGTTTTCCTTGTCTTTACAGCACATATTGTGCATCTAGCATAACTAATAATGAAGTGATACTGCTTACATTATTGTGATGGATTTTATACCATAACTCCATTGCGGTGTAAACAATGCAAAGTTAACAAAAAGCTGTTTAATCACACATTTTAAACACGATTAAAGAAGACACAAAAAATCCCTGCAATTCTTTACTGGACTGAACAGACTTCCAGAGCATTTTATGTGCCATTCACCCAAAGAAAAATCTGCTTTTGCTGAAATATTGACATAGAGTACACAAATGTTTTCCTTCACATTCTTAAGCTGTTGCTTGATGAGAGCATTCAACTACACATCTATGAATAAGGAACTTAGTCAAGAGGTATCTTATTCAGTAGTGATTTCAAAAAGGAAACATCCATTAAATTTAATTAAATATAACTTGCTTGACTAATTTGCACCACTAGATGGAAGATGTTAAAATATACTCAATGACAGCAACTTCATCAATATTAGTTCCTTCTGTTGCAATGCATGGGCTTATGTTTTTGCTGTTTGGAACTAGTTTTACAATTTACATTTCATGCATGACATCCTCATCAAGAATGACCGTGACAGTTCATTTCAAGGGATGTACTACATTAGTGTAAATAGAAATGAGTTTATTTGCTATGATTTTGTGTACCAGCATACCCACTGATCTATGTAAGCTACGGTTTTGTGCTACGTTTCTTGTGCTTGCACTGCAACTGTGTTGATTCACTGAAGAACGGAAAGTTCGAGTGGCTTATCTAAGAACACCATGAGTAAGGGTTTTTCCTGTTCTTGGAAATTTTGCTGTTGCTCCGGCTGTTGCTCGCAGCACTTCAGCCTTACTGGAAGCAATAATAATGAAAGCACTAGCTTAAATAAGCATCTGATACTATTGTAAAGATCTGGTTTCACAAAGCAACACCATCAGATCATCTGAAGCCCCTGTCTTCACTGGTGCACTTGGCCTTGATATGTGAATACTGCTTGTGAATATGAAAATATAGTGATAGAGGTAGCAGCAATATATTCAGTGGTTACATCACACTTGTTCCAGAGTGAATTTCTACTCTCACCTTTGTTGTCTTGTAGTTATGTTGTCATAACAATGTTCCCAGTTTCCTTTTCAAAGTGTAAAAATATCACTTATTTTGCTCAACTGAAAGATGCAGCTATCATCAGGCCAAATTTCTGAATAACCGATAGTCAACGTTTATCAACATCTTAAGCTCTGAACAAATCCATTTCTTTAGGAGAAGAAAAGTTACTAAGAGCATTAAGAGCAGATGTGAAATTAGTGTGTATTTGCTTTTTTCTTATCTTTGCAACCTAATAATCCCTGCAAAAGGCAAGTTGACTTTGCAGATTATTTTATTTGGACTCTAAACCTTCCACCAAAAGCTGAGTTTTCATTACAAAGGAATTCCATTTTCTCTCATGCTGACTGATTCCTCAGGCTATATGTGAAAGGATTTCACTATTTCTTCCTGATCCTATTAATGCCTTACTTATCACCTCTCCAGATCTTTCATTAGTCTTTCACTTCACTATATAGTTGAAATATCTTGATCTATATATGAAGTACCATATGCAAACATCATTAACATCTTCATTACTCTCTCTTTGGCACTACTAATGGAAATTTTAGTAGGGGCCAGACGAAACACTAATTCCCAGAGATTCCACTCGACAACTCCTTCTATGTGATGAATTTCTGTTTGCCATCACCCAGACTTTTTTTCAATTTAAAATGTTTATAGTCAAGCCAGTTTCAATTATTTTTCATAGGAAGACTCTGGGAGATATGTCATTAAGTATTTTCCTGAATCTCAAAACCATGCACTATTTAGTTCTAATGCTGCAACACTGTTGAAAAAAAAATAAAAAGTTTGACAGACTTTAGCAAAGTAGGCAGGCATGTCCCCATTTTCAATGAATAGGGACAGACAATCTTCGTATTTGATTCTTAAAAGTCTATTGCATTTTGATTGAGAGCATGATCTTAAGCTACCATCACTTCTGTGAAAGTGGTGTTGAGCTGAACAACAAACAAACTTCATACGGTGTTGCAGACAGAGCTTGCTTGTTCACTGTCATTCTGTCACAAGCACAATGAGGGAGAAGCACCAGGAGTAAGGAGGTGGCAGAACACAGGTTTATACCACCACATTCTCAGCAGCTTTGTTGCCCTATCAGTTCTCAATGGGGTCTTTCTGATGCATTTCCTATCACATTTTCTGACCTAGACAATTTTTCTATTACTTTTTCATTCACATCCTAGCTGTCCTGCTATGTCTGTTTAGGGGTTAACCCAGCAATATGAGGCACCTTTTTCGTATTTACTCTCCACAGGTGTGTGGTTTCTTCCTACCGTGTACAAAGTCTCTTCCTAGCCTAACACAAAGCCTGTCATATCTTAAAAATAGAAAAAACTCTAGTGGCTTCAGCATGCAGAATTCCCAGGACATGACTGGAAGGGTATATTCCCCTTTGACTAACATACTGAGGACTGTGGCCAAGCGTCTTTGTCCAAAACTTGGGCATGAGCCCATTCCCTAGGCAAGATTGCTTCTATCACTCAAGCGTGGAGAATAGTCCAAGCCTGAGTAAAGACCAGGTAGAAGGTACAACTGCCTGAAAAACAGGGATGAGGGCTTCCAGGCTTTGAATTAATATTTAGCATTAGAAGTTTCTGATCCAGTGCTCAACTCGGCCAGGAGGCAAGATCCAGTGATGGAAGCAAACTCATGATCTTAAGCATGTTCATTAAGTGACTTCCACTTGGACTTATGGGCTTACAGTTCACTTTTTTCTACACACATTCTAGAAATTATTCCACATGTTGCTACAGGCTATAAATCTTAGCCCCTTTTATTTATCATAATCAGTTTTATACTTTTTTTATACTTTTATGGCCTTTAAGATAGAGTCCTAAAAGTAATCCAGAGTTTTTCCTCCTTTTCATGGCTTCTATTATATAACCACACTTCCTTTCTTTGTCAGTCTTTTGGTTACACTTAAATCATACGTCATGAGAGCCACGTCACTTTTCTACCATTACAAAAAAAATACAAACTGACTAATAAAGAAACATCCCTGAAACAGATTAAGTACAAGTTGGGCAATGTTGTAGTCTATAATGTCTCTATCCATAATTGTCTTTGATCCAGTAATGTTTATTAGCAATAGCTTACTGAAGGTCCTATCAGACTCAAAATAAATCCATTTGGGTGTCAGAACTGTTGTTGCACCTGTTTCAAGGAAAATATTTTATTGTGAGTGTTTGTGAGTCCATGACTCCGTAAGTTCTCCTAGAACCTGGGTAACATACAGAAACTCTGTACTCTTCATTCATGGAAACTGTCTTGTCTGGGCTGTGGATAGTTTTGACATTTCTGCACTGTGCAGCCAAGTGTTCCTGTTCTGGGAACATTGTAAAGAACCATGACTTGTGCAGCAGTGGCCATGTACTTGGGCCATACCACACACACAAAAGTAGCAGCTAAACAGCTTCCAGCTTATTTTGTACTGCAAGCAGTAAATATAGTGTTCCTTTGTTGCGGTCTCAGTTAATAGGCTTACTTGGACTCGCGCAGATCTATCACAGATTTCTATGTTCTAGTGCACTAGGTAATCTGCAGCTCAGGGACCCACCTGAAGAGAAACATGGAGCTGACTGCGTTTGTAGTGGCTACAAGTCTAAACATTCTTATTTATCTGATGATTATTTTTTTGAAAGGCTACCTCAGATTCCAAATCTTGAGGAGAACAAATATTTACTGAAAATAAGACATCCCTATCTTACAGTTTTGAGTATCTTTCACAATTTATGAACTTCCATCATCAAGATGTTTCGAACATATTGCACACCATATGCTTCCTTAACACCACAATCATCTTTAGCGAGTATCATCTTCCCACATGTACTGATATTATTAGAATTCAATGTAAGACTTTTTTCAGGTAAAGGGAGTATTCCGGAACAACTAAAATCTAAAACAAGTCATCGATAAAATAAAAATCTACATTAAAATGTTTTTATGCTTTTTCTTTTTCACTTACAAGTAACTAAAAGTAGAAATTGTTTTATCAATAAAATGGACACATGTTAAGTCGTCTTGTGAGTTAGAAAAGAGATGATGTGCTGGTTTCAGCTGGGATAGAGTTAAGGAAGAAGAAAAATAAAAATAACATGTTCAGTCTTTACAAAAAACCAAGAACAAAGACCATTCAGCAAAATTAAGGAGAGAAACAAAGTTGATAAATTATTTTTTATCCACAAAATTGTCTTCAAAATGCAGAAACTGTGGCCATCCTAAGCTTCTGAAATGAAAAGGATGCAAAAAGGATTTGTTGTTTCTCTGCTATCAATGATATTCAGAATAATCTTATTTAATGGCTTCAAAAATTATAGAAAGGCTATTACATCTGTTGCTGCAGACCCTACACCCATCTCTAACTATTAGAGAAACATATTGTCCCACATGTGGCTGCAGATGGATTTCTTGCACTCTTACCTGAATTATTGGTACCACTGACAGACAGTAGATGAAATGTACTTGTGGTTAGAGCTGAGGTGAAAATTCCTAAGTAATTCCTAAGTAATGACTAGGCAAAACTGAGGGTCAAAAAAAGAGGCAGGCAACCAGACAGTAGGGAAATTCCCACAGACTTTGGTGATTTAACTCTCACTATACTATTCTTTCTCACACAGCCTATTTTTTCTATCCTTTTAACATGGTATTTATTAAAGGTGCAATTCAGTTTTAATTAGAGTTTAGATGACACAGAATCAGTAGAGGTAGACTGAATGTTACATTCTAGTTCTTCATCTGCTTCACAATGCCTGGTGTTAAAATAATTAGAAAAGATTTAAAGGGTAAGAGTGCTTGTGGGAAAAAATATGTTATCCGTGTTGGGACTTTTAATATAATTTCAAAGAGAAGATAATTTTTAAAAATTGCTTGTAACTTGTCCACATAAATTCAACTCTGTTACGTTCAATCTGACTGTCCTGATTACACTGTTATTATACATTTTCTGACTACAGGAGATTGAAAACAAAATGGTAAAGAGGAGCAGCTGTATCCAGACATAACTTCTGACTTGCTGTGGGCTTTGGATCACTCTTCGCTTCTGTTTCCCCTTCTGAAATGAAAGGGTTAATACTACTACTAACTATGTACAGGTTGTGTAAATGTAACTTCTGACGTTTGGATTGAAAAGCAGTAAGCAGTAGCAGTACATCTACACAGCATAACAGAAACTGGCACATCAGGTGCATCACAGAAACACCTGAACTAGCATTAACCAGATGAGACATAGGCCTGGCCCAAGTATACTAGAAATGCCAGCTTAGTGAGCAGTTTGTCAGAATAAGACTATAAAATTCTCTCAGGCCCCTTTGAAATGATTAGTCTATATTAAATTGTCCATAGATTTCTGCATTCTAGAAATGTGCTTGATTGATTGAGTTCACTCAGTCTTTGGTATATCTTCTGTGACTTTACTGTAGAGAAACATAGTATTTCGCAGCATGTGGAGGAAGAGGTGATCATCTGACATATGGGTGTCCATATCTACATCCAGGAATTCTCCCCTTGCCAGCACAAGGTGTCTCTGTGTATCCTTGAGTACAAACTAGCTGTGATTATTGCCATCAGGAAATAATACAGAATACACTGGAGTACCAGTGGCCCATTGGAATAAAAAGAAATGTTGACTGTACCAAGCTATGTGTTGTATTTGCAGCAATGTATATGCAAATAAGAATCAATTAAGGCTTTGGAAAAACACTAGGTGTTTGTTAGTATGGACATAACTGTGTCTGGACATTGGACATAAAAATAAAGTATAAAATAGCCTACCTTAATATGAAAATGTTACATGGTTCCATAAAAGGAGCAATAAGAGCAATTAGCCTTGTAGTGAATTTATATGTTCTGCTTAAATGTTTGCAGTCCAAGCAATTAAGGACAGTATTACACCAACCAACTTCAGATGTTATTAAGTCCAACTGTATTTTACACATTTGTGGAGTTAATGTAGGAAAGTATTGCATATCTGGTGGTGCTAGCTGTGAGTGATGCATAAGTGAACCATGTACCCAGTGCACCTATCATGATGTAACATGTTTAATTAATAAGTACAGTTTATGAATACAGATATAAATTAAAAAGCTTACTGATAAAAGGCATGCTTAAGAATTTAAATTGATTTCCTGGAAGGGAATCTCGGATATCTGTTATTTGTTTTGTCTCTTCTGGACCAAAAGGATTATGAATATGACAGTGAACTGCTGGGTTTGTGTGATAGCTTATTTGCTTGTTTTAGTTGAGCCAAACTAAAACAAAAGAGCTACTTAATTAGATTTTGTTGCTGTTACTGAACGAGCACACACAGCTCATTAACATTTCTCATGTGACTGTTCACAGACCATTTTAAAAAAATTCTTAGGCTTGCCCTTAAGAGTTGGATTCTGCTGCTTAAATGAAGGTGCCCAGCACACTGGGTGATGCTCCACAGTTTCTGAGATATACAAACAGAGCTGGAAAACCTCATACAGCACGTGCAGGAGCCCAGCATCTTCCTGGAGCAGTAGCTGGAGGTGAGAGACCCCAGGGCGGTAGCTACAGGCAGGAGCAAGCCTTTCGCTTTATCACCACTCAGACAGCGAAAGACATCAGCAAAGGCCAGAGGGCAGCACAGCACCTTCACTGGTCCCACAAGTGAAAAGCTGCCTCTTTTCTAACAAAAACGAAGGTGCCCCACCTCTGGCACAGGCTGCAGAGAGATGCACATCTGAACTCTTTCGCCCTCAGAAGAGGGTGGTGGCCCAAAAGCTCTGTATGGGGAATGGTTGCTGGCCTGGCCCACTTCCTGAACCCCTGCTGGCAGATTTGGGGGGTAGTGTTTAAACATGGGCTCAGAGCCGTGCAGGCAGTCATGCCCATGCCCATGCCCATGCCCAGAGGAGCTCTGGCCAGGCAGATGCTGTGTCCCCAAGCAGGACGGCTGATGGTTGCAGCAGTGCCCCTCTTCCCATGCCTCCCTCATCCCCAGCCCCGCACGACCCAGCGGGAAGAGATGCGTGCCTGGTAGTCCCCACATTCACATGCGAGTGGCAACTCCCAGAAACCCATACATGGGCCAAACAAGGGGGCTTTGTCCCTGTGCCCCAGGTTCCCCAGCCAGGCATCTCACCCCACTGTGAACTCTGCAAATGGCACCTTGCCAGTTTGCTACGTGCCACTGGTCACCACGGGGCTGGGCCATTGGGCAGCCAGCTTCCCCCCTCCCGACCTCCACAGCTCCCTACTGCTAGAGGCCTTGCCAGGACCAGGGCTGCAGCGGGGCCTCCCTGTTTGGGACACTGCCACCCCTCACCCTGATGCAGGGCTCCAGTGGCCAGGGCCTCTTGGACAAGTGGCCCCAACATTACACAGAATCACAGAATCTTTTTGATTGGAAAAGACATTTAAGATCAAGTCCAGCTGTTCACCCTGCACTGCCAGGATCCCTAAACCATGTCCCTCAGCACCACATCTACACGTCTTTTGAACACTTCCAAGGATGGGGACTCAACTACCTCCCTGGGCAGCCTGTTCCAATGCTTTACAAACCTCTCTGTAAAGAAATTTTTCCTAATGTCCAACCTAAATCTCCCCTGGCACAACTTAAGGCCATTTCCTCCTGTTCTATTGCTTGTTACATGGGAGAAGAGACCGACCACCACCTTGCTATAACCTCCTTTCAGGTAGCTGTAGAGAGTGATAAGGTCCCCACCTCATCCTTCTTTTCTTCAGGCTAAACAACCCCAGTTGCCTCAATTGCTTCTAAGACGACTTGTTCTCTAGACCATTCACCAGTTTCATTGATGTTCTTTGGACATGCTCCAGCACCTCAATGTCCTTCTTGTAGTGAGGGGCACAAGACTGAACACAGTATTTGAGGTAAAGCCTCACCAGTGTGGAGTATAGGGGGAAAATCAGTTCCTTACTCCTGCTGGCCACACTATTTCTGAGATAGATCCTACAGGCCAGGATGCTGTTGGCCTTCTTGGCCACCTGGGCACACTGCTGGCTCATTCATATTCAATCGGCTGTCAACCAATACAACACCCCCAGGTCCTTTTCTGTCAGGCAGCTTTCCAGTCACTCTTCCCCAAGCCTGTGGCATTGCATGGGCTTGTTGTGGTCCAAGTGCAGGACCCGGCACTTGTACTTGTTGAACCTTATAGCATTAGCCTTGGCCCATCAATCCAGCCTGTCCAGATCCCTCTGTAGAGTTTCCCTCCTTTCAAGCAGATCGTCATATCCACCCAACTGGGTGTCATCTGCAAACTTACTGAGGGTGCACTCGATCCCCTCATCCAGATCCTTGATAAAGATGTTAAAGAGAACAGGCCCCAATACAGAACCCTGGGGAACACCATTTGTGACCGGCCACCAACTGGATTTCACTCCATTCACCACCACGCTCTGGGCCCGGCCATTCAGCCTGTTTTTTAGCCAGTGAAGAGTACACCCATCCAAGCCATTGCTGGCCTTGGCCAGGGAGCAGGCACTGCTGGCTGGGGATTGCCCAGCTGGCCCCCACCAGGTGCCTGGGAAGCCACAAGTTAGCTCAGGGTATGAGTGGTGAGAAGAGAAATAGAGCTGGAGGGGAAACTTGGTGGGAAGCTGGCTGGCATGGCGGCCTTACCTCAGCAGGAAGAGGAGGAAAGGGAGGGAACGAGTGCTTAAGCCATCACAAGAAGGAAAAGAGAAAATTTTCCTTCTGATAAACCCTGTCATCATAAAAGAGCAGTTCTGGGATTGTGAGAAACTCATACCTGCTCTTACAGGAGTGCACTCAAAAAGACTGCAAGCTCCTGTAACTAGGTCTTCTGTCAGGCTTTGGGTCAGAGCATCTTGGCCTTGATGTGGCCTAGAGGCTTAAATCGTGAGTGTAGTGGAAATGAGCTAGGAAATCAGTTGGGTGAAATGGCTAACGAGTGTGATGACAGTCTTCATCAGCTAGGGGACTGCTATGGCTCCTTCCTGCTCTGTTTTTGCCCCATCTGCATCTCACTGGGCAGGAGGGAGCAAAAGGAATAGTTTTGAATATTTTTGCTTTGCTAAATGTAACTTCCCTTGTAACATGCTGTGGGGGTAATTTTTGTTTCAGGTCACATCAGTTCTATTTTTAGCAAGAAAGATTTCAGTACAGATGACCCTGGCAATACACTCGTTACCTGTGATTTGTCAGGCCCTGGTAAAACAAAAGCTTGCTCTCAGTGCACAGGAGTTCACGTTTCAGCTGTTTCACCTTTGGTCTTCCCACGGCTGCAATGCAAGCACTTCTGTTCAAACTGTCCTATACGCAAATTGTGCCATTATTCCTCTTCCCAGTCTTTTTCTTCTTCCTGGGGAAAGAGCATTTTTATTTTATTGCTAGTTCTGTCCTTAATACATCTTTTAATTTGAAATTTAAGAGGTCTGGCTGGCTGCGGCTTGCTTTTCTCATAATTCCAGCATGATTCTTGAGTATGATTTTAGTAATGCAAAGGTTGGAACCCAATGAGTATCTCCATGGCAAACTTGATGCATTAGTTATTTTCCCTGCACATCTAATAGCAGGCAATATTCTACATCTGCAAGTCCCCTTCTGAAATAAAAAAATGTGCTGGGTATCTGACTGCATGCCTCTGCATAGGTGCTTCAAATAATGATTGTGGATGATGCTATGAGCTTCATATAAGCAACAGTTATGAGTGATGTTTTATGTTTTGCGTTGTGTATCTTCTATGTTCTATGTTATATGTTCTATGTTCTATGTTATATGCTACAATTAACTTGCTTGGTCAATCCAAGAGGCTGAACACCCAGCAGAGGACATTGAACTTTTTGTAGCCTAACCCTATTCTAGAAACAGAGATACAGAAGGAAGGTTGCCTTCCTCTCACTTTTGCCAAAACCCTTACTGTGTAAAATAAAGAAGGATCAGTGACCAGCTTGCATTTTTTCCCCCTAGTGTGAAATATGTGTTGCTTTACTTGTATGACTACATTTCTGGATTTGCCAAGATTTGGTGGTAATGTTTTGGCAGTTTATTATCAGGTGGCAGAGAAAAAAACTCCAGGGCTTGAATTTAAAGAACTAAAGTTGCAATAAATGCCAGCAATTTCATAAATAATTGTGTTGTTCTCAAACTTCTAAGATTTAGGAGACCAAGAACACTGTAGCAAAATCTCCACAGTGAAAAAGTTACCATACTTATATTTTTAGTTATTAGTATATAGTAGAACTGCAATTACATACACAGCCTGAAGGATGTAATCCTATGATCTTAAATGAACTGCGAGCATTTTTAGATTATCCTCATTCATCCCTCTTTGTTTTCCAGGCATGTGCGGGGAAGACCTAGCTGCCATTTTTAAGAACAATTTATTTAGTCCCTGAAGACACCGGACAAAACTAGTGAGTTCAGGATACCCCAGCTAGTGAGAAAAATAATTAGAACAATTAACATCCTTTGAGGACTTTTTAGACATTGATGTTCAATCTGTGCACCAAAGGCCTGCACTTGACGTATTTCTGAGATTTTAAAAATTGTTCTTGTAGAGCAAAGTAGTAACATTTGGGGTTTTCTTGACATTCAGGGGTGTCTCAACTTATTCTGTTCATTCTTTATTATTTTCCATGGCTGAAATGAAGGGAAGAGGAGAAGTGAGCACATTAAGTTGAATATTCTAAATATAATTTTACAGAAGCATGAATAATTACTAGCTAATTCTAGTGTACAGCCTGTATATAAATTACAACACTGTTGAATGTAGCTGAAAAACAACAAAATATCTCTGCTTAATGTCACATATTTCTGGGTCTTCATGTTTGTATTATGCTATGCATATACCTCCTCCTTTCTTTAAAAGCACCGTCAAGGCAAAAACTGATGATAGCCTCTAAAGAAAGACTGCCCATTGCAGCATAAAGCTATCTCTTCGGACTCTGACTGGGCTTGCATGTCCCCTTCATCACATTGAACCTGAAAGAGCCGTTCTTCCACAGGCAGCTCAAGGATGGCCAAAGGAAAAACGTAGTTTGGCTTATAAAGCACATTGCAAAGTCAGCCACTCCCTCAGAGACAGAACCTGAAATGCTGCTTTGTTGTGAAAGGACCTGTGTTGCCAGGGTAGTGCATACCTACAAGAGACAGAGGAAGACTCAATATGGGGTTCGTGAAGCTAAATCATGCCTCAAAACTGTTGGAGGAGCAAATAACAGTTTTCACAGTGGAGGAAAATCAACAGGATTGTTTCTCAGAGATCTGTGCTGGAACCATCTCATTTGATATGTTCATAAGTATAGAAGGGTCTTGAAGCTAGGAGTAATGGTGAGGAGACAAGTTTGCTGACCGTGCTCAATTATTTAAAGAAATAAAGAGAGAACAATTCCACTGAAAACCTGCAGAGGCATATTACATGACACTTAGCAAACGAATGCTAAAAGAATGAAGATCAATGTAGATAAGTGGAAAACAATATACAAAGGGAAAAAAAAGAAACCTTACCTGAACTTTACATATATAGTAACAGACTCCTTAGATCTATAGTATTTAGGATTGAGAGCTTTGGATTATAATAGACTATTCAATGAAAAACTCCACTCAGTGCTCAGCAGTGGTCAAAAAGGCAGAAAATCCACCAGTTCTAGCTCAAATAGCCCTTGACGTTTTCAAAAAGCATTTGAATTACTGAGAAAGGCAGAGCTGAAGGGAGCTAGGAGCGGCTACCTCACAGTAAAGAGATAACTATGGGAGGAAATAGTACAGGTCTTCATTGTCATACATAACATAGAAAAGGGGACTAAATCTTGATTGTTCGTTGTTTTTTCTACCAACTGTAGGAGTATTAACTGAAGCTAGGAGGTAGCAAATTCAAAGCAAACAAAATAAGACAGTTCTTCACATAACTTTTAGTTATCTGTGGGACTCTTGAAATGTCCACATGAAATTAACGTGGATGCTAGTGTTGGTAAGAATTGCTTTTGATGACATTATACCAACTAGTCATAAGAGCCTAACTGACCTTGAAACCCTAAATTGGTTTTACCTGTATTGCTTTGATCAGCTTCATACACTAAAATCCTTAACATATGAATGAGAACAGAAGCAGGATCTTAGTGTCTGTGGTAAAGATAGACACAGTAAATACAAGATAAAAAATATTACCCTTAACCCTCAAAAGCGAACAGTGACTTGCCCTGAACTTTTTGTCTTTATGGAGGCTGAGCAAGTTGGTTATTCCTTTCTGCATAGAGATGTGCATTAGATATGAGCACATCACAAATACTGTGTGAAAACAACCTGTGCTTTGGATTCACAATATCTGGCATGTTTAATTCTCTTGTGTCCTTGGCAATGAAGCTATGTTTGCCCCAATTTTTGCCACAGGTTGGAGCTCCATGCCAAATCACTCATGTATGAGCACAATCTTTCCCAACAGAAACATAGGCTTTCTCAATCTATAAAGTGAAGTTCAGTTAGAATATACACACAGCTTACTCATTTATCAAGTGAAAGATTTGGTGCTTTAATCAAAAAACTAGATAAGGAGAATCAGTATAGCTTAGAAGGAATGGTGTTTTTTCCTCATTATGATTAAAAAATGCAGAAAGCACAAAAATTCTTAGTTTATAGGTGTTTCCACTCTTTTAAATCAGGAAACATTTTAAATTCAAGAAAAAAAATTAAATCAGAAATTAAGAATGTGAAATCTTGAAAGTAGAGCAACTGGAATAAGTATAAATGTTCCACAGCATCTTATTTAAGCTTTAGAGGCAGCATAGCTATAGAATTATTTGTGGCTCTGAGAAATCTGCTTCTTATGGAATAAGAGTATCTGCAGTATGAGGGTCAGATTCGCTGTGCTTGGTATGTGTGTGGTAAGCATCCACTATCTAGACCTGCACATATAAAAATAAATAATGATCCCAGAAAATCCCTGGTTTTATAAAAGACATTAAAAGTGGCTACTATGTTTAGAAACCGTGCCTTATGCTTGGAAAGACATGTAAGCAGTCCATGATCTGGAGCTTGGTGTTTCTGCAGGATGTTTCTTCAGTTTTCCAGGGACTTGCAGCCTCTCCAGTCAGTTTTAGCAACCTTCACTGCTAACTTCTCCCTCTATGTATCTTTTCATAGAGCACATGGTAGATGGCATTACTCAGCTAACAGATGTGCCTTTATGATGCCTACAATTTGTACTGTGCATGCAGGGACTTGTAGTATATAAACAGAGGTTGGTAATGCTTGATAAGGTCATTATACCGGCTATTTTTGTTATATGTGTCAGCAAACTCCAAGAGTAAGACAACCCAGAGCAATATATCTGTCAAAGACCACATTTTTATACGTTGCTTATTGTAGATGGGCTGTTAAGATTATTTGATTTATTAGCTTTTTATGGGCCCTCTGCTATGCTAGTATGATGGGTACCTTGGCAGTCCCTTTCATTAATATCCCATAATAGAGTATTTATGATACCACCATTGACTTGTGGAGATGTATTTTACATGGCTGTATAGTAAGTTAAAAAGCTGGATAGACATGACTTTAGTGTCAGGGAATAATAAAAAGGGCTGGTTACAGTTAAAAGAGTGTGACTGTGACTATGCTAGTAAAAATGAGGGTCCACTTTAAAACCCCAGAAAAATGAAAGCTTATTGGTCTTCCCTCACAACCAAATACAGTAAATATTGTGTCAAAGAAGAATGTTGAAAATGGACAGGCAGACACTGCAAGCTGCACGGGATAATGCAGCCCCCTTAAGGTATTTTTTCATGTTCTAAACCGTGGGTTTGAGGGGGGTCTTGCTGACACAGCTTGATTGGTCCCAGCAGACTCAATCCTCTTTCTTGCGAACGACAGTGAAAACAAGTAAGGCCAGTCAGTTGTGAGGTCTATAAAATCCCCTTTCTGTACTTTTAAATACAAAGACACATAACATGCGCTAGCTGAAACCTGTGCTTTTCCTGGCTGTGCCGAGATGAGCTATTTTAATCTGTCACTGGGAGAATAATAAGGAAGTTCTTTAAGAAGGATGAAAGTGCTGCTGGGCAACATTGAGTCAGATTCTGCTCTGCGTTACATCAGTAATCATTAGAGTGGGTGCAGAATAAGCTACGGTACAATGGCTTTTGTCTTCATATAGTCCAATAATTGCTTAATAATTGCTGCCTGAGTTGTGATTCAGTATGTCAACCTGTATCCATGTTTGGTGTTTTTGGCATTTTTCCTCCCAAATACACCAAAGTGTATTAAGAAAGCAGTAAAAATAGTCTGAGATACCCCACTGCACTCTTTGTGCTCTTAAAGCTGAACACATGAATAGGTATTTGCAGACCTTGATCCTTTCAGCACAAAGAGGTGGAAAATGCAAACAAATCAAACTGTATTTGCCAGTTATTCTCCACTGATGTTAACTAATAAACAATTGGTCCATCACCCATTCCTAGGACATGCTTGTCTTTTTTATTTTTTTACTTTCGTGCAATGAATTACAGCTTCAATAATCGCACTCTGGAGGTATATCTTTCTCTAGCTGATAAAGTGAGCCTAGACAACTGGGCACCTTTTAGTGCTAATATTTTGAATCTTATCAGCTGTGTGCATAATACATTCAGGATTTTCAGCATTTTTCCTTCACAGTACAATTTGCCTGCTTTAAGAAAAGTATGGTTCTATCTAGTCAAAGCCATCATTAGCATTTCTCTATGCCGTAAGTGACAACAGACAGATTGAGATTTCTCAGGAGAATCGAAAACACTCAATGTAGACATTAGAAGACTTCAGATTACAAAATGGTTTGGTAGCGATGGCAGTGTGGTATCCAGAGGTTACCTGACAAAAGAAAAGGAGTGAGAAAGTTCCAGCAATGGGACTAATGGGGCAGGAGAATAATAGCAAATCTCAGTGAAAGCTTTATGACTTTATTCCTCTCTCACAACCCATTACCTGCTAAGGGTACACTCTGCTTCATCATCCAGATCATTAATGAAGATGTTAAACAGGACTGCATACAGAACTGAACCCTGGGGTACACTACTAGTTCATGGTCTCCAACTAGACTTTGCACTGCTGGACACCACTCTCTGGGCCCAGAGGTTCAGCCAGTTTTCAATCCACCTCATCCAGCCCATATTTTATCAGATCTTTACAAGGATCTTATGGGAGATAGTGTCAAAAGTCTTAATGGAGTCTAGTTAGACAATATCCACTGCTCTTTCCTCATCTCCAAAGTCAATAACTTAATCGTAGATTGTTATGAGCATGTTTGTGGTTGAAGGTTGCTCTTCAGTTCCTTGTTTTATAATTCAGTTGCTTCTCTTGAGAGTGTTTCTCCATTATTAATCTAAATGATTTATTATTCAAGATGACTGAGATTTCCAGTTGTAGGTATTTTTATTTCGTAGCCAATATATTACAATCTTTTGGTAAAGTATGCTTCCAAGATTTCCCTGTTCTTTATGTAGCATATGGCTTTATAACTGTAGTCCCCTTCTGTTTTCCTTTATATATCAAGAGATTTTTATTTCCATTGGGACTTATGATGACAATGGACATTACATTCCTCTTACTACCAGCTTTGTGTAATATGTTGACCCTTTTCTTAGCTTAGCTGCAAAGTAAACAGAAACATCTGCCTATTAAAATCCAAGTTTGACAAAGAATATAATAATAATAACAATATATTGTTCTATAATTTTTTCATGAGTTTTCAACATATTGATATCAATTCAGTGATATGTTGGATGTATGAGTAAACCTTAGGTTTTGAATGAAAACCACTTTGTATGACAAGGAACAAACATAAATAATTTAAGATATCTATTGGAATAAGGTAACAAAACTAATGAAAAAAACAAGTTGACACCTGTAAGAACAAAACATACTGGTGCTAACAATAGAAGGAATTTTACATCATTTAGGTAGACTAGAATTGAGCAATCATGATAAAAAAGATAACTTCTAAGGAAATAATCTAATAGCAGATAAAGTGTTGATAAAAAGATTGCAAAGTACAGAATATATTAACATATTATAAACTATTCAAATTTGGCACTCCAGCTCAGGATAGATTTTTTTTCAATCTTACTTCTCAGATAGGTAGAAATAAATGCCAATGTCTATTGAACCTACAAAGCCAGCTTAAAAAAATACACTCAAAACTGATTGTATGTACAACTTAGGTTGTTTGGTTTAGATTGGTTTCTAGAGAAACAAGGGATATAAGCTCTTTATATTTGTCAGTAGGCTTCACTAACATTGAACCAACTGTCCAGTCTCAACCAAATTTGACAAACATCAGGTATGTACTCTATTTTATTGTTTTGTCATCACCAGCTCCATTGAGAGTTCTCACCACCAAGTTATAGCACCTCTCTCTTTCCTTCTGGCTCTTCTTCTGATCCCAGGAAACTTCCAGTCCAGTGTACACTGACCCAACATAAAGAATAGGAGAGATATTATTGAGGGTGGTCGGTCGCTGGAACAGGCTCCTCAGCACAGTGGTCACAACACCAAGCCTATGGGAGCTTAAGGAGCACCTGGACAACACTCTTAATCGTATGATACAGTGTTAGGTAGTCCTGCAAGGAGCAGAGAGTTTGACTCGATGATATTTATGGGTGTCTTCCAAGTCGAGATCTTCTATGATTCTGTGATTCTCTGACAAATACTTATCAGCCTTGTAATTAAGTTGCTTTCTAGAGATAAGTTTGGATGCCTTTGAATTGAAGAGTCTCCCAAATGTAGAGTGAAAGCTCTGCGTAAACATACTGTATAAAAGGCAAGTGGCTGTGTGTTCTAATTTGTTTTTACAGGAAAAGAACCCCTCCAACTGTACTCTGTCAAGGCACAAAGTCCTTCTAATGGGTAGGAATGTTTGAACTCATATCCGAACATGTAATTTTGGAAACAATACTACCTCTTTCTCTGGTTCCTTTGCAGGTTAGGTGGAAGAGAGAGTTCAGCTTTCCAGGCCTGTTGGCATGAGAAACGTTTGGGCCGGACAGGGAAGTGTCCAGGTCTCAGTGACTGCTAAACTAATTGCTTTAGAGACTCTATGTTTGCGTTTACGAGCCTTCATGCATCTACAGCATATCCTTTTATTGGTGTGGAACCTGGTGGACTAAAATAGTTGCCTTTTTTAATAGAATCTAAAAAATATTCCTAAATAACAGCATTCATCAAATGCAGCCACCTACCAGGTTCTCAAAATCTTATTCACTCCAGTAACTATTACACAGCATAAACACAGATTCTGACTAAGTTAAAGGGGCCTGAAATCCATGTGATTGATTGAAAATGTTTTAGCTCTAAATGAGGGCCTGAAACTTTTATGTTCTTCTTCACATAAAAGACATTTACTTCTTTAAAGAAATGGTTTTTATGAGTGATTAATTGGATTTACATAACTTGTTAGTGATATAAAGTAATTAAACTGGATCACACTTCAAACAACATTTCTAAAGGGGGATTTTTCAGAAGAGTCTGGTCTTCCAGCTTATTTTCAGTTTGCCATTGAAATAAATACTGCCATTTTTCCTTTTGCTGTTCCAAATGATCAATGAGTCTCCCACGGGCCTAGTTGCACAATACTCAGAGTGGTGAGAGCAATAGGACTCTGAATCAGCTAAGTACTTGAGTTTCAAAGTAAAAATAAAAGCATCCCTGTAAGGTGTAACTTTGTCAGGCATCTCATCATCACAGGTCCCAGGCGAGGGATTCTGGTCTCAAGGGAAGAGCTGCAACAGAGAGTTTCATTTAACTTACAAGTGAAACACAATGATCAGGTTCATACATCATTGTTACTACCCCACTGTAGAATATGAACAAAGCTGTAAATGGACAGTCTTGGCATCACACTGAATCAAAGACAAGAGTTTTTTAAATGGTTCTTTTTCTCAATTTATGGCTTGGTTATTAAGCAAGTTAATAAAGTACCTAATCATCAATTATATAATTTTATAGCATTTTATATCTGTGTCATGCAGAAATTAACTAAAATTGAGTAATTTAGGAAATATTCCAACTTTACCAACTGTAACACGTCAAGTATTATTTAAAGGGATAGGGAGAGGCTGCATCTTGAAAATATTCCTAAACACTAACACAGCATAAGATATTAAGGTTGTATATTTCAAAGCCTATGCGCTAATACGGTATGTTAAAAAGACGAATTTTAAGCAAATGTGAGTCACTGCATTTCTCCTTTATTCCTTGTGGCATATTAAATATTGAGTTTGCACTAGATGTAATGCTAACAGTATTCTAAGGCTTTCTATGTTTAGATAGAGGACAAGAAATAAGATCTATGTTCTATGCTTAGTACACGCATCTATAGTTACTGTAGTGTGAAGTCACAGTGAATAGAGGAAGATGCTTTCCTAATGCTGTGCTTATCAGAGCTGGATTTATAGTAATCGTTAGAAGTGATCTCTCCGTAGAACTCAGAGCACTTTACAAATTTAGGTACCAGCATCTTCCCCATTTAACAGATGAGCGTATTACAGTCCCTAATAAGAAAATGTTCTACATATTGTAAAAAACCCTATAGTTTAATCTGAAATGTTGCTTAACAGCATAACGAAGGGTTATGGTACTTGATAGAAATCATACGGTTGCAATTAACGTGATGCCAAATATAATCTTTGATAGTAAACCTCAGTGCATACATATTAGTATGTAACTACTGTTACCAGTAATTTTCTTTGTACAAATTTGTGTTCAAAATCAACCAGTGATGAGACACCAATCCACAATACAAGTTTTCTTAACGCCAGTTCTACGCACAAAGATTGTGCTGCACTGGCTTTAAACTGCAAACAGACCTTTCCCTGTGGAAGTCCTCTTTTACACACGCTGCTTTAGAGGAAGAGAACTACTGTGTCTATCAGTTTAATAATATATGTATTTTTTTAAAAAAATATTTTCCCCAATAAATATTAAAATTAGGTTAGACTGGGAAAGTTCCAGAATATCTCTGATAATTGGTTTTATACATACAACACCTTGTCTCAGCCTATAGATTTATGCAGTTGATATAGATCTTTTATATGCAGCAATTTTGTAATAAAATCCCTCTCAGTGCTGCTGGTTGGAAAGGGGAGATTCTATTATCAATTTCTACAAAGTGTGAAAAAACCACCACAGCACAGGGGAGAAAAGCAATAAATGGAACTTTCTTGTAGGTGTTCTGGTCATTAATAATTGAAAACCCTTACAATGATCTAAGCAAGATTACTAGAGCAAGTTTTGAAAAATAACTTGTGTTACTTCTCTGCTAACCATCTCTGCACCCTTGGTGAACAGCTAACAGCTCCAGACAACCTATGCTGTTCAGATGTTGCAATGAAGTGCATGTTTCTTTTAGCCCTGAGTCCAGGGAAATGTAGAAGTCCTGTGCTATCTTGTCTCTGTGAAGAAAATATTTGTATATCGGGAGAGAAAGATGGCTTGATTTGAAGTACCACTCAACAGATACTAGAACTTGATTGAAATCATATAGCTTTGTATAAAAGTGATTTTTAAAAATAGTAAAAGCATGGCTGCAGTATAATTATGGCCAAGTTTGCCTGTATTCTGATGCTGAAATCTTGGTAAAACAATTTTCACCTAAGAGTAGTCTGAATGTAGCTTTGTGATACTTTGGATACTTCCAGAGTGAATTTCTATATTTTGCAAGACAGGTTTTTTACCAGATTCCCAAATTCTCTCCTGCACTGCAGCTTTCCCTCTCTTGTCTAGAATCATACTGAGTACTCTTTTCATTTGCCCTCTGTTTTGGGTCAGGGAAATTTTTTTCACCCGTTCTCACTGAATTATGAAAGGGTACACCATTTTCCCTTGTATTCTGCAAGGGTAGAAAATTAGTACTATTGTGATTCTCCCTCCTCAGCCTTTTTTCCCCCCCTAAGCTTACAGACAGTCTCTCGTTTCAGATGGGTACACCTATCATAGAATCATAGAATCATAGAATCATAGTTTGGGTTGAAAGGGACATTAAAGCCCATCTAGTTCCACTCCCCCTGCCATGGGCTGGGACATCTTCCACTATATCAGGTTGCTCAAAGCCCCATCCAACCTGGTCTTCAATACTTCCAGGGGTGGAGCATCCACATCCTCTCTGAGCAACCTGTTCCAATGTCTCATCATCCTCACAGTGAAGAACTTCTTCCTTACATCTAATCTAAGTCAACCCTGTTTCAGGTTAAAGCCATTAGGCCTTGAACTATCACTGCATGTCATTGTAAAAAGTCCCTTTCTAGCTTTCTTGTAGGCTCCGTTTAGCTACTGAAAGGCTGCTGTGAAATCTCTCCAGAGATTTCTCTTCTCCAGGCTGAACAGTCCCAACTCTCTCAGCCTGTCTTCACAGGAGAGGTACTCCAGCCCTCTGATGATCCTCATGGTCCTCCTCTAGACTGTCACCTGTCTCCTTTCTTCCGGCACCCAGGCCTTAATTAGCTAATTTAACTGTACATGTTTAACATTTTTGTTAACTAGCCATTTTACGTTCACTCTCTGTTCCATGCAGCAACAGAGATCTTTAGAAGATCATAGCTGAACTTTCTATCCAAGCAATAAAAACTTTACTAAGACCCTATTCATAAGCTAAATGGTGTCTTCCCTGACTTGGTCTGGGTGACACCAGTCCTCATTTTTGTTAAAAAGATTTAACAGTACATTTTGTATAATACATGTGACTCATTTTTTTTTTTTTTTTCTCAAAACATTGCATATGCGGTTTGGTGGGTGAAATTGGAACACCACACGTTCCTGCAATCTGTCCATCTCTGACAGCTTCGTTTCTTTATTCAGTGGCTGATCTGGTGCTGATAGAGGTGTCAGAAGAATTTGCCTATCATACATGTGGGTTTGTCATTCGTATGAATCAGTTTTATCACAGCTTCAGAGCATCCCCGGAGACAGTACTAACTGCTTTGTTTTTAATTACAAAGTCACTCTTTGTGTTTCTCAATATGGACAGCTGTATAGCCATTCATAGAATCACCTTGTTCAAAATTTAGAATACAAATATTTCAATTTATCCATATTTTCTTTGAATATATCTGTGAAGTTTTCAGTTGAACCTCAGTAGTATTCATCCCAATTATTTATTTGTTTCTAAGGTATCATGCCTATCGCAGAAATAGTCCATGTTTTAGCACATCTATCTCTTGCCCAAAGTGCCTGAAGTAAAATAAAGGCTAAGAGATTTAAAGCAGAATTGTGGCTTAGTTCTAATGCAAGGTTAAAGAGATATATATTTTTTCCATTGAACCTTACTTACATGTCAAATAGAAACACATTCTAGGTATTTCCTTGGGAATACAATGCAGTCTGAACTCAAGATCTGCAGGAAATGTGAAGCCTTGTCAAGGTATCTTAATGTTTTTGTGGGTTTTGGTTTGTTTGTTTGGAAGTTTTTTCAACCATTTATTTAACAGGGGCAATGAAACAATTGTGACATTTTAGGGTTTTCTGACATTGGCAGTTAGCCAGTACATAGGTCTTTCAAAACATTTCAACACCAAGGAGGAATATCTGTAGTCAGATATTTCTTTGATAGAGTCCTGTTTGTTTACAAAGAACACACACAAAATTATGTTTTCTTAGACATCATTACAGTTTGTGGTGGTTTAGAATTTGACGTGATTTCAATAGTGATGGGGTAGGCTGATGCCTTTGTCGGGCACGGTTTTGGTAGTGGAGGATGGGGCAGCTTGCGTGGCCCTTGTAAGAAGCTTCTTGAATTAAGCTATCCTGGCCAAGGCTGCACCAATCAGTGCTTCTGTGAATAAACCCATTTAAGAGGGGAAACGCCTTTGGGGACACCTTTTTTTTTTTTTTTTGGAACACTCATTTGTTTCGGAGGAGGTAGGGCGGAAGGAGAAACAACCATGCATTAACCAACAGAGCAGTCATCCACGGAACTGAGGAGAAGGTTGGGCAGATATGCCAGTACAGCCATTTCACTTTGGATCATGGTGAGTCGGCAGGCTGTATCCCTGCAGTCCTCAGAGGTCATTGGTGAAGAGAAAGTTGGCTTGCAGAGAGTCATGGAGGGGCCCATGATGGAGCAGAGAGACGTGGAGAGGACCACAATACAGCTGGCTATTGATCCTAAAAGAGGCTGTGACTTTGAGGAGGATTGGCGCTGGGTTGTTTCAGCCCTGGAGGAAGTGATCCCAGTGGCAGACACCCCCGTGAGTGGGAGACGTTGGTGGAGGACTGTCTCCTCTGGGGAGGGGAGGAAGCCACTGTGAGGATTGTTTCCCATGAAGAAGAGCAAGCAGCAGGAGCAGCATGGAGAGAGCTGAGACTGACTGCACCCCCCACCCTGTGTTCCCCTGCTCTGGCACCAAGTGCAGAAGGAGGTAGTAAAGCTGGGCCCAGGAAGAAAGGAGAGGTAGGGGGGAAGGTATATTTAAGATCTTGTTCTCTTTCTGTCCTACTCTAATCTAACTGGTGATTCATTTGCAGTTTTGTTGTTTGAATTAAATTGATTTTTTTTTGCCCTAGTTGAGTCTGGGTTTTGCCCTTGACTAGGTGGTGATTGAGCCCTCCCTTGTCCCTTGTCTTAACCTTTAAGCAGTTTGTTGTATTTTCTCCTCCTGGAGAAATAGAGTGACTGTGTGGTGCTTAGTTGCCAGCCAGGTCTAAACCACGACACAGTTGAAAAATAAAAGCCCATTTCTTTGTCCAAAGTTCCAAGTGTTATTCTACACAGAATTCTCTCACCTCTTAAACGCATGTTTCTTACCTCTGCTTGTTGTCTTTTGGCTCCTTCTTTTTCTGTTTTTGAAGGTTTTTTGGATGTTCCTGAAACAGAGTTCCATCAAACGATACCTAGTAAATTTCTAGTAGCCATTACTTCCACTTGCTCTGTTTTGGGTAAGAGATACTGTTGTTTCAGGTAACAGGAAATAGACCTTTTATTCCCCATCTTAAACCTATTGTGAATGATAGTCTTGTCCCAGCATCCACAAAGTTTCATCTAACTTCCATCACCTTTATTTTATAATGTCAATCTTGTTTAAAATGAAGTCGTTCCAATCTGATTGATATTTTATCCTGAGGCAATAATTAGAATATAATCTTCATGGTGTAAATGCCGGCTTTCTTGTGTCTTTATATCGTTCAAAGACTATCTGTAGGAGATGTGATACCTGGTATGGTATAGAATGGCACAGGTTATTCTGCATCTAATTTTGGTAGCTAATTTTCATCCAAATTTAGAGTGACTTAGCGAATAAGACGTCCTGAGGTGAGTGCCTACAATCCCTGTGTAGAAGCAACAAAGAGAGACTGGTGCTTTTGAAGGCCTTGAGACTAATGACTAAAATAAGGCATAATGTGAAATTGGATAATTTAGATTTGATCCTATGGCTATGTGTGCCCTCCCCATGGCCTGGAATGAGTCAAGAAGCTAACTGTCCTGATCAGCATGTTTAAAGGTCATCCTGCTAGGGGTTAGTTAATTTGCTACAGAAGAACACCGACAGGTTTTTTTTTACCAAGTCAATGTACGAAACTTATGCTCAAATAACCACCATACCAAAAATATTTTGGTATCTTCCACCACACTCCCTCCTAAGCCCTCTAAAAATAATCCTTAATTGCTCCAGCTGCAAATGGCATCAGCATGATGATTCTGATCACATCATTCAAATGTAGTTCATATGTTTATGTAAAACTTTCTTGGCTTTTATAAGCTGACTTTTGTAACTTCATAATGTTTGAGTAGAAAAATACCATAGAAACTGTATGAAGTTTACATAGGACAAAAAATTTATATACACACAAATCCTCACTGCAATTGTTCATCCATGGCTTCTAGTATGACAAACTTTTCTACTTAGGTTCTCTAATGGTTCTTGTTGTCAAGGACAGCTATTCATACTTAGCAACATTAGACACTTACACTGTAAATCGAGGCCCATGACTGAGAGGTATCAACTGTAATTTATAGGAGCAACAGCAATAAAATAACTAGTGACAGCCAGTGTTCATGAGCTGTTATTCCTGGCTAGCACCATTACAACCACCTGGGTGATATTCATAGTTCTCCACTTCATTCTTGCCCTTTTACTGTCCTCCACCTTTTACACCCTGGCCCAAAACTCCACTAATACAGCAACAAATTTACTGGCAAGCAACAGCTGAGTCCATCCCAGTTATTGTGTGCCAGTCAGCCAGCTGGTAAGCTAGGAATGATCTGTAATGCTGTTTCACAGACCAAAAAGAGACTCTGCAGTATTTGCCTTAGAGAGGGGGTTGGTTTTTTTGCCTTTGCTATCGCATTGTTTGATCATAGTTGTTGGCATTGAAAATTTAATATGGAGGATGGGAAAGAGAAAAATAAGGTAACCACTTAGGGAACTGCACTTGGAGAGTAGGGAAGTATTTCCTAGAAGTGAATGAAGAATTCTGCAAAATGCAAAATTCAGAATAAATGTGGACAGTAAAAATATCAAACTCATTTCCACAGCTAATATAATACTGATGACAATAGTCGATTTAAATTAACGGCATGGGCAAATAAATTCCTAACTCAAGTGTTGGTGATATTGAGTACTCTCAGTTATACTATACATACATTCTTTATTTTTGCTATATCTCACTGTCTTAAACACTTTGTTTTCTTACTTTTCTGATATATTTCTATTCTGCTACATTTATTCTAATACAGGTTTAGGAATAGATGAAGTTATGGGGCAACCTCATCCAACTAAAGTGTCCTTTCCCAATCCTGGATGTATTTGTCTGACCTCAGATTTGTTGGCATGGAGCTCTAGTGACATAAAAATTAGCCTCTTAGAGTTTTAGTTACCTCAGTGCTTCAATTTATATTGTTCCAATACAGAGTGATGCCCACATATTGAAGCATAAATATTGAAGCAATTTGAACCTGGTCTCCCCAAGCAAGGTGACAGCCCAGCCATAAGGTTAAGGTCATCAGTCTCTCTTCCTCTTTAATAAAGGTTTAATTTTGTGCTTTATAGAGTGAAATAGCTATAACAGTGTTACATTCTTTGATGAATATTTAGGAGAAACTGAAAGACAAGCTTTTAAGTACAATGAGTTTTTAATGATAAAACAGATAGGTTAATGCAATACTGAAGGAAAGCCTCTCTAAGGGGTGAGGAAAATAGAAACTTTTGCCTGACCCAAACTGCTAACACTACTTATTAACTGCGTATCTCCATATCGCATACTCCAGCAAGTTCTTGATTTCATCATCAACCTCTTTAAGGAATTTTTATCTTTACAAACAGAACATACTGAGAAATAAGGTAGAGGTTGAGAATGAGGTAGAGTATGTCACTTTGAAAGGAGAGGGAACACAGGTCTAAATTGAAAAAAAAAACACCAAACCCAAACCACAAAACAAACAATCAAGCAAAATTTCTGTCATTTAAATTCACCAGTCACGAGAGTGATAGGACTCTGACAATTCTAGAAAACACATTTCCCAGTTCTCAAAATCTTGTTATATCTTGATGGGGAACCTGAAATTTTTTAAAACCTTGGTGAGCTTCACAGAGGATAGGTACTTCCCACGCAGCTCTTCTTTCTACAAGCACTTTGCCAAATATGTTCAATTTCAACGAGGAAAGGGTTCCAGTGTGTTCTGTACAAAGCGTGAGCTATGTCATGGAGCAATGCAATCGCCACTGAAACCATGGTGGCAGCCTGTCCCTCTTCATCAAGTCTCAAGTCTCCATGGGAACTCTGAGTGTACTCCTCAGGCACAGTCTTGGCTCTGTGTCTCAGGACTACTGGTGTGTAACTTGTTTGCCTTTAAAAGCTACTTACAAATTCTGTATAGTAATGACTTTTCTCCAATAAATCAGTGAAGTAATTTGTATCTACCATGATCCCAATATGATAATCACTGAATTGACTTTCACCTTGGTAGTACACGTGGTATTTAAACAGCAGCCGAATTTTCTAAATTCCAGAAAATAAAAAAAACCACCACACTTTTGACCATCAGCCTAGTACTGTAATCACTATAAAAACATGAGATTCTATCTGAAAGAAACACAATCTGTTTTCACTTCCTCTGTATGCAATATATGAAAATGAGGAAACTATAGCATTTTTAACAGCAGGGATTGTATAAAATATTGCAACTGCAGCCCAAGAGCTTCCACTTTGTCCTGGGATTTCTGCCAAACCAGAAGGCTGTTCACTTGTAATTAACATTTCTCATCCCAATATCATTGTTGATGAGTCCCCACACAGTTTCAGGTCCAGCTGCCTGCTACAGTAGTTCATTACGAACACAGGACCTCTGCTGATTCTTCCCTTCTGCTCTACTTGTTGTGGGCACTTTTCACTTCTTCAAAAGAATCACAGAGTTAGTTCCCTTCTTGCCAGACTTTGTGAGGTAGCTCCTTTGAGAAGAGAGGTAGATCTGCCTATTGGTTTTGGCTTGATCCATTTAGGCTTTGTTGCCTTTAGGAAGTCTTTCATCTTTTGTTTACATCTGCTGGACTTCATTTCTTGCTGGGCTGATTCAACCTTGAACTAGACATCCTTCACCTCTAGTTAAATTATTTGTCCATTCATTTTTGTGTTCAGATTAGCCAGATCAGATCCTGACGCATTTCAGTCTGGTTCTTCTGAAAATCCTTGGCATCACATCTCTGCAGTCTCTTGGAAGCTTTGCTAAAACTAAATGGAAGGCTAAGCAATTACAAGTGATGTAGTGATGTGAGCAACTGTTCTTGAGGATACATTATATAAATGGTCAGCATGAAACACAGTGGTAACCAGCCGGTATGAGAAAATTGCTTAGGAAAATGGAGAGTTCAGTTATTTCCTCTACAATTTTTAATAGAGGAGTCAAAACATACACTGGAAAAGGACCTATTTTTAAATAAAATGAGTAGGTTTTACTACATTTTAACTGTACTATGTTATTCAACTTCTTGCTTCTGCTGGAGTTACTATGACATACTGATTGATCTAGCCAGGAACCAGAGTCTTTGCTTCAGCCAAATCCCTGTTTCAAACAGCTTATCATCTAAGCAAAGATGAGAGAAAATAACAGCATACAGAGGAAGTTTAAGGAACCAAAGGGACAAATCTGGGCAGTTTTACCAATCACCTTCCTAACATGATAGCAGTCAAAGCATAGAGGCTTTTCTTAGGGTAATTTCAAAAAAGTGAACAAGCAAATGATGAGGTCTAGCAAACTTGGCTGATGAGCAAGGGTAGATGATCTCACAGTATTGAAGGAGACAGAAGCAACAAGGTGTTTGGAGCTAGGTCATGGGTGCTCTTTAAAGCAGAGACAAATTACTTTATTTTTGCTGCAGTATAAACCAGGAAGCCATGAAGGCGGGAAAATGAAGGGGTGACCTTACTAGTGACCTGGAAAATGATGTTTGCACCAGTTTTCTGAATGGAATGGGAAAACATCTGTTAAGGCCAAAGAAGGGACCTTACATTTCTGGCTGGCAGCAACGTATTCCTTCATTATTAGGAAATGTTACACCCAACAATAAAAAAAATACAGAATTGGCAACAAATGAATAATAATCCAAGTTGCAAAGTGACAAACATTGTTCCAAATGAACAATCCTGAGAAAGAGAGAAGCAATCATTTCAGTCATTTCTTGAATGTATTGGAGGAGAGGGGGAAGGAACATTAAGGAAAAATTAGTGAGGAAACAAAAATTAGAGAGGAAACAAAACTTCCTGAATACAGATGACAGAAATCCAGATTCTATTCTCAGCAGACTTAATCAGACTTGCTGTAATTTAGCATGGATAGAGTTAAGAATAAAATGCAGTCCAGTAAGGCCACATGGGTTTTAAGCAGGCCCAGAGCTTTAAGTGTGAATATATGAATTACTGCCTTAAGCTGTAGTGGATTCCACTGCAGGATTAATACTGTTTGAGAAAAGCAACCTTAAAGGGCAATACTAAGTATTAAATATTTATTTCTGCTCAAGTAATATGTATTTCTCTAAAAAAAAAATCTCCAAACATGAAGGAGAAGAAGTGTTATGTCAAAGATCTGTCACCAAAAAGAACTAGATAACTCATTTTCTTATAATATTATAACTTATTATATTAACTTCTCATATATTGGAATTGTTAGTGGAGGGAAGCTCATCAATCCTAACAGGTCTGCTTGGATCCTTTTAATGTCCAAATGATGAGACCGAGAAACATTGCTTAATAAGGACCTCACACTAATTATATACAATGATTTAAAAACAACTGAACATCCCCAAATTCTGGATATTTTTGGAAAACAGCATTTCCAAGGCTTTCTGACTCAATGATAAAAGGCAAAAAAAAAAAAAAACCAAAAAAACCCCACACAAAACTCTGAACAAAATAAGCATTTTCTTCCCCAAAATTTTATTTCTTACAAACTAAACAAGAATGTGCATCTAATGCACATCCAAAGAACAAAGATTAGAATAACTTTGAAATTAAGTATTGTGGATTATTCCATGGTACTGGAGGAGATGGACAGAGGAAAAGGTTTTCTGAAAATCTCAGAACTATGTCTGATAGGCAGGTTTTATATGGGACCCAACAAATCCTTCCCCAGGAAATGACATACCTTCAATGACATTAGAGGAAATTATTTACTAAAACTCCTTATATCTCAGTTCTGCAATACTGCCCATGTCCAGAGCCCTAACATCAGCAGTGAATTTTTTGGAGAATGATGATTTCAAGAATGAGTGATGCCACTCAATAATCAAGAGAAAAGCAGATTTTATTTTCCTGCTATCATTTTGCTTGAAATGATTCAGCCCTGCTGAAAGCAATGAATATGAATCAGACATATTTATGAGGTAAGGACCCTACAGTGTCTGGAGTCATTGAGATCTCTCATTTTTCTTGTTCAAATCAAAGTATATGTCATTCTCCCTTGAAGCTCCTGCTGTTTTGTGGAGCACCCACTAGTATCAGAAAAATTTCTTTTTATAAAGAGCAATACAAATTTGTCATTTTGTATCTGGGGCGGCTGTTTTTGACAGGATAAAATCTTGTTTAGAACTCAGACTTCTTTCAGGCATCTTCAATTTTTTGTTGACAAAAATGGGAAGTCTTACTTTTGAGAGCATGCTTGCATGAAATGCTTATCTTAAAATTGGTTAAAGCCTGAATTAACTCCCAGCATCTGACTGAGAAGAGACTCTGTAATCATCTGAGGGAGTTTCCTCTGAGGTCAGAAAATGTTTTTAAGATCAACACATTCTTTCACTGATCCTTACATGGAAAAAATCTTACCAAAGTCTATTTACAGTTCTTTAAAACAATGTAATATATTAATGTTGAATATTAAAACTTTCCTTAAGGTGAGTGAAAGGTGTCTGAAAGGTTGGCTTGTTCTGGTATGTGCTTCAACCTTCGCTATGGACGTAAATGAAAGGGGTATAATGTGCAACGTTGCTCGAGTTTGCAAATATATGCTTTCTCCTAAGGTGAAAACATGCAGAAGCCCTGCAATTGAGGAGAATAGATTCACAGTCCTATAACAGAGACTCCTCTCTATGAGAAGTTGAGAGATACTTTTGTCTTTAGTAAATTTGAAGATAAATATTTTGTGACACTATGCCCTCAAGTAAGATGAAACAACCCTTTTCTTTGTCAGGAGGCCACTGTGGAAACCAGGTAGATATCAAAGCTCCAGATGAGTTTTTGTCCACCAGAGAGAAGCCTGATAGACCAAAAAGCCACACTTAATAGGCTAAAGTCTGCTGCTGCATCACGGAATAGCTTAGTGCACAAGACTTCACAAGAAGCAAGTGCAGCACCAGGAAAGTTGTACTAACTGTTACCTAGTAAACACTTGACTTTTTTCCATTGAAGTTTCCTTGCTGCAAGCCTTAGTGAGGACATTGTTATGTCTTTTAAAATACACTGATAAAGCAGATAAAGCAGTACAGTGCCCCTCATATGGACACAGTTAGATCGGTATATGCTTTCCCCTTGGTATACAAATCTATCTCTGCTGCTATAGAATAGTTTTTATAGTACTATTACTGCACCCAAATGGTCATGTCTATATAACATACTTTTCAGGGAAGATGACCAAAACCCATATTAAACTGGCTCTCTTTATGCCTGCTAAATAAAATAGGGCCTCGAGGTAAGCACTGTGCTGCTGGCTATCCACAGGGCTGAACCGTTAGCATTCTTCTAGGCATGGTACAAACTGAATAAGATCTTCTCCAATTAATACCTGGGAGGAGTGTAACAAGCCAGGGACATTCTCTGTGTCAGGATAGGACTGAACCAGGTTTATTTCCCTTCTTCTCAGATAGTTTTCCCAAGCTATTCCAGAAGATTTGTATCTTCACATCACAGACCAGGATATGCAATGCATGTCCTCAATTTCATGGTATTTAAATATTGTTCTAATGAGCCACAAAATAGCCCTTATATTACTGTAGTCTCTTATAGTATTTGAACTGAAAAATATACATAAAAGCAAATAATTATGTGCTGGATCCAGATGTGCATGCGCCTAGGGGAGACCTGTGGCCAAGCACCATATAGTTTGGACAGCATCCAGGCAGTGCTCTTTGTCCTTAGGGCACAAAAATGTTCCCTCGCCCTGTTTTAGTTAACAGCATAGACATAGCATTACACTCACAGACAAGTAGTCTAAGTGCCAGAGGGTAATTTAAACCCTCAGCTATCTGGGATCTCCACAACAGGAGAAGGCAGCCTGAAAGCACCTCCTCACACCCATCAAAACCATCACAAAATAATTCTACAGAGGGAGCTGTGAAACTAAAGTAGCTTTCTCCATCTCTTACTAAGAAGAAATAAATGTTTTGGAGTCATGCTTTACGTTCCTTTAAGATATACAAAACAAATCGGTATGTTTGTTCCCTGGAGTTTATTTTGTGTCTGTCAAACATAATGCATTTTTAATGTGCAATTAAATGTTTTGATAAAAAATACAGAAGTGTAGTGTCATATCATTCAAAACTTTTTCACTGCACAGTAAATTCCAACTTTATTTGAAATAGAATTTATGCTAATTGCAATGAAATCCTTAATGAAATTAACTAATTAAAATTTTTATGCTTCATCTTTGTCCAATGAAAAACCATCCATGTGCAAAATGAACAGTTACGTGGCTATTTTCCTTTTAAATTTTGCATTAAAAATCAAGGGAAGGGGAAAGGATATCACTATAATGGATGTTGTATCTTGCATGGAAAAGTAAGATGTTCCATAAGAAGTTGGGATCTCAGTTTGGTCTCATGCATGAGCAGACAAACTGGCTGAGCCCTCCCTGTGCTTCTGAGGAATTCCATTAGGATCAAGAAAAATTGTGGTCTTCTTATGGAAGAGAGCAGATAGCACTCCCAAGTCGCCAGGGGAAGATGATGGAGGAGATGGGACTTTAGATCCATTTAATCTGTCTCAGGAGCAACCTCTGTTGGAAGAGGGTCTTTGCAGACCATTTTGTTGGTGTGTGCCCTCAAGTCGTTGAATCAGATATAAGCAAAACTTCGAGTAACATGTTATCAACACAAAAGTCCTTATTCCTCTTTACTAATCACCAAGATCCTGCACTTGCATGACATCTGTTACAGGCATCCAGTGTACATTCTCCTCATTATGCCAAATTAATCCTCTTTTTGTGAGGAATAAATTGAGGCACAGAGAGGGTTTAGCTTTAAATCGTGCACACTGTCCACATCAGAAATACAAATAGGATCCAGAACTCATGAATACTGGTTTATATACTAAGGAGGGAGCAGGAAGTGAACTGAAGTGGAAGAAATTTAGTTTCTTTTCAAATAATTAGCAGCTTCAAATTGATTGTTTGTTAGTAACTGACTTCTTACATGAGGAATATTAGGAATGGTGCAGGCAAAACACAGTCTCCTGTATTTGAGTCACAGCAGACCAGCATTCAGCTGGGAGGGAGTCTTGTTCCTCTTCCTCAGATTCCCTGACTACAGGTTAGTTCTAATTATTTCAGAAATCACATTCTTGAGAATATTCAATTATTCATGAGAAACAGATTCAGAATATGAATACATGTCCCTCCCTGAAAAGGTAAGTGAGGTTCATTTATATCTGGATGGAGAAAGAGCAGTTCTGCTGGGAAAAAGAGGAAATTAGTCATAATCTTAGAAAGAAAGGTAGAGTTTCCTTTGGTTATTTGCCATGCCAATGGTAACAGTTCTAGAAAAGCTACAAAGCCAGAAGTTACTTCTAGGAGAAAGGAAGAAAAAACATTCTACATAAGATTTTGAAACAGAAAATACATGCTTGTTTTCACTGTTCAACTATCTTGTTCAATCGCTGTAAACAATTTTCCAAGGCTGAATTCAAATATTAGAAGTTCAGAGAGAGATAACATACAAGATGGGATTAATGAGATTCATCTAATTGGGGGAGATAACATACTGAATAACTAGATGTTTTATGGTAGTGCTGATAAACAAGACCAATAGTACAACTGGAAAAGTGGAAAACTGGTATCATCATCGGTTTATCTGCTGTGTAACGTAAGTACCTGTCAACATGTTATATCTTTGGAAGGGCAATATTAATCCATTCCCTACAACAAAATGCAGAAAATTCCCTTCACTGTAAAATACAAATACTCTCTGTTTACTCACAGAAGTGCTTTACTAAATCTTAATATCCAGAAGAGGCAGAAACTAATGCAGTTAAAATAAAGAGTTGAAGAGAACAGCAGCAAGGGTAAACACAAAGAATTTACGATAATTAAAGAGTGTAAACAGTAGAAAATTCAATGGATTGAAGAAAGCAAGCACTGTAGCAAATAAAAAAAAACCCGAAAAACAAAAAGCTAAAAAACCCTACTGGACCAAGGAAGAATAATAACAGTTTCTTGAAGAGAGTAAGGAATAGGCGGAGGAGGAAGAAACAGTTTATCCTCTTAAGCATGATAGTGGGAAATTGGAGCCAGTAGATTAAAAAGAATAGCATTAGGCATTAAATAAACACTTTGTGTTCATTTAAGGAATGGAGGTGGAGATTTACTTAAATTGGGCATCAAAATAAGACAGATAAAAGACAAGGAATAGACAAGGAATATAACAAGGGATTAGAAAACACAGATAATGCTGAAACTGTTAACAAGTAGATCAGAAAGGCTTAGGCATGGAAGAAAACACATCTGAATAACGCTCTGCCCACTAAAGTATATAGAGGAAAAAACAGGGAACTGATTTTTATAGCAGTTTCAGTAACTTGGTAGCAGAGAGGTACTAGGATCTGAAAACTAGAACTGCATTCCATTGTGAACAACACACTGCATACCTCAACGCAGTATGTGCTCATCAGCTTAACAAACAGCATGATCATGGAGAAAAATATCACAATATTTGAACATGATCATATAAAGTCAACATTATGCCCTCCACTGGCACATTTTGTTCAGTGGATTACACCTCAGCTCTGAAAGGGTAATAGAGAAAGAGGTGGGGCTAAGAGATGAGGGTGAGAATAATGAGAAGCTGGGCAATAGTCTCCTATGAAGCCTAACGGGAAAATGGGCTATTGACAGCATGGTTTGACCAGGAAACAACTCCTTAAGAGACAACGTAGCCAGGACACACTGTTCTCACAAAAAGTGTCAAATACATTGATAATAACAACTGTATGACTAATAAAAATATATCAAAAGGCAGGATTTTGAAAGGAATATAAATTTCCATTTTTCAGGATATAAATCAATCTCTACTTATAGGGTTTAGAAAGAAATTTTCTAGTTGATAGCTGTCTCTTCTGTTGCACCTTACTCTGAGTTACATGTCTTACACAGTATAGAATATATATTGAATATAAAAGCTCATTAGTCTGGTCTACTCTAGTCTGGTCGGGTCTTGCTATATGTTCATTCTGGTGTATGCCCTATCTATAGTGCAACTTGATATTTAATGAAAACCAAGGTCATTGACAAATCACAGGCTGGAATTCTTATCATTAACTTTTAAAATACACTCTACAAAACTCAGTTCTGAAACACACTGAATACACTTATCTTATAAGTGAACTATTATGCTGAAAAAAAAAAAAATCACTGAAGCAGCTTTAAAGACCAACATCTAGATCACCAACAGTGATACGCCTTATAAAGACCAACAGCTAGAGTGTCTTGTAACTATCAAAGAAGCCTATAACTTAGAGGATACACCCTGCAAAGACCACGAGGAAGTTTAGAGCATCACACACATCCATGGAGGTGTGTCCCCATGGACTAGATAGATTGGCAAAAAATGCAATCCCCTACCCTATTATGTGGTGTTAAAATTATGTTAACGGCCAAATCCTTATGCAGTGGAGCATTGTACTGACAAGCTGTTGCGCTGACTGGTTCAATTCCACGGCCAGGTCTTTCACAGGTAACCTTACATTCAGTTTGTGTCTACTGCAAATCTTGTGACAAAAAAAACCCATTAATTTCCTATTCCAATCCTTCAATCCTAGCTGGATTCTTCACTGGCAGTTAACATTTGTGACTTGACTAAGATCTGAGAAAGCTGATCTTGTGGCAGTCTTTAAAGGAGGCTGTAGCAATGTAGTTTCTGATAATATGTATGCTTGGGTACTTTCATCTCCTGTGGTGTTAGCCCACATCATCAGCTTTCCACTGTTGGAACGCAAATGTTGTGTTGCTTTAGCTGCAGCTTTGTGCCACTTGTCAAAATGTAGCTCCATTACATATTTTGCTTTGTAAAGCTGACTGGTTTCACACTTATTATCTCTCATTCATGCATATCTGTAATACCTTGCATTTGTATAGTTGCTGTCACAACCTGTTCACATTTTATCCAGTAGCAGAGATTTTTTTCACAGCTACAGGGGTTGTCCTTTTTGGCAAAAGCTAAATACGGGGTGGGTGAATGAAACTATTCACCTTCTCAGATGCTATTTTGCTAGAAGCCTCAGAATGAGTAGCATACATGCCCTGTCTCCCAAACTTCAACCAATGTAAACAGCTGTAAAATGTACTGCACTAACTTACGCTGTATTTGACACATGGGCTACTGGAATCACTACCAATTTCTTCTGTCGGTTAAGGAAGTGTCTGCAATACCAGACTGTGCTGACCTGGCCACATTTTCCTGTCTTTCTCATCTGATCCATCTCACTCAGTTCTTTAAACACTACCCTTGACTTTGACTTCAAGAGCAGCCACTATGTATAGGAGGAGCATGGAAGTTATTGCTATTGTTTGATCTAGCTTCTGAAGTCTTCAAATTACTTTTTCTACTCCCTCACTTCTCTGATGATGGTCTGACAGAAACAGTATAGATATCTCTTTTACAAAATATTTTCTTTTGCTGTACATTCTCCTTTGTACTCCCTTAGACAAACCACAAATTGCAGTGTTGCTTCAGTTGAGCTGCAAAACAGTGGCATAAAGTCACAGAATTACAGAATGGTTGAGGTTGGAAGGGACCACTGGAGGACACCTGGTCTAAGTCCCCTGTTAAAGCAGGGCCACCTAGGGCCAGTTGCCCAGGATCATGTCCAGGTGGCTTTTGAATATCTCCAAGGATGGAGACTCCACAGCCTCTCCAGATAACCTGTGCCGAGTTTCCTTATGTTCAGTTACTTTTCCTGTTCTCTCACCATGGAGATGGTGCAGAAAGGCAGATATTAAATTGGACACCTCTGACTATGATTTCTTATGCATTTTTCTTCCATTTCCTTTCTGTCTTTTCCCCTTATAATGATACCTTTAGTGCACCTTTAAAAGAAATCCTTTGAATAGAAGAGTGATCACAACAGTGCCAATAAATATTGAAACATATGACTGTTTCTGAAATTACTTATTTAATGGTTTGACTTGACGATTTATTTAAATTCAAGTAAAGCAGAGATTAAAGCTTGATACTAAAAAATAGACTCATTATTACAAAAGAATCACATAATTTAGGTTTGTCAATTTAGATTTATAATTGGCAGACAAAGTTCAATGCAAATAGACATAGCTTAATAGACAGAAAACAGAAACCAGGATGGAATGTTTCAAAGTAAAATGTTATTGTGGGAATTATTTGTGGTAAGGCCAAAAAGAGAGAAAAGTCTTCTTTTATATAAAAGAAAAAAATCATCAGTGTGGGCTGCTAGGAAAAAAAAAAAAAAAAGAAACATGGATAAGATATTTTCCTGTTAGTAATTGAAGAATTGATTTTCACAAATTAATAACCTATCATAGCTTAACCAAACCTGATATAAAATAACTTTAAAAGCAGCTGTCAGAATATTTGTTTACTATTGTCTTCCTGTGTTCACTAGTTTTGCTTAAATAGGGAAGTTAGAGGGCCAAGCTCTGAAAAGACAGGCAGTATATAGCAAGCAGCATTAATGGACATTTACACACTCGATCACTGCTGATGTCACTAGTGGAAACAATTTCTTGCCTCCAGATTTCTGCAGGTTAATGATTTTTACTGTAAAATCTGTTTCCATTATAGATTTGTATGGCTTTGATCTGCAGCTTTTGACTCTCTATTTTTTTCTGTGAGAGATTAATGTCCTGCAGAGTAACTGGGTTTTAGTGTGGGGGAAGAGAGTCCAATTATCCCCTGACAGGGCAGGTTACAGGACCCCTAGTCCCATTTGTGAGTTTTTCACATCTTTTTAAAATATTTTTGTTCCACATACTTGACAGTGTACATACTGCTGTATGCTTACCCAAACTACTTTTTTTTTTAATGTATCATTACTAGCTGTGATTTTATGAGTCAGTAGCTAGCCTTCACCTAGAATGTGTACACAGTATTGGCTTGCAGATGTCAGGCTGACAAGGCCAGATATTATGGACTTAAAGCTTAGGCCTAAATGTGAAAGAAAGACTGAAGAACTCAGAAAATAAATTATATTTATAATGCAAAAGAAGCCAAATAGAAAATCTTCCCACATAAATCTGCCAGAGCATATGAGAATTTGAAATGTAAAGAAAACATGTTATCTCTCTAAAATGGTATTTTCATCCCACCAAAGCTTCCGCTGGGAAGGTTACTAAAAGGACAATGATAGTAGTTTAACTGAAGTTTGGCAGAGTATGAAATACTTCTTAAATCTGTTACAATGAAAATAAAAATTTTAACAACTTGGGGTCAATATCAGTTCCTCTAAGGAGTGTAACAAAAATATCCACTTAGGTAAGGAGGCATGGATCCTTCAAATCACCAGGCTGTAATAACAAAAAACAGACAAGGAGAGTAGAAGACTATAAATCTGGGAGGGAGCATCAGATGTTAAGGTTCAGTGATTTTTGCAGCTTCCAAAAATTCTTTTGTTCATAAGCCCAGTAATTGGCTTGTCCATTTATATTGATAACAGTTCTTTATCTTGGTGAGACAAGTGCCTGCTTCTATACAGGCTTTTTAAGCTTTTTTCTCCTCCCAATCTGTACTTTGTTGTACACAGCTATACTGGGAAAATGTTTGAGCTATAGACACTTGAGATCATTTTCATTGTGGTAACATAATGCATTTTTCTACAGTACCCAAGTTAAGGGCTATTCATTGTATGAAATCACTAAAGAGAGATGGCACCTCTGGGAGACAGATGTAAGATCTGATTTTCTCTCTGGAGATGTATTTCAGAGCATTGATTAGAGGCAAGCCTACAATGGCTCACCTTTAAACGTAGGATCCAGTTAAGTTCCTGAAGTTCTTCAGCAAAAATTCATACGAAGACTTGAGTGTTCATATTAACTTCTTTTCTTTGTTATATTTCTGTTTAAGAAGAGGATGTAGGTCAAGGGTGTTTTGTAGGTAATATATACTTAATCATGGCAACTAAACCCACAGTCACTGTTGTAAACATTCAGCTACTTATCTTGATATTGCTGACTCCTGTACCTAACTTGGCTTGATTACGTCCACTATTGTTAGACTACATGCCTTATAAGCAAAGTTTACACTGATTAGCAACACACATCCACCAGAAATTCTAGTTTCATTGACTCTGGACACAATTTTAATCAATACATATTTAAGTTTTATACTTTGTGCTGCATCCATGTTCTGTTGAGCATTAATTTATGGAAAAGAATTTACAGAAGACAAGCATGAAATTGAAAAGTGTAAAATGAGATAAGGTTGTTACTTCACCATTTTAAATAATATCCTAGACCTCCAATTATCCAACAGAAGTGAAATAATAAAGGCTATGTTTAATGCATAATAGATTTTACAGAGATAAGGCCACATTTTACTCCAAAGAATAAATGATTTCTGTTCTTCCTGGCCACCAAAACAAATCTTGTGTTAATTCAGTGAGCTTTATCACAAACCAAAATGGTATGAATGGTACTTGTTTCAATAAAATCTGATTATATTATAATGTAGAAATCTAATTTCTTTAAATACCTCATTATTCCTTATTTCATCTGCCAAGTGAAAATATGATTGTATTGTGAGAGTGAATTAAGCCAAGCCATAACAACCAGATTGATATCCTGAACAAAAGTCACACTGTGATGAAAGTTTCATTCTTAAAAAATACACAGACGGTTATGTTAAATGATCCATGGCAAGTGTGCATTTTTCTGTGGGTACGTGGTTCCATTACAAATAAAAACAATTTAGATAAAATTATGAACCTGATCTATCTCCTCAAGTACAATTTTACACTGAAGTAATGCCGATGACTTTATGAGATTTTTTTGCCAGTTGACAGCTAAGCAGATAAGAATACAGCTGCTCTGTGAGCAATTTAGTGCACTTAAACTTGGAGTGGTATTAAAAATATGGTTTTTATTAACAGTAATATTTTTCCTTTGATCACAAGGTTCAAATCCTTTTATCCAAATACCCATTCTCACTGAAGCCTACGTATTGTTCCCACTGCTGGTCCTTAAACTGCTTAGAATTTTAAGAAAAAGGGAATTGAAATGGCTACACAGCTAGGGCACACTATTAATCAGTGCATTCCATGATAGTACGTGTTTTGGACAGCCCCAAAGTAAAATGATCTGTTCAAATGGAAGAGCTACTAATATTCAATCATTTTACCCAGCTCCCATGATGTAGTCGTGATTTTGTGTTTCATGACATAATTTGTGCACTGCTGTGCCACCCCTAAGTCTTCTAACTCATTTGGATCACAAGGGCCATATTTAGGAAGGTAAATGTTTTCACCTATGGATGATTAGCTCAGACTGCTTAATGTAATCGTTTGTCTTTTTCTCCCCTTCTGTCTGGAGACTGACCATTTCAAAGAACTAGTCAGCTATAAAGAAGCAGAGTTACTCCCATGCACTGCTGAAGCATATCTTTCTCTCATATGTTCATTCTATGAAGCCAGGATATATATTTGAAGGGCAAAACCCTCGGGCTATTAACTATTTTTAACCATGCGTTGCACTCCACCGCACCTTCAGAGAAATGATGTTGCAACATTGACTACTTGGACCAACAACCAAAAACCATCTGCTACAAGGAATGTCTTCTCATGTCGAATAGTCAGTGCTTCATTTTAAGACATGGCGCGCATTTTGCAGGTCCACAGGCTACAAACATGAAAATGACAGCTTTAATGTTTTGTATTAAGTATCCACTGAGAGCATGAGCTTCTTGCTAAATTGAAGGACCTTTAAAACTGTAAGGTAATAAAACTGTTTGATCTTGTATTGTCTACATATTAACCAAGAACAAACCCCTAGTAAAGTATGGATATTGGAAAGGAAGAGGGGAGAAGTAGGGAGACGAAGATCTTCAGCTAACGGTGCGTGGACTCTGCTTCGTGGATATGGTGTAAGCAGAAATCACTCCAGGTGAGGTTCTCTCTTAAATTTGCTGTGAAATATAATGTGATAAGAGAGGATGGACGCAGGTAATCAAAGCTGTGCTTGTAACAAACTTAAATGCAGAGACAGAGGAGTCCTTGGTTATAATTTTCTCACCATGATAGTATGTCTTATCAAATTGGTTAAAATTAAATCCCCAGCTCTTAGTAGAAACCGTAAAATGCTCCAGGCAATAATAGCAAAAACTCAATCCAATAAAATATCTTTTAATCCTGTGACTTTGTTATGACTACTGTTGCCCTTTACCTGGACTAAAATTTCTTCAAGTCCTGGAGTATAAGAGAGCATTCTGATGCTGAATTCAGTCAGCAGTTATATTCAGCATATATGACAATGCATTTATATGTGTGTATATATATTCAGACTTACATAATATTAATACCAAATATATGAAAAACATACAAATGTACTAAAAATACATATGATACTTTGTTACCTGTCTTGCAGTGCAGATATCAATATACTTCTATCAACTCTGTGTCAATATCTTTTTCAAGTGTAAAAATATTTTTCTATCATTGATTTTTGTCATTGTGTTAGTCTCTGGTATGTGAACCATTTCTTTAATTTCTGTCTCAGTGGTCATAGTGGTTTGTGCTTTTCCTCCTGTGTAAATGTTCTGGGAAGAACCATGAAAGTAAGAAAGGATTAAGGTACCTAGAATGCAAAATCTGGAGACGTAACTCCACCATTGTTACCATCACTACTCTCCCTTACCTAATACTATCTCACATCCTTATGATTTCAAAACATTTAACGTTAGAGGAATTACTAGCATTACAATCTTCACTGGAAAGTAGAAAAACCTGGACTGTATAACAGCAATTGCTTAATGCTACCAATTGCCTAAACAGAATGAATCTTGATGGACATTTAAGGTAGAGGGGGAAAAAAAAATCACAGTTTGCACAATATCCATCTGAGCAAGATACTGGGCTAATTATTCAGTGACACAGACTCTCAAATGGGCTACAAGGAAAGCAAGCAAAAGATGTCGGTTAAGGTGCAGCAGGGATTTCTGATGGGCATTAGTAGTTTTGAAGTAAAAGCCCATGAAGATACAGCTACTTCTTGATTAAGCATCTTTCAGTAAGAATTGCCTGAAATTACTGCCAGTTTATATATCCGTAGTATCTAAGAAATACGGGTGGAAACATTACACATTAGGTATAAATACATATAAATATGATCCAAACCCTAAGGACTGGGGCAGGGTGTTGCAGTAGAGTGTGTAGGAGGGTGTGCAGGATGGCTGCTGTCTCTGTGGGGACCAGGCACACTCTGCACCCACCAAGGGGCCACTGGATGCTCTTGTTTCTGCTCTGGTGCTTTTACCTGATGTAAACATCAGAGATGAGGTGAAGGTTGCAATTACTACCTCCATAGCGTGGACCATTATGTCCATTTTATCTGTAAATTATTGCCCAAAAGAGACCCATTTCATTGAGGAGAGAACCTCCAACCTTTCTGTTCTTTTTTAAGAAAGCAGTGGATTTAGGCTTTAAGAGAAAATTTCAAAACTGCGTAAGGGTTTTGCCTATTAATTTTTTTGTGGCAAGCTGCAGACATTCCTTATTTCATTTTAATGTAGCTTGTTTTATGATGGGATAAAATAACTTCAAGACAATAATAAAAAAAGAGAGACTGCATCAATCTATGTATCCCTCCCTGCTAAAAGAAAATTAACTTGAAGCTAGTCAGCCTGTTCTTCAACTGCTATAAATTCTCCCTATAAAATCACTACTGAAGACTTACATTTATGCGCTCAGGCATGATTTTTTTTTTAAAAAAAAAACTTCTAGCATGACGACTCCCCGACCCATGCTCCATCATGCCCTTTGCAAACCCTGAGTGGAACATCCTACCCAATGTCACTTTATTCTGCTGAACCATTGCTCCTTCACCAGTAGATGCTGAGCTCTCATAAAGTTTGTTCAAATATTTATCCTGTGACCTACACTTTACTCTAGGTTATTAACTGTAGTGTAACTCCTGCTGTGATCTTTCCATCTTCCCCATGAGAATGTCCTTGCTTGATTTGATTGATTGCATATTTTACTTCATTGGAAGTAATTCTTTCTTATTGATGTCAGGAAACTAATTTCTTCAATTATTTCTTTATCAGTGTCATTCTTTTCTTGTATAACCATCACTAACTACAATAAAACCTCCTCATATTGCTTATTATTAACTCCAAGCATGGTGAACTTGATTGTCTCTCCAATTTAATGAAAATTATATTGGGTTCTATTTGACTGACATTTTTAAGCTTTCTGTGAAACATTGTTTTGGATAATATGTTTGGGATTAATTTAATTTTTTTTTTGTTAGCTGTCTTTATTAGTTTCTTGTACGTAGGGTTTATGTTATAAGTGTGCAATGATCTATACAATGTCCACTGATTTAAATTAGATTATTTAAATTATATATCTCAGTCTCTGCCTCGCTTCAAACAAGGGGTGTTCTGCTTAGAGTTACCTAAAACTATAATTCTTTTTCTTCATGAAAAAATTCAACTCTAACTTTGGGAAATGAAAAGATTTCTTTAGTTAAGTCTTCAGAACCACATACATACTCCTCTTAAAAACAATCTAGGATTATATAAAAAAAGTAAATTTGCTGTAGATCAAATGTAGATCTGATTTTTTAAGTAACAGATGGATTTGTGCTAGAAAGGATTTTCTTTTCTGGAGTTTGCAGATGCTGAACATAACTGTTCTTTTCCCAGGTAGACATGCAGATTTTCTCTCATTCCTTTCTGACAAAACCCTGACATTTTCTTCATTATGGAAGAAAAGCCAAAGTTATTTTACTTTGTGTTTCCTGTGTGACAACCTACTTAATTTCTGATGTTCACTCAGTTCTCTGGAAATTGCTTTTACTTGTTTGCGCAGCAGTCTGGCAAACATTATTTCATTAGTGGAGAGCAAGCCCATCAAAGATTTCACATAGCATATCCTCTTTCTCTCTTTATGTGAGCAGATGACCATCTACAAGTAGTTCATGTTTGCAAGTACAGTGTTCATTCTGTACTAAATAATGACATACTCAAGAACATAAGAATGGTCATAATCAAAGATCCTTCTGACCCAATACCCTGTCTCCAACAGTAGTCAATGGCAGAAGATAAATCAGGCAACTACATAGTGATCCCTCCATGATAATGTTCCCCCAGACTCCAGAAGGATCCCTCCATCAGTTCTTCGTAAGTCAGAAATGTTGTCTCCTTGGCCAATGGTACCATAATGATTTTTATTTCTCAATCTTACCTCTTTGTCTTTTCACCTTGTGCAAAGTTCTGTTGCATCCTGCAGATGGGTTCACCGGTTTAATTCCCTACAGGAAAAATGTGCCTGAGAGATTTCTTTGCAAAGAAACATCAATAGCAATTGAGGAGTCATTGCACAGACCTGGCATGTTTAATTTTTGTTATATTTCTTTTTTATATACAGAAAGAATAATTTGAAAGTACCCTCATTTTCAGATACTAAGCCTTTTTCAACAGTGAAAGTACCCTACCTTTCAGCTGTAGTGCTACAGTTCACTTATCTTCCAATTTTGGCTTGGCTGACAATGAAACATAGATTCCATATCAGAGGATATCGGAAAATGTGGGAAAAATCCTCTAAGATCATGAAATTCAACAATTAACCCAGCACTGCCAAGTCCACCACTAAACCATGTCACTAAGTACCACATCTATACCTTTAAAAACCACCAGGAATGATGACTCTACCACTTCCCTGGTCAACCTGTTCCAGTGCTTCGCAACCAGTAAAGAAATTTTTCTTAATATCCAGCCTAAATGTCCCCTGGTACAACTTGACGCATTTTCCTCCTGACCTATCTCTTCTTACTTGGAAGAACAGATCGACCCACACCTTGCTACAACCTCCTTTTAGGTAGTTGTAGAGAGTCATAAGGTCTCCCTTGAGCCTCTCCAGGCTAAACAACCCCGAATCCCTACGGACACTCCTCTTAAGACTTGTTCTCTAGACCATTCACCAACTTTGTTGCCCGTCTTTGGCCACGCTCCAGCACCTCAATGTCCTTCTTGTAGTGAGGGGCCAAAAACTGGACACGATATTTGAGGTGTGGCCTCACCAGTGCTGAGTACAGGGGGAAAATCACTCCACTAGTCCTGCTGGCCACACTATTGCTGATACAAGCCAGGATGTTGTTGGCCTTCTTGGCCACCCAGGCACAATGCTGGCTCACATTCAGCAGGCTCTCAACCAACACAACTCCCCCAGGTACTTCTCTGCCAGGCAGCTTTCCAGTCACTCTTCCCCGAGCCTGTAGTGCTGCAGGCAGCTGTTGTGACCCAGGTGCTGGACCCAGCACTTGGCCTTCTTGAACCTCATAGCATTAGCCTCAGCCCATCAATCCAGCCTGTCCATATTCCTCCGTAGAGCTCCTGACCTTCAAGCAGATCAACACACCCACCTAACCTGGTGTCATCTGCAAACTTACTAAGGGTGCACTCGATCCCCTCATCCAGATCATTGCTAAAGAGGTTAAAGAGAACAGGCCCCAACACTGAGCCCTGGGGAACACCACTGGTGACCGGCTGCCAACTGGATTTCACTTCATTCACTACCACTCTCTGGGCCCGGCCATCCAGCCAGTTTTTTACGCCACAAAATGTACACCCACCCAAGCCATGAGCAGCCATTTTCTCCAGGAGAATGTCGTGGGAAACAGTGTCAAAAGCTTTACTAAAGTTGGGGTAGACATCATCCACAGCCCTTCCCTCACCCACAATGTGGGTGCCCTTCTGGTAGAAGGAGATGAGGTTAGTCAAGCATGACCTGCCTTTCATAAACCCATGCTGACTGAGCCTGATCACCTGGTTGTCCTATCCTTTCAAGTCTGGGACTGTATTGTCTGTTTTCTTCCATGTTTGAAGAAAATATCATTCTCTCATTCTTTGTCAAGCTCTTTTAGAGATTTCCAGGAATAACAAACTGGAAGCTTTGAAAATTCTGTCTATTCGACCCATTTCATTTGATCTGGATGGGGTTATTTAATGTGTAATTCATCACAGAACTATTAAAAGTGGAGGATTATCAGATGAGCTGATAACTCCTGCTTCCGAAGTTCTGTAATCTTTTAATGTATGAAGGGCTTTTCATGGGAAGGAGTCAGTATCTTAAAGCTGTATTTTTAAATATTTTACTGCTTGCTTTCCAATGAGCTTACTCTGACAGTGCCTTCAGGTTCTCATATGTAGAGTGTATGTAAAGTAACACATCAAATAACAGTTTCATGGTAATCTGTTTGAAATTAAAACCAACATTTAAGGTGTTATCAAAACTAGCCAGGTCTTCTATTACAAATACTATTCATTTTATAGCTCCTTCTTTCTTTTTTTACCTGATAGCTCTCAAGTAACATTCTGTTTTAGGGATGGCTTCATTATATATATATGTGTATATATATATATATATATAAAATATAACTTCTCAACCAACAGTTTCTGAAAACGTCTTTTTTGACAGTAATTTTTTTCTTCTCCTTTCTCAGTATTCCTGGTATATGTGGGTAGTTTCCAGCCACGTGGTATGCTTAACTGTGCGAGTGGACAGTTGAATTTTTAAACTAGTCTATAATGTTAGTTCATTTCTCATGTGACATTCTTAGCCAATAATAACAACCTCCTAAAGTGAATGAAACTTCTGGAATCTGCAAACAGATGCTCTGGCAGATAACGAATGTTTGATTTGTGATCCCCAAAATTTCTAAAAGTCAGTCTCATGCCTTTTATGCACAATTTCATTTAACATTATTATTCATGTCTCAATATAAACCCCAAGAATCTACCTGGAAGATATCTGTCATGCAGATTACACCTTCTTTTCCTTCATAGATGTGGTTTTTAACTTTTCTGTATCTTATTTTTTATGCTGTTTGTATTCTTGAGTCAACCTCTTCCAGCACCTGCAAGGCTTTGTAGTGAGTCAGAGCTAGCTTTTGTTGCTCGATGCCCCTGTGACTTTTTGAAATATCAGGTGCTCTCGGAACTCTTTTCTTCTCCTTTCCTCCACCCATTCCTGTCTTTGCCAGCTCATACAGCAAGTTTCCTGAGAACAGTGGGTTTCTCTCTGTAACAAATATATAGACATGGATCTTCATGGAGTGAGACCTTTCCCCTGATTTTCTCAACTCCTGTCAATGTTTAATGGAGGGTAAATACTTGTAGTACTTATTATAGGAACTACTCACTGAAGAAAATTGTATTTTTATTTACAGTGAGGATAATACCCCAGATAAGCCTAGAATGCAGGACATATTGAAGCTGAGTTTGTTCTGAAAATATATGTGTTCAACACATAAGACTGTGATTTGAAAGAGTTGGGTTTTTGGGGAAGTGGCCCAGTGATCAAGATTTGGACCTTACTGTGCTAGGCATTGTACTATTGACACTGACTTAAGGAGGAGAAAGGTGGAGACTTCAGCCTAGATAATCTTGGTAAGGATTGAAAGAAGACCTTTTCAAGACTGTTTTTGCAGCTTTGAAGTTACAAAATACTAATAAATAGAAGATGGTTGATTTATTTGTACATTCTTCCAGAAGGAGCTGTGTTTCAACTTAAAATTTTCCATCACTGAAACATATTTCAATTACGAAAAGATAGTTATACAGTGAGAAACTATGTAGAAGGGACAAGAAAATGTAATGATCCTCTTTTCCAAAGAAACATAAATAGCATTATTGGTTTTGCATTTAGTTCTGATTTTCTTGAATTTCTAGTAATAAATAATTTAATCTTATAAAGATATTATTAGAGTAACTGACATTATAAATCACTGCTTTTACAATGGACATCTAAGCAAGCTGCTTTTACTGCCTCAATATTGTGAATTAACTGAATAAAAGTTAAATGCAATTCCTCTAGAGATTTACAATACAATTGGGTTTGGCCTTTGTAAACAAAATCAGATATTGTCATTAAAAAAATATACTTCCAGCTGCTTTATAGAAATTACCACACACATGAATCTCAGAGGATTTCTCTTAAAATGTGAACTTATGGCCTTCCAGGAACAGAAAGAACGAGACAAAGGGAATCAGGCCAGTGGTGCTTGCCTTTTTCCCAGGCATCACCAAAAAAGCAAAGAGAGATGAGTGACTAGCAAAACAGAGGTGTATGTTGCCTTATTACCTGTACAACAGCTTGTCACCATTACCTTGGGGAAAGGAGCTGTAATAAGTTATGTATATCTTTAATTGCAACTTACAACTGTAAAAATAGGAATCACAGAATTCGGTATATACAGGGCCATAATCTTCACATCCAGAAGACTTTAATTGTAAGAATACACAATTGTGCTCATTACAACTTCAGAGCAGTGTACAAACATGAGCTGATTGATCCTTACTACTCTTCAGAGGTGAGAGCAGGTATGACACTATATTTTCATTTTAAGGAGGGAAAAGCTGAGGCAGAAGAAGAAGTAACTCAGCATGGAAGCAATCTAAGAGTTGACAAATTCAGATCTTGGACAACCAGAGCATTCTCTTTGCCGTTTTGCTAAAATGTACTTATTCCTCCAGCCTGGTAGGTGTCTTTGTGTGGGACAGTACAATGCAAGCAGGGAAAATCTAGACTCCAGGGAGTTTGAGCCAGGGTTGTTTTCCACAGCCAGAATGGAGACACTTGTTGAGACTCCCTGATGTCCATTGGAGCCTAAGGTAGATCTGTGCCAGCCACTGCAAAAGGATCACAATCACATCAAAGTTTGCAAAGTACTGCAGTGTCTTAGGATATCCACAAAGTTAAGCATAATAATATGACATTTTCCTCCTCTATGTATCTTTTCTCTCTTGTGAGAACATATAAATAACACCTCCTGCTGATAACAAGCATACTGCAGCTGGAAGAAACATTCGTCAGAAAAACAGGCAGAGGATGAAATACCCAAGAACAGTAGGTACACCTATTAAAGAAGAATTTCTCCTATGCTGGGCAGATCCCTGAAAGATCTCCTTTGCTTCCTTTATTTGTTGTGAAAAAATAGCACAACATAGAAGTCCTTTGTGCAAAATCACACTGTATATTCACCATTCTTGAGTTATAAATGTATAATTGTGCAAGGTTATAATCAAGATTCAATATATAATCAAGATTCAATATATAATCAAGATTCTCCAAGAGGCTTCTCAACATTCCCACCGTTCTGAGTTCAGTCAAAACTTTACTTAAGTTTTAGTCACATGTGCTGTCACCGGTTGGCTGAGGCAAGCCAATCAAAGGAACGTGTCCTCTGCTATCCTTAAAACCCCTCTCCCCTGCACCGGCAGAGAAAGGGTTAAAAAGCAGAGATAGGAAAAGGAAGAAAGAATTTGTGAGACCTCTGAACATTTGGAAAACTGAAACAAAGTTTAATAACACCAGAACAAAATATATTATATGCAGGGAAAAACCAATGCACTATTGGAGGGTTTGTACGGGATGGAGAAGCAAGGGTTAAACGCTGGTGAGGGAAGGAAACGATACCGCGGCAGTGTCCGAGATGGCGCCGGCCACATGCACTCTCTCCCTCGCAGAGCGGAACAAAGGAGACGCGGCTGTTACAAACGCCGCTATCCCACGTGCAAACCGCGGGCTGCGCAGTCCTACCCATCTGGTCTTGTGGGTTGAAGAAAGAAAAAGCAGCAAGTGTGTCAGCGTTAGCAGGGAAAGGGCAGGCCCGAGGTGTGGCGTCTCCAGCAGCGAGGGGTCTGTCCCAGGCGGCGCGGGGGTTTCTTCGGCAACAGCTCCGCTCTGGCAGAGTGGGGAGTGGTAGCCATAGGCAGGGAGGTGGGCAGGCAGGCAGGCGAGTTCCTCTGAAGGTTTGAGCCGGGGGGGACACAGCCTGTAAGGTCCCCAGAGCCAAACCGGGAGTCTGGAAAGCCTTTTCCCGGAAAGAAGCTGCAAGCCCACGGCGCCCCTCGGAGTGCAAAGCAGGAAGTGTACGGGACATCGTCAGAGCGCAACAAGGAGTGTACAGGAAGTCCCGCGGAGTCCCAAGAGAGGGAGGCAAGCGCAATACGCGCCTCTTAAAGGGACCAGGACGCTCACGAGAAACTTTTACAACCAATGAGAGGTACTAAACATGACATGGGAGGGAATAGTCCAATTGGTCAGTTTAAAACAAATCTTCCAAACAGGAGAAACTGGGGTTTTTTTCCTAACCTGGGACACGTGCATAAAGTTGTTAATTTACTGTTCAGACTGGAAAATTAATTACAGTATTGACTTGATTGGTATTTTGGAAACGCTTAAATCTGGGTAATCTCAACTAGTTATTATTCATATGGAAGAAACTTCTCAAAGATATCAATATTATTGGATTTCCTAATGATTTTGAAAAAACTTTTAGGTTTCGTATCTGGAAATATGCTCTCCTATAAAAAGTTAACCCTGAAAGCCTCCTCATGAGGACAGACTTTGGCAGCAGACCAGTGCCCTCTGACTCCAGGAAAAGTCTACCTAGGAAAGTTGGCAAGAGAGCATCTTTATTTTGTATTTCCTAAGGCCTTTCCTTTTTGTAAAACGTGATGAATTATTCACACTATGCTAATAAAGTTCATTTGAGTCATCTGAGCACCCTCCTGAGTTTATTAATAAATTATTTAGTAAAGGAGTTAATTTAGTCAAGTTGTATCCGCATTAAACTGGCTAGTAATATAGTGATAATCAGATAAACAACAAAGATTAATTACAAGACAGAAAATGCAGGTAGAATTGTATGGGAGAATGAGACTGTCAGTATTCCAGCATGACAGAACCAGGGGAAATACAGCTGGTAAAACCCAGAGAAAGCCTAAGGTGGTAGAAGTGTGGTCACTTCAAGGTGGAAAAAAGTGGTTTTGTGCATGGAGTCAGCATATGGACCAGATAAGGCATTCTGACAGCAACTTCATTGACATTCTCTGACATTCTCCACCATTTATCAGCAGTCCTGGCTAACCGGGGAGGTACCAGTTGATGGGAGGTTAGCAAATGTGATGCTCATCAACAAGAAGCACTGGAAGGAGGATCCAGGGAACTACAGGCCTGTCAGTCTGACCTCGGTGCCAGGGAAAGTCATGGAGCAGATTATCTTGAGTGTCATCACACAGCACCTTCAGGACAACCAAGTGATCAGGCTCAGTCAGCATGGGTTTATGAAAGGCAGGTCATGCTTGACTAACCTCATCTCCTTCTACCAGAAGGGCACCCACATTGTGGGTGAGGGAAGGGCTGTGGATGATGTCTACCCCAACTTTAGTAAAGCTTTTGACACTGTTTCCCACGACATTCTCCTGGAGAAAATGGCTGCTCATGGCTTGGGTGGGTGTACATTTTGTGGCGTAAAAAACTGGCTGGATGGCCGGGCCCAGAGAGTGGTAGTGAATGAAGTGAAATCCAGTTGGCAGCCGGTCACCAGTGGTGTTCCCCAGGGCTCAGTGTTGGGGCCTGTTCTCTTTAACCTCTTTAGCAATGATCTGGATGAGGGGATCGAGTGCACCCTTAGTAAGTTTGCAGATGACACCAGGTTAGGTGGGTGTGTTGATCTGCTTGAAGGTCAGGAGCTCTACGGAGGAATATGGACAGGCTGGATTGATGGGCTGAGGCTAATGCTATGAGGTTCAAGAAGGCCAAGTGCTGGGTCCAGCACCTGGGTCACAACAGCTGCCTGCAGCACTACAGGCTCGGGGAAGAGTGACTGGAAAGCTGCCTGGCAGAGAAGTACCTGGGGGAGTTGTGTTGGTTGAGAGCCTGCTGAATGTGAGCCAGCATTGTGCCTGGGTGGCCAAGAAGGCCAACAGCATCCTGGCTTGTATCAGCAATAGTGTGGCCAGCAGGACTAGTGGAGTGATTTTCCCCCTGTACTCAGCACTGGTGAGGCCACACCTCAAATATCGTGTCCAGTTTTTGGCCCCTCACTACAAGAAGGACATTGAGGTGCTGGAGCGTGGCCAAAGACGGGCAACAAAGTTGGTGAATGGTCTAGAGAACAAGTCTTAAGAGGAGTATGTGGAGCGCAACCCCCCTGACTGCTAGCACAGAGCTTGCACAAAAGACAGGCCTTGCAGCAGCACCTGATAAGCATCAGGAGCTACCTGCCCCCTAGGGGTGTTGGTGCCTCGGAGTCTAGAATTCGGTAGCTGCATCCTGCCTGTGTGAACTGAAAGTGACCACAGCTCACACTCAACCAGGGTATAAATGGAGCCCTGCTGGAGAACCACTTTTGAGTTGGTTCTCCTCAGAGCAGCAGGTAGTGCGGTTGGAGACTCTCCCCTTGGATCTTGCCGGCCGAGGAGACTTCCCGGGACTCCCCTTGGATCGGGACGTCGTCCAAGTGTACCTCCCTGGGATTGAGTGATCCTTACCCCGGCGTTGGTAAGTGACACTCTCGGTGTCACTAGGTGAGAGATTCTCCCTTTCTATCAGTGAGCTGTGCACAGTTTGGGTCATCCTTCCTTAGAGTTTGTTCTTTAGTGTTCAGAAATTTGTTGTGCAGTGATAATTCCCAACTGACATCTGAACCTGTACAGTCGGAGTGCCAGGCAAATTTGTTTGCCATAAATCCACGGGGGTTTTTTCGGATAGCTGCTACTGTCTGTTCTGTGGGTGCCTCCGCGACAGAGCGTCTGAGGGATCAGGGGTTGTTTAGCCTGGAGAGGCTCAAGGGAGACCTTATGACTCTCTACAACTACCTGAAAGGAGGTTTTAGCAAGGTGTGAGTCGATCTGTTCTTCCAAGTAAGAAGAGATAGGTCAGGAGGAAAATGCGTCAAGTTGTGCCAGGGGATGTTTAGGCTGGATATTAAGAAAAAATTCTTCACTGGAAGGGTTGTGAAGCACTGGAACACGTTGACCAGGGAAATGGTGGAGTCACCATCCCTGGAGGTATTTAAAGGACTTGTAGATGTGGTGCCGAGGGACATGGTTTAGTGGTGACCTGGCAGTGCTGGATTAATGGTTGGACTTGATGATCTTAAAGGTCTCTTCTAAACAAAATTCTCCTGTGATTCTGTGATAAAGATCCCACAGTATCTAAAGACTTCCACGCTAGAGTGGGCATCACAGAGGAACTGATCTACAACAGAAATAGATGGAACCTATTTTAAACTGATAACCTATAAATACATCCATTCTTTCCCCTCTCTGAAGCAGTTAGTTGTTTCTCATTTATTACAATGCTCAGAAAATAAAACAAATCTTCCCTTTGTTCAGCCCTCCCTCATGTGTAATTTCATCCAACTGACATTTTGAATCAAGATGAAGAAGCACAGCTATTTCTCTCTATGGATGATCCAAATTTTCCATCATTCAGTACATACAGTTCTTGATCATTTCCCAGCTAAGTTGCGTTTTTTACCTAAATATTCAAGTTAGATGGTACGGAGATTCTTAGGCATAGCTAAGGGCATTTCTATTTGAAAGACTGAATCTCTTGGCAGATCATACTACTACAGAAGGAAAACAATGGAGCTCCTTGGTTTAAGAATGAGGTTCTAGCTATTTAAAGGCCTGGTGTATCCTTTCAGGAATGCTTTGCATACTCCACCTACTACTTAATCCGTAATAGCTTAAACTGGGTAACCTCCCAATTGATTCTCTGAAAATTGGGGTGACAAGTGAGAGAGGGCAGAGAAAACAGGGAAGAGAAATGTATGTTTTTTTCTTGATGTTTGTATATTTGGTGGGAGGTGGAAGAGTAAGAGGTGAAATCTCAGAAAGATTTGTTGTATTCTCTGGGAAGGAATTTCATAGCCTTGTTTTTATTGTTCCTTGCTTTAGTGAGTTGACCCTTGCAGCTGACAGTCTCATTATGCCTGCAGAACTTAACTGTGGAGGGATGTTATGATCTCCTGACAAGCAAAGAATTTTTAGAAATCTTGGTCAAGTGCCAGAAGATCACTGTCTTGGAGCAAATGCGAAGTTCCCTCGGGAAGTAGTATAAGAAGTCTTGGATAGACAGCACTGTATTTGCCTTTGAGTAAGAAAGGCATCAGTCATTCTGCTGAGGTTTTCTTCTTTACCAAACAGAAGTGCAAGAAAATATTCTTAGTGTGAAGAAAAATTCTCATAAAAAGGAAGAGTGTGTCTTTTATAACTGTTGAGAAGACATCACTGACATATTGGCAAGTCATGCATCAATCCCATAGGATCTTCAAAATTATTCTTTCTGAATCATGTCAGTTGTACTTGGGCTTAAGAATAGATATCAGGTATGGAATTGCTGCTAAAAGTTTCTGTGCAAGACTAGAACACACTTTGGCAAGCCATTTTCTTCACTCATCTATAACATCACTAAGAAGAAAGACAAGGTATTCTTAATTTGCTTCTAATACTCAGGCAGATGAAAGGACCTGACATACATAGGATGAGATGCGGTGTTTGCTGATATTTGTGGTGCATTATCCCAATTGTTGACTTTGTAGTAAGTATGGTATGGTTTGAAGACAGTGTTCAGTTAACTTTTTGTTTGTATATTTACTTAGACATATCCAAGGTAATGCTTTTTAACATTCTTGTGTTGCTGCAAAACGCTTGTCCTGGTTTGAGTTAGAACAGAACTCATTGTGTTCAGAGATTTTCCTTTCCAGCTCAGTCTCTTCTAACCACACTTTCTGAGGTGAACGGCGTATTTTTGCAGACAGTGTCTGCTTCAGGGAGTGACAGCCCTTGATGTGTACAGTCACTACCAGGGACTGGTGTTCAGAAAGGCTCCTGCTTATACTTGCTCCTGTGCAGACCAAGGTCACTGCTAAATCCCGTGTACCACGGTGGGGGTGCAGTAAGTGAGAGGCTGCACCTGCGGGGAGGAACGGACAGGACAGGTGACCCTGAACTGACCAACAAGGTGTTCCATCCCATAGACGTCATATTCGGTATAAAGCTGAGGATCTTGCCCCCTCTCGCTCTCTTCTTCAATGGCCGACATCTGAGGAGGACTCTGTCCATTCTGCCTTCAATCCCAATCCATGCATCTCTGAACCCAGTTCCGGAATCCAGCTCCGGTATCTGGTTCCCATCTGCTGCTGAGCCCAGCCTGCGCCTTCCCCAGGGTCTGCCCACAGCAACAGTGCTGACGGTGATGTGATTGCCATCAGGCGGGTTGGGTTCGGTATTGGTATGGTATATATTTGTATATATTTCATTTTATTATTACTCATTAAAGCAATTTTTTTTCCCAATCCATAAGTCTCTCGCCCTCGCTCCTTTTCTCTTTCCCCTCTTTGGGAATGGGGGAATGGGGGAATGGGGGAATGGGGGAATGGGAGGATGGTAATAGAGACCATCTGTCATTCATCTGGAGCTGGCCCAGCTCTAACCCTTGACAATGCTTTGAGGAACTGATGCAAAAGGCATTAATAAATTCGTTCTGTTATTATTTCAACATTCTATTCTGCAGAACCTGTGGACTAAATATTAAGGTTTAAGCAGCAGGGTGGGTTCACAACTTGTGATAATTTAGATTCTTTATACTGCAGAGTTTCTGCATTAAAATGATTGCCAATTTATGTTCATCATGTTGGACTTAATATTAAATTTAGTACACAGAGCATCGTCAACTGTTTATTTTAATACTTGATGGATAATCAGGATTCGGACTGACAACCTTCCCTCCTGTTTTCACTCTTCAGTGTGAACTACTGCCAGTAGTCACTGCTACCTATACATCAATGCATATGGCCTTGGGTTGAGACTTGTACAATGTATCTCTATGCAGCCCTTTATCATGAGGCACAAAGAATCGCTTTGAAACCTCAAGAGCTGAAAATAGTCACAACAATTAGAAGCCAGTAAGGACAGCAAAGCCACAGACCTCAACCACAGGAATGCTCCCTATCACTTAAGTGAGGAAAGTAACTCAGAGGCGAGAAGTAGCACGTAGTGAATCACCGTCCTATTCTGCAGTGCCTCAGTTCACAGGTTCCCAACATATAATTTATAATATATTGGAAATATCAAATACTGTCTCTCCAACAGCTTGCTTGCCTTCTGTGATCAAAGCCCTAAAGACTGGCTGTAGCCCCTTTGAGACTTTGCGCTTTGTGCAGCAGACCTTTCAGCATTAACCTACACTGGGAAGTAACATATACAAACATTGGTTCCCCAGTTTGACTGCCGCTGTAGTTCAGACACATGAGAGAAGCCTCTACCGTGAGTCCAGAACAAAGCTTGAATTTACATCTGCGATGTGCTTTAACTGTCCTTCCACTGCAGATTCTCCAGTTCCACAATCCAGTATTAAAATATACCTTTATTTTATCCTTTAAACATCTATAAAGTGCTGAAATATATAAACTATACATGGAGAATTTCAAAGGTTTCTGGATACTCTAAATCATATTGTATAGAAAATGTAAGTCTTTTTCTCAGTAAATATGCTAACAATATGTATATCTAATATTTAATTTAAAATATTAATGTCATTTTTTTTTTTTAATGTCCAACTCCCTGTTAAGCTAGCAGACACATCCCTAGAACCATTCCTCTTAAGGGTTATTACACTATTTGTAATACTTCAGATTAAAAATGTATTACATCCTCAGGTCTCTTCATTATAATATAATTTTTACACAATCCACATTATCGTTAGGAGCATAGTACGTGGAATAGTTTCAAAATAGCATTTGTCTGTGGGATTCGTAAACTGAAATATGTTTACGATGTGTATTTATTTGCTCCAAGCAATTTGTGAAGGGTTTTGAACATTACTTAAAATCTCTAAAAGCAAAAGCGCAAAGCTTTCCTCTTGATTTGAATTTTTCTTTGTGAAACCATATACATTATCCTACACTTATACATCTGAACTGGATGAAAGATGAGAGAGTGTTCAAAGTCCTCCACCTTCCCTCCAGCATAGCCAATGTCCCGTCTGTTCCCCTGACATCTTTAAGCTTTATCATGGTGGACGGTTCTTCCTTGCTCTCAGACCGCCCTTCCGGCACCTTATAAGGTGATAAAAATTAGGTACCAATGCTGAATAGAGGGAAGTTGTATTAACTTCTATCCACTCACTATAAAATAAGAGAGAAATTCAACATGCCCTCAGCAGCAGCATGAACAGAAACGCATCCTGAGAAACAGTTTTTTTCTCAGGGAACATCTTCCAGAAAGATTCCTAATTTGAGCCATGTCCGTGATAACTACAGAACATGATGAAATAATGAAATCCAAATCAGCTTAGTAAAATATAAAAAAAAAAAATAGTGAGCCATTTTTCTCAGTAATCTCAAAAGGTTTTTTCTTTATTTCACTTCTTGTATTATTATTTAAATTGAAAACTGGGGGGCACTTGGATGTCTTGAGAAAATGTAGTAATTTTGCAGAAGGTGTTGACAGGAAGGTCAAAGATATTAAGAAAATTTAAATCAGATCAAATGCAAGACTGACAATAGATTTTAGACAAAATAAAGGCACATCAGTGCATGACTTTCCCAAGGTCACACAGTACATCAGCTGCAGAGCTGGGGCTAGAACCCTTGTGTCCTGATACACAGCCTAATCATACATTTCTCAACAGGAAAATTTGCAAATAAGATACCACATGCATAAAAAATTTATTTATGTATGGTATTTCCTTTGTGAGCAGGGGCAAATAAAAGATCAATTATTTAAGAGCCTTCTTAATAAAGAGAGTATGTTTCAGTAATTACTGAGGCCAACTAATGGGTTGAAGGTCTTATAAACTATACAATGTTTTCTCGTTGTGCTATGGAAGATGTTCTTGATTAGTCCTCTTGTGGTTTGTGTGCTCTGCCTCTCCTATAATGAGTAGGGTGAATACACATGGCACTGATTGACACGTGGTTCTTGCATGTAGTTCTTTAAAGTTGAATTAATTTTATTTCTATGATCAGAAGAGATTTATTTTTCATGTTTATGTGAATCTTAGAGGGTGTTGTATTAGATGAAGATTTGCCATTTAAGTGATGAATTTAAGCAGATGATGTTTAGATTTCTGTGACAAAACCACATATTGTAAGAGAGAACTCTACGATGATCAAGTGATCATTTTTGTCCAGTTTGGATTTCAGTGTTTATAAGCATTATGTGTTCATTCAGTTATGGTGTGCTTTGAAGTCATCCAAACTTTCTGAGCATGCCTTATGCAGGAAAAAGGCATGGAAAATCCTTTTGTTTGCACTGCAATAAAACAGGTAGCAGTTTGAACGTAGGTACATCAGAGTTTCCAAGAGATCTCAGTAAAATAAAGTGGTGGTCAGACATCAAGTCTCTTATTCCAGATAGAACTGACTCACAGGTGGGCAGTTTACAATTATGTGAAGGTTGGACTCTGTTACTTGCTGTTAGATTTAGGTCAACTGCTATTCTCTGTCTAGTGGTCTGATAAAAAAAAAGTCTTTGTGGGCTTATATCCAGTGTGTTAAATTACATCACTTCTTGCTGAGTTTCAGTCTCCAATATGACAAGATACCGTATCACATAAGAAATGTCAGAAAGAGAAATGACAGAAGAGCAGTGTAGGAGACCTGCAGTAAACAGATGCAGTTCACATAACCTGAGTCTATCCCCTCTTTCTTTAAAAAGCAAAGCACAGGACATTTTCCAGGGATTAACGATCAGAAGGAAGCATTGATGGGATGAGGCGTAGCCAAAGGCTACACTTACATTGGGTTATACTTAGGTTACACTTACATTAGGTCACTCATTTTTCAGAAATGGCCCTTGGTAAAGGTAATACACATAAACATTAATGACTGAAAAGGAACATAATTCACCCATTTACTAGATATGTGCAATAGCATCTCATTTTTTCATTCAGTTTTCCAAAATATATTGGAAGTAGTTGAGGCTTTATTTTAATATAATGTCCTGCACCCTTCCTCATTTTGCACTGCAAAACTTGTGCATAACCTGGAATGGCCAAACTTCTCCGCAGTTCTAGGAATCGAGTCATCTTAGTGTTTTTCCCACTGTCTTTTCTACTTCTGACAACCTCTGCCAAAAGCAGGCTTTAGTAAATGTTAACATGCTGTGGGGAGCGAACTGCTAATTTTTCACATGCTGTTAGTGTCACACAGTTGTAACAATCTGGATGCTTTTTTATTTCCCTGTTCTCACAAAAAGTTTGTACCAGCAGCAGCACATATTCCACGGACATTCACTGCCTGTGCAGTCAGGTGCTAAAGATTTTTAGGATAGTCTGATCTTTGCAACTTCTTTTTATATTTCTTCCAGAAATGAATAATCTACCACCGCATAGAAAAGGAAGAGAGAAGAGGAAGGGAAGAATGGAAAGGGAAGGGGAAAGGAGGGAAAATGTGCTGCTGTCTCAGATAAGTAACATGCTTAGCTTTCCATGGTAAAACGCTACTGGAGATATATTCTGCTTCTTTTCCTCCAGCAGCCACATACTGATGTCTAGACCTGTCCTTGTTATCTTTTTTCTCAATACAAGCAAAGTAGCTTATCTTGCTGTCATTATACTAAGGACAGCTGCTGATGGGATTTAGTTATGAAATACCATAAGAATGTAAAAACCAGTTTTCTTAGATCGGCTGATCTCAGCCCTTCCATTATACATGCAAGGAAGGTATGTCTTGCCTAATGAGATATTTACTATTAAATTATCTATGTCTGGCCTGGCCCCTCTAAGTTCTCTTTACTGCCAATGAAGAGAAAAAGAGCATTTTTAAGTTGTGATTTATTTTAAGTCAACAATTGCTTGCTCTTTTCAGTCTTGCCTTTGAAATGCTCGTTTTACTCCAGTGTTTATAAGCAATTTACAGTGACCATTTCAGATTATTAGATGGCTGTTCTGTAGATGACTACATTCAGCCAGATGCATACATCTCCTTAAGTAAAGGCTTACATTCTGGCCAGCACTTGAGTAGATCAAGTATTTCTGAAGAAACAAATGAGCTCAGAATCCCAACAGTTTTAAATGATCTGTGTTGGGCTGGGTCTTACAAGCCTTCAGGAAAGACATAACTCTGGAACATCTGGATTTTATCAACTAGATCTTCTGTTTTCCATAAGTACCAGATGCCTGTGACTCCACACACTACAGCAGGCAAAATTATGTTGCATTTCATAGTCAGTTTCTTCAGGGAGACTCTAGTCCCTTCCTTCTCCTAGGTCAGTCCCTCCTTCTGGCTATGCTGATTACCTTCCAACAAAAGCAGAGAAAATTGACTGTCACATACTCACCCAGCCCTGGAATTCAAGAACATATTCCTTAAGCATCTTAATTATGTTCTTTTTCTGAGGCCTGCCTCTTTTCAAAGGAAAAATTATAAAGGAAGTCTAAGATTTGAACTTGGACACTTAAATTTATGTTGAAAGTGAATGATGTGAGAACATGCAGTAGTTTACTAAATTTTGTTTCTGTTTTCTTTAAAAGAATTTTAAAGTATTTCCTCAGTATACGTTAACAGCTTCTCCAGTGCACCAAAGAAGATATTTAAAAACCAAGGATTTGGGGGAGATACAATAGTTTTGAGTGTACTGAGGAGCCTCAGAGAAGAAGGATGCAGCTATGGAGGACTAGAGATACAGTAAAGACCTGAGCTGATCCTAAACCCTCGACAGAGCCTCAGGATCTGCTCCCACTCCTGGTGGGAGGGTGGGAGGATACCAATTTCTGTTCCCAGGTTTCCATCCTGTGACTCAGATAAATGAGACTTCTTTTTTCTCTTGCAATATTGGGTTCAGTCAGGTTGAACAGATCCCTAAACTTCTTTATTTTTCATCACTAACATTTTTGCATGCTGCTAAATAGTGTACGTTTGCTGGAGGCTAAGCTACAACTTCTGTGAATTTTTACTATTATTAGGCACAAATCTAAGTCCCCAAAATCTAGTACATCTGACCTTTGAAGAAGTTCAAATCTGATCTACCTTGAAACAATGCTGCTTTGGGCTGCCTCTGTTGGTGTGGTCAGATGTTGCAAATGATAAAGTTATAAGAAATATAAGAAATTCTCCGCATAGCTAAAACATAGTGATGTACTGTGTAAAAAATCACAGCCAACTGCAATGCAGCATAAACCAGACAGTGATAAAGCTCATGCAAAAAAAAAAGTAACCTGTTTACTAGGCTCTGTTACCACCATCATTAAACTTACTTGCCAGGATACAATAATAAAAAAAGGCTAAATATTCCATTTGTAGCAACCTATGAAAAATCACAGAAAATAGTAGCTGGAACGTGTTCAAGATCTGCTATACTGATCAAAATTACTCTGAAGGTTTTCTGAGGATTACACAGGTTAAGGACTCGGGGAGTGATTAGTCTTCTTGATCCTGAACTAATACAGGCAAATGTCAGAGGGTAGACAAGGACTTTGGGTAGACCAGGACTTTGGGTAGACCAGGACTTTGGGTAGACCGTGCTGGGCCACAGACAGATCAAGACTAGTAAGGGCCATAAGCAGTCTGCAAAGCCTGGGAGTTGTCTTTTTCCTCTCCCCTTGCTGAGGAAGCTCAGATGGAATACCATCAAAGCAATGGTTCTCTGTGTTCCTTCCTAAAGCCTAAAGACTCAATCCAATCCTGCGCAACCTGTTATTTAGATAAATCTAATTACATAAGGTTTTGTACAGTCCAAGAATTATTTCTTTTAAATATCGTGAACAGCTGTATTTTCTTTCTTTTTAAATCAGAGGCAAAGCTTTGAGAAAACCTCTTATTCAGCACAGAAATAGACAGTTATGCACGATAATGAATTTTAGGCTTATCTGCCACTGCCTAGGTTGTCTCACTTGAAGTAATCTGCTCTCCTGTGTTTTCTTGTTTTCCTTGACATTACCCTTATTTATGCACAAGCCTTAGTCTGTAGAAATTTTCCTTGCTTACTCCTTCTTGTTTCATTTTACTTTTCCTTTGCTTACTGGTGCTAGCGGTTACCTAATAACAATTTTAGAACAATCAATCAGCAATCTGTGCAAGCAAATGACTTATCAAACACTTGAACCCTGTAATTGTGTTCTGACCTTGGTTTTACCAGAGGTTAGAGTGATAGATTCTTTGCAGCGATGCCATACTTTGTTGTTCTGTAAATGCAGTTCACTTTTGCCTAAGGTGAACTTTACTGCACAGGAAAAATCAACCGTGGCCACGTAAAACCTAGGATTGCATGGAGGAGTCAGTGATGGTGCAGGGAGTGTTGGCAAACAGGGCACAATATTATCTAAACCAAAGAATGCTTAAGGAGAGAAATGTCTAAGGCAACTGGCTAGGAGATGTGACAGACTTTATGCTGACACTGAAAGACTGTGAAAGGTTTTAAAATATCTCATTTTCCTCAGTTCAGATTATTGGAATATGAATTTAAGGAGGTTATTAAAGGATTTGCAGTGAGATAATTTTTCACTCAGACATCCCTCTCCCATCCTGAACTTACGAATAAATGCTGTCTTCCATGTGTTCATTAAATAAACCAATAGGGTTGTTCATAGAGTGGTATATGATTCAGGTGTGATTCCTGCGAGGCAAGTGACATTCAGAGTACAGAAATTTCCTACCACAATGTTATTAATACCACCACTTATTATGCAGCCCCATTAAGAAACATGCACTATTTCTATGCTTTCCAGAAGTATTTTGAGACTGAAGACCAATTGGCTGAAGCAAATGGACATTTTGTAGCTGTTTAAAATGAAATAGTTCTCCCTTGCTAGGAAACAGGATGGGATAAGAGTTTTTGAGTTATTGCCAGAAGCTGTTCTAGGTGTTGAATGTGAGTGATGTTTCTGAGAGGAGTATTGCAGAGACCATATGCACGTGTGCATGTCTGTGTCTGCTTCTGGGTCTGTGTCTGTGTGAAACCAGCGTTTCTTGCAAACGTTTCACTGCACTGCTCAGAAGGCAGTAGTTGATAGCAGGGTACAAAGGGAAGTGACAGCACCCCGTGCTCCTATTTGTGCCTGTCATGGTGAGGGACTGCCCATGCTATGCCCTGCCTGGACATAGAAAGACAAACTCTTAGAGTGTATGTATCAAAACAGACATCACATGTGAGCACAGGTAAATATTTGGGGGAATAGAAGGGAACCACAAGGGTAATACTGGTCTCTCTGATTGACGGTAGCATTGGTGCAACGAGGATTGAATTGCTGCCAAGCCTCACAACAAAAAAAGAAAGAGAGGATGACATTCTTTCCAGCCTCAGAGGAGGCATGACAGAAAGCATGGAGGAGCTTGTTTAGAAGCGTTAGAAGGGAGCAAGAGTGTTTGATCAGTGGCAAATCTGATACAGCAGCAGCTTTCTGAGGAGAAAAGCAGTGAGATGGAACAAAACTGTGATGACTTTAAAAGCCAAGTCTGAACTGAGGCAAGTAATCGTTTCCCTAATCCTCTGCCCAGACTTTCACAGCCCAGTGTGCAGTAACTTTCCATCATGACAACCTGCATCCCTGGCTCGTGTCAATGCAGTCAATGGAGATAGTAACCACTATTCTTCTGACTAAGAGACACCCTCTTCAGGGTTTACAGTTCTCCAGATTTGGGGTTGTTTTATTGACACATGCAGGTCTAGTGACATTATGGGATAGCTTCTTATACTTCATCAACCCTCCAGCTGCCACTCTGTCTGTCAGCTCCCATAGGGTCAGCATCATATCCCTGTAAGGATGCTTCACACAGCCTAGGAGATCATGGGTAGCCCCAGTCACCAACAGTCTGGGAGGAAAGCAGATGTTAGCCCTGTTGGGTTTGCCCTCGTGGCTGAAAGGAGAAGAAGAACACCACAGGGTGACTCTAAGAACAATGTTCAGTAGGCTGTGAAGTGAAAAAGGAAAGAAATAGACTCTGACAGGATATGGAATAAATGTATTAGTTAAATTTCAATCAGTTATAAAAGCATGTCCAAGCTATGAAGCTTGAATTATCAATAGATCGCAAAAAACAGGGAGAGGGAGTTGAGAGAAGAACAGATGAAATGTGGTTGAATTTAAATTACCAGAATAAACTTAAATTACCAGAATACTGGTTATCTCAGAAAACATGTCTGTTAATAAAGAAACTGTTTCTCCAGAAGAAACTTGAACATCTGGCACTGAAGATGCAACTGGTGTCAGGAGCTCGAAAGTCAGCAAATGCAGATGAGAAGGTAGAGAAGAAGCAAAATGAAGCCATTAGAAAGTCGTTGGAATATGCCATCATAAGCTTGTTTTCTTTTGGTGATTTTGTGTAGCTGCAGACTTATTAATGAACAGAGAAGCCACAAAAGCATAATGTATCACGTCTGCAGTTCGGGTGTCCCCCATGCATTTTCTAAGGCTCTTTTTCATGGAGAAAGTGCTGGTGGTTTTCATCTGAGGTGTTTCTTACTTGAGTTGAATGATGTGGACTAATGTACAAATTTACATTTCTCTGACAAAGCCCCTTTTCAGACATCCTCTATTCTAATTGCCAGTGGAGATTTTGTTTAATAGGCTGCAGCACCAAATGAAATGAAGCATCTCATTTCCCAGTACTGTCCGTTAACACAAAAGCAGAAGCAATGTACACTAAGCTATATGAGGTAATTAACATGCACTAATAGAAGTTTATGAAAATCAATAAGCACATTGCATGTAGCACAAATGATCAAATGCAAACATTCGCATTGAATGTTCACAGTAACGTAGTTCAAAATTATTAAATTCCAATTAGTAATTCATCACGATCTGCAGTCTTATACCCCTCTTCCTATAACCTGGCAGATATGTGAGCGAGATTTGATTCGCATCTGGGAGTCTTGCTGATGTGAAATACCATACAGGCTTGGTGTCAGATGTGAAATTATCCTTATTAGGTGTTTTTCTTTAACAATTGTGTTTTACCACAGTGATTAGACCAGATGGAGCATAAATCTTTTCTTCTTTTTTTTTTTTAACCTACATCCTTTCAAAATCCAGTTACCATAACAACTTGATTTCACTGTTTTTGTTAAATCATCTTCTTTTTATATCACACCTAGAACTATTGTCTGGCTCACAAATGAATACAACTAATTATTTAGTTAATTATTTCTGTCAAAAATCTGTCAACAACTTCTATTTTGTTTTCTCCTTTTTTTTTTTTTTTGGTGGGGGAAGGGAGAAAAGGAGTAATACCTTTGGTTTGGCGTGTTTACTATCAGGAATAAGTAGACAGAGTGATAATATATATCTTCTACAAAACAATAAAATAGAAGGGCTCTCAACAGAAAGCTTGGGCATCTCAAACCATACTTACACAGACTTCTCATGATATTTTTTGAAGGACATTTCTTGCCATGAAAATTAAATACTCCTGGTAATTTCACAACACCAGAGCTTTGTATCTATTTCCCTCTTCGTTTGAATAGGCCAATTCAAATCTTCTTTTATGATAATGACATAAAACCATATTGCAGTAAAATAACTTCCCTACTGTCTCCTTTTTCTCTTATTTAATATCTATTTGACTTTGTCAGGGAGAAAAGAGAGACAGTGGGAGGTGTGATAAGTTAATATCTAGGAATAAAAGGCGCTACCTAGCAACATTTCTCTGGAAACTAAATCTCATTTGTCAAGCAACTCTAAAACAGGGGCTACATTGCCCGGGGGATTGATAATTAGCATACAGAGCTTTTCATGGCAAGTCACTAAAATATAAATGCAGCCCAGGTCAGTAACAACTGAACACTGTTACCATCTGACAGCTGTTTAGTGGCCTGTATGAAATGCCTTCTTAGTCTTCATCCAATTCCTAGTGGGAAGGTGACTGCATCCCAATTAACATTAATTGGCTCCCTTATTCTTAGCTGCAGCAAGGCAACGAAGAACTGTGCAGAGTGAGGGAGTGGAGGGCTGGAGGGAGCATGCCATGATCCACTAGGACAGCTGTGTCTCTAGTTAAACCAGCTACTTTAACTATAGCATTCCTGACAGACTTTTGTATAGCTCCTCTTTAAAGCAGGGAGTGAAGGAGCCTCGACAGCATTCCTTTGATGCGCCTGCTTCAGTGGTTTGTGTTTCCTGTCCTCACAGCAGGTTTTTCCGGCTCAAATCTTACCAAAACCATCTTGTTTGAAAACTTAACGGTTTTCTTTTTGTCCTTCCGCAGGGAATAAATCTGTCAAAGGAAGTGGCCAGATGACCCAGCCTTTTATTATTCTGTGTGATTTCCTCTTCATTCTCTCCAATTTGCATACATTCCTCGCAAAGTAGATGGACACGATGTTCCAAGGCTTTACCAACGCCAACTACGAGATAGTTATTATTGCCCTTGCCACATATTAATGCTCCTCTAACACAGCTCAAGATATCTTTTTCTCCTAGAGAATCTCATGTCAACTCATGCTTTCTAGTGTGAATTACACAGTCACCCTTGAATACGTATGTTTCAAGTGCATCAGAGATATTATTTCATCTTGATCTAACCATCAAGGAGAAGTTTTCAAGTTCTGAATGGAAAATCTGACTGACCTAAATACTCTTTAAGCTCTTCTTTCCTTGTTCTGCTGTGTTCTTCTATCTCTTTATTAAAACGTGCTTTCTTAATCACCAAATCACAGTTCAGGTCTTGAGTTTGAATAAGGCAAAGTAGACACTGAATGTTTCTGCTCTTCCAGTAATTCACTCTCCTTCCCTGTTTTGCAATAAAACCTTTCCTTGCCTTTGTGTCCTACTTCTATGTTTATAAAAGTTTCCTTATAATCTTGTATATTCCTTCTCCACTACTTTGTACTCTGTTTGCTTTCCTCCCTTCTTGCTTGTGCTATTTTTCACTTCTTCGGTGATTCCTTTTTGAATGTCATTGACGAGCTTTCTATACAGCAGGGAACAGACTATTGTTCAACTTCTCATGTTTTGGTTGTTTTTTTTTTTCAGGAAGACAGCTTGCTGTTGTGCGCTTGGTAAAATCTATTTAAATAGTTCTACCTCTCCCATTCTTCTTACTCTATTAGATCAGGAATAATTAACTAAATGTCTACAGTTTAGGTGAGCTAAATGAGAGTTAGGAACTGAAAATTGGTTCAATCACCAGAATATCTAGTCTAGTACCTTTTGAAATGGTCTAACTAACCTCTCCATCTTCTGGTCACTACTCCAGAAGGGCATGGGACATCTGTAGATCTTGTGCAATATCTGCCAATCTTGTTAGGGTGTCTCTCAAATCCTAGGGAGTCTTGAACATTACCAGAAAGCTATATCTTAATGTCACTCAAAACCAATGGCATCCAAGGAACTCTTCACCTTACCCTAAAGCAGACAACTGTAGTTAACCTCGTAGCACTCTACACTTCTTGACTAGTTTGAGTAGCAAGGACTTCTTCATTCAAGTACATAGATGCAGATATCTAGTGTTATTTGGGATGCCACAGTCCCTAGCTGTCCTTACAGAGGAAGGATATTCTGCAGGTCCTATGTCATACCTACTAGCCCTGTGCATTTGTCCCAGACACCTTGGGGCACTTCAATGGTATTGTATACCTGACTATGAATCACAGTGAAAAATGGACCACAGAGGACCATCTTGAGGCCATCCCAAACTTATTAGCTTTAGTTCAGTGTGATCTTGCAGATCTGGAATTATGTGGTATTGTTTAAAGATGACAGGAATTTTAAGAGCTCTGTGAGCCTCTTTAAATATAACAAAACACATAATTAGCCACATCAGGAAAAAAAAAAAAAAAAAGAATTCATACACATATAAAATGGTTGTTTGTCCTTTACCTTTTGTTGCACCAGTACAAGTTTAACTAGTGTAATTTCTTTACAATCTGCCATTTCTCAGTGCACATTCAGAAATAACTCTCCATTCATACTGGTTTCTTAAGCTGAAGTGCACAATTAAGTTTTGAGTTGCTTATTGGCACAGCTGTGTTGGGCTATGTGGTAAAAATCTCATCTGAACACCTACCAAAGGAGCTCGGAAAGACAATGGCGGGAGGGGCCCCCAAATAGTACCCTGCCAGGCTACTCCCAGGCTTGTCACAGGGGCCATCAGCCCATCAAAGGCAAATTCCTACAAGCCCAGAGGTGCACAGGGGCACAATGGCAAGCAGGAACTCAAATCAAGGACTCCCAAGGAAGGAATGCCTTGTCCTGGACCCTCCCAAGGCTGTCCCAGGAGAGCCATCAGCCCCAAGCATGGAGCTCATCACTGTGAGTCATCGTGAGGAGTTCTCCAAATTGCCTTTTGGACTAAGGCAGGTTTCCAGCAACTGGGGAGATTTGGATCCAGATGGCAACTACTGGACCAACTCAATGTCTGGACACAGCTGCTGGGGGGATCCCTTGTACATATGTACATATATATATTATCACCAATGAACCCCCATCCTGTCCGGTTGGAAAGGAGATCAGATGAGGACATTGGTGCTTCCTGTGTTTGTGCGGGTGCGCTGAGTGTCTGTGATCTGGCTAGCTGGTGACGCATATACGTAGATACATGTTGTATATGTGTGTGCTCCATGTGCATGTGCCTGCTAGGAACACATCTTCTGCCTCACTACTGGTTAGACTTCGGGATATGGAGCAGCTTCGGCATCAACTCTCTCGGGCTGTCAGATCCTGCATGCAACATTTTCCTCTAACAAACTAGTCCCTCCATCCAGTAATTTTAAGGCACTGGGAAGAATTCCAGTGAGACAAGCTGGCATATCCTCTGTGTGCACTCTTACACACTCTGTTTTATCACCTCAGTAAATGTCCTGTATGAGAACTTCAGATTAGCTTCAGGTTCTTCTTGTGATCTCCACCTGCCAGGTGGGTTAGATTGCTCAAGTCACTAATCATCTAACGTGAGACGGGGCTCACAGGGTGACAGACACCAAAAGCCTTTTAAAAACTGACTTTTTACCAGTAAATCTTGCCTGAAGAGAAATGATAAGTAGCTCTAAAAATGAGACAGAATTGCTATTTGATAGTGTTACTCTTATAACCTTGAGATTATTACAGCATTATGATTCTTTCAATGAAAGTCACAAGGAGCTGATGGAAAATCCAGGCTGTTAAGTATGTTTGGAAATGTGGAAGAAAATAGCATACAATTCAGTACCAGAGCTTTTATGCCATCAGCGATGTCTTCTGTAAGACTGATTTCTTCTAGATTTGGTGCAAGGATCTGCACAGTTGAACACTGCAGCCAATCACCTATTTTATGGTCAACATGGACATGCTGAAACATTCTTCCATCACAGCACATTTGCTTGAAATGAGCATTTAGCTTGGAAGAATCATTCTCTGTCTTCTCACTTTGTGAGATTCTTAAAAGGCTCAGGAAGCTCAAGCAAAGTGGCTTCAAAACCATTAATCTTCAGCCAGCACGTGACGCAGAGATGCGTGCTTTGCACTGGAAGCAATCTCTTTCCTGGACATGGACAATGTGGTTTGCTGCTTTGAAAACATTATGCATATCACCTCTGGTTGCTAAAGAATTCCTTATGACTGTCATGTCATGTTGGCTCAAACATGACTAATTTTAGACTATGCGTGATGCAGTGAATCTTCATAGCTGTTCTCCTGATATGGTCTTCCAGGCAATTAAAGTGGCCATTTGCTGCTGCTGCTGTCCCGTCAGAGCTGTCACTACATCTTAGTTCTCTCCAGTCAGTGTGAGAGCTGTTGTACCTTCCCTGTCGTGTCACACAGACTGCAAGAACAGTTGGTCAACATGTTGATCCCAAGACTTGCAACAAGCAAAGACCGGTGCTGTAAGCTCAGAGTCTTTGTGCTGATCTTCTTCATGGAAATCAAGATGATTGTGCAGTTCTGTATTTAAACTGTTTGATTTTAGATATTGAACTACTTATTCTGTTTCTGCCATTTAAATTCATCTTTTTCTTCAGTATTACATCAGTCTTGGCACATAAGCTGAAAACAGCGTGGACTTTGCTGTCACTTTTCTCTGGGCTATTTTTGCAGTGCAGCAAGAGTATCTGTGTCCCTTGAAGATGAGGCCTTGGCTCTGGAAAGGATATATGATAACAGCTTTCTTGACTGTCTGACATTTTATTTCATTCTCTAATTGCATGGAAATTTCATGCTGCTTACTAGATATCACATTAGACAGCTTTCCCAAATCCTCTATTTTTGCTAGCAACGCTGGCATTCTTCACAAGAAGCAAAGCTCTTGGCAGTATCTATCCCATTGCCCACTGCTAATGTGCATAGCTATCCTGGAGGCTGCACACCCAGTGACAGTGAAATTGGCAGGAATGGCGCACAATATTTGCAAAACGCACCATCTTGAGTCTTGGAATAAGCCAGCTGCTTCTTCTCAAATCAAAGATTCCCAAGTCCTTTGGCAGGAGAGAGGAAAAGCTGGTCTCGAGGAGATGTAAGTTGTTGGAAATCTGTGTTTTCTGGTCACTGCTTCTCCTTTTGTCCGATATTGTTCCTGTGATCGACGCACAGTAAGAGCTGCGAGATAATGCAGTGAGATCCGTGTTGTCACTGCAGTGCTGGCCAAAGTCAGCTTGTCTGCTTGTTTCACTAACACTAGTAGATGTTTCTGTGATACCATGCCATTTGCCTTCCATCTCTTACAACTACATGATCTCTTCCTGACACAGTGGTAGGTGAAACATTTTGCCCTCTTGTCAGACATGTTGGAATCATGTACTAAATGATGGAGTAAAAAGTATATTGCTAGTCACTGTTCGTACCTAACAAATGCTCCCAGAAACTGAGCCGCAGTGATCAGTCACTCATGCGGACACGCAGTGTACGAAGTGGATTGCCTTCTGTGACTTGGTAGATAGCCAGAGCATATCTCAGCTCTCTAGTGCAGCATACCGAGTGTCACCATAGCCATGGATCAGTAAATGGTGTGTTTCACATACATAATCCCAAGAAAATGCTACCACAGGGGTGTGGAGAGCTTAAATATCTGCCAAGCCAATAACAAAAAGACATTTATCCTCCTCATCCCACTGAAACGATCACTTGTAAAATAACTCTGTTTGACAGTAGAAGATGATTTCCCCTTTATTTAACTGGAAGGGTAACACTGGATAATTTTTTACATGATTCCAACCCCATTCTGTTCCTCTGAATGACTTTAACAAGGATATCATGTCCCTACCAATGAAAGAGAAACTTCCATTCATCAGAGTTCTGCTGGGGAAAACATCATTAATGTGATGCCACAGATGCTAAACTTGGGAAAGGGTTGTTTTAAACTGAGGATGACAAGCCACTTCTCTCTACATATTCTTGTATGGTTTCCCCTGGGACACTCCTCACATTTTTCTTATTGTATGTGCTTTGTCTCTTCCCATTATTATTCCTCCATCAAAAACACTTTATTTATTTGCTTCCTGAGTCTCCACCAAGGGACAGATCTTGAAGTGGGTTGTGGAAGATATTTCAAACTACACAATCACACCTGTCTGACTTCTCCTGACTTAGGTCGTATAAGACCAAATTTATCCAGACAAGCTTTCTTTATACTGAAGTACATTATCCAAACTTCAAAGGGAAGGATTTTGGCCCTTCAGCACACACTATACAGACTTCTACTCTGAGGTTTGGAGGTGCCATTTTCATTCCCCAAATGGTAACAAAACCAGCAGTTGTTGGAAAGGTGCATTTTTTCTCCACTCCCCTCCTCTGCTCCACTCATGCTATTCTGACCATTTCTTCTCAGTTTCTAATATAATTTACTCTTACTAAGTCTGGCCTGTCACAGATTCTTAATGCTGTATCTATATACGTGTTAGACACTTGAACAAATTGCTCACAAGCAAGATTAGTGACATTGGAAAGAAATGCCATTCAGTCATCAGCAGGTTCAAATCAAGATACTATGCTTAACGTAGAGACAGTGTATATTGTTTAAAATTTAACACATCTTCCTAAGCCCATAAAACACATCTCACATGCAGGGGGAAAAGCCATTTCAAGCCCTTAATAATAATCACATTTAGAGATGCAAATCTGAACTAATATCATTAATATTTCAAAAATATTTCCCTAAGTCTTTCAGATGCAGATTTTCAATGGGGCAAACTATCTCTAAAAACAGTAGGAGAAGAACATGGGTGTGTATGCATATGTATGCTTGCCTGTGCAAATGAATGATAAAGATATTGTCATGACTTTGTTAGAGAAAAATATATCACACTTCTTTCATACACACCTGGTTTTTATCAACTGTTCATAAATCCCTACAGCATGTTGACATTGCAGTTCCTTGCTTCATGGCAGACTGACATCCTTCTTCTTGCAAATAAGTAAAGAAACACTTTATACATCATTTTGAAATCGCTCAGTTATCACAGCCTTGGAAGAAAGGAAACATTACAGGTCAGCTCCCTTATTTTCTCCTAGGGCAAGGATGTTGTAAAAAATCTCCAAGAAAAAGCACTTGGAGAGTACCTTCCTGCTCCTTTTGAAAAAGATATAAGGAAACTGTATTTTAAAAATGAAATATTACTGCATAATAATACAGTAAAAGGTGAGTGATTCACAGTGAAAAATTTAGTTGAAACATTTCCCCTTTTTTTGTTAGTTGGAGAATATATTGCATAACAAGCCTTGGCTTTATTGTCATCCAGAATTACTCATGAATTTGTTTTGGGCTTTAGAGCCTTTGAATACCAGCTTTTGATATTTTTAACTCAACAGACAGGGAGAGGACAGATTTTGCATATGTTTCAGTGAGGTAGAGTGAGGCATAAGAAGCTTTTGTTGCTGTGAACATATTTTATTTTCCACATGGGACTTGAGGAAGAAAACTTGTAATTAGGAAACAACAGCTGATGACTCTGTAGCCAGCCCGTTGTTTTTTTATGAATGAGACAGTCATCACACAAACACACCAACTAGGGGGAGACTCAAAATAAGTGAGTTGAGATTATGAGATCAGATCTTACGAAAAAGTACCAAGAATGAACATAACAGGGGGCAGAGTAGACAATAAGGGTGTGTAGAAGCCTGGGCTACTGGGAAAGCAGCGTTGGCCATATCCTCACCAATTAATACAAGAAGGCATTTAATAATGGCATCAGCTGGTTTACACCCATCCTCCTTAAACACATTTGTCTTAGTGAAAGGTAAATTGAGTGTTAGAAAAGGGACAAGGGAACAGGCTGTGGATGATCTCAGGCCCACTGTTTGAAGTGACTGCCTTATCTTCTTACTTTGCGATAGAAGTGTCCCCTTTAGCTCATAACTGGAAGATAGAGGTCATAAGAAGTTCTGTGAAGGAAGTCTTGAAATGAAAATGTTATTTTTCTTGCACCCGAGAGAGTAAAAAGGCATCTGTAAATGCACATTGTAAATGAGGACTTTTCTTCCTTCTTAAACAGAGGGCAATAATGTAAAAAGTAATCTGCCAGTTTGGGTGTTGGGTTGTGGTAGTTTTGCATTTCTATGGCAGCCTTCACTGAAAACCTATTCTGGTAATTGTAAGCAGCCATATTTGGAAACTAAATACTCAGACCAAGGGAGAAAAATGAAGGTGACTCAATAAGAAAAATTCTAGTTGAGAGTTGGCTGTTGAGAGCAGTTTCTCATGTCTAAAGCCTACAGGTTCTAAGTTATGAACCTGTCTTGGAAAGTTATGCTGTCTATAAGGCTCTATCAGCTCCTTCCATTTCTTTCCATCCCTTTATCCCTTCCTATGTATACCTTTCCCTTCATCAAGCTCTTTCCACCATGCACTATACAGCACTGCTAGTATAACTCCACAGAGAACACCACAGGGAAGTGCAATTCCTCAAACACAAATGAATAAGGATGACTATTGCCAAAGAAGATATGAATGTGAAAAACCATTAAAATTATTTCCCTTTGTGGATTCCACTGGTGACCAGTAACTTAGTCCACTTTAAAAGTACCACAACATTAAAAAAGTCATGGACTAGAATATGCTGCAATAGAGATATCTTGCCCCGTCTTTGAAGTAGTGTTAACCAGCTGACATAGGGTTTCTGCATGGAGACTAAGTGTGAACTGCCTAGTGAGCTGGAAATAGACCATCCTTTAGGTGAATTCAGTCTCTCTGACAGAGCAGATTTGTAATGTAGCTGTTTGCAATATTTACAATTCATATTATGTAGACCAGTGAAAATTGTAAAGCACATGTACAATCGAGCTGTAATCAAAATTCACTTCCACAATAGAAGCATTTCAGCTAAGAATACACTTTTTAGAATGTTCTTGATAGTAAATTCTAAGCATTAAATTACCACAGCAAGCTTTCATAGAATGGTGTTGATTATGTTTGCATACAAGTTTAATTAATATTCAAAGGAATTATTTTTCATTATTTGCTCAGCTATGATATCCAACCATTTCACAGTGAAATAAATACATTTTACCTTGTCCTTTATAATTTGGCAAGGCTAGCAGCACTAGGCAGTCCATCTAACAAGGCAACAGGTGTACTCTTCATTAGAAAGCATTAGAAAAGAGTTCATACCACTGGCAAAACAGGAAGGGAGATGTTTGAATGTAAAATAATGTAAGAAACACTCCTGAATTATATAATTGTGATACTGTCACCGTTTTAAAGAACAGAAAAGCAGGGAAAGCTACAATTTGCTCTCAGAGGAGTTTTATCTCCTCCTCCGGGGAGGTAAACAAAAGGAACTAAAGTGCTCGAGGTGGGAATGAATGGAGGGCTTAACACGCCACTTATGGCCATAGGCAAAGAAGCAGGCTCGACTAGGGGGAACAAAAATTAATTCAATTCAAAACAATGAAAACCACAAATCATCACTTTAATTAGGGTAGGACAGAAAGAATGAGAGATCAGTGATCTTAAATCCATAGGTACTTATACCTTCCCTCCATTCCACCCCTCCTCTTACTATGAGCCCTCACACACGCAGTTAGTGCTGGAGGTGGGGGGAGGAACGCAGGAATGGCGGGGGCGGGGGACACAGTCTTTTTAACTTCTTGTATTAAGTGCCAGGTTGATCTGTGGGACAAACATCCCGTGCACAAGTAGCCTTCTCTCACCCCACAGGAGACAGCTCGGCATGGCCACCTTCCATTCCATGTGGGGAGGGTGTGTGCATGCCTCGGGCTGATGTCTCCAGTGCTGTGCCGGCCCGGTTGCAAAACTTAAAGTCACCGGCTTTCCAGGGGATGTTATGGGTCTCTCTCCGCATGCCAGCGGTGCCTTCATTCTCGGCTCTCAACCTGTTCTCTCCTCCCTCACCAGTGATTGATCTCAGTACGGGGCTGGAGGGCCCAGGTTCCTGCATCCCGGTCCCTCTTCTTTCCACCCCCACCAGTAATCATCAAAGTTAAAAGTCTACTTGCTGCACGGAAGATCTTTTACTGTCCCAGTATATAGTTGGAGAAAAGTTCTTGTTGCAGAGGTGACTGCTTCAGTGGTTCTCTCTTTTGTCCTTCCCTTTCTGAACAAAAAGTAAGTGCCAAAAAGAGAGCCACATGTTTGGGGCTTTTGTAGTGTTATTCACAGAGGTGTTGATTGTCACGGCTTGGACCAGGGGCGGGTGTGAAATTGGAGCCAGGGGCTGTGTTTCACAACCCCAGTTACAGGGGCCTGTACCCCTTTCCCCATGCTACCTGAGCACGACGTAACAAAAGGCACAAAAACCTCCTTTTGCTCCCAAACAAGGTGGGAACAGCCCACCTTGCCCTGGAGCTGAAATCCTAAACCACGGCAGATACTGTACTGATGTCAAGAATGAAATATTTTAATGAAATAAATTACAAGACTCAGCTGTCTTGTACTGAAAGATCATGCATTGAAACACTTGTGTAAATGGGTATATCACGATTACCCATATATATTCCTTCAGACTGAAAAAACCCTATTCCTTCAGTGACTTAGTCTCAGACACGTACTCAAGGAAACAATTTTGTGCCCTTAAAAATATATTTTCATAAATTCTTAGTCTAATACGTCCACCAGGTTGTAACCACCTTTATTCTGTATTTTAACGTTCAACAAAAGTCATAAGGGTTTGATTTGGTATTCAAACAGCAGCCACACATTCCCATAGGGATCCCAGTTTTGGTTAATATTAATGTCCCCTTAAAATGAAGTAATATCCAACTGTCTTCACATTTATTCAGTATGAAAGCCTAGCCTTCCACAAGATAGGTCACGCTAATGTGATGCTGCATTTTTTTGTACTTAGGGTTTGGAGGCTGAACCTTAGGCCTGCCAGACAGATTGAGGAAATTTTATCTCACTGCTTAAGCCTTTGAGTGGCAGCATGCTCATCATCCAAGTGGGCAGGAATTCACCTATGCAGGTCAGCTGGTAGGAGCCAGTGTGAACGAGAATACTGAACATTAATGTAATCCCAGAGATTTGAGGGTCTTCCTTGCTGGCAGAAATAGATTACACTACCAACAAGAGTGTACCTTACAGATAGGGAGAATGGCAATTTGTAGCCTGTCACGGGAGCAGTGGAGCAGATTTAAATCAAATACAATGGTGTCTGATTATTTGATAAAATGACTACCGAAATAAAGCATAAAATTGTCAGGTGCTCTGGATGCCATTTATTTTAAATTTAGATAAAATCAGCCTACTCATGAGTTGCACATACTTTTAAAAAGGTTCAAATGAATAGTTTTTACCTCATATAGTAGTTTATAAAAGTGATAGATGAGCATGTCAAGAGCAAAGGAGATTTGATACCATCTTATCCATTGCTTGATTGTGTTATGACTAAAGTTCAAATATCATTTTTCACTGATCAGATCAGTTCAAAGATCTACTTTAATATCAGAGAAACAGAAAGAGACTGGAATCAGTGGTGACGCACCTCCACAGGACCTTTCTTCTGAAATAATTCTGGGTGCTTTTTCACGTACATGCAACCAGACTAAGAAAAAAAGATAACAGATTTTGTTCTCTTTTCTGACATTCACAGTGACAAGGAATTTTCCCACTGGCCACTAGTATTAAATAACTTCAGGGCAACCCAGAGGACATAATAAAACATAAAAATGTCAGCACCCTTTCAGTCAACATCAGTTTGGCTGAGGAATTAACACAGAAACTGAGTATTCGCTGATACGCAGTCACAACCTGTATACTTCTCACCATCCAGCACTCTTGGCAGGAGTGTGGCATATGCAGAGAAGGAGAAGAAATAAAGGCAGTTCATTAACAGATGACATTGCCTTAGGTATTTTGTGGCTATGGTCATGGGCACAGTATCATTTTTAACACCATGAAATTTATGGTATTCATAGAATCATAGAATGGTTTGGGTTGGAAGGGAACTTAAAGATCGTTATTTTATGTACTTGTCTAATATAAAAGCAGAGTTCCATTTCTAGCTGTCCTCTGTGAACACAGAGGAAAGCCAGCTAATTGCTTCTTAGAGTGTCATGTTTCTCTTAAGAAGAGCTTAGATTAGAATAGAGATTACATACAGATATTATAAATAGCATATATTCCAGTGAAGTATCTCCTAACCAAAAAAACCAACCAACCAAACAAAAAAACCCGCCAAACAACAACAACAAAAAACCCCAACCAAAAAAAGGCATGCTAAAGGACTCTGTGAAGCTTGGAGACCTCAACACATCAGGCAAACTTCTGGAGGAAATATTTAGTCATGTCAGTGAAGAAAAGCATAGGTAACTCAAGTGTAGAGAAGAACTGTAATACTAAAAGGCAGCATTCTGCCTTCCACCTTCCAAGATGAGCATTTTCTTTGCTTTATCTAGTGCCATCTGTACAGAATATGGAATAATTCCAAAACTTGAGATCTACTGCCCAAAAGGCGAGTAGAAATTTGAATTGTAGATTGGAGTTAAGTACTAGGCTAATTCTTCTGAGAACTCATGTTCAAAATGTACAACAGAGCATCCAGTGGGGATCTGCACATTTAATAAAACCATCTACTCACACACACAAGACCTGCATATTTAAGACACAAGTGACCAGTCTTGAACCCAGCTGTCTTATTAAAAGACTCTGCTTGCTTGCCATGTGTATTATTAGAACATAGTTTTATTTAGTATGCAATCTTTTATACAGTCTTGGCTGGACTCTCAGTTTGAATTCCAGTAACAGTCATTTCAAAATGGAAATACCTAGCAGCACAATGATCAGGTAAGCAGGTTGCTGAAGATGTATGAACACCTTTAAATTATAATTGTTCAGAATGTGCTAAGCTTTATTGGCCATTTACAGTACTATCTACCTTTGTCAGGTATTTTATGGTATCGTTTCTTTTTCCCAAATGTCTTCTTTCAATTAAGTGCTACTGGGTTGGGTTTTTTTTCTGGACCTGACTGCTTCTTCTTATATTTTCTTATAGAGATGGATACAAATTGCACTGCAGCAATGCTACCAGTACAAAAACTAGATGTTAATTACTATTATCCCAGCAGTGAGCATGAAAGTTCATTTGTGTTGTTCCACATGCTCATATGACTTGCACTGATGACAATACCTGCATGAGGATTTGAAATTCATCAGGTTATTTTATGGCAGTGTCCTGACTTCTTTCAAAACAGTAATACAGTTTCTGACTCTTAAATTAACCTTCAAAAATAGAGGAGACTCACTTTTATTGTAACATCATAAAAAAAGTTTCTGTTCTAAGTCATCTCGAAAAGACCAGAAATTTGCCATCTCATTCATCTTTTGCATTCTTCACGGTTTATATTTTATAGTCTTAGTATTAAAAAGGCATTTCCATTGCCCTGGGGATATAAACAGTCTACACTAGAATTCCCTGTGTACTGAGCAACTCGGGTGTTACCATTGGAGTTTCACCCAAATAGTGACTTTTCAAGAGAAAAACTAGGTGTTTGTCTCTTGGAGTCATAAAATCATAGAATTGTTTTGGTAGGAAGACACTTTTAAGATCATCATGTCCAACCATTAACCTAGCACTGCTAAGTCCACCACTAAACCAAGTACAACATCTACTTGTCCTTTAAATACCTCCAGGGATGATGACGCCACCGCTTCCCTGATCAGCCTGTTCCAATGCTTCAAAACCCTTTTAGTGAAGAAATTTTTCTAAATATCCAACCTAAATCTGCCCTGGTGCAACTCGAGGCCATTTCCTTTCATCCTGTGGCTTGTTACTTGGGAGAGCAAACCACCTCCCACCTCACAAATACCTCCTTTCAAGTAGTTGTAGAGAGTCATAAGGTCTCTCCTGAGCCTCCTCTTCTCCAGGCTAAACAACCCCAGTTCCTTCAGATGCTCCTCATAAGACTTGTTCTCTAGACCCTTCACTAGCTTCACTGCCCTTCTTTGGACACGTTACAGCACCTCAATGTCCTTCTTGTAGTGAGGGGCACAAAACTGGACACAGTACTCAAGGTGTGGGCTCACCAGTGCAGAGTACAGGAGGACAATCACTTTCCTACTCCTGCTGGCCACGCTATTTCTGATGCAAGCCAGGATGCCGTTGGCCTTCTTGGCCACCTGGGCACAATGCTGGCTCATATTCAACTGGCTGTCGATAATATCCCTTTTCTTCCAGGCCGATTTCCAGCTACTCTTCCCCAAGCCTGTAGTGGTGCGTGGGCTGTTATGACCCAAATGCAGGACCCGGCACTTGGGCTTGTTGAACCTTAGGCCACTGGCCTTGGCCCATTGATCCAGTCTGTCCAAATCCCTCTGTAGATCCTCCCTACTTTCAAGCAGATCAACACACCCACCTAACCTGGTGTCATCTGCAAATTTACTGAGGGTGCACTTGATCCCGTCAACCAGATCATTGATAAAGATGTTAAAGAGAACAGGCCCCAATACTGAGCCCTGGGGAACACCACTTGTGACCGGCTGCCAACTGGATTTGACTCCATTCACACCACTCTCTGGGCCTGGCCATCCAGCCAGTTTTTTATCCAGTCAAAAGTACACCCATCCAAGCCACGAGCAACCACTTTCTGCAGGAGAATGTTGTAGGAAACAGTGTCAAAAGCTTTACTAATGTTGAGGTAGCCAACATCCACAGCCTTTCCCCATCCACTGAGTGGGTTATCTTGTTAAAGAAGGAGATCAGGATAGTCAAGCATGACCTGCTTTTCATAAACCCATGCTGATTGAGCCTCATTACCTGGTTGTCCTGTACGTGCCACGTGATGGCACTCAAGGTAATCTGCTCCATGCCTTTCCCTGTCACCGAGGTCAGACTGATAGTCCTGTAGATCCCTGTATCTTAATTCCAGCGCTTCTTGTGGATGGACATCACATTGGCTAACCTTCCATCAACTGGTACCTCCCCAGTTAACCAGGACTGCTGATAAATGATGGAAAGTGGCTTGGTGAGCACTTCCACCAGTTCCTGCAGTACCATTGGGTGGGTCCCATCCAGCCCCATAGACTTGTGTGCATCAAAGTGGTGTAGTAGGTCACTGACCTTTTCCTCCTGGATTACAGGGGCTTTGTTCTGCGCCGATTTCCCATCAAACAGGTCAGGGGGCTGGGCACTCAGAGAACAACTGGTCTTACTATTGAAGACTGAGGCAAAGAAGGCACTCAGTACTTCAACCTTTTCCTCATCCTTGGTCACTGTGTCTCCCCCCACATCCAGTAAAGGATGGACATTCTCCTTAGCCCGCCTTTTGCTGTTAATGTATTTATAGAAACATTTTTTTAATGTCTTTTATGGCAGTGGCCAGACTAAGTTCTAGCTGGGCTTTAGCCTTTGTAATTTCTGCCTTGCTCAGCCTCACAAAATCTTTGTAGTCTTCTTGAGTGGCCTGCCCCTTCTTCCATAGGCCGTAAACTTTCCTTTTCTTTTTGAGTTACAGCCAAAGCTCTCTGTTCAGCCACACTGGTCTTCTTTCCCGCTGGCTAGACTTACACCACACCAGGATGGCATCTCCTGCACCTTAAAGATTTCCTCTTGAGAAATATCCAGCCTTCCTGGACTGCTTTGCTCTTCAGGACTGCCTCCCAAGGGATTTTGTCAGCCAGGCTCCTAAACAGGTCAAAGTCTGTCCTCTGGAAGTTTAAGGTGGCAGTTCTAATAAACTCCCTCTGTACTTCCCCAAATATTGAAAACTCTACTGTTTCATGATCACTATGTCCAAGATGGCCCCCAACCTTCGCATCACCCACAAGTCCTCTGGACTGTTTCCTTTCTGCTGTATTGTATTTCCAGCAGACATCTGGTAAGTTGAAGTCCTCCACTAGAACAAGGGCTAGCGGTTGTGAGACTTCTCCCAGCTCCTTATAGAATATTTCATCTACCTCTTCATCCTGGTTCGGTGGTCTATAACAGACTCACATCATGACATCTGCCTTGTTGGCCTTCCCCCTGATTCTTACCCATAAACACTTAACCCTATTGTCACCATCATTAAGCTCAAGACAATCCAAACAGTGTTTGTGCTGTCTAGAGTGGTATGATTTCCCTTAGGAGTAGAACAAGCAGCAGCTTCCTGGGCAATCTTATATACCATCTGTTTGTATCGTCAGAGCAAAAACAAAAGTACCAGCAAACCTTTCTGTAGATATCACCCTGCTCAGTTCCTAACAAAGCACCCAGTTCTCAGTGTGTTTACCCAAGTGGCAGCCTCCTCCTTTTTTGGTGGGTTTTTTTTTTCTGTCCTTTGTGTGTGTGTACCCATATGCTGGGTCAACTCTTTGCATCAGAGGAGCCTTCTCAAAGTCAAGCTTCAGGCTGGTGGCCAGATGTGCCACCTAAATCATACTCTGTAGGAATCACACGCTGCCTACACTTTTCTAGCCACACAGGAAAAGGAATGGTGTTGCTCAGTCCTTTTCCTACAATGCATTAAAAGAACCATTTACCTTTCACATGTAGAGATTTAAGAGCAAAGTCAGGACTGTTGAGAGAAAGGAAGTAACTTGGCTGGAGAGTTCATCATGGCTTTGTTAAGAAGGGGCCACAATAACGGATTTATTTTAATGTGGTTATGTTACTATTGAAACAAAGCATCAGCTTCACACATTCCCATCTTTGTCATATTTATTGCTCACACAGAAGCTGCACAAAAACCACTAGTTATCACCTCTAACAGTTAATAATGAACTGAATTTGTAAAAATAAAGCCTCAGAAAAAATACTGATTTGAGGATTTGAAAGAAAAAAAGCATTTACTCACGTGCTGTACAAAAGAGCTTGCTGATGATAGCATCAGCTGGTGTGGCACAGCAACGACCACCAGCTTTTACGTCTGCTTTGCCAAATGGACTTTGAGATAATACAATTCTCCTCTACACAATTACTAGAAGAGGAAATGAGTGCTCCTTTTTTGAGATTTACCATTCCGAATAAAATATTGTTCATAATACTAGTAGCCCTCTTAGTACAAAAACATGAATTTATATTTAGTAGGATAAGCACTGTGAGCGTACAAAACTGATTTCTTATGTGATTATTAACCAAAACCCCTAACTACAGAAACCATCTCTAAGGCAAATTGCTTCAGCAAACTGAATCGAGTTTTCTTCAAATTCTCATCACTGTTACTATTAGCAACACAGCAAACAATTTCAGTGGCATATCGGTGTAATCGAAAACAGGCTAGAGGTGTAGGAATATATTTATCTAGCTTGCTAAGTACCCATCCAAATGAAAGGGGAAATAACAGCTGATAAGCTTTTATTCAGTTCAGTTAAATGAGACACCCTTGCATGGTATTTTTAGTATATTCCCCCCACCCCCCCTTCCCTTCCTCTCCTCGGTGAGAATGTTTAACCTCCACTGAGCTGCATTTCTTTTCCAATTTCCAATTCATTTGCCACATGCCTTACAAGATAAATTGTTCGGTTAGGATAATGTTAATGACACCTAATGTGCTATCATCCCACTGTGCAGACTATTTCTGCTAAATAAAAGGGCCAGCTGGCCCGTGCTTGTCCATGCTACCTAACTGCTAGGTCATTGTTTAATTTGGTTTTCACTCTTCTCCCCACAATACACATCTCTTACAGATTCAGGTAGTGCTCAGCAGTGTGACGTGGGCTAATCCGTGGCACCTAGACACAAAGCCTGAGGTTATCCCTTGGCCTGCTTCTTTAGTAATACAGACATAGCCATATTAGCTTAGAATCTCTTTAACTGAAGTCAAGATATGTTTAATTTCAAAGGGCCTGGGCTTGCAAGGACCACCAGTGCTGCTAAAATGCCTAAATATTTGCTAAGCCCACTATATAGTTACTCTTAAGGACTTTGTTTCATTTGAGTCAGTCACCTTAAGAAAAGAAGGGGAGTAATTTTGAAAAAGTGTTGGGCTAGGAAAATTATCTTATCAGTAACATTCTAGAAAGTTTGCATTAAAGCACTGGGGAAAGTATCATTATACTGACAAGAGTCAGAGTAAATCTGGATTTTAATATTAGCTGTGTGGATGGAGAGGAAAGACTTTTTAGAAATAATACAGAGAAATAATCTGCAAATTTCCTCCCTACTCTGGTTCTGTGGATGGGGTGGCAGACAAGGCAGTGGTGTTTCCTTGCTATTCCCTGCTACTTCAGCGGTGACATCCCCTTAGTAAAGGACTGGAAGGCCTTTTTTGCTGTCTTGAGCTTGAGCTGAGAGGCATGGACATTCACAAGGAGATGTGAGAAAGACAAGCTGGAGATTGAGATGGAAAAGCAACCTGAATAGGATAAGATCTGCCAACTATCAAGGTTGAAAGAGAAGCTGAGTGTGAGCTTGTGGATTCTGCTGCTTGAAGGTAAGGTGAAAGTGGGCAAACCAAAGAGATACCCCTGAGAAACTTTCACCAAAAGCTGAGGGTTCAGGAGAGCTCACAGATTTGAACCCTGGAAGCCATCTAGGAGAACAAACAGAGGAAGAACATAGACGACAAAAATTGAAGGAGTGTTTCTGGTCTGGACTTCATCAAGGATAAATAAGCGGTAGGAAGGAAATGGAGCATTGCTTCTGTAGTCTGGGTAAAAGAGAATTTCAGTGAAAGTAGGATCTGTCAGGGCCCTGAGTACAGTAATAGGTCTTAATGGCCCTGACCATCTTAACCTGGTCCTAGGCTTGAACTCTGGCCCTGATCATCCTCTCCCGCTGCCTGTGGCCCAAAAGTTCCATGTAAGTTCATGCCTGGGAATCCAGGCCTGCCCTGAGCTATGCTGTAGGTAGGGCAGTCTCCAGTTTCGTCTTCCGCTGTTCCTGACTGGATGTCCTAGACAACCTCAAGGCCTGACTTGTTACTTTGCTTTGATGGAAGATGTGATATTCAACTCTTGGTCTCATTTGACTTTTAAATATAGCTAGCAATGAAAGGATAATTCTGCATCTCTATCGCGGACTGGCACAGGTATCCTGAATCTTCATCACTTTTGGTGCAGTCACTAAGAATCTGAACCAAGGTGCACTTTATTATAAAAAAACAAGAAAAATTAACTGACTGGTTTGGCCCAAAATGACTGAGATATTTAACCCATTAAGTACACAAAGCCATTGGTTTTTACTACATTTAATGTTCAACTGGTTAGTGAATAGAACATTTTTTTATGTTTCATTAAAAGTTTCTGAAATTCTTCAGTTCACATTCATTTGTTTTCTTGAAATCATCTTAGCATTATCATCAATTCTTTACAATAAGCAGTAAGATGCAGTTAACAAATGCTGTCATAGATATCAATAAAACTGCTGTCGTGGTTTAACTCCAGCCAGCAACTACGCACCACCCAGGCACTCGTTAACTCCTGCCTTGGTGGGATGGGAGAGAGAATCGGAAATATTATTATTAAATTAATTGGAAATTGACTCTATCCCAGCCAAAACCAGCACAGCTGCCTATGCTGTCAATGCCAAAACCATCTGGGATGGTATATTCCAATGGAAAAAATCTTAACGCTTTTCAGCAAGGATATGTACTGATACCCATTATTCAGTTACTATAAATGCACTATTAATGTAGCCTGAAGTACTGAGTAAATATAAAGTGATCTTACAAAATGGCAGAAGTCCACCTGAGTTATGAAATTCCCTTTTGTAAATTTAAAAAATTAAATAAGTTCTAAGATAGGTTTCTAAGTTCAGAAAGTAATGACAGTTGGAAAAATTATTTCTAACAATTTTTATAGAGAAATAATGGAAAGATATTGTCAACAACAGGTATACATTTCGAGGCAAAGCCTAAGAACAAAAGCCATGAAAGGCAAATTTATTTCCTTATTATTTTACCATGTTTATTACAATGTAATCTGAAAGCATTTTTTCATTCTTATCAGGCAGGAGAATGAAATATTTCAGCTAACCTTTCATCCAAATTTTACAGTCACTAAAGAAAAGACACTTGCCAGATGCAAAATTTGAACCAATATTGTAGTTATAAAAATTGAATTTTACTTCAAAGAGAAATGATTGATTCCAGTCACTCATTTGTCAAGCTAACATCACTACATCAAGATTTTAAAAGCTGGATGCCTAATGCAGAAATCTATATCATGTGTGTCTCTGGCAGGTTTTTCGCAACTGGTCATACCTTGTGATCTGTGACTCATTATGCAGGCAATCAAGGACCAGACACAGGAGCAAAATTAAGTTATTTGGTCATATGAATGTTTCTTGAGATCATCATCTGAACTCCCTCTTTAAACAGTGGAGACAAAAAAATATCTAACATGGCTGGTCCTTTATCCTAGAGCGAAATGAACCAGCTTCAGGCCAAGTCCATCAGCTATAGAAGAAACCTCTATACAGCTACACTTAAAACAATCTGAACCTTACCTGTGAAGTTCTCAGGTAAAATAAGGTTATTCTTCTGAGCTCAGCTTCTAGTAGGACCTACTTGAATTTAAAAATTATTTTCACAAATTTATTAGAGTTTTATGGTTTTCCTTTACAATAAGTAGTAGTAAGAAAGTGTGTAAAGCTACAAGATTTATTGCTCAAACATGTAGAACTCAAATGCTAAATGCCCAAGTTACATACCCCACCTGAAGGATTGTTGATGTCGTATTCCATTCCAGCAAAACTCATATGCGAAGGAGAACTGGGGTGATGGGAAGATAAGTCACTATTTTTTTTATGAGTGATAATTTTAAATATAAGGAAGACATAAAGAATACTATTACCCTGTGTCACAGTTTGAAATTAGAAAGGCTGAAATTCTGAAAGGTTTGCGACTTTCTGTAGCTTCAGATAATATACCCGAAAGCTACACAAAAGGAGTTTAAAGTGATTCGTTTGGGCTTGTTTAAATTTGTTTGGGCTTTTTAAGAACAGAAACCAAGTGAAAACAGGATTGAAATTACAGGGGTGGAACAAAAGCAATTTAATGGACAAAGCAATTAAAAACATAAATCAATCACTTAAATCTAAACAGGACAGATGATAAGAGAGAGAGAGATGTCAATAAGTACATGAACAAGTGTATACAAATAAATATACATTCTCTCTCATTTGTCCCACATCCCCAGTTGACAAACAAAGCCCCCACCACACGACCACTGCCCAAGGGGGTGGGGGCTTTGTTTTTCTTCTCTCTCTCGGTCCTGAGCAGAAATCAAATATGCGCGTGTCCAAGGCAGTGTTGCAGATTCCAGCTTTTTATACGCTTAGTCGCAGAGGCGTTTAATTGACATGCCTCAGCTCCAATGAGAAGGCAAGAGAGTTATGACATCTCTTCCCCCACAATAATCGCGAGAAAGTTTTTGCGGGCTTAGGGAAGAGGGAGAAGAGGTGGCAGGGGAGTGCTTAGCCCCACAGGCACCATCTTAACCCACTACACCCTGATAGTTCAATCACAAACTACAAAGAACCCCAGAGATCACATTGTGAATTCTAGAAGAACTAAGTGTTCAGAATTTACGCTTTTTTCAGCAGCGCTGTTTTTATAAATGGCCATTATGGTATAAGTGCAGCAAAAGGGAACCCATGACCATGCACTGTTGAATAAGAAGGAACAAGTATCCTTGCTGGGTTATCAAGGCACAAGCAGGACATTATGACAGGTCTTTCAGAGGGAGACATAGTTGTGTTGATGTTACAGCTTGAATCCTTATAGAAACTGAAGCTGGCTCAGAGCGTGTGAAGCTGACTGCTATGTCAAATACCTCCCTGTAAATACTAACCTAGCACTCCACAAACTACACTGTGTGTAGTTTGTGAGCTTGCAGGTAAAGCTTAAGTCATTGATTTTGACTAAGAGAGCCATAAATTAGTTTATGACCTCACAGGTTCTATGTTCACCAGCCCAGATAGATATACTGACAACAGCCTGTTCGACAGGCAGTCCTTTAAACTGACTTTTTCCTTGTCTTAGACAGGAAAAAACAAAGCCTGCTGCTCCTGGTTGTTCTTCTAAGTCTTATTTCACACATTAGACTTCTCTGGGAAAACCAGAGTGCAGCTAAAGGGCTACTTACATCTTTCAGCTGGGAATAATTTTAGCTGATCCCTGGCACCTTAACGATTTTTTAAGCAAACAGTGCAAAGTCAACTGCTTTTGTAGATCCTTATACGCTACTGTAAAACTCCATCTTCTTCATCACTGCTCACCTCTCCACGAAACAAAACACTCTTCAACAGCCATAAGTCTTGTGATTTCATGAGATAAGGCAGCAATTACTTGTGCAGTCCAGGAGCAGGGAGCAGAGACAGGCTATAAATACAGCACGGCAGTCATTTTTATCATGGCACTAGTAGTCAGAATAAGCAGAGCAATCCCCAGCAGATGTAACTTAAGAGTTTCCACTGCCCAGGTGACAATGAGGCACTTTTAAAATGTTTCACTCTGCTCTTCTGGAAGAAGGTCTTGGCTCAGACAAGAGTAACTTTCATCCTCAAACTCACATCCATTGAAAATACTTGTGTGAAAAATTCTTTGGTAAAGTCTGCATTTTGAAGAATTAAAGCATTAAAAAATACGCACACAATATGCCTGCATAGGCAGCTTACCTTTGCCTGCTCTGAAGTGTTTTGCTATCAAATCACCACACTTAAGGTGGCTATGATCGCTCCAAACCTACACGAGACAGCAGTAACTGGCTGATATGGAGAAGAGTTGCTCCCTTTTTTAAAAGGTGGATATCAAATTCTTACTCTGTCAGAGAATGGTAATATATCTTTCCTCAAAGATATGCTTTAAATTTTGGTCTTGGCACACCCAGCTGGTTACATAATTGGGGGCTGGCAGAAGTCTTCTACCGCAGCAAGTTTAAGGGCCATGGCCACTGCACAGCTTTTCCTCAAGTTGACGTGGTAGCACAACATCAGGCTATGTTCATTTGCTTACCTGAAATGGACCTGATATGTTTTGCAGTAGACATCCAAACCAGTCAGCTTGCTGGTTCACTGTGGCTGAAGCTATGCTGAACCATAATAAATAATGTTTTGATAACAATGTCGGTGGTGCTGAAGCAGTTCAAAGTACAAGGAGGAGGTGTAGGGATAGATAAAAAAAAAAAAGGAAAGGGAACCAACAGTCTTGAAGCATCAGCTGAGAAAAAGAACAGTTCTTCAAGCTCAATAAGTATTTCAAGACAAGATCAGCCTTAGCTCATTTTTGCTTTTAAGAATGATGGACTTCCAGGAAGCCCAAAGAATCAGTTCTCCAGCCAATACAGACCATGGAGCAGACCAGTCTGTTGGCTCCTAGGACTGTGGGACCAGGGGAATCTGACAGCACAGCTTTGAAACATCAAAGGTGGTTTTATATTCTACTTTTTTCACCCTCCTCCAGTATTTTGTCAGTCTGGTAAGCCAGGTTATATGCCAAATTGATGTCATACTTAGCCCTGTAAATCACTACAAAATCAGATGCACTGTCTGGATTTGGGATCCAGTTCAGCTAGGTTATGTATTTCATCACAAGTGTTCCTGAAGAAACTTACAGCAGCATTTGAATACCCAAATGAAAATAAAAAGGATTTGGGAGGAACTTCCTGCAGGCACTTCTCAATAACTTCTTGCACAGGCTGAGAGTCGTAATTTAGAAAAACAATATTGCCCCAGATACTGGCCAAAAAGCTATTATGATTAAAATCAGTCATGCTTGATTGATTGATCTTAATTTTTCTGCTGTCTTTATGAATCATGTATAACATATTGCACCGGATTTGCTAGTGAGGTAAAGAGCTATTTTAGTGATCTACTCATCCAGTAGAATATGAAAACACAAAAAAAACCATTCAAGAAGGCTTCTGGATCTCTTCAGCACCACTTTTAGTGAAGGCTTCTCTTTTGCTAAGGGAACCCACCCTCCCTGCCTGCAACCCTCCATCCTAACAGGCCATTCATCAGAGCAAGAATTGCTGTGGGTATTTCTTCTTTCCAGATAGAATTCCTGTGCAACAGGAGCAGTTAATTAGCAAACATAATATCTTCTGGCTGGTTTTACTGTTCTCTTCCACCTCCCCAAACATTTTAGGAGACCTACAGCCCTGACATATGTCTATCAAGCTATAATCACCTCCAATTTTTCTCTACCATGTCTAGGCTACTCTCCAACTCAGGCAAATAAAGTGCCACAAGCAGTGGCCACAAACAAGCAACAACAACAACAACAACAAAGCCGTAGTGAAACCCTTAATTAGTTCTGTGAGCCCAACCAAATTCTGTCCTTTCTTCTGAAGAAGCCTGAGCTTCTTCAGCCTTATGGGAGGGTTTGTTTCCCATAAACATTATGAAAATATGATTATAAAATCAGACATTAACAATAGCAGAGTGGCATTTTTAGAAACATATTTTAACTGTGCCAAGGATGCCTGGAGAACCTATGCAGCGGCTCAGTTGTTTTGGAAATCTGTAAGTCTCTGTATGTCATAAATAATACACAGCACAGTCATACTGAAATGTTCAAAATGCTGTTTTGCCCTTCATATATGTTTAATAAGAGAGAATAATCTCACCAAAGATATAAAAAAACACCAACCCACCTAAATACATACTAAAACCTAAAAAATCTCATTTACAAATGTAAGCACAAAGGCAGGAAGGTTAAGGTCTTGTACTGGTTTAAAACCAATTCAAAGTTAGATAAACCGAATGTGAGTTTTTTGCTTGTCCTATTCTGCCGTAGTTCCAAGACCACTTTTTCATCTTTTCCTCTTCAAGTTTTACAAAATTTGAAGTCATGGAAAGAAAACACTCACTATTATTGGCATTTACTATGACTGAATTTAACCTTGAGAAAAATACATCAAATAAGTCCTCCTTCAAAAAAAAAAAAAAAAAAAAAAAATTTGAAAACTTACACATAATATGTTTCTTATAAGACCATTATTTCTGTACTGAAGTGTGTTAGGAACACAGGAATTAGCTACTGACATCTAGTCACTATGCACCAGCAACAAGCATTCAGCAGGTAAAATCATCGATAAAAATCAGATCCTCCAAATTAAATGTTCAACATACTTAAACAGAGATCAGCAAGTATAATGAATAAATGGCAACACTCCAAAAAAGGCAAGCTGCCAAATAATAATAATATCTAGGATAAAAAGCATAGATGAAAAAGAGAGACTCCTGGAGCAAACCTAGTGGCAGGAAGTGCATGTATAAAGACAGAAGACAAAAATTTCAAGAATCACTTCCCTTCAGTGCACTGCATCTGAGCAGCAAATTAACTTTGCTTTAATTCTACCATCCCAAGACATAGCCTTTGGTCTCCAAAGGGTCTGAGGATTTCTGCCAACTCCCTGGGATATACAAATTGCCTTAAGAAAGCGGAGGGGTGTAGCTAGGCCTTTGAAGGAGAAATGGTCATTGCAATTAAGAGTTTTTCCTATGATGGGTCTGGACTTATTGCGGGAACCCAAAGGGATCTCCCACCCATGGCCCTACAGACCCTGTGTGCAATCTCAGAGAAAAGCTCACAAAGCAGATCAGAAGAGAATTGTTATGGATAGAGCAATCTCTGGAGGCAGCACACGCCAGGCCCCATATAGAGCAACCATGCCAAGGGCATCCTCAGAAGGATTAAGGTTCACAGGCGTTATTCTGACAAACAAGTCATTTTTGAGCTGACTTAAGCGAAGACCTAGCAAGATCCCTCATTAGCACAATAAAAAGAAGGCACAAACCTCAGTCCTGTTGCGTATCAGCCAAATGATGGATTATTCCCAAAGGAGAGTTAACATGGTTCTTATCAATATTTCTGTGGTTTCTCCTTAAATAAGAAGTTTCTTTTTTAGAACCAAAGCACTGTGTCCCTACTCCTATTCTTCTTTATTGATCTTGGTGGCTTTTGAATAATTGTTCTCTTCGTGAAAATGTAATAATTTGTCATAAGAGGTGTTACATTTGCTAATTGAGAACACACACCACAACCGGGAAAAAGAAAGGAAGCAAAGTAGCTCTGTTGTGTGGGGGAAAAAAAAAAAAATTGTCTTAGTTCACAATACTATAAAATGCAGTCTTTCTCCCACCCCAGAGTGAAGTAGGAAACAACAATGAATTACAAGTTTTCCTAAGATGTAACATCTGTTTGGTGTATATAATCCATAAAAGGCTTTCAAATGCCCTTAAATGAGTCCTCAATCTTCTACAAATTTGAGTCCTCCATAAATCCTCTGTTTCCTAATCTATACACAATCTCCTTATAATGGACTGATCTCAGTAAGAATAGCCATTCTTCTTAGGCTTGGGGCAGGAGGAGGTAAAAGAAGTCATGGAAAGAGAGGAAGTTGTAAATTAGAAATTGAAGAAAATTTACTTAGGTTTATATGTTCTGCATTTTTTTAATTAAAAAAAAATGGCAGATGCATGATGACTTTTAGTTAATTTACATGCCTTTCCCAAGAAATTCAACCATTGTCCTAGTATTTTATGCAAAAGCTTCCCTCCATGCTAGAAGATACTAATCAAAAAGACAACCAGCCATGTTGGCTCATACCATCTGAAGTAACTAACAGTGGATCTAGTAACAGTGGGTCTTGACCTCTGTTTCTCCTAGCTTTGCAGCCTCACTCCAGCATTGCACCTTGTGGAGTGATTTTATTCCATGCAAAGTAAATGCAAACTACTACCTCATTGGAATGATGGACTTTCACACCGAATTGTCAAAAGGCAGACAGCATGGTGTAAGAAAATATTTCAAGATCAGAATCTGTTGAACTATTTATCTCAGAACTCTGTATGCCTCCAAGCAGGTTGCTTTTTCCTCTTTGAATAAGGCTAAACAATTTGCTATCAAAAAAAAAAAAAAAAAAGAAAAGAAAAAAAAAAGTGAGGTGTGTTATCAAAGCTCCAGTTATCTGAATTAGACATAAATGAGCTTTCAGCTATTGTCTTAGATTAGTGATTCCGTTAGTGTCTTCACGAATACATTGCTAACTACAGGTTTTTCAAATTTGACACACTGTTAAGATTGGGGGGAGTTCACACATGCACAGGTCTGCTTCCTACAGGTCTGTAACTAGAATTTTGGGGTAATAAAGCATGGAGTGTCTTTTGGGAAGAAAGGCAGCTAGTAAAGAAAAAATAGAAACAGAAAGAGTCTTTCAAGTGATGGCATTAGCTTACTAAAAACACACAAATATTTTTCATACACACGCACATATTCTAAATCTCTTCTTTTGCCTAATAATCAAGTAAACCACATAATAAACAGGTCTTTGAAGACTAGGAGCAGGAATCCACGCACCAAGCAGCAGAGCCCTGCCTTGAATCTCAGGCTTCATTTTCATCCTCATTTTTCAACATTTCCATGGAAGAAATTACTAACGGATACACGCCGGTGGATGTCTCAGCTCTGTCCCTTCCAATACATGGGGCACAGTCCAGACACTTGTAGATATTGGCAGCATAGTATGGAAACATCTTTCCCTAAGGCTGCTCTCCTCACTCACAGGAGGCCTCTCTGGATATATTGCTAGAGGGATGGCAAAACCTGCCCTCGTGGAAGATGCCTCTAACGAGAGCCAATTGTCTTCCACAAGAAAAGGAGTAGTCACACTATTGGCATTCTTTAGATTTTCCTTCAGTACAGTTACACAAGCAGTGTAAAAGCACAGCTTTGGAAAGCTTTCTGTTTCATTCATGGGAACATGCTGGTCAGTTTTCTCTAAATGTGTAGCAATTTCAGAAGCTGAATTTCTAGGACTTCTTTAAGCGTTATTTCTCTACATAGACTTTGCTGTGATGACTGATTGTCTCTACTCAGGGACTGCACAGCAAGAATGTTATGCAGCTTGCTTTCACCTTAGGTTTTTTGCCAAATGGTAAAGACCACATACCAAGAAATCCACGGGCAGGCCTTAGTGTCAGTGTCTCACACGTTGCAGTCTGGCATCTTGATGGAAACTATATGGAGCAATTACAATTTTGTCTAACTTTTTTAGGCTCAGCATGAGTTGAAGCCTCACAGTATTTGTGAATTTCAAAGTAAACCTTGAAAAATGGGTAATGCATGCATTTTGGCATCCCACTCTACCCCTTTCTTTGAGACACATAACTTTCTGTCTGGCTAGTTTTTGCTCTCCACCCAAAAAGTCTACTATTGCTAAGAGCATAGAAATTACATGTCAGTAAGTGTATATTTCAACTTGACTGATCAGAAAGTAGGGACAAATTTTGTGGGTCTGGCAAAAAATTTCACTTTGAATCATTAAAAAGCAGTCTTATGAAAGCTTGCACAGAAAACCATTTTGGAGCATTTGAAATTTGCTGTGCCCATTGGGTTTTTTTTTTCCATAAACTGCAACATTTTCATGATCATCAAACGTTCCTGTGTAAAACTAAATTGATTCTTTTTTTTTTCATTTTTCACCTTTTAAATTAATAAAATGGAATAGTCTAGCATTTTGAAAGCTACATTTCTTCATTAAAAGGTTAACGAGTTCAAATTCATCTGATTAAAACACTCTAGAGAGTCTTTGGCTTGATTTTTTATAATGGCTGCAATAGCTTTTAAGGTAAATGCACCTTATAAACCGCTCAGTTGTCAATGGTAGAAATCCAATAGTGAGACAAAACTGACTCTGTGTAAAGTTTATTGATTCAGGCTCTGCACCAGTCTAACTAGGGCTCCATGGCTTCAAGTTCAAAGGTGATTTATACTTCTCCAGAGCATGGCCTGAATTGCTTGCCTTTGCCTAAAAAATTGCATGTAAATCCAAGTTGAGGTGTCTTCTGCATAGCTCTTCCGTGCTCTAGGAGGATGCACTGATATACCACGGATCTCTCAGATGACATGGGGGTGAGGATGGGGGATCTCAATGTATGAAAAGAAATCTAGGGAAATGGGAAACTTTCCGTTAGGTTCACTTTGCACAGCATCTCCCACAGTAATGTCACTTCAGCTGTCCAGTTCTTCCATGCAGACCCCTGAGCAGTGGATCAGGATGGATGTCGTTGGCGTCCCAGCTCTTCATCATAACCTGTTCTCCTGTCTTGTCCAGTAATTTTTAATCTAGAAAAGCCCAAGTCCCATGAAAGGCAGCATATGCTTTGCTCACATCAGGAGCCACGGAGCCTTTGGCTGCCCAGCAGCCTCTCGTTCACACGTCAGTAACTAAGGCTGCCGTTCAACAAGAAGCCTGTGTAATGCTCCTAGGCTCTGCAGCTCCCACTCCATTTCTGTGCAGGAAGGAGTGCCAGAAATAACATTTCAGCTAGCAAAACAGAAATTTTCAGCTCGAAGATTTGCAAAAGCCAACCACTTCAGTACTACTTGCTTTCTTTTCTGCCCCTGTGCAGATAATTATTGATCTGATTCTTTTTCCCCAAAAGGAGTCATAGAGCATGTCATGTCCACGGATACAGTGACATACTTTTCAGCCACTTCATTCTATTTAAGCCAGTATATTATTTAATCAAGCTGCTCAGCTTGAATCAAAACCTACAAAACATCCTGATAAAAGGGATAAAACCTGTGCAAATTCAGATATTTTGTGATTTTTAATGCAAACCTCCTACTCCTGGTCTAAGAAATCTCTCCATTCCTCCCAGGCAATCCTGGATCATTGGGCATGAGTAGCTGCAGAGAGCGCTGCAAAGATAGACATATGATTTCATCTGGCTTTTCACCCAACTGGCCAAGAGAAGTGGGCAGGCTGCCAGAGAAGTGATTTCTTCTCAGGAAAAAAAAAAAAAAAGAAAAAGAAAAAGGGCTCCTTGTATCAACATTGTGCTGTGACTTCACGTTGAACACAGCAGGTTTAGGGAAATGGCAATGGTCCTGGGATCTTTTACCCCACATCTATCTTTACGCTAAAGCAAATTTTCAGTAGTTCTTGGAATATTGGGCAGGTTCCAGATGGCTGAAAGGAAAAATTATGCTGTGGTAATATCTTAGAAGGATTAATGAGACCTGGGTCCACAATAAGGCTGTCAGCAGGAATGCAGTCTGTGGTAAAATGAAACAGGAAAAGAGAAAGAACTTGATTAATACAACATTAAAGAAGAATAATGCAATTAATGCCAATCACCCTGGATTTATGGAAAATAGACTGTGTCAGAGAAAATTTCCAATCTTTTTTGATGAGGTTACAGATCTGATTCATAAAAGTAATAGTGATAATGTAATATAGTTAGATTTCTGTAAGGCATTTGACTTAGAAGCACATAATATTTTGATCAGGGAACTCAAATGATGTAAAATCAATATAGCAGACACAACATTAAACTAATTAAGAGCTGGTTAACTGATAGGTTTCCAAATGTAATTGTAAACAGGGACTCAGTACTATATGGGGCTGTTGCTGATGGACTCCTGCATAGATTGCGTTTTGGATCTTTCAGGAACCTGGCAGGGGAAAAAAAAAAACCCAAGGAAAAATCAATGCTGATTGAATTTGCAGATGACACAAAGATTGGTGGACTGAGAAATAATGAAGAGGAAAGGTCAGAGACACAGAGCGACCTGAATCGCCTAGTAAACTAGATGGAAGCAAAGGTGATATGCTCTAGTACAGCATAAGCGTAATGATCTAGAAATGAAGACAATAAGCTTTATGGATTTATGCTATTTTTACAATGCTCCTTTTCAAGTGCTAAATTTAACTTTTTTTTTTTTTTTTAATTGGATGGTCTAAGCCTGGTCCCACGTAAGTGAGAGGCATGAGTTGTGGAGGCATCGGCTAGCAGTAATATCCTTTGCATGACTTAATGCTGTTTAAACATAATTTCATCTTTATGTGAGCTTGTTCAACTTCCAACTGCCTTGGGGGTGAAGAGGGAAGAAACCCTTCCCACGCAGAGATCTTGCTTGTCCAGAAGTAGGTATCAAACTTTCAATTAACTTTATGATGGAGCTGTCAACTCTGAAATTACATAACAGAAAAAAAAACAATGCTGTAAGATGACACAGTTCTTAGCCAGCTGTGTGTTCTGCTGGAAAAAGAAAATGTCCTGGTTTGCCAATAAACCTGTCAATTGTCTAGTGGCAGGCCCAGCCCTAACTCCTGACAGATAAGGATTCGGTTAAAAAAAAAAAAAAAAAAGACAAAAACAACTCGTTAGGGCTGTGCACCAGGTTAGAAATGAGGAGGTGAGTACTAAAACATTGAAAGATTATTCTCAATAAATATTCTGGAATATTCACAATAAATATTCAGGCAACTGCTGGAAAAGGACTAAGATGAATAAGGTTCAACTCTAGGGAAAAAAAAAGTGGTCAAGACCTGTGAATTAATAAGAAAATTGTGCTGCTTTCTAGTCCCATTACACGCGTGACAAAACGAGACCATTAGAAACAGAAAATGACTTTGAGATGGTGCAATTACTTTTTCATCTCTTTGCTGCCACATGCACAGGACTAATTATTGGAGGTGATCGGGAATTCCCCACAAGCCACCTCCAGAGAGGCGCTCCCTGAAAGGGCTGGGAAGGGGCTGGAGGTACCTGTCAGTCCTATCGCCTCCCAGTTTGCACCCCATGTTTGCAGCATCCTGGCTGGCCAACTGAGGGACAGCCAAGTTGCTGAGAGCTTGAGCAGCAGTGGCACTGAAAATCCTGAATTTGTTTAAACCCACTTGCAGAATGTAATTTAGAATTTATCTGGAAAGGCTGGGTTCTTCTTTATTATCTTCCTCTCTAAGCAAAAATATTATGTTCTTCGGTTTCATAGAGAAGCAGGAAAATGGAGTTTTCCACAATGAACTTATACCCAAATTTTGTAGTTACAGAGCCACTTTATAGTGGAACCATGGCTTTTTGTAGTACAATAAAATATATTCCATTGCTTAGTTTCTAATTTTACCCAAGCCTCTTGTCTTTATTCATATGACTAATCCTGCCATGGTCACACAGTATTAGTGAATGCACTCACGGCAGTATAAACGAAATGTTATCAATAAGGAAGCATAAGAACTGCCTTCCCGAGTCAGACTACAGTTTTATCTGAGCAGACTAAAGGGTTAAAACTGAATTACCATAATCCCATCCCTATTTTGCCCTTAATAAGCACAGCTAACTGTTACAGTAAGCATAGCAGGATCCCATACTGATGTAGCAGATAATTTTTTGTTTTGTTTTGGTTTTTTGGGGTTTTTTTTGGAGGAGGTTTTGGGGTTTTTTACACTGGGAATCACTCATTCTCTGCAGTAGAGGTCTTTTAAAAAAAAGTCAGACAGTGTGCTACCAGTGGTAATCCAGGTACATTTTTCCGTCATCATTACCAAGATGGAGAAGACAACATTTTCAGCTCCTACCTAGCCTGCTGTTCTCCTGTGCCTGCAGAATGTGGGACAGGGTGGGGAACGAGAAGATTAAGATCTTGGCAGCTGACTACATTCAAGCTGAGCTTTGCTGGAAACTCACAAGGCACAGATGTAGATTTGGATTCTAGGAGGCATACATTAACTATGTATTTCTGCAGCAAGAGTCAATGTGTTGGTATTTCAGCAGTTTCCAGGGTTTCTCAGTCGAGCCCTTTACTAAAGAAATTGGCCAAGCCTTATAATTTCAGGCTGCCATCTTACTCAGGAAAACAATATTGTATGAATTTACATTTAGTTCAGATTTTTAAAAGCTATCCACAACTGATAGAAGCAGAAGTTAGTAGTTTTTTAAAGGGAGGAAGAAATTCTTGAACACAGTTAGTGCGTATTTAATCCTATGAATGAAGAAAATACAGGCATTTTGTTAGGATGTAGCTAAATGATAGTCCTAGTACAGCTTGGGAATATGCCTTCTGAGTCTTAAACTTTGGCTACTTCTGCCACCTTCTCATCTGAAAGAACGTTAAACACAGAATGGGACAAAATGCTTCATAGACTGAAACACTGAAACATAAATGTTCAAAAAGATCCGCTGTTTTTTTCTGCCAGGCTTTCTTTGGCAAGTTTGAAAAAGTATTTTGTTTTGAGATCATCTATTGTTGTTTTGATTACTAGATACTTTCACATATAACTCCGTACTAACCTCTCCTTTGTCTTAAAATGAGTATATTCCTTGTAAATACGCAATTTAAACTGTTTATGAAATTTCCAGCAGTGTCATTACATATGTTTTATTTCCCTGAGGGTGTAGTGCAAACTTGCTTTGCTGCTGAAGAAAATATTCATGTAACTACACCCTTATGTGCTACAGAATAATATTTTAAATATGTATTTTAAAGCCAGATACCAGAGACTCACAGACTCTCAAACTCAAGTTAATGAGGATCTTATATTTCTCTTCTTTGTATAAAGAAAAACAGCTATCAATCCTAAAAGAATGTAAATGTTGAATATGCAGGGAGGAAATGGAGACTCTCACTATCCCATGGGGCAGAACCTGATCTCACACCCTCTGTTGAAAGCTCAGGTGGTCTGTTGGGAACACAGACTTTGCATCTGTAGCACTTGCAAGCCTCTGGAGCCTAGCTTGTGTCTAGAAGCCCCTAAATCCCTGTGGTATATTCCCAAAGCACACACGCTCTTGTCTTGCAAATCTCCTAAGACCAAGAACTCAAAATGCAGTTCCACGTCCAGGGCAAAGTACCAACTTCTCAGATTTCTCTCACACGCCAGAAATAGGAGCCTTCCGTTCTTGCATGTTGGCCCTTTAGTAGATATGTATACATGTGTACAAAAGCTTTGCAAGGAACTGAAACAGCTCCTTTTACTTAAAGGACGAATTATAAGTTGTTACTGAAGGTTATTATCTGCCAAGAGTAGGATCCCACCCACCCAAAGTACAGCACTTCACACAGATGTGATCTGTCTCTGGAAATCTCTACAAGCAGCTGCCTCCCTCAGTGACGGGAGAGGCATCCAAAGCATCTCTGTTAGTGCTGCTTCAATAGACATCACAAAGTTAAGCACCTAAGTCAGGTGGGATGAATCCACCCCTACCTAGTCCCTGAAAACTGTGCCCTTCCTTTTCTCTTGTTCTTCCCTCTGGGTCTATTTGTGTTCGGTTTCCTTTCCACCCTGCTGAGCTCCTGGAGCAGATATCTCTTCTTCAGCCTGGGCTGCTAAAAATGGTCGTTTATCCTTTTTTATAACCTTCTGGTTCCTCTACCAGGTGACATCTTTTGTATGTTGATCTGGAAAAAACAGACCGTAGGTAGATGACTGCTGCCTGTTGTACAAAATCTGAGTAACAGGAGGTAGCTCATTGCTTAAAGCAATAATGCTTCAGTGGTCCAGGAATCGCATCCGTTTCCCTGCTGCCTGTGCCTCCACGATGGGAAGAATCAGGCCAACATGCAAGCAAAGACAGAGCTGGCAGCTTTCTAACAACACAGACACGACACTCACAAGTCGTCCCTCACTCTCCATGGCCTCCTTCTAAAAAAAATAAAAGCCCCGAAAGCACAACTCACTTAAATTTATTTAGACATGGAAAATGTAGGTCATGGGGCTCCTTTCTCTTCTCTTTTCCTCTCCATGCTCTGTAGCTATTTTATTGGCTGAGTAAAAGCTAATGGTGCTCTCATCTTTGCAGTGTCTGAGTGCTGGCACAGCTCCACTCAAGCCCCATGCCTCCTGCCAACATCCCTGTGGCAGAAGAAAAGGGTGGTAAAGGGCCTTCACAACAAAGTCCCTCACAAATTCTTCACAGCTTCTGCAGAGTCTCACAAATACAACTGGGAAGATACAGATGAATGGAAAACCCCTCCAACTGTCAACTGGAAAGACTAAGCTACCAGTTTCCGCAGTCGTGTGTGCACCACCCACCGCTGACCTAACTTCCACATCTTTAACAGTACAGTTCTTTCAGGGTAGAGAGGGCTGTATGTGGATCAAGGTAGATGGGAAGACAAATTTTAAAAACTAGAAAAGCTAGAAATACAGCAGATATATAGAACCATGTGAAAAGCTGGTAAAAAAGTGCAATAAATGTATGAGGAAAATCTTATTGAGATACTGCTTTGATAGGAAAGTCACAGCACACAGAGGGTCACTAGAATGTTCTTTCATAAATGCATTTACTTGTTTCCAAACAGAGCCTGTGATTTTTAATTACATTTTTTAACACAATGCCTATGCAGAGGCTTTCTAACTCCAAGCCTGTCCAAAGTTATTTATACAGTCTAGTTAAAGACTTCTAAAAATAGAGTATTTCTAATCCAAAATCACTGGCTAAGCTTTAGTAACTGTATAGTATGTTGGTATGGTCTAAGTGAACTATGTACTGTGATAACTTAAAAATAAGGAAGGGGAGAAACAGGAGCCCAATCAACCAAAGTGTGAGACAGGTAGGAGTCACAACTTGAAATTCTTCAGGATTGTTTGTGTACACAGTAGAATGCTTCCAAGTTTCATTTATCATGTCTTTCTGCAACATCAGCTGTTTTTCTACACCATGCTAATCTGTGCCAGTGAAAAAAAAATTTTGGTCTTAGCTACTTAGATCATTGTAAAAACCCCTTGGTTTTGTTCACCACAGCCAAACTTTCAGGAATATAAATAACACAGTTTGTACTGCAATAAGGAATAAGAATGCCTCTAACAGCTAATGGATCAAAGCTGGGATTGTGCTATTATAACTAGCATTGTTCGGAGAAACTGGAAGTGTGATGAACTGAATCAAGTACCATTTGCAAGGCTTCTCTTCAAGATAAATACTTTTTTTAAAAAAAAAAAAAAGATGCTGCTCTAATAAAATACAGATTTTCCTTTTACAGAGCAGTAACTAAACATTTTATGACTTACATAGATTATATCATCATTTCTAATGACAGCAGAAGTATTTCTAGAACAACATAGGTTTCCCAAGAGGTTTGTAGCATGAGTAAGATATCCTGAAGAAAAACAAGTAAATAAATGTCTTTTGAAAAATAGTACTTTTCCCATCAGAATGAATTTGAAGCCAACATTTGAAAACTGCTGAAAACTAGGTGAACTTCCCAAGCCCATGCTGCTCACATGAGCATAAATAGTTATAATGACATGTGCAAGACATAAGCTCAGAATGACCAAGGCTTGTGTGTGAATGTTGCTCCTATTTTTGAAAGAATTGGCGTTGTATTAAAAAAAAAACCAAAACACTGAAATGAAAGTTTCACAAGTTATTAGAAGGATAAATAATGCTCTGATTCTAACAAGCTGCTATCATTTTCTGCCTCAAACCATGAATCTGAATTATTTGACTGAAGACATGAAATTATCCCCATGGTGCTGTGGTAAAAAACAAAACCCTCTCAGTTCTGTTTTAATTGCTTGTTAAATATCAGTTCTTTATATGACAATGTCTGAAAACAAAGCTCCTACAAGTGATTGATTATCCTCTGCAATCTCCAAGGTGTTCCAAATCAGGTTTTCTAGTATATATACTTGGACTACCATAACACTGAAGGACACAGAGCCATGTCAGAGAGGATGGTTATGTGACTTTTCAGACCCCGCAGAAAGAAAGGAAACTACGTCTGTAAATTAGGGTGTGTTCTATGAAGCAACACAGAGAGAGTAATAATAAGAAGGTTTTATGAACTTGAGCACATTTCTGCTCATATCGCTAGACCAGTCCAATACATCAAAATGCTTAAGGTACAAAGTGAAATGAGTAATTATTTCTTTAAAAAAATCTTAAGTCTCTTTTCCTCAAATACATAAAGTATTTTTTATTAAATATTTTATTAAAGTATATTTTTTCTTTTTTTTCTTTTCCTCCAAATTTTGCAGGAAATAATTGGTAACAAAGTAAGGGTCAGTCTCAGACACGGAAATAAACAGAAAAGACAGAAATTGATTAGTTTCTCAACATGTAACACTGCCTCATTAAGCACTCCCAGTCCATGTGTTCAACAATAAGCCTTCTACATGTTCAAAAGTGATCTAAAAAAGCAGTGGAGAGCAAGGTGACAGAATTTGCTGCATGCTGCTCCTGTCTAACATATGCTACAGATGGTGGTAAACTCCAGCAGGTTGTCAGGTTTGTCTTCTCACAATTTCCAGGGTGCTTTCTTTTTGTAACCACATACTGAGAAATTTAGCTGTAGAGCTGAAGGCCAACTAAAATCTCTCTCCAACTGTAACACTTAGGATCTGCTGAGGCTGGAGCAGTGAGAGACAAAAGGATGCCCTGCCAAATCGCAAGGAGCTCTGCAGGTGATGGAATGGGAAAGGAAAGAGGAGGCAAGCCAAAGAAGGACGAGAGGATAGGCTGTACGGATATTATACACACATATTCAAGGCCATAACACATCACAACACTTGGCAAAAAGGAGCTGGTGGAACCAACACTAGAGCTAAAGCTGTAACACACACAAAAGGCTGACAAGGGAGTGCGCTTTGTTTCTCTTTGAGGTCCCATGAACTGAGAGCATCTAAGCTGCATCTGCAGTCTGTGTGCATCTTTCCTAACTTAAGCACACTTCAGCTCTGATGAAGGTGAAATGAATTTCATCTTTATATCAGGATTTTTCGGTTTTGCCCAGAATGAAAAGTTCAGTTTAAGCATAAAGCTGGAAGCTGGAGTTCTTCCACACTCCCTACTGCAGCCTGGTCTCAATTCCAAACCTGACAGCATGTCTCTAATCACACATATCGCTTTAGAAACTCTATATTTCATGGTGAAACTAGTGTAGGCAGGTAGGCGATCAAGCCTTTCTGCAGACCAGGCAGTGCTCTCTACTGCTATAAACACCCTTTCAACAATGCAGGTATATTACATGGACTTGATTTAGGCTTAAATCAAGATTGAAACTGTAGAGATCAAAGCTTTAGGTTTAGTGTTTGCAAAGATCTCAGTAGCGTCGGTTTTGGTTTCAATCTCTTTTATCTGTAGTAGAAACTTAACAATACTTACCTTTAACTAACATTAAGCTGAGTGAATGCCTCTGAGACTGTCCCAGCCTACAATGCTAAGGCTGAGCAGAGTGTGTATCAGCAGTCAGATCCTTTACTATAATTGACTGAGGATGAATGATTGTTCTGAAGATTTTCCTATCCCTTCGGGGGTTTTCGGTAAATCTTTTATTCTGGATAGGTGGAATAGTAGATTATTCTATGAACCAGCGCAACACATAGTTTGAAATTTTCCCAGATCTACTCTGAGAACAATACTAACTAGACTGTAAAATTAAACCTATTTAATTCTACAGATGTCCCTAGGGAGGCAAGATGCATATAGAAAAGAAAATACCTCCCTGTTTCACATATAGCAGCTGCCCTCTCAGCATGATGGACCAGAGGAGGCAGCATCCATTCACCTATGAGTCATACTAATGCAACTGATTTCCACTTAGAGAACTGTATTTCTTATGCCCCTTTTGATGCCTACTTTTGATAGCGACAAATATTTCCCAGATGCAGTATCTTGGATGATTACACTAAAAAAAAAAAACCTGTCTGCAAACATTTTCATGAGAAATAATTGCGTCTGAACACCAGCAGCTGCTGTGACTTCTTATACATGTAAATGAGTACACATTCTTCTCAGGCTTATCTTTAGATATTGTCGCCGGTCGGCTGAGGCAAGCCGAGCACGGGGACGAGTCCTTCCCTATCCCCGAACCCCTCTCTTCCGGGAGAGAAAAGGGTTCAAAAGCAGAGATACGAAAAGGAAAAGAAAGATTTTTGTGAGACCTCTGAACGTTTGGAAAACTGAAACAAACTTTACTAAAACTAGAACAATATATATATATAACATGCAGGGAAAAACCAATGCAAAATGTGAGAGTCTGTGCAGGATGGAAAGGTGAGGGTTAAACGCGAGAAAAGAGAGAAAGGGGGACGGTACCACGTGCAGTCTGGAAATGGCACCGGCCACGTGTGCGCTTTCGTGAACAAAGGAAAACCGCAGCTGTTATGAACGCGGGGCTGCAATGTGCAGAGGCGCTGTCCCTACCGCTTTCTCGTTGTTTGTAGAAGCAGAGAAGCAAGAAACCGCGGCGCTGGCAGGCAGAGAGGGTAAAGCCTTACGGCAGGCAAAGAGAAGCCTCCAGGCGAGCAGTCTGTCCCAGGCGGCGTGGCGGGGGCTGCCCCGGCGCACAGCTCCACTCCGGCAGCCTGTAAGGTCCCCGGAGCCGAGCCGCAGTGTTTGGAGAAGCCTCTTTCCCGGAACGAAGCTGAGGTCCTGCAGTGACTCCCGCAGAGCGGAGCCGGGAGTGTCCGGAGAGCCGAGAAGCCGCGAATAAGCCATCCGAAAAACAGCCCAGGAAGTCCCGAATAGCCCAAGCCGCCTGAGCCCGCAGCTTCTTAAAGGGGCAGTACCCTCGCGAGAAACTTTCTCATCCAATGAGATGGGCGAATCGTAGCATGGAAGGGAATAATTCAATTGGTCAGTGTACAACAAAAGCCTTCAAGCAGTTTTTTCCTTCAACCTGCCACAGATATTTTTCAGGTAAGCTGCATAAAAGAACTGTGCATGTGCCACTCACAAGGCAACACTGTACCAGGCATGTTTCAAACAAAGACTGGTAGAGGGGTCCTGAAACTTCCCCAGCAAATGTGGAGTGCACTGGGGGGAAATGCTTACTACCATTTAAAATGTGTTGAGCTCAGAGGATGACAAGAAAAAGATAGCATTTTATTTGGAAATTTTATCTGCAATTGCAAAAAGGATAGGTTACAGGGGAAGTTCTCAATTTGGATGCTACATACAAGACTATCAAAATAACCCTGATTTCAAGAATCCTACTGTTCTACAATTTCTGACTTTTAATGCATTTATATTATAGACCTGGCTGATTACACTACACCAGCTGGGATATTCCTGAATAAAAGTGGTTTGCACATCTTGGGACAACAGAAGCCAAGTAAAAAGTATACTCTTCACAAATAAATGAAGATCCATAGAAGTAAATGTGTTTTCATTGACTTCATTGGACAAAGGATCAGACCCATAAGTATGATTAATCCAGAATGAAAATTAATCAGTTAATCACATTTAAGACTCTTTCAGAATTGTTATTTCATTCCCCACTGCCTTCAAGGTCAGAACTTTTCTGTTTATGATTTGTTCACACTAGGGCAATGTGATTGATCTCCAGCAAGCATAGATGTTCCACGGAAAGTTAAGCAGACACCAGCCTTCCTCAGTGGCTCTTGGTGGTCAGTCCAGCATCCTGTCTCTTTGATACGCCTCTGGTCCTGTAGCTGTGAAGCTGTCTCAGCAAAACAGGGGCTGCACTCACCCTTATCTGATGTGGCATGCTTTGTGATCCAAAATAACTCCTGGTTGTTTATTTTATATCTTTCCTCATGTAAATACTGGAGACATTTCAGATTACACCCACACTGCACGGTCCCAAACAACTCACAAATCAACTTTTCTGCACACTCCTGAGATTTCAGGTTATTCTGTGCCCAAGAGATACACCTCAGCAATTCTCCTTCCATCAGCCAAGAGACATCTTCATTCCAAGCAACCCTGTTCTCCCTTCATAAGGGGAAGCAGATCAGTAACTCATTCATCACCAGTTCCCACATTCTCCATGGCTGTTACATCTCAGTAAGCTCCTCCCCACCCCCCCCACCTCACACCCCCACCCCCCACCCTCACCCCCCCACCCCCCCGCCGCATTTGGCTGCATAAACACATTTTGCACAGGACTTGGAAAACACAATGGTTTATCAGAATTAACACCTTCATATGGATCAAATGAAAAATACTTTCCTGAACAACAACTATTAAAAAGGTTCAAGTAACCACTGTAAATAATCCTTAAAATTCAGTTCTGAAAACCTCCAAGCGGGTTACTATAAGCAAACAGGAGTGCAAAATGTATCTGAAAGTCAAACCTTCATTAAAATCATTAGCATCTTAAATCAATAATAATGTGAGAGCGCTAGGCATTTCATAAGAACACTTTGAGTTGGGGCAATAATACGATATGATGAGCCCATAGCTGTAATTGGGCAAGGTTTGTCTTCTCTGTGCTCATATGCACATATTGTGGGACAGGACTCCTGTATAGTAACTAGGATAACTGTGGGTTACCAGGACCCCTGTTTGGAAGCTGCAGAACTCCCCATACACTATCCCATATATCCCATCTCTATAATACCCCCTTCATAATTTAAGTTCAAGCTTGACAGCGTCTGGTTCTTTCTTTTGTACATGGCAAAAGGCTAGAAAACTCTAGGTAAGGTACAGGTTTACCTGAAGAACTAGTTACTTCTAATAGTCTTGCCTTTCAAAAATGGCAGAACATCTCAAGCCTACAAAGGATTGAAATCATTAGGTAAATCCTGACAATTCTTTTCAGCAGGGCACTTGGTACAAGGTCAAACTTCTTCAGGTTAGCTGTGTTATTAAGGCATATAGATTTAAAGAGCCACTCAAGAGTCAATAGAGCAGGACACTGAGATTCAAAAAGCTGAAGTGGTTTCCTATTGAAACATTGATTAGATGAATTTAGGGTGAATTAGCATTTTCCAACTTAACTTAATTTCATTCATTTCCCAGGAAATAAACTTATGTTAAAATTTCAACATTAAGCATTAAAGAAATACACCCAAAATCCTTTGTTCACTATCTGCAAGTACATCCACACACAGAAAATACTGTAGAACAGTTAAATCACCTCAACAGTGTCAGTAATGAACAGAAACCTTACTCGGTCTAAGTAAAAAGACCTAGTAACACTTCTAGAATTACTGGTTCCTTTCCAGAGCAAGTCATTGCAACAGTATGAACCCCAAAACTCAGCCAGAAACCAGACTCTGCATTTGTTCTCATCCCATCCTTTCCTTTACCTGTAGTTTCTTTCCTAGAAGGATTTTGCTCTGGTGCCGTTACTAGCTTCCTACCCTGTTTTCACCATGGTTTTATCAATAGAAGTAAAAAGTCTGTGAATAGTACATGAAAAAAAAATTGCAAGATCATAATTAACTGGATTCATTAGAAAATTTCCTTGAGGTTAAAAAAAAAAAAAAACCAAACCACAGAAGTTGGAAGAAAGTGTCCAGAACATCAGTTATCTTATTTGTGAACAGTAAAAGGAGCTGATGTGAAAGCCACTTGAAGGGGAAAAGTAAAGCTGAGAAGGACTCAATCCACTGAAAGTAATGCTTATCTTGTGTGTACACATACACTATTAGATATAAATATTATTATTTCCTTTTTCTTCTTATACCTACAAGGACAAATCCTCTTCAGAAATAAGTAGTTGATTTTTCTACTGTTGGTCTTTGAGGGCAAAGTGGAAGCAAAAATTACGTGTGCTGGTTCACTAAAACTTTAAAAGATAACATTATTTTATTTTCCTTCCAGTAATATTAGATGCTTACCAATAGAGCAACATCTCTTACTTTATCAGTTGTCCACCGTGATGCCCAATCTTCCTTGAAAGTTGTTGCAAACAAAACCTCTATTCATTCATGGCTTGGCTTCGCGGACGAAGATTTGGGAAGGGCTTTGCCCACGCTTATTGCAAGCGCGCTGATGGCTGAAAAGGCCAATGCAGGATAGGCAAGACCGGTTGCAAAGAGCACACCGGAGGGTCTCCTTGGGTGGTATAGTCGAGGCACGGTTCTTTCTGCGCTGTCTTTTCTCCTCGAGACTGATTCTATGCGTGCTCTCAAAGGAGACAGCAGCGTTATGTATGGTGTGTCTCCAAATCTCCCGATTGGAGGCCAGGGTGGACCACTGATGGTGGTCAATATGGCCTAGGCTGAGGTGTTGTTTCAGGAAGTCCTTCTATCTCCTCTTTGGAGCTCTTCTCTTGCAGCAGCCGGTGGCAAGTTCACCATAGAACACGATCTTAGGGAGGCGGTGATCCGCCATCCTGGAGACGTGCCCTGCCCAACGCAGCTGCGTTTTCAGCAACATGGCCTCAATACTGGTGACGTCTGCCTGTTCAAGGACAGCAACATTAGTCACGTAGTCAGTCCAGTGGATGTTTGTTAATTTACATTGTGGCAGAATATTAAAGGGGGAATGTGATATGAAAGGATAAAGATGTACTCTGATCTTAATATAGAGAAAGTTGAAAGCCTGACCGCAGTAAACAGATGGATCAGGACTTCTTCACTTTCACTTGTTTTAACCTGTAATCATTAACAAACAAATTTTCCCTTCAGCGCTCTTCTCTTTATGCAGTCTACTGCATGCTCACTGTGTGTATCTTTAAAGAAAAAAAAAAACATTATCAAGCACGCCTTTTCTGATTAGCGCTTTCTAACAGAAAAAAGACTGCTGAGAAAAAACAGCAAACTGAACATATTATGTAAAATATTTTTAAAAAGAAAAAACAATTTTCAGTTTATCATCTTTGTTCTATATCAAGAAACTAAGAAAAAATGTTTTTCAAAATCTACCTAAGATCTAAATATGAATTTTATTAATTGCTGTAAAAAACTGGCACTAGAAAGTTCTTTTTAACCATCTTGATTAATATCATGGTCCTTTGAACAGGCAACTTCCATTCTAGAATCTTTTTCTTTTGTGATAACAAAATATACAGCTCATGGGATTACAAATCACCAAAAGATAAGCAAGGTTCATAACATTAATATATTTCATTAGTTCTCAAAATTTTCTGCTTAATTCTATAGCCCTAGAGTGAAAACTGCCTTCAGTAATCTATAGAATCATTGGAAGGGACCTTAAAGAGCATCTAGTTCCAACCTGCCTGCCATGGGCAGGGGCACCTTCCACTAGATCAGGTTGCTCAAAGCCCCATCCAACCTGGCCTTGGTAGTCAGTCTAGCAAAGCATATTTAGAGACAGTGATCTCAAGCTTGATCTCAAAAAGGCAATGGGAAATTAACAGCAACACTCCTGGGAGAACTGAACTCAATAGAGGTATCCTGGTGTTGAGATTTTTCATCAGCTCCCCACTGGTCCTTCACAATGGTGTTCATAGCTTGGTTTAGCTTTCTTAGAAGCAGAAAAGGTGGCGGTGTCCACCTAGTGCTGCAAAAGCCTCATGCATACACAAGCCCATAATTAAGATGTTCAAAGTAGGCAAAAGGAAGTCCTACAATTATAAGGTGAAGTGTCCAGACTTTTTTTCCTTCTCAGTTCAAAAGAAAAAGAAAAATATTGGTGTAAACAGGGATGTGCTTACCACACATAACATAAGCGTAAGAAATTAACTCTGGAAGATATTTTTAAAAGGCTGCTGTTGAAGATGCAACAGAGCTCCCAGCTTTTGTGGTTCTGTATTTCAACATTTACTCATTCCTCTGCTGGAGGCACATCAGTCGATAGATTCACTGATGCTAATTTGTCCTTCATTAATCAACATATGAGCTTCTTATCACCTCCACTGGACATAAATAATATTTAGATATACAAAAATAATGAGGTAAAAGTGGTGAGACAAGAAATAGGGAAGAGTAGGAAAGACAGAAGATTCTCTCCTGCTTTTATTTGTGTAGAATCAGAGACACACCTTTCATTTCAGGTCCTACTGCTTCCTGTCTGCTCTCTTGGGACTTATGCACTGCTGGATAGAATACCAGTTTCCCAGTTTTACTCGACAGTGGCTGCCCCATACTGCGAATTTAAAAATTCATGAATCTGTAATGCAAGAAAGGGACATATTTCCCCCACTGTATAACGTAAGCACTGCACAAAGGTCATGGCATAAAAAGTCTGGTGGAATTAAATGGGGTCTTTCTGTTTCATTTTAAAGCACAGAAGCGGTGTTGTTTCTTACAAAGCCAGCAATCAAATCCATCTGATAGTCACTGGTGTAAAAGAAGAATACACTTCTAAGCGGTTCAACTCTCCCCAGGGAGAACTGCCCAGATAGAGGGAATCAGAGCCACATATATCTAGGGCTTTCTGCTGTTGCACCTAAAGCTTTAATCTCTCTTTTATTATTTATCTCCAAAACTCCTTATTACACTATTTTGCTCTCTGAATATTAACTAGACAAGATTTTCATCACACTGTTTAAGAAGAAATAACAATGAATGTTGCTATAGAGCAGTGCTGGTCCGGAGCTGTTTGTGAATCCTAAATCACGGCTCCTTCCTTCCACAGGGGTTTAGTCTGCCACATTAGCTGGGTAACCTGGAAGGTAAGAGGCACATCTGATCGCCCAGCTGAAGGAATAACAGGTAGCAGGTAAATGAGAGTAGAAAGATAAGCAGATAGATGAATCCAGGGAATGTCATGAAAATGCATCTTCCCTAACAAGCTCGCCAGTGTCCCATGTCAGACACAGATAAACATGAATGCCAAAGTGTATACTGGAGTATACACCAAGCAGGGTGTAAAGTAGGTTATTACATTTCGCAGTAAAATCATGGATTTCACAACCGAGGCTCACAGTTTCCATTTCAATCACTACAGCAAATGCCCAGATCCCAGAAGAAGGGAGATTATTCACCCTGTTAGTAACCTTCTTGCAAAAAAATGCCTCTACACTCTTTGCCAGGCAACAAGTTTAGCTTCAGTCATGAACAGTACCTACCAAAAAACTCTCCGACACTGTTTGAAGGCTAGGAAACTCAAATGAACCATAATCAATACTTCCTAGCTCACGAGCTGTGAGTTAAACAAATTGTTGAACCAAAAGGAACTTCTGGGGGTGAAGGAAGGGAGAGAGATATAAAAAGGAGATATCTTTCCTTCTTTTCCTTGAGCTTTTAGATGCTTTTCATCCCAGTCGTCTGCCTCCTGGGCAGCCTGGTTAATTTGGGGTGAGCTGCTACCTGCTGCGAAGCCAATATTTCACACACTAACATCTGCAGATCCTACAGCTTTTATCAAAAAAACCCCACAACTTTCAAGATATTGACAAATACATATGTAAAAAGATGTTCTGCTCATTAACATGTGTCATCAACTGTCTCTCACATCAGAATGTTTCAGTACCTTTGGGCATCCAACCCTCTGTGTCTTCTGAAGGATGCCACCCTTCTCCCTCAGGCCCCAGGTCATCAGCACGTTTCTGAAGGCTTTCAAGACCACATAAGATCATTGGCTGGATGACCTTTTTGTGGTTTATTAAAATGTGAGTGCACAACCCAACACTTTTCAGCATGAAGGTAGAAAAGAGCAGTCTTTTTCCTTCTAACAGACTAAATTGTCTCTCTCTGGGCTGTATATAGTTTGTACCAATTTGATAAAAGGCCAAGTTCTTTGTTGCTCGTACATGGGGCAGCAAACCCAAACAGAACACCAACCTGAATTTACTAGAAAAACAAGTGGGTATGAATTTTCTCCTGAGTTGCAACCCAGAGAAGCTATTTTCTGGGTGAAGGCATAGTCTGTAGTTTACCGTTTGGGACTGTGTGTTAGCCAAGCTTCCAGAAATGGATAACAAAAAGTACATGTTTAGGATAACAAATGTAATCATTTGTAAGAATAAAAATATATGTAGTCCTTTACAGCAGAAACCAAAAGTGTAATACTACCTTTGTCATCATGCCACATAATCTTGGCCATATTTAGATAACACTTACCTATGCCTGAGTGGCTTTTGATCTCTGGATATCTGAGTGGTCTAAAATGAACATTATTCATTAAGGACAGTTCTCCAACGGCCCCTTTTTTTTTGGTACAGATAACACTATGTATATGAGATCACACCACAAAGACTAATTGAAGCCTGGGAAGCCAGAATACCATTTCTTGTGCTACACTACCACAGAGATGGTCCCAATGGCTTTAGTGCTCCAAGCAAACAAGAGGAGACAGGACACTGTTAAAATGTATTATTTCCTTCACATTGGCTAGTCCTATCCTCGGTACACAAGGCCACCTGAAGATTTGTAAATGTCAATGACCCCTTCTGCATCTGGGATCTCAGGGACTCCTTTGCTACTGACAGTTCAGCAAGGGCTTCACCGCTTTCTGCTTTTGGATAAACCTTAAGTTCCTACAGCCTTTTCTGAAACTCACAGTGAGTGACTTTCCCAACGTAACACAGGAAGCATATGGCAAAGAAAGCATCACTCTTCACACCTCTAATAGCAGATCTTTTAACACTCAGCACTCAGATCTTTTACGATGGGTTAAAGCCATGTACTTCAACCTCAACATTGTGCAATGTTGTGCAGAGAGATGAAAAGTCCAAGGAGCCTCACATGGACTCAGTGGAAGATACCAAGTAGCTTGGTTGGGCTGTGTCAGTGTAACAGTCCCCTTTCACTGCTTTTCTTTATGTTGTATAAAATACAGTACATGTGGTAGATTAAAAGAAAGACCATACTTACCATAGAAGTGCATCTGTGATGGTAAAAAACTTAGGATTATGGCATGAAATGAGCAAAGAGAGTGCAGACAGAGAAAGAACAGTATTTCAAAGTTATAAAACTCTAAACATATGCTTATTCTTTATTAACATGTATTTTATTTCAATGCCCAATAAACACAGAAGAAAGAAGTCGATGTCAGAAATTCAACATCTTTCCCCTTTGGGGAATCCCTCATGAACACAAAATGCTTTGCAATTATTGAGAGGGAAGAAAAAAGAGAGAGAGAGAGAGAGAGAGAGAGAGAGAGAGAAAAGGCATGGCAAGAAATATGATAACCTAAAATTAACAGATCAAGTGTGAAAAAATATTACAAAACCCTCCCAACCACATAGCACATCCACATAGTTTCAGGATTTATTGTGGGCCATAAAGAAGTAAAACAGACACCAAGGGTAGGACTGTGGTTCTAAATACCCTACGGTCTCTCACTTTATCTTCTGCTGCCAGCCCTTGAAGGCACAGTGTGCTGTGGATCCTGGGTCATGCCTGCCTCCCTACCTACACAGGTGCCCCAGATGGCAATAGATGCCTGTGTTTAGGTGATGATCCTGTCTTTCACCATAAGATCTAGATTATATAATCATAGAAAAATAAGAGGAAGAGTCCCAGTTCTGGACTATTGGGAAGTGATTCAGGTACCTAAAGCTAGCTGAGTCATGCAATTTTAAATCCTACTGGTTGTCTAAGACAAGACAAAGGAATCCCAGATCTGCAGTTGTCTGGGTAGACAGGACTGCCCTGGATATCTTAAAGCATAAGATACCAAAGTAACTGAATCCCATCTTTTTAACCTGAAAGGAAGTTGTTAATGTATCCTTTTCTCATGTAAAATTCTGGAAGTGTAGTTTCTGCCACACAATCAAATAAAGATGAATATTCTTTTCTGCTTATAAGGTTTATTCTCAGTGGTTCCACAGGTTTTGGATTTTTTTTTTTTAATATATAAATTTTGTCTGACTTAGCAATGTCAGACAAAATTAGAAAGGTGTTATGACATTTTTCTTATACAACTTTGTGGAAGATGTAGAAAACAGAAAACATCACCATAGGAAGCAGAATAGCTTGGTTTCAAGTGTACCCTTTTAGGGAATAACAAAAAATAATAGAATATAAAAAAAATTATTCCCTTTTTTAAAAAGCAAGATATGGGGAAAAGTATGCTCAGATTCATTGTAAGACAGGCAACACAAAATTGTAAAGCAAAGATGATGTCCTTTCAGGAGTATGAAAAGGAAATTATTTGTCTATATCACTAATTTGTATATGGCTATTGTCACAGCCACTAGGTGTTCTAATTACAGAAAAATAATGATGCAAAAGCTGTTAAGTCAATTTTAAGTTTTAAACAAAACTAGTGGATATTCTATAAGCCCTAAAAGGCTTTCAGTCTTAAGTACTTGAAGACGGAAGAGGAAAGAGGAATGAATTCCTCAAAGGGGAAGAAAGTTCTGGAGAGGAAGAGGCTTGCTACAAACCACAGTGTTCAAACTAGGGGTGCAATCCTTAGTATGAGGTCTGGAAGGTCTAGGAGTCTGTGCTACTATTTATATTGCTAATAGTGCCACTGAAATCAAAATAGCTTTTCTGAAGACTCTAATTAGTATCTATTATTATCTCTGGTACATTTCACCTTGAACACTGTCATGACTTCTTAGGACTGCTCTGATGCAGAATGTGCCAAATTCTGATTATTCCCATGTCCAGGGGAAAAATGTTCATATGTGCATAAAATCTTTCTTTCTTTCATTCTTTCATACTTTCATTCTTTCCTTCTTCCTTTCCTTCTTCCTCTCTTTCTTTCCTTCTTTCTCTCTTTCTCCTTTTCTTTATCTCTTTCTTTTTCTCTCTTTTTCTCTCTTTTTCTTTCTTTCTTTCTCTCTCTTTCCTTTTCTGTGGCATCTTTCTCTTGGCTGACAGGTACCAAGGGCAAGCACTTTGCTTTCTCAACCAACCAAATGATCCACAGAGCACTCAAAGGCAGGCAGATGTTTTCTACATTAAACTGAGCCTCTAAGAAAACAATAGGGCAGCATTTCAAAATTCTTATGCAAATTTCACTCATTCAGCTCTTTCTCTGAGGCCTGGGGACAATGAAAAAAACTTGAAAGATAATTCACAAGCTCATCCCAATATGATGCTCATCAAAAACTTCCAGCCTTTTGCAAGGCTGATTTACTCTTAGTCTTCAGTAAATCTCTTTATGCCTGAAGAAATTAAAAAGACATTCAATCTATGATACTTTAAAATGGGCGAGGTATCTATTTCTAGATGAGAGCATGTTTGTGTCACATTTACAGAGCTCACATACTTCCTTCTTCAATTAGCTCTTTTGTTTCCCAAATTACTGGATCTTAAAAATACTGTAAATCTAGGGCTGATTCATGTCAAAGATAAACCCCAGGGTAAACTGTCATTTCCAAACCCCATATGCAAAAAATACGGTTTTGGAGGAAAAGAAGGAAACATCTTTGTGTAGCTCTTTCTTTTCTACCAGGAGAAGAGGCTGTTTGACATCTCAGCAAAGGTTTGGAATATTAGAATTCCAGCAGAGAGTAGTGGACAAAGTGCAGCTGAGGAGGATGCACAAGGAAGCAAACATGCGTAATTTATTTCATGGTTCCATGGTTTACAGAGAGAATTCAAAGATACAATGTACTGCTCTGCTTACAAAGCTTCACCATTAATGAGAAATAAAGTATACGGGTTATTTTTCTGTTAAGGAATCATTTTCCTCACAGTTTTTTTCCCCATTAAACAAGTTATTTTTGTCTGAGTATTATTGACCAAATGGAAATTCTTACTCTTATGCTGGCTTGGGCTTCCTCAACCCATTTGTTTTTCTAAAGCTGTGCTTCCAGAGAGAAGCGTGTGGAACTTATTTAGATTCAGGAGTTTGAAGGGGGAGGAAAAGTAGCTTTTAAAAAGGTTGTGCTTTTCAGCAACCCCATCCAGACACAAAAATTTATTTAGTTTTTAGAGTAATAAAGGCAGCAGGAAATTAGTTGCCAACTGGCCTCTTTCCTCTTCCTGGATTACACAGCTCACTCCAGCTCACAGCTTTTTTTTTTTTTTAGCCTTGAAATAAATATTTCAGTGCATGCCTCACAGTTGCACGTTTGCAACAGAAGCTGGCACATCTGTCCTACCTTGATTTTGCTAGAATAGATAAAAACGAGCAGCAAGATGCAACATTATCGTCTTTTATGGCTACACCACAGTACAAATTTGACAACATTGTCACTTGTCTTGGTTGTTACTGAAGCTGTTGAAACTACATTAGCACAGGTACTCCAGCTCAGGCTATAATCCTACTTTAATTCTGCTGTGTAGATGCAGCCTTATCCATACTATGACAGGGCTATGAGAGGTATTTGGCTTCTCAGCCCCATGACAGATGTCTTAATGTATGTCTATCTGTTAATGGCTTTTGCTAATAGATGGTTTCAAAACATGGACTGCACTTTGGGGCATTGATTGGCTAATTCTTCAGCAGGATGTAGCTGAGATATCCAAATTTGTTAATTAATGAGTAGGGAGTTTAATATTGCATCAAACTTAATTGCACATCTGGCACATTATCTAGGTAATGCCCAGTTATACTGCCCCTGTTTTCAAATCTGTCACGATGCTTCTCATAGGCAAGATCTGGACGTAAACAGGGTTGCCAGATGTCTCCAGCCATTGCTCCCTTGGAAAGTGTCAAGTCCTGAATTTTATGTTACTGATGAAGGAGGGACAGAATTTAGGCCTTACTGACTAGCACATAAACACAGAACAAGGGGTTAGGTGCTGTGCTCAGATGTATAAAACCATATCTGAGACAATTATTCATTACCCCGTGTTGAATGTACAGATCTGGTGTCTTGAATCCTAGTTCTGAAAGGAACTTGATGCATCCTCATGTATACATTACTTACACATTCTTGTGAGACTCAGTTTTCTTCCTGAGCAAAATGATGAATCCCACCTAAGTCCTTTAATGTGACTCAGTGAACTTTTGGGGCTTTGATGCTCCTGGTGGAAACCCCACATCTCCTGAACCTGAATTCCTTTTTCTGAACTTTTATATGTGATGAGTGAGTCAGTCATTTGGGGTTATTCACACACTCGCACAAATACCTTGTATGCAAATTTGTTTAGCAATAACTGAAATTTTAGTTCTGAGAATTCAAAAGCAACCACATTTTTTTATGGGGGGTGAATTTGTTTATTAATTCAGTATCACGTGAAAGTTCGGCGAGGTAAAAGTCCATCCTGCCACTGTGAGTGATTCATTGAGCGTGATTCTATCAAGGGTAAGCATAATGCTCAAAAGGTGAGCAGAAGGGCATTCAGTAAATATATTTATACCATCTCTTCCCTGACTTACTGACATATTTTATTCAATTAAGGTAAATTGCAAAAGTAAATTTCAATAATGCCCCAATTCCTAAGTGCTATGAACTGCTGCTAAAGATGCCTTAGAAGATTTATTAAAAATCACTGAAAAATAGTCCACATAAGATTTCATCTGGAAATAGGTCTACCATGATTTAGGTTAATTCGGGTAAGGTAAAAGTCCCATCAAAGTTTGGTGTAGGAGTTGTATCCTGTGTACCACTTGGTGCTTCTTAATTCTACCACAAGTTATTGTAATTAGCTGCATACAATACAGAAACCACCAGCTAGAGATTAAGCTAGGCATGCTAGTCAGGCTGCAAAATTCTACTTGTGAGCAAGATCTTCAATCACATAAGCTGACTCATTGAAGCTAATAAACCATTCATATGAAAGATGATTTGCAGGCATGTGCCTCTTATTTTTGCTGTTTCCCCAGAACACCATTCAATTTCATAGGAGACTGCCTTAAAGAAAAGGTATCGAAGGTGTTCTCCATGTCTGGTTGGATAGGACAAGAAGTAAGGTGTACAAACTCCAGTGCAACTCCAGTTAAACATCAGGATGAAAAGGGTAAAGAGAGAGGATAACAGAGCACTGGAATAAGACTGTCAATCCCACCCAGGTGGGTGGGGGAATCTCCATCACAGGAACATTGTAAGAACAGGTTGTGCAAAATTCAATCAGGATGTCAGCAGACCAACAACTAATCCTGTAACTTATTCCGCTTCGGAGCAGGAGGATGAGGGGTATTTATTTTTCTGTGATTGTAGGAACTAATCTGTGTTTGACATCATCAGATCCTTCTTTTGTGCAGAAGTCCAGCCTGCATATGAGATACACCCTGCTGATTAGAGGTATTACTGTTAGTGAGCCATTGCTTTTCATCTGTTAATTACTACAGCCAGCTCAGCTGTGGAGCATTAATAATTCTTATAGGTGGTAAATGCTATAGCTACAGTTGCCATGGCTTCAAAAGTAAAGAAGTTTAAAGGAAGTGTTTTGTGGAAAAGAAGCAACTCCCCCAAAATAAGAAATTACTAACATCCTTAGATGCAAAAATAAACAAGTTTTTCAGGATTGAACACCATACAGAGAGCATTGCTCTGAATTCCAGGAAAATGATGAGGTTCTATACTTTATATTCTTCCTCTCTTTGATAAAAAGCGTACCTTTTTTTTTTCCTCTCTGTCTAATGGAGTCACTGATGAGACCGTAGCGCGTTCTCTGCCACCACACTGCTTCGGTATTTGCATTTCTGACTCCCAGGAAGATTTTTAGAGGTGAAGAGCTATGGTCTGTAAGAAAGTACAGTATTATATGAAGTATTATGGGAATAGCTGCAAGCAAATATTTTTTGATTCGCATGTGTAGGACCCCTGTGTATGCTGAGAGGAATCTCGAAAGAGACTCTCAAACATTGCTGGAAAAATCATAGAGGGTTTTTTTGTGCTATTGCACAGGGACTGAGCTACAAAACTGAGCTAGCTGAACAGATGTCCTGCTAGAAAAGGAAAAGACAGATTCCAGATGACCTGCTGCACTTCTGACTTTCCAAATCCCATTTGTCCATCAGTAAGGTCCCCTCTGCTATTAGAAAAAAAATGCACACCGAAGGCAATATCTGCTTCTTCTTCCCAACTCCAAGAAGACAACATGGTAGGAAACCCTAAAGAAAGAAGAAAATACTCAAATGCCTGAGGTGGAAGGGAAGGCAGAACTTGGAAATACTGGTTTCGCTGCAATGTTATTTTCTTCTCGTTTTGGCCAACATTTCATCCCGGGAAATCTGATCTCATAGTGTCATAAACAAAGATTTACTGGCTGATAGCAAAATCTGTGGGTGTGTGAAAAGCCTGACAAAAACCTGAAGAATTTATTTATGGCTGCAAATATTACATCCATATGGGAAAGTTCAGTTGTCTTGAACTTTTTTCAGACACTGTAGAGACTGTTATTGATTTAATAGTCTACTGGAATATAGACAAAAAAGCATAACAGAAGAAAAACTAATTATGATAATAAGAACAAGACATGTATAATTCTATTAAAAATATTAGTTACTTTTTCTATCATGATTTCCCTAACCACAATTCTCTATTCGTTAGGAGATAATTACCTTCACTGCCAAGCAGACTATAAATGCACTGTTTACACCAGGAACAGAAGATTTTAGAGTTACATTTCTTGTAAAAAATGTTATTGCTATCAAGTTAGTCTTACTGTATTACAGCCAATAAGTCACTAGACATGCAAGTATATCTGTGTACCTTTGGTAATGGTTCAAAATTATTTTATTCCTAATGGATAGATTTAGCAAGGATGGTTTTACTGATTAGCCTTTTCAGTTCAGACCATTACTATCAACACACTGAAAGCCATGCCAGCAATAGTTCCCTTACTTCACCCTCCTCTGCCTCTCTCACTTTTCAGATACAAGCAGTTTCTGAGTAATATGTCTTGTTTCTCACACAAGATTATAAAGTGGCACTACAGCAATACAGCACTAAGCTATCTTGCAATTGCAGAGCACATGTGCTAATTAAACCTCACACCACCTGTGCAAGGGTAGGCAGTTAATTACCATCATCTTTATTTCACTAGAGGGAAAAACGTGAAACATGGGAAAGTGAGAGCATGATGCGAGCCAGAGCTCAAGAGCCCCTCTTACTCCTCTCCATCATTATTCCTCTATTTTGTGCTGTGGTTCTGCATCACAATTGTTGTCTGCCTGGTAGTTAGAGACAGTGTGCACAGCTGTATGGAAAACTCTGCCTCAGTCACTGGGCTTCTGCATCTTAGTCCACTGGTGAGAGCTGCCATGGCAATAAGAAGAACCTAGATGAGCAGTAGGGCATGCCTAGCCTTCTTTGCTGGAGATCTTTTCCACATCTAGCATGTAGAAAACAGGTAATAGTCAATGCAGTCCATCTTTAGCCAACTGAATACCCAAGTTGCACTTTTCCATCCCTTGATAGTCAAGAAAAGGTTTAGTGCATCCAGAAGAAGATTTGACATGCCTGAGATTTGAGTTGCCACATGTTAATAAAAGAAATTATATCCTCCTGCAAATAGCCCAGCTACTAGTTAAAAAAAATTACTGACCCTAATGTTTCCTCTCTATTCTATCTCCCGTACTACTTTCTGAATGTGTTGGCTTCACGCCGGTATCTGAATTTGCACATAGTAATAATCATTAAGCAATGGTAATGTGTAGTAATCCCTTTACCACAGACTTTCTAAATCTTTCATTCCCATAAGTTCCTGGAAGGCCAATACTGTAAAGTTAGGATAGATTTCTTACTTGAAGGATTAAAGGATTTGAAACATTAAATTTATGCACAGCACACTATGCAAAACAACCTAAAATGATTACAAAACTATTTTATTCTCTGTCTTGTACGATAAAGTATGACAAGAAGAATAAGTTCCCAGAAAAATTGAATAAAGGGAGAGTAATATAATCTGTGGGGTTTGTGCCTTTCCTGAGTTATTTTTAATGGCCAGACCATGAGGTCATTATTTATGATGCAGAAATTAAGATTTTACAAAATCAGTGGAGTGCTGTTAGACAAGAACCTAAATAAAAGGAAAATTCAGGCATCCACTCGTATGGAGAAAATAAAATGTAAAATATATGCTTCTCCTTTATAAATTTCCATTAGATTGGATGTCCAGCAGGAAGTTGAATATGTGCCACAAGTATGATTTATTATTTGGTTCAGCACTCGAACTGAAAAGTTGAGGAAGCAAAATGAAAATTTGGAGGAAAAAGAATGTCACAAAATGAATAGAACAGTGTTTGGATAGAAAAAAACATGAAAAATCATTCACTTGGAAACGATACATTACTTTTAATGTCCAGATATTGCAGCGTTTAAATTTTTTTTTTAAAAAGTAAAGAAAAAAGATAGAGTGCACGAAAAGCTAGTCTGTAGAGGCATTCAAAAAAACCACAAAAAAGATGCAGCAGCATTTGTGGCCTCTCTCCAGAGCAAGCTGATTAAAGCACTCATCTGGGCCCAACTCCCTCTTGCCTCACAGCTTGGAAGAAAGCGTCGAGCTCAGGTTTCCCTCCTCTAGATTCCCAGCCTATGGAGTCTCTCTCTTTCCCAGTGAATATTTGTTTATAACAATTTGATTTCAAACTGGAACAGGTCCAACGGAGAGAAGGAATAACTAAAGATGCACTAGTCGATTGCTCAGTGGGTAAAACCTGCTTAGAATAAGAAATTAGATATCCAAAAGCCCTTTCAGGATCAGATAAGGATGGGCTTTGGGGTCTTCACATGTTGGGCTAGTGCCCTAATCACCAGGATTATGAGAGCTGGAATTCCTTCAGCAGATGCTCTCTTTGAATTCAGCTCAAAAAAATTGAAACTTTGTGTTTGGGGAATGCTGAAACTAATCTTTTTGACATTGCCAAAACTCTTGGTTTTTTTCCTTTTCTTGCTTTTCTTCAGTCAGAGCTGTTCTTTCAATTTGACCTAAATTTGCCACTGGTTTCAAATTGAATTTTGAGTGTTTAAGTCATAAATCACTTGTTAGAAACAGAAAGTGTCTAGCTGCAGTCAGCACTGATGTCAGAGGACCTCTGCCTCACAGCCCAAACACCCTCGGCTCCTTTGCTCCCCATACCAATCTCCCGCTCTGCTAGAGCTACAGGTCTATGTCATCTTTCAATGGCTGCTACTATCAGAAACTTGATTTTATCTCACAGCAGGACGTTAAGGAAAATTAATCCAGTCTAAAGCTGCTAACCTTTTGGAAAATTTACCATAAAGTTCTGTAAAAGCTTGCACACATATTCTTGATCCCCTTGGGTACAAACTCCCTTAACTCTCAACCTGAAGCCATCTCATGAAGTGAGCAACCTGTTCTGCTGCCACAGCCCTGCGGGCTCTGCAATATCAGGAGAAATCTCCACGAGGCTGAGGCAATACTGAGAGTCAGTGTCTGCTGCCAAGGAAAGGGGCAGCACAACATCCAGCCCATCAGACAGGTCCTATAGGCAAGACCCAACCCGCTAAAATGAACATAGCAAGAGTGATTTCTACCCACCTCCTTTTAGTACTTCTTGATCTTTTTTTCAGCGTGGGCTTCCTTGTTTTTCCTGCATTTTGACCTGTGACATGAATATCTAAGTGCATTATGATGTGAACATCAAAGGCATAGAAGAAGCCTCACTCTCTGTGTCTACAGCAGATGACAGGGTTGTATTTGTCCTAGCTGATTCCAAGCCTGTAATGCTATCTGGGCAAAACATTTAACCACCTGCAACAGTTTAACGTTGAGCACGGTTAAAAGGCATTGACTTCCTGTGGCTCTGGAACAGCTCAGCTCTAACAAAGGAATAACAACATATGAGTTCTAGCAAGAGAATTATTTATTGTTATGGGTAGGGCTAGACCTCCTGGACACTGATGGGTGCAACAACCACCCTTCAATGAAGATAACTTAAAAAAATGTTACGGTGCTTGATGGAACTGTTCTACTCAGATATCAGAGAACTCCTCACAAACACTGCACTGACAGATTATTTGTCCAGAGAATGAGGATTTTAGACATGTTTTAGCAGAGGTATCTGTGTTTGAGAAGCAGGAAAAGTACACAGGGAGACACAAAGACACAAGCATGATTTACATGAGGATGGTAACCCACAAATGGGAGCATGGGTATGATAACAAACCAGAAAAAGCAGTGTGCTATACAGAGAGCTAGTGCAGAGGAACAAGTTTGATACACAGAAGAACACAAACAATAAACAGGCAAAAAAAAAGGAGGTGAGGTGCCAATGAGTATGAGAGAACTAGTCCCGTGGTAAAGCAATGGGAGATGATTGAGATATCTGAGAACCACAAACTGGAGAAGAATACGAACTGAAATACAGATGATTCAGCATCAGAACAGAAGACAGGGAGTTGTACAGTCAAAAGGCAGAGAAAGGACAGCACATGCATATCAGTATCAGAAAAAAGGGAGCCTGAACGTTGGTTGTGGGGTCTTACTAAGGAGATCCATCCGTTTTGTCAGCCAAGCACACCCAGAGCACAGGGGGTTGTACAGTCTGCCAAGAGGACAGGTATGGAATGTGGGCCTCAGGCAGGAAAGGAACAGGGAAGGAACAGCAAATATCTGCTAATCATTCTTCGTGCTGGAACAAACAACACTGGCAAAATTAAGAACAAACAGAACTGATGCTATAGACCAGCCTCCCAAAAGGAGGAGTATGCTTTAGGAATGAGGAGATACAGAACCCGGCTGAGTTTAAGAAAGGGTCTTATGACATGGGTTTCTTTTGCCATAACTGCTTGTGTTGCAGGAATGGATTCAGTGATGCTGACAGTCTCACTACTTCCAAATTCCTGGAGAAGATGCTGTGCAGGCAAGAGTAACACTGGTGGTCCTGGATTCTTTTGAAATCAATGGCAATGATTTTGCAAGTAGGTCACACTACATGAGACATTTGTCTTCACTGTAGACATATAAGTATCCTGTTAGTCCAAACTGTGCTCTCTTTCAGTAGTCAGTAAGGAAAAGATGCACCTACAAAGAATGACTTATTTGATCTGCCTTGGGTGCCCATTTTACTATGGAATGAGTTGCCTTTTCAGAGACGCCTCTCTCTGAGCTGTAGAGGGAACTAAATGATTCAGATTTAGCCAAGAAATGGCTAACCAAAACTGACATGGATCCCACACATGATGTCATCTTTCAACAAAACCATTTCCAAGTGGTGGCTGGGAAATAACTCAAAAATTTTTCATTTCCTATATATGAGAGCTTAGATTTATAAAGAAATTTTCTTTCTATTTGAGATTTTGACAAAGAAGCTACTTTCTAATAACAGACTTAATACTCCTAGAAGAAAACTTCATCACCTACATGCAGTGTGACTTGGCCTGCACAGAAGTTACACATAAATATTTTTTATTTTAATTCCTAAAGTTAGAGGGGGAAAGGAGTGAGAAAAACACTTTGAAATGTTGAGATTTCAATGTTTTAGTTGTTACAAAATCTGATCTTTCAAGTGCTAAAAATGTGAAAGTTGGGGATATGTTTACCTGTCATGTTTCAAGCTCTCAAAAACATTTACAGGGACTGTTAACTATTGCCACTAAGTATTTTCAGACAAATTCCTGAAAGAAGGACAATTTAGGTTGGAGTCATCTGCTGTAATTCAGATGCCTACCTTTTGGACATGTGAATCCAACGTACTTAACACTGTGTTCCTTTTATGACTGTTAATAGATCCCATCTTCCAAGGGCAATTCATCTTATGCTAAGACAGACATTTATAATAGGTCAGAAGAATGGCTTTCCACCGATTTTCCTCCGTTCAGTATCAATCAAGACTAAAGTAATTGTCTCAGACTTAGGTGCACAACTCTTCAACATCCAAAATTAAGGAAGACAGTCCTACTCTAAATATCCCAGAAAGACTCAGCTCTCTCAAGGATGTGATCTCCCTGTCCCCGTTAGCTACTCATATGGTCCTCTTGAATGTCAAAGCTTCTTTCTGCCGTTTTTTTGTCCAAGGGGTCTCTTACCCTAGGTCAGGAGCTCCAGGTTGGAGCACGGCAGCAAAACGAGTCCAGCACTATGTTTTCTGCACTGCACTGCCTCCTGTTCTCATGCTACTGTTTACAACCAAAAGCAAGATCAAGTCCAATTTATGTAGCTATTTGTATGCAGATTAGGGGATATTTTCAGATGTATTCAGTTTCATGTAGGAGGCAGGCAGCATTTAGAAATGTGGTTTTTCCCAGGATGATAGTGAGGTTTTCAGTTTCTATTTTGCTCATCCTGCATTTGTTGGCAGAGTTGTTCCTGACACTGATTTATAAGTGTTTTAAAGCCTAGTGTGTCACACACTTCATTGCATCCAACAGAGGCTCTGTCTAAGTTTCATCTCCTTCTCCCTTCTACCTGCTGCCTGCCTCTCCTGCTATTTCAGAGCACCCTCTTGCACACTCTGCAATGGCAAATGATTCACTTTCCTCTCTCCCCGCAACATGGCCAATTCGTGCATATGCCAGAGCTTCCCTCAATGCTCCTTTATCCTCATTCCAGGGCTTTTCCTGTCAACCTTTTTTCCAGTGTCAAGGTCTCCTTTGCTTTGCTTTCATGTTTTCCAAGCACTCTGATGCCTCCAGTTCCTCACCTGAGCCCTGCGTCTCAATGTCTCCATTCTCCTTGCTGGATCTAGATTTCTCCTCTCTCTCCCCACTCCCAAGCCTCAAGTGCCTGCTTCAAACTGGGCAGACATCTCATGCTTTTGCCTAGCACCCTGTCTTCTCCCATCACTACCTTATAGGCTCGTTTATTTTTTCTCCCTGTCCATTAACATTTTTGTCGTTCCAGGTCTCCTATTTGCCATTTCTAATAATGTCTATGCTGTTTTGATCTTTGCTTTATTTCAGCTCAATCTTGACTCTTTCCATGTATTACTACTTCCAGTATCACTATTTGCTGTTCCACACATTTTTGTTCTTTTCTATCTCTCCACACATCTCCCACACAAGATACTTATTCTCTTGCTCCTTCTGATGTTTCCTCTGCCATACTCATCTTTGCCTATTTGTACACCACTACTAACAAACTTTCTCTGTAACAAGCCCATTTCTCTTATGTCCAAGTTACAGATAATTTTCCTATGTAATGATATGTTCGTCATTTAACCAGCTTATTAGCAAGCTTGGTTTTACCCATGCATTAAATTTTAGAAGACTGTATTATAAGCAGGAGAAAGTGAGAAACATTTTTATCTTGATTACACCAGGGTGAATCTAGAGTAACCTCACTGAATTCAATGGAGCTGCACTAGCATGAAATAAAAATATCATTATGGTTGTAGAGATCCCAAGTGAATTGCCTCAGCCCCCTAAAATTACATACGTAAAATAAATTAGTTTGTGTCAGGAAACGTTTCAGGGCAATAGAACTCAATCATCTGCTAGTACTGTTGGAGCAGACCCTGGCATGGTTTCAATACAAAACAGCACTCCCCCAAAATAGTTCTCTCCTGAGCACAAGTCAGGGACCACGCTCACTTTGAGTGCTGACACCTAGTTTGGAAGCCGAAAGGTTTAATTACATGGTCAAAAGCTATTCCATGCCAGCTGGCCTCTGTGTCAGAAAACTGTCACAAACACATTTGATTCTCTTGCATATATGTTCTTAAAGCTGCTTAACCACAGTCAGCCTGCTGTTCCATGCTAACGTCCTATCTCCATTGCGCAGACATTAGTTTACCAAGACTCCACTCCAAATCAAATAAATAGTTGTCTTGGTAAGCCCATCTCAATGCAGGATAGGTCTAGGTCCAGTCCTGAGTACAGGCTAGCCCACACCTCTTCAGCCAAAGAACATTTTGAAGCACTGCAATGTCAGTGACAAAGACAGGATAGACATGAATGAAGGAACACTCTCCAGCAACAGTCAGGGACCAGTTCCTCCTGATCACCCAGAGAAAAGTCCAGGACTCTAGGACAGCAGCTATTGGGTCTCTGAGTCCTGTGCTCTGCTGCCACAGTCATATTACCACCTTTCATAAAGCTTTCAAGTTCTTTTCACTCTTGACATGACCTTCTACCCTCCTGCAACATCTCTCTGGTGACACATTCAGAAGGAGTGCCGTGACAGGTCTCCACTGGCCAAAGGCAATGTCTGCCAGGATTTTGCCACTCGTACGAACTTCCTACCTGCTGCAGGTAAACAAAAATAATCTATCTCCCAAAAGCTAAATTTTTTAACATCAGTTACTGTAGCCTGTTATTTACTCATTGTATTTAGTTTCGTACATCAGCATGTTGTCTTTGATACCATAGTGACTGAAAAGGATCGAATTATACATATTTTATTTTGCACTGCAGACTTTACTGTTCTGGTAGACTGAAGGACAGCTCTTACACCTGTCAATAACTTACAGACTTTTATTTGAGTGTTTCCCCCAAGAAACAGTTTATTATGGTAGTTAACAAGCACTCACTTAGTAAACTGCCCTAAGACAAAGCTAAGGACAAGTTAATGGTGTAATAAATCAGTCATTATGTTAAATGAACAGTTTCCACTGTACAGTATTGCTGCTTTATTGACCCCTACTTAAAGATTTATCACAGTAGTATTTTATTGTGGTTATAGGACACGTGGTTGTAATACAACAAAATGCAGTTTAGCTTACAGTTCTGCTTTATTTTTAATTTCATTTAGCACTCGCTGTGGACAAAGAGCTGAAAAAGTTGGAAGTGCAACATGTGAGGACAGAGAAGGTCACTTTTACTGAATGGAACCAGGACCGTAGGCACTGGGGGAGTGATGGAAACAGGCATGATTCTTTTTGGCCTCAGGGCTGTAATGCAAACACAGGACTAATGAAGCTGTAGGTGAAGACCCACAGACCTTTCTTATACAGTTTTGCCAGATGAGGATGTTACCACCTCCAATCCCACTTCCTCTGTTTTCCAGACTACTTCCCCTTCCTGTCCCCACCAGCCAAGGGTTCCTGTTCCCTCCTATCTGGCTGCAGATATACATTAATTCCTTAAATGTTTCCATCAAATTGATAACAAGTTCCAAAAGAAGTACTGTGCCAGTTTGTCTGGAAGGAAATTGGCTTCTTTTGACTAACACTAGAAAGAGCTCATCTGCACCTATACTGGAAAACATGAGATGGACCATAAACTAAAGCAAGGGCAGTAAAGAAGAAACTAAGACTGTAAAGCTAGGAGTCATCTCTAGGAGAAAGTGAGGATGTCCTAAGTTACCTGCAGTGACTGGAGAGAGAGTATCTGTGTATGTATGGTGCAAGAGTATGGACCTGGGGTGTGTGATGTTGGGAATAAAATAAAATTAACCCAAAGGAAAAGTCAGAAGTTCACAGATGACACAAATGCTGGGGACATAGTAATATAGTATTTCTATAAGAGCGTATATAAAGACAACTTTTTTATTTACAGAGTTTTTTAATTTACTTTTGTGCTAGTCAGGATCCATATTTGCCATGGTCAAAGCCATAATGGAAACACACGGAGACATGTCCAACCTTGTTTTAAACTAGCTCTGTCTGGTAGCAAAATACACCAAGCAACTGAGAAAAACTTTCCGGTGTTTCAGCCTATGCTCTTCTCCTTTGTGAGTAGCCCTGCCCAAATGAGACATTTAAAGTTAGCTTGAGGTATATGTACATCACCAGCGATCGCAGCAAGAGATGCAGTGAAATACAGCACCTCTCAGCTCCATGCGTAAGAGATTACCCTTTAAAGGGCACATTGGTTGCAAACAGATGTTATCACCACGTGCACTCCACCTCTGGATTTTACTAATCTAAACAGTTCAGAGCCTCACATCACAGCCAGGACCAAAATATAGAGAGATTTCAAATCACGTTAGCACAGCATGACTTTGGGCATTATTAACATTTCATGGCACTCACGGAGAGAGACATAGATGTTGTATAAGTAAGGAAACTGGAAAGACAAAACCCATTTTCTCTCTTTATCAGTAATCAATCCTTTAGTGGTGTCTTTACAACTTTTTATTTGGATATTTTAGTCCTGTCCAGAGGAAAGACAAACAGAGAGAAACAAAATGGCCAAAATATTAGGATACTTTTTAAAAAACATCGAAGTCTTACAAAAAGCAATGCTGTATTCAGCATTGTGACACAGCCACTGACATCGCAGAGGTCTGTCTTCAACCAAGGTGTTCACATTTTTGAGCCAGAACAGCTCAACTAGCAGTATGCGACCAGTATATAAACCACACTTCATAGTCCTATATAGTGCAATATAATGACTAATGGATTTTCCCTATATTCAATTTGCAGTAAACCAACTTCAGACCGTGTAGCAGTAGGGATGACTATATGACAGGAACAAGACTAAGTCATGTAATGATTTTTTCTGTCCCCCAGAAAGCTGTCTCCCTCACAGGGTTTCGGTTCCATAAATTTCATAGACCTACTCTTATCAATTTCCCTCTCTTCCCTCTTTCATCCCTTTGATTCTGGTTTTATAAGGGAACAGGGAAGCCCTAGGTTTGGACCATTTTTATGGTAAAGATTTTTATATTATGTTGTTCTCAAAGCAACAAGTGTATTTTTGCAGTATTTGCCACCCAGTTCTTCTAGATTATGTGTTCAATTTTTTTTTACTTCAGATGATTAAACTAGCTTCAGCTTAATCTGCAGGATTTCTCAATCCATATAGAAGTCAACCCAGAGACATTTTTCATCCATGTATTTCTTCATTACTGTAGCCATGGTCCACCAAATCTGCAAAGAGGCCAAGACTCTGTGATATACCCATTCAAAAGAGGCATATACAGGATAGGAATGGAAACCTGAAGCATGTCCTTCACCTCCTAAAACAGTGAAGATACTGAGTTTGAGGAAAGTAGTTTTTAGTATCTTGATCCAATGTGCACAAAACCTATTAAATAATGAGTGGTTTTCCAGCAAGACCATATTTGCAAGCACATTTTCATTAAAAAGAGTGTCTTGTTTGCCTGAATTCACTTCAAGGATACATACTAGAAGGGGAAAGCTCATTCAGTATGAAACAAAATAGTCCTAATCCTACATAGGAGCACAGGGAAAACAGGAGAAAATATGTGGGATGTTCTCAAAGAGCCCACCAGTGCCATCCAAATGCATGGATTAGCGCTGGTCAGAAAAGTGGACTGGTTGTTGGACAGTTTTCATCTTTATTTGAAAAGAGAGATTTTAAAAATACCTTTCTTTTCACCAAAATCTTCAGGAAGTTCAGGCATAGGGGGTTCTTTAAAATAAAACATCAAGGTTTTCCATGGGAAGCATTCATTTTTCATTAAAGTTTTATCCAACAACAATTGTCTGTTGAAAATGCTGGTAATTCTCAAAGAAAAAAAAATTTCAAGTGGATTTGTTTGAATTGCTGTTGCTTTGCATCCAATTTTCAAATTAAATATATTTTGAAACTCTCTAGGTTTGAGACAGGTGTCTTATCTCTGGATCCCAAATGTACACATCCCAGGGACAGACCTGCTGCCTAATACTCCTACTAAGCAGCAAAACTCCAGAATCCTGCCACCCGAGGCAGCTGGATCATATACAGCCTGAAACCTGGACCACTGCAATGTATCCCTTTAGTCCTTGGTGGCATGGGAAAGAAAAGGAAAATATATTTTGTGAATGTGATCTTTGTCAGCAGGCAGGCACACACCTTATTATTCATAAGCACAAAGATTATAGCTCCCTGACTTAGGTCCTCACACCAGCCTGCAGGCAGCAATGCCCTGTGATGTTGCTCCTGGCAACGAACAATTTAAAAAGTAAAACAAGGATCTGCCGTGCTACTGCCCAGACTAACAGGCAGAGCAAAACATAATGTCACTTAGCAGCGTGGTTATTTGCTCAGCATTGCTGCCCATGGGCCCAGTCAGGGTCGAGGGTCATTGTGCTAATGTTTTGCATATTGGCTATAAATATTACAATACAAATTGTCCATGACACTTGGAGCTGTGCTGTGATATATAGATGTGCTCAGGTGGACAAAACACATTACATTAATTCTGCTTATAAAATAGAGTTACAAAAAGTAAGGAAAAAAGGGTCTGGAAACCATACCTCATATGTATAGTTTTATATGTACCATGTAAGTGCCCATGTGAGAGGCCACAGAGTCTTGTAACAAATGCAATTTATTTTTCACATCTGAATGCTTTTCTTGAATTCCGGCCACTAATCCATCTTCTCTGGGCTTACCTCTTAATGTTTCAAACTCTACCCAGCTTTCAACAAATGATTTAAGAACAAGTTTTCAAATGTGGGTTTTATTCCATATAATTACACTTTCCTGAGGTCTGAGATGAGTAATATTTAGTTCTGGAACAGCTAGAGGTATAAAATCTTACACAGTGCAACTCATTCAGGCTGCAAATGCAAGCTCTGTCCCACCAAAAAAACAGGAATCACAATTAGAAAGGATCTAAGCCCTCTTTTTTCTTTCTTTTCCTGGTGCTGTATATTAGGTATAAGCTAAAGGATATAAAAAGTGAGGTTCTATTCTGTATGGAAAAACTAGCATCATTTAAATGGTCATGAGAAAGCTAAAGTCATTGAAATCTTTTTGGCTGGATACCTGGTACTAGGCATGTCCGCTCAGATACGTAGTCTGCATTGCAACGATCAGCACTGGTCAAGAAGAATACAGGAAAACATCATTATGCTGCTGTGTCTAATCACACTTACGCAACTTTTGTCACCCCACGTCCAGATCAGTCTAACAATGCTGTGAAAGTTAGGGACAAAGGCAATAGGGATCATCAGAAGGATGAAGTAGCTCCCATATTAAGGGACACCCCCATAGACTATGACTCTTTATTTTAGGAAGAAGCATATCCAGGAGAGTATGCCAAAGGTATGTGAGATCTATGTACTATGGAGCAGATGGAATGGCTCATGATTCTTATTATTTCTCATAATATAAAAACTAAAGAGTTCCCAGTGAATTTATCCAGAGCAATTTTAATAACGAGCAGAAGGAAGTCCTTCTTTATACGGCAGAGAGTAGTATCATGATATCACTGACAGCCTGTGGGGATAGTGACCCTCAGGAAAAAGGGTTTAGAAAGTAAATGACTGAGTGAACATTGGAGAGGTGACGTCTCTGTATGCAACTCTCATCTCCAAAGCCCCAAAGTAGCTGGTTCCTGTGAGCTGAGAAGCATAGCAAATTCAAGATCTCTTTGTTCACATCCTTCTGCTGTCATGCTTTTCCTCAGCATTTGCCACAGGTCATGATTAGAGATAGCATGAGAGATTTCTGGACTGACCCAAACAACAGCGTTTAAGACTCAGAATGCATATTCTCTTGAAAATTATTTTGCTGTAAAGTGGATGAAGACAAAGGGGAAGGATAACCCAGCAACCACTCTGGAAGGCAGAGGCCTCTTTTTAGCTCTTGGTCCTTTCTGCCAACCCCCCTGGGGGACACCTCGGCTGTATAAGGCATTTAAGAGGGCACTGGAGATTTATATTTGTGCATCTGCATCACTCCCAGAGAATACACGGGATACATATGCACAGAGTACACATCTGCATCACTCCTTTGGGATGAGCCGAATAGCAGATTCCAGCTTGGCCAGGCTAAAAAATGTATCATATATTTTATCTCACCATCCTACAAAACATATAAAATGGGCAGGTGCAGGAGGGAGGGAGAGGAAAGGGCAGGGTTTCACTCCCAGCTCACAATCCAGACAGCCGCTATTGCAAGAACACCGTAGAGGCAACACTGCACAACAGCTTGCCAGAAAACACAGCAAGCTGCAGATCTGGGAACGGCTCATCTTACTGGCTGGGCTCCTGCCTCCTCCGCTCAGAGGACAAAGTTGTTCCATGTGTTGCCCTGCTGCTCTCTCCCAGAGTAATTTCACAGGGCCTGTGTGTGCTGTGAAGTCGATAAAGCAGGCGGGCTGGCAAGGTCGTGTAACCAGACAGAGGTATATTCAAACAGAGCTGGTTGATGGCTCCTATTGCTCCTTATTTTTCCAAAAGTCAGTGGAGGCCAGTTAAAATAAAGCTGACATGATGGTGAAATAGCGATTACCCCGTTTTCTGCCAGCATTCCTGGAAATGCAGCTCATAAAACACACTGAATCATATAAAAGTCTTCAAGGATTCCACAAGAGACAGGGAAATTAATCTTTTCTTCATTGGCATCTATTTTTGCTGTAATGATGAAACCGTCCTCCTTCTTTATGTCTTCTGAAAGTTAAAGACTTTTATTCAAAGAGGACCTGACTCTGCAATCCAGTCATGTTGAGTAACGTTTCAAGGGGATTTTGCTGTGACAGCTTGCAAAAAAATATATTCTTTTCCTACGAATCAGGCCAGCAGAACAGGTCTTTTAGCTTTTGTCACTGCTGTTCTAATTTTCAAGCTGGCAATCAGGAGCAATACGAAGTGTCAAGTAAAATATTTTGTATCCCTTATTCAAAAGTATTCTAGAAACTAAGTGCCATGCCAGCTTAGGGGACACATTTCTTAGAGTAAGAAAAGGCTTACGATAATACACCATACTTCCCACCCAAAATAAAAGCAAATGCAGGTCACTCCGCTGGTAGACTGTTGTGGAAGCAGAAAGCTGAGAGGTTGCACAGCACAAAACTTCCAGAATTACTCTTTTCAAAATCCGTCTTCTACTGCTAACACCTCCATAACCCTCCGCCTTCAGAAAAACAGAAAAAATAGATATAATTGCATAAAGGGCTCCTCTTTGCAGGTCAGGTGGAGATGCAATCTGATGTTCCCTGATAGTCCATTTAAGAAATGTTGTCGTAAGTGAAAGCTTTCTCCTTAGCTCTTTTTAAAGATTAAATAACATGACACTCTTAAAAAAAAGTAGTGGAAACAGCCTTTTCACAGATGTGCTGAATGTGGGTTATTTCTTCTAAAAGCATCATGTAAATGATACTACCTTTTAAGGTATTGCTCCAAGGAGGCATCTCAGGGGCCACCTCTTGTGGAAGAGAATCGGGAAGATTTTGGTTGTTTTTAACCAGGACGGTGGCAGTAGGGGTACCACACTCAGGTTGCGAGGGGACAGATGTGATAGAAAGGGCCACAACTGCGGTGAAGGAGAGAGCGCTGCTTCTCTGCTTGACTCTTCTGGGAAGGCCAAATTTACGTCTGTTCACCTCAGCCCCACAGGGGAAAAATAAAAAGTTCAAAGCACAGCACAACAATAAGAGCATTTTTTCAGACAAACATATTTCCTTATGCGCTCTGCAGCATCTAGCTCTGTCTTCTTTAATGTCATTGGTGTTTGTGGCTATAAAATTCCTCATCAGAAGCCTTTTAATGCAAGATAGACTTTTCTAAAGATCAGTAATAGTCACTGTTCACCTCATAAATACATGAAGCAACTGATGTTTTATGGTGCTATCCATGCATCATCAAGCATTAATGTATTCCTTGTAAACACGTATTCTTTATTTGGTTAGGACAATAACAGTGCCACGTGCCAAACTTACCATTAAATCCCAGTTCTCCTATTTGTAATGGGCTGTAACAGATGTTTTATCCTCAAAGAATATCCTTCATTCCATTTTGTGTGCTAAACACCCCAAAAATCCTACATTATTGATTTGTACCAGTTTTCCCTCATTGCCTTTCAAATTGCCACAGAGAAAGCACTTTGCTGCAGACACATGAATAGCTGTTGGGAGGTGAGTGATTTATATCCTGGCACAAGAATGACTGAGAATCACATCAATGATTTAAAATGTAGCCGGGAGGGGGAGAAAAAAAAAGACTCCTCATAAATGACAAACACGTCATCATAAAGCTCCCCCAGACTATAAGGACCTTGCACTTTAGCAGCCTGCAGCAGGGCCATTTCAAGAGCTGGATGTGCCCCCCCTGCTCAGAGCAGCCACCAGGTCAGCAGAGGCCCATGCCCTCATGCCAAGGGTGGGCTGCTGCCAAGGCTAGCCTTGAAGAAGTACTGGTCCGCACCAATTCTCCGTGTAAAAGCCAACTTCGCCATGGGTGTGCTTTGTTAAAGCTTCAGGGGAGCTTCAGGAAACCCTTGACACCCATCGGTCACATGGAGATGCTTCACTGATTGCCAGGGCTGAGGGCGGGTCATGAGCTCTCTGCAACCGCTGCTTCTTTTTTACCCTGTTTTTACAAACTATGAAATAAGACCAGAAGAAACCAAATTCAGCTAGTGTCATTCCATTCGGTTCCTTCAAGAATACTCACATCTTATCTTCCAGAAACTGCAGCGTTTAGCTCCGCCAGGAGTCTAACAAATGTGTGTTCTCTTCCAATAGCCTACCAACAGGATGGCTAAATCAGATAGCGACTTTAGATCTGGCACGGGCTCCTAACCTGTTCACATGAAACCTGGTGGTAGCTTGGCTTAGAGCACACTTTACTTCCAATCTGCTTTCTGGAAAGCTGGTCTGGACTTGAAAGTACATTATAAATACTTGTCTCCTACACACATAAGCCACCAAATCCATTGGCATACACCACCCCGTCTGTACATACCTGTGCTGTACATCACCATGCGGGTGAGACAAAGCTACGAAGTGCTGTCAGGAGGGGGAGAGGTCTCTTTACATGCTTTTATGGGTTTAATTGAATAAAGCTTTCAGTGCAATTGAGCAGCTGAAACAAATAAAAACAACTACTATCACAAATCAAGCAAACAGATATTTCTCCTAATACTAGTAGTGTGATTCAGCTCAGCAGAATAAGCCTGCAATAAGTATAATCAAAGACACACAGAGAACGCCTGCTTATAAACCACTCTGTAATTTATTTGATATTTTCTTTCAAAATTGTAAGTTTATACGTGCAGTAATTTGATTAAGGGGTATATGCATTTACTAACAGCGACATTACATTTAATTTCTAGACAGCTTTGTGGTCATCAGGTGAGATGTTTCACTTTTGCATGCTTTTATGATTCAGAAAAAAACCTCTGTTTACTCTATCAGTGCTTTCAGCCAAGATCCTAATTGATTTTCAGTGGTTACTCAGTTCATTTTTTGATTCATTTTTTGATGGTACGGACTCAAACAACAATATTTATTCTACTCTGGATGATGCACAGGTTAAAATTTCCCATTTTCCTCTGAATATATGTCATGCTGATTTTACTACTGATTCATATTAGATGAGTTTACATTCTGGATAGGAACTATAGGCTCTTAACCACGCTCTCTTCATAGTTATATGAATTATACAGTACACAGGATAAACTGGATCCTATGTAATATGCAGTATTACGTATTGCAATATGTAATTATATGGTGTGATATGTAATTATGCAATAATATGCTAAATATATACCATTGTGAGACTGCTAAAAAAGCCAGTGTAATTGGATAAAGTGTACTTAGTTCTTGGGTAAGGGGAAGGATCTGCAGGGTCACAGCTGTAGTTTGGAAAACCATTTAGGGGCAGCTTAGTCCTAGTCACCCAGCACATGATCCTGACACCACTGTCAGGCCACCTCTGCCTCATGTTACCTCCCTGTGCCATCCTTCCCACTTGCTACAAGCAAAAACTCCCATCTACTACTAGTAGTAGTCCCATCTACTCACATTCTAAAGAAGGCTTGATTTTCTTTATCCTCCCTCTAACCATAAATCAGCTTCCTGTCTTCACACTGACCACAACATCTCCAGCTTGAGGTGTTGCTGATAAAATAACTTGAGATGCATCTATTATCTTTTCATGGAGGAAATCAAAGCAGCAAAACTTGCTTCTGAGTTCCGATTTGGGGCCATCTGAGTCTAAGCTTGTCCTAAGTCAATTCCAGTTCAAGTTCAATGAAACTTCAAAATCAAGACTTGGGTTCAGGGTCAGTCTCGATGCCTTAAGCAACTAGTAAGGGGTTTTAGCTTGGGTTTGACTCCACTCCTTGAGCCTAAAATCCAGTTCTATTGAGGAAGACAGTTCTGTGCTCTGCTTTTAAGGCATGGGGTGGGTTTTTCTATGATTGTGAAATTTCAGCTACTAATGTCTTTAGAATTCTATGGGACCTTAGTACTGATGATTTTGTGCCTCTGTAAGTTTAGACAGATTATTACCCCATCCTTTATTCAAGTAAACCCTTAATTTTTTTTTTTTTTTTTTTTTTTTTTTAATTACAGCAATGAAAACTGTTGTTACAGAGGAAAGAAAGGAGAAGCCAGAAGCTGCTGTGGCTACTTTCTGAAGAAACAACATTCATAAACCCTTAAACCACATATTCATTGAATGCAATTCAGGAAATCAGTTTTACCAAAGGCTGTTTTGTGGTGTTAGGTGCTGAAATTATGGCCCTGTTAAAGTCAATGATTGTTTTGCCGTTAAATTCAAGTGGGCTGGGATTTCATCTTCTTGATCTTCCTCCCAGAGACAGAGGCTTGCTGGAGGAAATAAGGCCAGAGAAACACTACCACAAACCCAACATAGGAAAAGAACAGTATGTAAGCAGAGCTGCATCAGGTGATAACTCAAACACCTAGTCTACATAAGTTCAGGTGCTGACAACAAGTGCACAAATGGTAGGGAAAATTAAAGCACAAATTTTGCTCTGAATTTTTCATTATATCTCAATAGCACCTCAGTATAGTAAACAAGAGTAATGGTTCCTTAATACACGAGCAGAGGCTCTCACTTTCTGCTAAAGTAGCAGAGAATGGGAATTTCCATCTTGTTGCCCTACTGAGGCATACAGGAAGAATTGTACTTTGCGATGTAGACCAGCTGTTAGAGCGAAGCCGTTTGTGTAAATGGGGTATGGGCTCGCTTTTGCCAATACAGCCAAAAGGCTCTTCATCTTTCCCATTTTTTTCAGTGATCTAACAAGGGACCAGTCAAAGAAATGAGCTGCATACCACTGTCTTCTACCCATCTGAATGCTGGAAGTTATTACAGTTATTAGCAAGATACTATAAACATTAGCAAGTCTGTTTGTTAGGGCAAAATATTCTTAGAAATCATCACAGGCAGAGAGATGGGGAAAGCTTAGCAACTCATACTTCCAGTTATGTGCTCAGGTTCCCAAACCAAACTTCCTCTAGTAAACACGAATGGTCTCCAAGTATTGGAGTTCACAGCCCAGATTTGATCATAAGCCTTGCAAATCTGAAAAGGAAAATTACTGTGGTGGAAAGTCAACAGGTATGTTTTACTGCAGGGAAACCTTTGTAGTTTATATTTTTTCCAATTTTAAGAAAGGAGAGAGAAATAGTCATCATAAACTGGGAAATAAAATGAGAGGGCAACACTGAGGGCAAGTCATCTGTGTCTGAGAGAGGAAAATCCTTGGCTAAAGGAAGAGCCAGCCTTGCAGGAAAGATATCTTAAGGAAGCTGTAGTGGGACAAGTGGGAGAGCAGAGATCAGCCTAGAAATGGGTCTCTGGAGAGCTCAGCAGAGTAAAAAAAACAAACATACATTCTGTATAAGAAATGTCTGGTATGAAGATATCTCAACTACGTGTCTAGAGAGCACAGAAAGTGCAAAAATGAAGAAAAAAAAAAAAAAGGGGGTGGGCCAGAGGCTGCTGTTCTGTTAGGTGTGGTTTTCCTTTAAACATTAATGCATCTCAGAACTGGCATTTCGTACATTTTCCCCTAGTTGTTAGCATCGGATGTCAGGAATGCAAATGAGCAGCTGCCCTTCCCAGCCCCTATTTTGGATTTTACATAGTTGAGAGAATCTTTAGACCTTAGAGCATATTTATTCTTTGATTTCTTCTGCTAAAACACTCTGCAGCCTGGGTAAACACTGAAGAGGGCATCAAGCCAAGTGGTTTGTCTACATAGGCAGCTTTTTGTTTCTCCAGCCTTCATTCAGATTTACAGCTGAACATTTATAAGCAGTGGATGCACCCTGGAGAATCACTTTCAACCCGTGCAAACAAAGGTAAAATCTGTGAAGTTTTCTTCTCACGTCCAGATTCAACCAGTTCAGTTGTTCATATATAACTCAGAGATTATCTGGGCAACCTATTGAATAGTCTGTCAAAAGCACTCACCACCATCCCAGTCCCACGAGGTCCAGGTTTGATCTTAGAGCAGTTTGTGTTAGCACAGGTTTTTTTAGCACTAGCGAAGTTTCTTACAATTTATATCAATATATAACAAGCTGAATCAGACTGACCTAGGGCCAAGGTATTCATACTCAGTCAAAGGTTCATACCTCTACCCTACAGTTTAAAAGACCTCCACTTAGCATCAAAGTACTTAAAACTTGCATTTTTGTTAAGCGTGTTGGTACTTCCACTTGTAGGACTAATGAAATATAGAACAATGGTTAATCTATCAGCTAATCCAATGGCTAGAACATGTGATGGAGATTGATGAATCACTCGTTCAGGGACCATCACAGATAAATAGTGTGTTATACCATGCCTCACCTCTCACATTGGCTTGAGCTCACATTGGCTTGACGCTCAATTCCTGTCTGTTTGATAATTCTCTGACCCAAGCCTGGAGTGAGATGAGAGAACCCATAAAAACTGAGGTACACCTAAGTACATAATACACATTGTATGAATAACCTCTACCTGTCCTGCAGTTGACTTCGTAATGGGAAGTAATCAAACATAAACAAGATAATTCACATTTCCTGACTTTCAGGTTATTGATTTTAGTAATTTAAATAATTTTCATGAAATTTTACTGTTTGGTTTTACGCAAAACATTTCTATATTGGTAGAGCTTTCTTTTATTGCAGCACTTCTGTAGCTCCCTGAAGTCCAGAGGAGGGCTGAGTAATTACTCTTTCCAGTGGGATAAAGCTCCTGTTTGAGCTTTATTGAGTCTGCAAATAGGAATCTACAGCTGATCAAAAGTCAAATGTTGCCCAATCTGCACCCTGGGTCAATATACGTCTGTATTTAGACCGATGAATGAAACATACTTGCAGCAGATACATTAATTTCATTTTAGTTGTAATGGCAGATTACAGTCTGAAGCTGCTCAGAAGTTTAGAGGAAGAGCCAGTGGTGAGGAGTTCATGAATGGTATATAGATGAGAATGGTAAACCTGCGAGTATCTACAGCTCCACCTGAGTGACACATAGCACTAGTCAGTCCATAAATACTGAAGACAAATGTATTGACACCATCTAAAGCGAGGTGAAGCAGGGAAGGGTAGCACAGTATAGGTATCTTTAGGTTCTCACGTTGTATATAAGTCTGAGTGACTAAATATACACCTCCCTTGTTTCAGTTTTGGGAGACTAGGCTGAATATTATTACAGAAAAGTTTGCAGAGAACAGAGAATACAGGGAAGAGGCAAATTTATGTCTCAATAAATTCATATATATCATATATACAAGCATATTATATACGTAAAAATACTGTTGTATGACTTCTTTTGATCCAGACTAGCTCAAAATAATAAAAAGGTCTGCATTTTAAATGTTTTGCACAGAAAACTTTGTTTCATATGATTCTATTTGTTCTCTCCATGCAATCATAGCTGGTTATCTTTTAGCTTATACAGTATGGTTGATAAAGTTTAAGCATTGTGTAATAAGATAACTGAAAGCCTAACGGTGGAAAAACTGTAGGAATGCGGGAAAGAAAGAAGGCAAATTTAATCTAACTCAAATATTATTTGTATAATAGATTTTCAGCTGAAGTAAACTAATCCTTAGCATCAGCATTATAATGATTTTACTTCCCTAAGGCTTTGTTTCCTGGAGTCTCAAAACAACAGGCTAAAATGTCGTTTTCTTCCTGCTGCCCTGAGTAATGTTAAAGCCATGAACAGGTGATCACAGGATCCTACAGAGCAAAATGATTGTGGCAAATGTGTCAAACCTTGAATATGTCTCCATGAGACATATACCAGAGGGATGGTCTTCCATCATGCCTGGTTTAAGCTTGAACCCATATTAAGGCAGAAAATTAAATTTTTTGTTTAATGAATTCTTCCTAGTAGGTTATGTCTTTTGACAGAAAAATAATCTTTTTTTATCCCCTCTCCACTACAATCGATCTACAAGTAAGGAGATCACCAATGTTTAGCACAGTTCATAGCACTCTTTAGCACAACTTTCTGGTAACCAATTTTGCTAATTTTCCTCTGGGGAATTGGGTTTGGTCACAGTGATTGACTCTTTTTGTCTCGGTAGGTACATCTGCACTGTATTTAAAACAAAAGTCCAAGACCAGCCCCAAGTTCAGAGTTCCTTTCAAATCCTGTACTCACATGAGAACACTCAGACCTGGGCTACATCTTTGCACTAGCTTAAACACGGAGCTACTCGCACTGTCAGTGAGCCGAGCATAAATAACATCTTTCATCAGTCAGCCACGTGTCGGGCAACAAGATCACATCCTCATGGCTCATGGGTCTCCGTCCTGAAGGGTACCTGCATTGTCTGACACAGAGGCACCAGGAGCTGCTGGGTGTCAGAGCATGTAGGCGTGCAAGAGTCAGGGAATAAGGCAGGCTTTAGCTCACTGCCCAGCCCTGGCTTTTGGGGAAGCAGCATAAGTAAGGCCAGCCTCAGTATCTCCTTTTCCTCACTGCACTGATAAATTTCATAGTATAGGTATACTCTTGCAAGGCAGTACCAACGTACAGAAAGTACTGGCTGCAATCTCAAAGCACTACAGATGGCTTAGTAATGCATATGGGAGCATACAGCACGGTGGTTTACACTACGGGACATATAGCTTCTGGATTGGAACTGGGGGTGTGCTTCAGTTTGGACAGAACAAGCCGGTCCATGCAGACACAGCCCAGGACTGCCGTGCCATCTCTCTCTGGTGGGGCTGCAGAAGGAGGCAGCTGCTTCCACTCCTTGCTCTGCCGTTGACAGGGAAGCAGAGAAGCCTTTGAAATTATAAGTTAGTGCCAGAACTGTTAACAACAGCTATTAAAGTTCTTGCCAAAGATGTTTTTTTCGTGCTGGGGGATGCACAGTTAACAGAAGGGAGGGGAACAAAGAGGACACTAAAAAGATAAAAGAAGACGCATCATTTTTTTTCCTTTTGAGAAACAGAGAAAGTAAGTGATTATTTCTCAGGTTTTTCAACACTTCAGGATTCTGTCATTTAAACTAAATTGTTTCTAAATCAATATAAACTAGGGTCAACTCTTACACAAACACTCTTAAGGTTTTTTTAATTTTTTTTTTTTTATTAGGCGAGTTAAGGCAGACAGATAGAAAACCAACTAGAGCATGAAGTGAGCAACAGCTGCTAAATGCATCTTCCGGTGTTTCTTTTTGTGGTTTTTGCTTTAATGAAGTTGGGCTCCATTTTGCAAAGATGTTATAGCATAGAAGGCACAATATTAGTAAATCTGCTGACTCTGCAGAAACAGTTTTAGCCTTCTAGTGATAACTGCCTTTTTTTTTTTTTTTTCTGTAATGAATTTATCAGAGGGAGAAAGAGCCAAACCTGATTTTTATTTCCTATTAAAAAAAAAATTGTTGTCTTCCAAAAAATAAGATTTGGTAGTATTGTCTAGCTGAGACACTACCAAGGTAGGACACAAGAGAGACCTCTTCTATTCATCTCCGGTGTGCCTGTGAAACAAGTCATACCATCTCTTCATACCTTAGTTTTTCAAGTAGCCTGATTTGAAAAGTGTTTGAAAATGCATTGATGAAATACCTCCATTTTGTCTTCACTGTGAGAATCCACTGAAGACAACCAGGTTGGACAAATGCCACCACTGGAAAAATTTGCCTGACATACACTTAAAGAAAAAAAGATCAGTGCTGATACACAAATAAAAGAGTACAGTCTGTCTTTCAAATCTCAGGCTGAGATTCTAATTTTGGCAGCTGGGAAACCCAAACACACACATTTGCCTTGAAAACTAATGAGACAAAACTGTGCATCGCGCTAGTGCTAATCTTACCATCGCTTCTCAAAGTGACAGCATATTTTGGGCCATACGTCATGATTATTTATACTTACCTCATGTTATAATAGTCAGGAAATCCCCAAATATTAGATGAATACAGAGTGGTACAAGATGCTATCACACATATTAGTTCAGGAATCTAAAAAAAGTACTGCTGTTCTCCACCATGTCCTTTGTTTCACCTATAATTAGCATCAGCTCTGATTTCTCACTTCTATGAATGTGAGTGAATATATATTTCTAGCTGGACCTTAGGCAACGAAGACTTTAAGGAAACCTCTGCACTTTCATCCTATAGACTCCATCCAGCTGACATAGGTGCTCAAATTTAGGCTGCTTCTTCCTCTCCATCATCTCACAAACAGCCCATCAAAGTTTTGTTCCTGCCTCTCTCCATGGAGCACTTAAGGTGCAAACCTGCACCTGGCTAGGGCAGAGCTGATGGGTCGGTCCTGGTGCTCCAGGCTCGGCTTCTGCTGAATGGTGCAGGGATCCCAGCAGGGATGAACACTCCATCACCCGGGGATTTGAGAACTGGGGCATCCTGGCAGTGGGAGGAAGCACATGAAGCAGTCATAATAGGGGGCTTTTCCATTTCTCTCTTTTCCAGGAGAAACGTCTCTGTCCCCTTATTTCTACTGCCCCTAAAAGACCCACTCCCAATGAGCTGAAATTCTTGATCACCACTCCCACTTCCTCATGGCACATATTTAATCATGGTTCTTCAAGCTATCTCCTCAGCTTCCTGCCCACATCCATGAAAGGATTATACCATCTACCCATTCCCACTGCAGTGATGCTTCTGTGTCCCGAGCTGTAAGTGTTTAGCAGAGACACTGCTGGTTCTACACAGTGGAATGTGCCATCAGGGGCAAGATTTTGATGTAGCCAAAGTTGTGGGAGCTCTTGTCACCTCATTTGAGCCCTAACAATGGTTTCAATAAGCAAGTTAAAGCTCTGGCGTCAGTGTTTCTCCAGCAGCTGAGCTGGTTGCAGTTTCACAAGCTGCATGCACCAGCATTACCAGGAGACTCACCCTGTACCCTTCCATCCCCCTCTACATGTACTGAGTCCCTAATTCTCACAGATGTGCTCCTCCCCTGAGCCCAGCACAAACTTCTGGTGTGGCCAAACAATGAATCAAACAGGGGAACTGATCCAGACCAAATTCAAAGGGTGATTTTGGGATACAGCTGAGCTGACCCAAGCAGCTGCTGCATGGCTAGTCCTGATGCCCCCCATTCAAGGTACACAGTCCATGCTCCTCTGCTGGGCTGGCATGTCTCTAGGCAAAGGGACTTAAACTAGCAGGAAAATATTCCTCTTGTTATTTCTGTAGTTACTTTCCTGCCAGATGAACTCCCTGAACTGGCGCACCACAAGATCAGCAAAGCTTTCTGTGCTGGTGCAAGGGAGCAGTGGGATGGGACACTGGGAAAAAGCAAGATCTCTCCCTGCGACAGCAGCTGGCAGTACAGTTCATTAGGTCACCAATAATTCCGCCTCGTGCCCAACCACCACACATACTCCTTAACCTTACTCTGGAGCAGCCGCCTCCTCATCTACCCTACATGGCCTCAGCGGAAAGGACAGGCACAGTGCAGGAGTGAGCAGGCGGAGATGGGAGAGAGGGACTGCTTCTCCCAGGGGCTCTCTTAGTCACACCGGCAGATGTGTCTGTGAAATGATGGGCTCAGACACCTTTGTGCAGCACTACTGAGTATTTCTAATCAAGAATTTGTCTTTTTTTTTTTCTTGGAAACTGTTAGATTGATGAGTACTGGGCTGTTCTCTTTGACTTGAAAAGATGAGGTTTTAATTATTAATATGTGCCAGTTTGTACTTATCTTTTATAGGAGATATAGATTTTTTTGGAGATCAAAATAATTGTTCTTTAAAGTAGTTCATTTATAGCAACAAAGCCTAAAAATATGGAACTAATATTTTGAAATGGCTCAGTCCAATTTTTTTGTTATTTTCTTTGAAGTTGACTCCTCTCCTCCCTCAGGTTTTCATCTTTTCATCCTGATTAAGGCTACAAAAAGCCTCACAGATTCTCTTTCAGACATGAAACTCGCTTCCTATGCATCTCTGGCTCTGAAGCAACATTAGCAATAGCTAGTGTCTCCTTGCACTGTGACCCCCTGTGCCAGGGCGGGCTATGCTGGAAGCAGCCACCAGCGAAGGGAGTAGAAGGAGCATAAGATACAGTTTGGATGCACCTGAGCCCCTGCAAGGTTGCCTACAACTTCATCACATCTCAGAGAATACAAGTATTCTGAAACCTGAATCCTCAGACAATTTTTTTAGCAGGAGCCACCCCCCACCAGGAGAATATGAAAAGGAAAATCCATGAGCGAGAACTTAAAGAAATGTATTTATCCCTTGTTTAAAAATGATGAAGTGCTGCAAGGAAGCATCGGTCTCTAGTGGGCACTTTGTAGTTGCGGCAAGTACTCTTCGAAGTTAGGTAGTTGGCAATAGATCATCTGCTGCTGTAATAACATGACTCTGAAGTATGATCCCTGAGGATGGCTTGGAGTTCATAGAAGAAAATCCTTGCTTAGTTATTATGGCACTCTTTGTACGTCTTAAACATGGCTGAGAACTACCTTTGCAGGTATGGGTCCTGGCAAGGCAGCAATACTTGCTATTCCTTGTGCTTGGGAGGATGGGGCCATTTATGTAAAAGCTGATCACCATCAAGAGTAGGTAGGGAATTATTTCGATATAGTTGGGCCTGGTTGTTTAAGAAATCAGTGGGATATTTTATACCACATTTGAAGTTCCTACTGCTTAAAATTAGACTGGAAATTCATTGGAAAAATACTTAGCTAGTATGACAGACCAGATGAGGTAAGAGGTACTTCTTTATTTCTGATGTAGAATGTTTTACAATTCCTTACCTGGGCATCACCTTCCAGGTGATGGAGTGAAGAAAAATGTTCCTCTTTGTAGGATGTGAAGACTTGGAAGTTGAGGAAAATAAAAGATTTGCCTGAGTGCCTGTCAGGGGCACAGATACACACAGTGGAAGAAAGCTTAATGTGCTATTATATAAAGGAGTGAAAGGCTATAAATACTAGGTAATCAGGTTTTTCACTTTTATGGCTCTACACATCTATCCATTCCCTGGACACAGGACTGCATTATTTAAAGACAAGCATTGGACAAAATCGTAAAGCTCCAAGTGCTTTTCAATTGCCTCATATTCCCCAGCTGATACTAAAAACAAAGCAAAATGAAACAAAATAACAAAACAAAAATGAGAGACAGGAAAAAGAAAGCTTGCTATACATGAAGTGTGGCTTTAGACTAGCCCATTAAGTGCTGAATTATGATTGCCATGTCATAGGAAAAGCATGTTTGATAGGCTAGGCTTGTGTTGGAGAGTGCTAATAAACACTAATTCCCTAAGTCATGTGGGCACGTCGGTGGACATCTCTCCCAAACAGACTCAGAACTACTTTAACATACTATTCAGAAACAAACTATGGAAAGGGAGGCACACGTGGCTGAAACGCTTCTGGACAGCTTTCAGGGTTTATCCACTGAATACCAGTATCGGTACAGCTCACTGTCAGCACTCGATGTGCTGCAGAGAAGAGAATCAGGAATCCAGTGGTATCTTCAACCACAAGAAAATTGATGCTAACCCATGGGAAAATCATTTGCAGACTCAGAAGGGTGAATACCCATGCTGTAACATCCTCCTTGCAAACTAAAGCACACCTTTGCTTGCCTCTTCCCACAAACTTCTGAGTAAGTAAAAATTAGAATTTGTGAGTGGATAAAAACTCCTCATTTCATTCATTCCTGTTCCTGAGCACTGTTGATCAGAAACAATAGCTGCAGCTTTGGAGTGTTTCAAACTTAGTAAAATTAATTTCTTTCGTCCTTCTTAGTAATGCATATTATTGAAAAGGAAGGTGGAGCAGCAAGCCCTGCAAGGCACAAGATAAATATTCACAGGAAGAAAAATTCTCTGAATAAGAAGATACATACCTTCCTTCCCCTGCTCTGAGTATCTCCTTCCATTTTAGCTCTTCATGAGCTAGACCTTCTTCTCATCCATTTTCACTGCTCAGTGTAACAAGTTGGTGAGAAGGAGAATCTTGCCTTCAGTTGTAGCTGGATCCTGTGTCCTCACCAGACTGCCACTGCCCTCTTTTCCTTCCCGTGCTGCCTGTGGTGCAAAGCAGTACACAAAACAGCCACAGACAAATGTCCACTAAAATCTCTTTACTCAGGATAGCCCGGCAACTGCTTAAAAGGGAGCCATACAGATGGATACAGCTGCCACAGCCACATTCATAGAAAATGAGGTCACAGGCATTCAGGTTAGGATCCACTGGCCATCTCAGTTTGCCCAGGTCCAATGAGTCACTTAATAGACAGCCGAGAGTGTAGGCATTACATCTAACCTAGCAGGACAGCTGCATTGGAGAGAGATGAATCATCATCTGAGGATTCCTACCATTTTTTGCTAAAAGAGCTTTGTGGGGGACCACCTCAGGATTTTGGCGCTATGTTAGATGTCCAGCTTAGGGCAGATGAAGGCATAAGAGTTCATATAAAGTCTTCTCCAGCTTCCCTCTAAGATCACAGTATATCTTCAATATCTGGTATCAAGCTTTAAGTCCACGGCAAAAGACAGAAAACACAGCTATAATGACCCACGGACAAAAGCAGAAGAGCTCAAGAACATCAAAAGTGGTCTAGATCCGTACAATAAAAAGGCAAAAAGAAAAAAGGTTAAAAAGAAAACTCACAGAAGTTCTTAAGAAGTTGCCCAAGTTCCCACACTAACGGGTGGTCAAAAATACCCTCCAGTGGACCCAGCCAGTCTCACCTGGAGGAAAACTCTTTTGGTGCCCACATAGAGAGCAGCTTCACCTGTGGAAAGACACACTGCAAACATTCAGCAGACAATAATCTGAAATCCTTTAGCATTAGCACACACCTCCTGACATACGTCCTCTTTGTCTGAGGGGTCTGGCCTGGCTTATGGCTGAATGCCAGCACTCCAACGAGGGAAGAGAAACGGGCCAAGTCAAAGCAGAGGAGCTGGACAGCTGACAGTGGTCATAAGAGCTTCATGATGTGGCCTGGAAACATGAAAGGTATTTCACATTTCAACACATTTCAATTTATTTCAAGCATGGTACCGTCTTCCAGTCTTTATCTACATTTTACAACATAGAAACACAGTTTGCTCTGGTTGAGGAGGAAACTTACACAACCCACCAGCAAGAGCCATATAGAAATATAAGTCAGAACAGTATTCAGCAGGTCAACTTTGGACTTTCTTCAAGTGACTGAAATAAAGACATGCTGTCCAATCTCTGCAGCATTCCTGCCTTGGTCAGTTGTTGCTCTGCGGAAAGGGCCAGGATTTGCAATGCAGAGCATCACACACACTCTGCTCGCTTTCCTGAGACCCCGCTGTCTGCCACAGACCAATACCTCATGAGTAACACATGCATGGCTGTCACGAGGTTTAAATCTAAATGCAAGAGGAGTATGGATTCCCTGTCTCAGGAATGCTCCCTCACTCCTGTTCAGTGAACTGCTGTGATAGAGGACTCTGTCTTTCTGAAAAGAGGGTATTTTGCCTTTGAACTGCACCATCAGTGCCTCTACATAGGCAGACATTTCCAGACAAATTTTCCACAGCTTTCCATCCTTCAGGTTTCAGGAGATGCAAGAGCCCAACCTACTGTCTCTCTCTCTTTCTCTGTCTCTTCTGCCACGAGTAATACACAATGGGGCTACACAACCCATGCCCTGACCATATCATTCTTAACCACTTTAGAGCCCACCGAGGGCCATTCTGTGGGCCTGATATTTAACAGTGCTCAGTAGTGGTAGTAAGTCCTGCAAAGGTACCCCATAATGAATTGCAAGTTTGTCTTAGAAAGTAGAGGGCTGTTTAATTGCTTATGACAAAGGATTCCCTATAGTAGGTTCCAAATTCCTCCTTCTTATAAGTTCTGTGTAGTTTGTGGTATTAAAGAAGTTATGATACAAGGAAAGATTTTTGATTTATTTTGTTTTAATGGAGAATGTCTCAGAGTACTGAGTGACTCAGCTAATGTGGCTTTTGAAAATGTACTGCCACAGCAAGACACTTGGAGACACAAGGATTTCTTTGTTTCCTTCCCCTCCCACCCACTTTCCCATTGTTTGTAACTCCTCTGGCAGATGAGCTGAAAATCAAAATCTTACTGCTAGAGGGAATATACTGTACATCTGTTTCCAAGTTCAGAAATTATTGAGATCATTTTGTTTGTGGATCTACAGAGATATTCCCTTGTTCTAACACAGACTAATGCTGGTTCTGTCTTGTTCCTGCTGTACATAGTTATATTATTGCCGTTTATATTTCCCTTATTACTTCTGAAAATTATTGCACTTCATCTTAATCATCAAATCGGTACGACACACAACACCATGTAGCTGCTTAATTATGCATGAGTATTCAGTTTATCAAAACTATACCTTTCATGTGCAAGTCTCTAGTAAGGCAATGACTCCCATACAGTTGTCTTGTAAGACACATCCCTGCGTGACTTCGCAGCTACCTGCACCACAGCATTACAACATTCACATCATCGCGGGCAACAGCGTGCCACAGGCATGCCAACATGAAATGCATTGAGAAAAGAGGAAAATACTGCTATTGTGTCATGCTGACATTGTTTACTGTAAAAATTATAGCAGACACATTTCCCCAACAAACCACAGAACTTACCTGCTCAAAACCAGCCTCATCGTGGAGACCAGAACTGAGGAAAGAGCCCCTGGGTGCACTTCCAGCTATTACTGCTGTTTGTCAGCAGCTTTGTTGCCCTCAGTGTCACACCTATGCAATGACACTGGGATAAAGGAAAAATTTTCCCCTTCATCAAGTTCATGAGGAATTAATTTTCCAGTGCGAGGATGCAGCACTCTGAGTCCAGACCAAAGTGGACTGGCCTCCGTATCAAAACCCCGATGACACTCCTGGTGGTCTCAGCACACAGCTAATGGTTGAATACTCCCTTTACTCTAAAAGTTGTCTCTATGGATATGGCAGGTCAGGGCTAACACTGCCAGAGTCTGTTCTGTAGGTACTGTGAGGAGAGACTGACTCATTCTGTCCAATTGCTCTCCACATCTTTCAACATTATCTGGTCAAAACATAAAGAAACACCTACACGAATTCAGTGTTTTGGTTGTCCTTTATCTTTTGTAGATTGGAGGATTACTCATCAGCTAGCACGTCTCCTTTGATTTCTGTGTTAGATCACTCTATTCTTTTGGACAAGGCATGTTATGCTTCTTAAACTATGCTTCTGCAAAGAAGACCTAAATGATTTGCTTCTTTGGTTCATTAGCTTGCCCTTGCTGTTAAGAAAGGACACTATTGCTTATGAGTTAAATGTCCACTTCAGCTGATGAAGAATGCCCAAAAGATTACCATGGCTTCATCTCCATTTTGTCCACACTTCATATTAAATTTCTTTGCAGATTAAGAATTATGTAAAGTGCTTAAATCACCGCAGAACTGTTTTGTGTGTGCTGGCCTGTGGGTAGCAACATATAATATTGCAAATGGCAGATGGGCAGAACAAAGAGCCAGAAGATGGCAAAGGCAGGCAGGATAATGACAGTGATGAGCCAAGCAGAAGGACGAGAGGCTGTGGACCAATTTGGGAAGTATGTTACAGGGAGGTAAAAAGTCATGACGAATATGTCATTCTCCTACAGACAAGTGTCTAAGGACCAGATTGAGGGCATTTAGGAAATGTCCCAAAATCACCGATAAGTTTATTTTAGTGAATTATGATGTAAGATAGTCAGTTTTCCCTTAATCGTTACCTGCTTTTCTATGTGCGCATTAACACATGAAAGAAATTCCGCACACGAGGTGATGTTGTGGTTTAAGCCCACCCAGACAGCAACAAAGCACCACTCAGCCACTCGCTCGCTCCTGCCCCACTCTGGTGGGATGGGGAGGAGAAAATACAGTAGACTCAAGGGTCAAGACAAAGGGCACGGAGGGCTCACTCACCAATTAAGGTCATGGACAAAAGACAAGGCTCGACTTGGGGAATCAAAAATCAATTTAATTTAAAACAACAAAACCACCACCAATTTACCAATTGAATCAGAGTTGGGCAGTGATAAATACAACCGGATCTTAGAAACACCTTCCTCCCTACACCTCCCTTCTTCCCAGGCCCAGCTCTGCTCCTGATTCTCTACCTCCTCATGGCCTAAGGGGAAAGGGAACATAGGCTGCAGTCAGTCCCAGTCAGTTCCATGCTGTTTCTGCTGCTGCTTCCTCCTCATGGGGGAAACTCTTCGCAGTCCTCCCCTGCAGCAACATGGTGTCACTCCCACAGGAGACAGTCCTCTATGAACTTCTCCAATGAGAATGCGTCTCTTGTGCGGGCCTCAGTCCTCCCAGCGATTGACTGCTCCAGCACAAGCCTCCCTCAGACTCACAGCCTCCTTCAAGTGCTCCATCATAGGGTCCTCCATGGGCTGCTGGTGGGATTCTGCTCTGCTGTTGATCTCTAAGGGCTGCAGGGGCTCAGCCTGATATCTCACCATGGGCTGAAGGTGAATGGCTGCTTCAGTGTGCCTCCCCCGCTTCTTCCTCACTGACCTCTGTGTCCATGTGATTGTTTCTCTCACATCCCGCTCCCCTCCAAAATAAAAGAACACTCAAGACAAAAGAACTCGCCCAATGGGTTTCTTCCCTCTTAAATACATTATCGCAGAGGCACTGATTGGCTTGGCCTTGGCCAGAGGCAGGTCCATCCTGGAGCTGGGGAAGCTTCTCGGAGCTACTTACAGGAGCCATGCCAGTAGCCCCCTCTCTTGCAACCAAAACCCTGCCAGACACAAACCCAACAGAGGTGAGGTCCAACGTTCTGCAGATCTTAGCTGTGGACCTCCCCTTCTTCTCTAATCCAGACCACTTCCCATCCAAACAAGTTATATTGGGATGATGCCTGCCAAGGACTCACATTCTACTTTTAAACACCCTTAATTTTATATGTTACCCGGAATTCCCTGCTTTCCAATCGCTGCAATATTTTTAAAAAAAGTAATTAGTCTAGCTGTGTATTCATTCCCCTTTGGATAGAATTTTCTCTTCAGTAGGGACATTACATTTAATAACCTAATTCAGTTCAGTTATGTCAATATAGATATGTCACTGTTTCAAAATACGTAGTTTCCCACTCTTAAAATTCATTTGAATCTGTTTGTATTTATTGCTGGGCTTGAATTGTTTTAATGATAGCTTTGGTGTTCTTAGTTTTAGGAAACTAGCATATTAGATTGATTATCTCCCTTTTTGTTAGCCTTTGTATAGAATCCTCTCCTATTAAATACAGAAAATCAGGATTCAGTACTAACCTTATTACTTAAACCATGAAAGCAGATTGGAAACATGATTGCTGCTTCCTTTTATTCCTATAAACAAGAAAATCTCTCCAATTGCTAGAACGGATTTATAGTGATTCATAGTGGACTAATTGTTCACACAGCCCTACCAATTAACAACATTACACCAGGGATTAATTGTCTTGTGACATTTGCTGCGCTTACCAAGGGTACATGTGGGGACCCATTAATATAACCTGACAATCATATCTGTGATTAGCTCAAAGTCTTTCAGTGAAAATCCACCAGTATCCGTAATCACCTCTGTAGAAAACAATCATAACAAAATATACTCTGGGCAGTTGCTGCCTTCAGTGTTTTACACGTAAGCCGTACCAGCGTTTTATCTCATAAAATCTCCTTAGCCATAAAATGTTGCTACTTGCAAATACTTCTATTCTTTAAAGCAGAATGTGTGGAGTGTTTCTGCAAGACTGCACCCTTTAAAGGCCTGATCTTGCAAATACTTGACTTCGATGACACTTGAATGTGGCAATATCTCACATTTCTAAGGTTAAGCATATTCACGTCCACTGGATCACTCCTTAGATTTTAAGCATCCTGAAGCAAGGAACATTGCCTTCAGATGAGTATACCTCTGGGAATAAATTTTCATTGATGTGCTTCCATGCACAGTGTATAAAGAATCAATGATGTATGTATTTCTTTTCTTGTAATGAAAATAAATCCTCAGCGAGACTAGTTTATCACCAGTACATCACAGCTAAATGAGTCACAAGACAGCTAAGGCCAGGCCCGCCTCCTCAAACACCACCTCCATGCCCCATGCTGGTTTCTACCCACAGAAAATGCAGCCTTTAACAGCACCTCGTTATTAGAGGAGGACGTAATTACAAGTTCAAATCTATGTGTTTTATATATTTCAGGTAAATTCCAGCCATTTTTATAGGGTCATACTGGCACGAAGCTCAGAGGGGTTTGAATGAAAGTACTGCAGCAGCAGACAACCCAATGAGTACAGGGCTTGAAAAGATCAGGGCTGTAAAAAGCATTAGTCACATATCATTATTAAATATCATCGCAGAAGAGCATACCTAGAGCTCATTCCTGCTAATTCAGCAAAACAGAAGAATAACTGCAGTTTATTATTCCTCACATGGGCATTTACCTTTTCTGAGTAACAGTAAAACAGGAGAGGATCAGGACTGCAGCATGTGAGCAGCAAAGAAAGAAACACACAGGTTCAGGCAATCTCAAGGCTTTGACTCGTATAAGAAATACTCATATCTACCCAAATACACTCTTCAAATTTAGTAGCCAGGTTCTCAAAAATAAAGTTGTAGAACCGAGTTCTTTGTTTAAGAAAGAAAAAAGCCAACAACAACAACACCCCCCATGCCATAACATCAGCATGGCACCACACACACACACACGGACACACACTCCTGCAATGCCAGTTTTATTTCCAGTGCCAGCTCTGCATCTGCCTCATCTCTAGAGAGCAAAACCAGAGGCTTCAAAGTACAACCCAGCCAAATTTTGCTTGTGCGCAAACACACACACATAGAAATGCCAAAGGTGTGGCTCAGAAATAACCCTCTGAGCTCTTGGGCAGGGCTAATTCATTCCAAGGCTTGGTGCTATGACAGTCATCTTGCTGGTGCTGCCATGGCGGGGTGGAAGCCCTGCTCTTGGGAAGGTCTCAGCCAGCCCCAAAAGCCCTTCAGCTTCTCTGCCGCTGGAAACATCCCTGCTGCTGCCTATCCCACCCACAAGTATCTTCTACTTCATCCTTCACCCCAGACAGGCACCACAGCCATGGCTCTGCGGTGCCCTCCCATCAGCAGATATCCATGGCAACTGGTCCCCAGCCCTGGGAGGAGGCAGCCAAGTGACTGAAAGTCTCCCTTCTGTTCGTGTCTCCCCAACTAGCAAATGGGCAGGCAAGTGGTTTCCTTCGGAAAGTGCCTCCTTCGGATTAGGATATGCATTTCTGCCTCCCTTTGTTCCCTTCTTTCAACCCATCACCAGCACGTTTGCCACAGACACCCTCGCACTGCTGATGTTGCTCACTTAACAAAGATACTGTCTGCTGAGGGTCCTCTCACACCCTACCGAAATTAGCACTCGGTAGGCGAGCCTTGCAAATTACTGACAAACACAGAGGCTCTGGCCATGCCAAGGCTTTTGTTGCTCTGCCCTCAGAAACCAGGCAGCTGTGTAATAAATAGATTCTAATAACAATTAAATTGGGGGATCAAATAACTGTAATCATTATAAAGTGGTTGTTGTTGCTGCAGATATTTAGACAGGATAACAAATTGCACACCGCTTCCTCTCTCCTTGCCAGCGAAGCCCCAGCAGCTGATTTGAACGCCGCGGCCCCAAGGCACGGCAGCCGAGCTCTCGGAGGATTTGCGGCAAACCTGTTGGCTGTGGACCTTTCGGTCAAGAGACAGCAAGCACACACAGCTACAAGCCTTCACACCGATTTCTGTTAATTTGCAGTATTGGCAGCCCCGGACCAAGCTGGGCTGCCAAAAAATTTTGAACTCCGCTTGGGGAGCGTTTCCATTCTCATTTGTGAGTTATGTAATAATTTTTGATATCCCGCTAAATCTGAGTTGCAGTTTGGCTTTTTTGCTTCACTCCATGGTACTCCTTCCCAGATCCAGGACAAAAGAATTCATTCTCAGGAAGAAAGAATAGCGTGGCTCAAGGATGTGCTTCAGTGAGTGATTGATACAACTGGCTAAGATGGCACCGACATCTTCAGCTGCACTGTGAAAATAGCAACCTATAGCAACATCAGAAACCTGCGTTTTCCCCAGACAGAAGCAGTGGATGGGCCTCATATGTAGCCTATAAATACAGAAAGATGATATATACAGGCTTTCTACCTCATCCTTCTAAAAAGGTTATTAACTGTCTTACTTACATCTGAGGGGAGAGATTGGCCAGAGCTGTCATATGTTCCTGTCAGATTTTTCATACTAGCACTGCAAATTAGGGCTTTGGGGAGTTAGTGAAAAATAAAGATAGGTGGCACAGAGATGGGAGGAGGGAAATGCTGAATGATGTATTTACATAGGGTTTAACAGAAATTGGATCAGAGTGAAATTCATCCCTGTTACAGAGGGCTAGCTTGAGTCCCATGAAACACCCCGTTAAACCCCAATGTCTCCACAGCTAAAGCAAATCCTTCATACAGAAAAAATATCCCCATTAAAAAAGAGCAGTCTGGCTTGGACGTCCACAACATTTCCAGCTGACTCTAAAAAGATACAGTGCAGTGTCAGCATACCATAATACCATCCTCAAGTACATAAGATACAGCTATCACTGGATCCTGGAAGGGGAGATAGAGATATCATAGCAATTTTCTCCTACACAGGAGCAGTCATGAATGGTCAGGAGTACAAGGGCTATAGAAGTGATGAATTTCTGCACTAGAAGTCCAGTTACAAGAATCCTCCACTTTTATGTGACTTGTTCACTGCACGTTCCTCCATTATCAGGCCTTACTCTTTCCTCTTGGTTATTTCTTTATGATATTGTACATGTCATATCACATCATAAGTCTAGGCATCTCGTCTGTCCCAAAGTAAAATTCCAGCATGAAAAGAAGGGGGAGAAGGACCTTTCACAACCTCCCACCACACCTGCCCCAGCCTGTTCCCACATTAGAGTGAGGCATGTGGTGCTTTGGTCAAAAGAAGGTTCTACTGAATCAAAATGCCTTACAATATTTCACCACCCCACTCCCCTCATTTAGCCTGACGACTTTGCTTCATCTCCGTTTTGGCTCCCTATTGTCTGCACTGGTTCGCTGCTCGCTCCTGCTTCTGCTTGCCGTCTTAGCTCCAGTGCTCTGGAGCACCAGGCTCAATCCGTCTGAGCGCGTTTATTGCCCTGATGAAGGCACAATAACAGCCTCGAGATGACTTATGAAGAAATGCAGAAAAGATTAAATAATCAATCAATTCTGGTAAGAGTAGGATTCACATCATGAGCTGCCTGAAATTTGACAAGCCTTAAAAAGGAGCACGAGCGTTTGGAGAAACTGGCTAAAAACCCAGAGCAAATTGTAAAAATCATTAACTGCCCACATTTAGAAGTTCAAAGCACAGAACTACCGCAGGAGAGTTTATTTGCAGTCTAACCCAGGCTTCACTTTCTCCTTCGTTTAGATGGTTTGGGGCAGCTGGAGGCACAGACTTGTAATATTATTCATCTGTAAAGTACCGTGTACACCTCTTACCCCCCGTATACAGTGGAATACCAATAGTTACAATAGCAGCCACGGAAAGCTCTTGTGAAAGTTTTCTCTTTGGAGACTTCAACACTCATCCTTACCCAGTTAAAAAAAAAAAAGATTAAGTACACCGGAGTAAACTACAAATAAGCACTACAAGAGTGTCCAGGATTTGAATGTTTCTCAGAGATTTACTGTGCATCACTGGAAGGCTTTGCTCACCAGGAGAAAGATAATAAAGCTTGTTTATGCAACCAGCAATTTGACTTTAACAACAATTTTCCTCCTATTGTTTTTGAAGATATTCATGTTTTGTTAGAGCTTTCCCTACCCAGAACCTGGCTGCTTCTGCTTGATTCTTCAGTGAAGTCATCATAATCCTGTTTTACGATGCCACAGTCTGTTGCCATGAAAATAATTGCCATCTCATAAATTCAGCATTATAACTTTACTGTGAGATGAAGAAAGAAAAAACAGGCTGTGGGGTTAAAAATAGCTGGTGAATCAAACAAATGCCTTTGAAAGCAGCCACAGAGGATTGAGGGGAAGAGGAAGATAAATCACCTGAAAGGTAAACAGATGTAGGCAACGGCAAAAGTCAAAGTTGTCCCCAGTGTGAAAACTCTCCTACACGAGACAAATCAGAGCATTTAGGTCACAGAACAGTCGTGCCTGCATGAAGCATGGAACATATGGAATTTTCTGCTGTTAATTAGGGTGTGCCTATGGCAAGGCCACTGCAGTTGGACTTGCTTCAATTCAGAAATGCTCAACTCAGCATAATGGTCTGGTTGGAATTCGGATTTTTTTCACAAATGCCAGAACAGACAATGTAGAAATTGGGAGGAATAACAATATGAAGAATGGAAGAGTCCCCAGAGCCTCCGAGCTGAGGCAGTGATGCCTCAGATGAGAGACCCGGGTTTGGGATGCCAGCTAGGACAAGGTCTCATGCCTTTCCATTCTGCTTAGGGTCACTTTTTGCCCTTCACAAAACAAGGCTAGTGATGTTTAGTGGCCTATGTAAAGTTCACTGGGGTGGGACAAAGGGGATCTGGACTCTGTTCTTGTCACTTCCATCACCGGCTGAGTCAGTTCCTTTGCTATACCCGTTTCCTTAGCTTAGACAGGGCTAACAATACCACCCTCCTCTATAAAGAGCCTCCCAGTCCACAAAAATCTGGATGCTATTATAATAATTGGCAATCACATCATGAGGGTGGGATTAATTTGTTCAAATTCAGATGTTTAAAATATTTTTAACTCTTTCATACCAATCCTAAGATCCTTCTTTAAGTCAGTTTAGAAGTTAGCATTCTCTTTTGTGTTTGTGCACAGTAATTATGGGACTTGATCCAAGCACCAAACATAAACGCAGTCCTGAATATGAACTACATTTAGAATCACCTTTTGAAGGAACTGTTGAATGCTCAGGAATTGAAATCTTAACCTATGAAGTGAAACACTCTGGTCCCTCAAAGAAATATGTAACGGGACCAGCTTGTCCAGGCTTACTTTCTGTATACCAACAACTTAGTAATAAATAGAAGTCTTGTGATTCCTAAAGGAAAGCCATCCATATAGCTATAAATGTCACGTCTGTTCCTCCAGTGAGATGTTTTTTGACACTTGACTCTTCTTCTCTGAATCGAACTTCAACAAAAATTAAAATTCTGGACCAATAGTGACATGGAGTTCTGTGGACCTGAGATAAGGTCTATGGTGAGCTACAGTGTCATGTCTACACTGGGCCTTATACAGGTATGAACATGTGTTTCAGATGACTGTCCCTGTCACAGCACCCATGAAGTATCTTATGGAACTGATGGGGTGAGACAATGTGATGCTTGGTGAAAAGCGTTTAATAAAGACCCTCAATGCTCATAATAAACTTAGGAGCTTAAAGAGGCTTTTTAAAAGGTCTTTTAAATTGTACTCTTTCACCTGACCATGAATGTGTCCAAATTAACATTCTGAATGAGGAAATTTGCTGTAGAACCAAGCAGGTAATCAACCACACTCTATCTAGGTCTTTTCAGAGGAAGAGGGGCTGAATGAAACTGCAGTATTTGAGAGAACAAAGACACAGATACACCATCCATGATGCCTGTCAGTTCCAGAATAAAGAGAAAGACATTTTAAAGAGTCTCCACTACAAGGAGATGCCTCTTTTATGAGCAAGCTTTATTTAAAAAAAAGCTTACAGCTTTCATTTCTGCAGTAAAAAACGAGAAATGGACCAAGCAAGACTAGCCAGTTCCGTTTAACGCACCATTCTTATGGTCCGTTTCCCTTTAACATTTTCCGTTACAACAGCACGTACTTGCTGGTTCGTTTGACAGCTCGTGCTGCCCTATACATAGACCTGCTTATTATATCAGGTTCATTGAGGTTCAAGAGCAACTCAAATGTGAAAGAGAGCCCTCGTTTAGTTCACACTAGTGTTGCAAATGCTGCACAAAGGTACCTGTAATTTCCCGAGAGACATATTGACCCACAGACCACTGTGAGACACCATGACTTCCCATCGGTGCTTCAGGGATTGAAAACCTGCAAGGTTGTGTTGTGGGTTTTGTTGTGGTTTTTCTTTTTTCTGCAATGATTTAACAATGGAAATTTACATCACATGAAATCCTCCAAATATAGCCTGTACTGATGAGAAGAGATATATTTATCCCCATTTGTACTTATCTAAGACCACCACAGATACAAAGAGCAGATGGTATTAAAAGTGATGTATTAGCTTTTCTACACTGCACTTTCTACACTGCAGCTGAATACAAGGAGTTGAATTTTTTTACTAGATTTACATTACTGAACATGAAAACCCAGAAAAAGACTTCTTCACTGAACTGGGGAAAGACATTGGATTAAAGCAAAGGATACTTTGGCTTTTATTCAGTTGAAAAAAGAATCTTTGAAAATATATAGCAACAAGATGTTTTCCACTGTATATGTATGTCTTTGCAGTCCAATGTATTAGAAGCCTGTGAAATTACTCATGGTCTCTTCCTCTGAGAGGAAGTGGAGAAAGAGTACCTCCTCTCAACTACTTTCTCCTAGGCTTGAGATAGCCTCTGATGTTGACTAGCTGACTAACATGGCTAGCTAAAAAAACAAAAACCAAACATTAGTGGCATATAGAAGACAGAAGTTGGATGCTTTATTCAGATAACCATCCATTTTTTCTGTCTTATTTGAAATACACAAGATAATACCTGAAAAGTTCCTGAAATATACACAACCCCCCCAATAATTTCAAGGTTCATTCTTGTTGTCATGTCTGGTCAGACTCTTTGCAGGAAGAGATCCTTGTTGCTTATTTATGTTCATTTTTACGATTATAGAGCACTTTTTTTTTAAAAACAAATTTAATGAAGGACATTAGCTTTTGACTGTTTCCACCTCTGTTTTATTCCATGGTTGCTGAAGGACAGCAGCCTCTCCAGAGCTGCTTCTGTTGCAATCACAGATGTTACGTTACTAGCAACTAATTTCATATTTTCTGCTACTCTTCCTTCAGGGCAGGTCAGGTTTTAAGCAATAGTTAGGATGCTATTTCACTGATAGCCATGTCCAAGAAAGGAAAAGAAGAACATGGTTTATTTGAAAACAATACCTTTACTTGTTCAGTTAAGGAGTCCACAACTCTCTGTTTGTAGATTCAGTTGAGCTGCACATTGCTTAGGTGCAAAGTCTTTGCCTTTTTTTGGCTAATACTTTTCCTTGGACAAATTCTGGAGGGATTTCTTTACATGTCTAGACATGACCACTTAATTGACTTATGTCAGAAGGAATATGATTTGCTAAATAAAATATTATTTACTCGCATTTCAAAACTGACTTCTCCATTGATGATCTGGAAAATCCAGGAGGCAGTGTAAACACCTGCACCCTGAGGCCAGTGTGAGCAGTAGCTATGCTACCCCTTAAACTGTGTTTCTTGAACAGTTTGCAGGTAGAGAAAAACTAGGCAGTACTTCTAAAACTTGAGCTGGTCTTGTACTTTGAGGCTTAAAGACCATTCTTGCGGATTCAGTGGCAAAAATCCCCAACTCAAGACAATTCAGCAGATGAGTACAGAAATACAGATGAGTTATCTGAAAATGCAGAAGTGTTCCTTACCTGCTGCTGCCGCTATCTGCACTTAGTGTGAGTGACAGCTATTACAAAAAGTGTCAATACATTGCATAAACCGTCCATGCAGTTTGGATATTTTACTCAGAACAGCTACAGCACAAGGATGCTTAGACAGGCACTTACATGTGGGTGGGATTTAAACCAAAAGGTCCCACAGGCATTAGTCTACAGAAGGAATTTTGTTTTTTTAATAAGATATACCACAGCTGGAGACAGAGGTCCTGGATAGTGGATGTGATCCACAAATGACAGCTTTGATAATCTCTTTTCCTTTCCCATACCAGACCGAAGCAACAGTGGGAGGCAGCCTTGCAGAAACCCAGGGCAGACTTCTCCACCTCACTCTGCCATGTGGAGTGAACTGCCATCCTCTCTTCACAGGCTGCCCACAAAGCTGGTCTCTGTCCCAGGCCCACAGATACTCATCCTTGGGCTGCAACAGCAGCTGTAAATTGCTATGACATACAGAGCAGCTGGCAAACCACTGATCTGCACCAGGGCTAACAGGACTTAATTGTTAAGGTGTTTTAGACCTTACCTGCATTCATCCTGCAGAGACAGAAGTGGCTACACAGCTTACAGGACTTAATCAGATCCACCGCACTGAATCCAGAGACGCAAAATGGACACTCTGGAGCCATGGCAGAGATCTCAATATCGTGACCAGAATAGGAAAACATGAAAGTGTGTGTGTGGTGGAGGATGAAAATCATTGCAGGCAGCTGCCTATCACGTAGCACAGGAGTCTGCAGTGTATTGGGCAATGCTCACAGACACACAGGGGGTTATTTTGTCCTCACTCTGTCTTCTAGGCAGTCCATGCTAGGTGGCTACTTCCCAGTGTAGCCAGTACAACTGGAAGAGCTGAGGATCATGTCTTAGCATATAAAGTAAGATCTAGTTTTCTGAGTAAAAAAAAAAAAACAAAGCAGCTCATTAAAGAGACCATTCCCCATATCAATGAACAGCAATATGAAAAGTGCCACACATCTACCGAGGTATGCATACCCAGGTATGCATCCACCTAGGAGCACATATTTGAGAAACAAGCCTAAGAAGCCCTGCCAGGTTTTCTTGCCTATGGCAGAAAAAGTCTCCTCTGCTCCGAAGCAAGAGCCAGTGCTAGTAATCTCCATCTGATGGGTCAAAACAGAAAGACATGCTTACACACTGGCTGGGTTAACTTTACCACTGTAATTCATGTTATTCAGCTAATTCCTGAGCAGCAACAACAATATTCACTGCTCACTGAAAGACTAACTCTATCAGGGTAGTAATTTTCGCCATGAAATACACAAGTCATTGAAGAAGTAGAGATCTTTGCGAAGAGAGAGGAATAGTAATTTTTTTACATATCAGACAAATTCTAGTTTCATTATCGTAATGGAGCTTCCAAGAAGAGTTAAAATGTCATGTGTGATTCAGTTTATACATCCGCATGGGCCCACGGTCTGGTGCAGCACCTGTTCGAAACGAGCCTCTTTCTGTCACGCAGGACTGTGTTCCCCAGGCGAGGGGATGGAGTCGGTATTGCGGTCATGTCTTTTTCCCCTTTCATTTTTATCACCTCATATATTCTAAGCATACACAAACACATTGTCTTCTTAGACAACAGGCTTCAAAAACAAGGGGGAAATATACATTTTCCCAGGTCTAGATGGCTCAAAGGATTATACAACTACAAAGATCTACCCGCAAGGGGATTCACATGAGAAGATGCACAGATTACGAAGCACAGAAAAAAAAAAAAAAAATCTGCAGCTCATGAGACTAAGAAAAAGAAGGCATTCAAAAATGTAAAAATCCCCAAACCTTATGCTTTTCAGGATCCTAAGAAGTAACCACTGAAGCCGTGAGAAGACAAAGATCATTGAGCTGGAATATTGGTAGTAGTTCTTCAACAAGGGAATAAAAGGCCACCATGATGTCTTCCCTCCAAGATGTAGTTTCCTAATTTTCTCCCTGGTACTAGGAATAAATACACTGAGAAAGCCGTGCCCTTGTGGAAGGCATGAAATCTCCTGCTCAATATTTACATCTTTACTGAGCGGTAATACGGAAAACAGGTTTGGGGAATGTAGAAGCAGGCAGCTTGGGGAATACTCTGGCGTGGGCTGAGCCTCTGCAGAGGCAGACAGCCACCTACCGCCAAAAAATGAAATAGAAAGCAGCCACACAGGCTTCCTGAGAGCTGCATTACAGAAAACCATACCTCAACATGAAACAGCTTTGCTTGGCACACCAGGCAATCCATACTAGCCAGCATCGGGACAAACCTGTCTCAGGAAACATAATATTTTTTTCTCTCACTGACATGTTCGTGCTGCACCTAGGGGGAAAAAAATCAGAAGCAGATGATGGAGTAGAAGCCTTTTCCATATAGATATGCTGCAAGTTTTTGGTTTCCATTTGTGGAAAATCCCTCTCCCTCCACCCCCGTTGAACACACACAGTCGAATTCACAATGAATCCCCGCAGACTGAAACGCTCTGAGCTCTGACAACGAAGGGCAGCGAAAGGAGGCCAGCAGTGCAAATCGGAGCAATGGGAGTACACCGCAGGTAGCTGAATATCAGATTATCCAGGCACCGCAGCCCACAGCTTCCACCTGGAAGGAAGAGAAACAAAAGCCTCCCTTTGTGTCTCAGGGTTTTGCAGGAATTAAACACAGCTCCCCTTCGTGGCAGACCCAGACGCTCACCAGGATCAGGGGACAGCTAGTAAGCTCCCCAGGCTGTCCTCAGGGAATGGCCTATTTTAAGCCTGCTTGCAAACATCTCCCTGCGTATGTGCTGTATTTTCACGCAAGAATAATTTAATCTTCATTGCCATCATTAATTTTTGACAGAGAGCACCATACGACACCCTGTTTACAGCCCACTAAATCTCCATTATGAAGCCATGCTTACAGAAAGAAGAACAATCTGAAGAGCTATGTTAACTTTTATGATTACATTCCAGCCCTGAAATACAGAAAGATGAATAAAGTTACAAAATACCCCCCAAAACCCAAACCAAACCATTTTGTTATCCTTTTTTCAGGCTCCATAGCACGAAAATGTTTTTTAAATAATCTATAGCAATACAGCAGACTCCTTTAAAAATGCATGTGTAACATATTTGCATTCATCCTTATTGCAGTATTTACCCTGCTGTCCCCAGCTGCGTTGAACAGCACAGGTTAGTGCTGCTATTCAGAGCCAACAGAAATGCAGTGAGAGAAGCAGAGATTTAACTTCTTGCATTCATATCCTTTCATTTAGAAACCTAAAGAGAATTTTGGTGAGAATGGTTAATTTCTCCTGGGGTAAAACCACTTAGAACCATCAGCAAGGAGAACTGAGAAGAGCCAAGAGCTCCAGAAGGCTTTCAACACAGAGGCACCATGCACAGCCAAAGTTATGAGAAGGACTTGTAAAACTATCACCAATTTTGACCGAAGGGCATCCATATGTACGCAAAACCTACGTCAAGGTATCCACTGCGGAGCAGTTACAGTAGATCAGCTCTCTGTTGCTGTCACCTGCTGTTGACACATGGCCAGGGCACGTAGGGGTTTCATTGCCATTTCCCAGTGCAGCCACATTACCAGCATCAGTCCTGGCTGTGGTTGGACCTTCATACCTGCAGAAGGGCTCCACACTGAAACAACCTGCAATGCTAGTGCTGGGCTGGCTGCAACCTCATCGCATGTGTCTGGCCATTTTAGCAATAGCCGCTTGAACACTCAAGTTCCTCCGTGCTCAGGGTCTGCTCTAAAGAGCCAGAGATCCCTTGCTGAACACCTCCACCACATGCTTCTGCTCTGCTAGCAGGTCCAAGTAAGGTGAGATATAGGTAGACACTTTACCCTTTTGGGTGCTATATGACACAAGAGTTGTTCAGCAGCCACAACACAGCATGCAACAATAGCACCATTTCAACAAAAGGGAAATGCCATCATTTAGGCCTAGGTTTACCCAACTAAGTTGGGCACACCAAATTAATTTAACACCTCAGTGAAAGTTTCAAGTCAGTGAAACAAGAGAGGTCCTTCCAGAGAGTAATTCCAGTCTTAGACAGAGTAAATTACTTGGAAGTTAGCATAAAGTTTGGATTATCCTCTGGAGGTCTCCCACTCCTACCATCCTGCAGGAAGTGCACAGAAACACTCAAAGAAGTGCCTCACATTGCGGGGTAAATCTGGCCAATAACTGTCCTTTACCCACCCCCTTTCCTTAACATTGAGATAAGACTTTCTCTTGTGCAGTGGTTTGAAGGACATCCATGTCACAGCCAAGATTTCTAGCCTTACTTAACTATTCCAGGTGAGCCTACCCTCTTCCAGTATATATTTTAGTAAGCACAGGTGTGTGTGTGTATATATATATGCATATATATACAAAATACTTTGTGAAGCATTTAAGTATATATTTAATACAGTACTTCCCTTTCAATTCTGCTTCTAGCAGTAATCATTCTTCACGTACACCCAACCTACTTTGCATTTAAGAAAGTTGAGTCATGGCTCAACACTGAAATAATCCTGATTAACAGTAGCCCCCAGCCATCAGGTTCTAGAGAATAACCTCAGCGGCACTATTGAGGTGACAGCTCATGGCTATGCAGGGCAAATCCAGGTTTGTGTGGGTATCTCCATTCTGTGGGAGTCTCTGGAAAGAATTCATCTGGAAATCAAGATGATAATAATGAGACACTACAGCCAATTAGTTTAAATGTGGTTAAACTAATCTTCATAGATTAAGAAAGTAATTCTATAAAAGTTTGTCATTGTGTATAGTTTGCATATTTACACAAAGCCCAAGTTTCAGATTCATTAGTCTTTTCATTCTCCCAAAATCAAATCTAGCTGCAAGCACATGTAATTCTTTGTTAGAGGAATGAATAAGATTCTGCAGATTTAATTTTTTTATGCAATTTTTCTATCTGGGTGATAGAAACAAAACAGAGAATGACTAACAGTTTTGACTGTTTTCTACCAAGCTCCCTCACAGTTGAGGGTTTTGCTAAAAGAGCAGGAGACATTTTAGTCATCAGCTTCAAGTACTCCTATTCTCAGTGTGCCACTACTGGTGGCTATCAGATATGATCATTTTTATTGGTATTTTTTAGTACAGCCTGCTGAACCTCACACTCCAGCCACGACACTGTGCAGCCTTCATCTGGGAAACACTGATGTCCTGTTTGACACCTCCTTCGCAACCCACATGTACACTTCCCCAGCTCTGTTTTTTGACTCCTCCACCTATTTTCGTTAATAAAAGTTGTTTTCCTTTCTCACGGCTTAATATCTCCAACTGCCTCTTGCCTATTTCCCACACTGATGACAACTGCCCTCCTCAAGCCTTCTCCTGCCTTAGCCCTCACAGTCCCTATGCTCCTTTTTGCTAGAGCCACTCACCCCTGCTCCCCAGCCCTACCTCAGCTTTCACGGGGGGGTGTTGCAAAGAGCTGGTGAAAGAGCAGAGGAAAGTTGGAGACTGCTCCTCAATCCCTAAAAAGTTCACCTTGCCTTTACTGTCCACACTCCCCCATGGAGCTCTCTCTGCTGCTGCTTCACCACCACCTGCATCTGACCCTTCACTTTAGGTTTCTGGGCTGAAGCGTAAGGAGCAGGGCTAGGAGACAGACAGGGAGGGCACATTGAGATGGTCTAGTTTTCTCTGAAGATTACATCACATCTCAACTGCCTGGGTCATTACTATCTCAGTCTGGCACCCTGCTGCTCTATCCCTCCCTGCCACATCTGCAGTGATCCTTGCCCTCTGTGAGCTACCTTGCTTTCTCCCTCCTTTCCCTCCAGCACACAGAACTGAGAGCAAGTAATAAAGCTTTTAGTGCAGGCTGTGGTCAGAAAGGAACTGAGTGGAACAGTTACTTTTCCTGACATTTCTTTGTTTACTTAGCTATTAGGGACAAAATTGAATAAGAAGGTAGAATCAGCAACTGCATCGGCTCTGCACTGTGGTTAAAGGGCTGAAAATCCTGCTGAGAAACTGCCAATCGTCTTTTTGCTTTTTTTTCCTTCCCACGTACATCTAATGCGTTTCTACTTAATTGCTCTGACAACATGGAGATCAGATGTAGGATTTGGAAGAGAAAATAACTGTTAACAAATGTAACAATAAGATTATGCAAATAAGAAGAGTGCTTAAACACTTAGGTAGGAGACTTTGTAGAAAGCTCAACACCTCAAACCTTTGCAAGATCCGTGCTGTACTTGAAGTTAATCCTACAGGGTATAATAGCCATGACTGTGTGTGGCTTTTCACGTGGAGGGAAAGAAAGTATTAAAAGCTTCTGTAAAAGGATGCCCAAAGGAAGCCACTCCCGGTACACAAGTTTTATTTGCCCTGCAAAATCAAAGAAATATGTTACACATCCTTGAGCCCTTTGCACTGAAATTGTATTTATCACTTGTTTACATTGCACATGTGCACAGAGCAATGTATATTTTAACATGAAAAAGTAATAATTAAAAAAAAGGCAAACAGACCAGATGGATGCAGTTGCATTTGAGGGTTTACAAAAAGCTAACCCCAAGAAGGTCATGTGCTCTAACTGCCTGGCTTGGTATTTGGAATTTTCTGAAAACGAGAGTTCTTCTTCACCCACAAACAGAGGCCAAGCCCAATAGGTGCAGGAGTCTGTGCACTGGATCTTTGCTCAAAAGCTCACTTCTTCCTTTCCTGGATTTCAGAAGTCTAAACGATGCTGAACTTGCTCTTTGGGAAGGGGGAAAGTTTTACTCCCTTCAATGCTAAAGCGCCTTTGATTTTGTGGCAAAACCTATCACATGGCTTGTTTCACATGGGAAAAGAAACCCCATTTGTGGGGAGCAGTGATTATGGGGGCCATCAGGGTGTTTCAGGGGGTACCAAGGATTTGGTTGTGGGTGCTTTCTCCTCCATACTTTTTTATAAAGAATATTCCTCCCTACTTTGTTATAGCAGGAGGTAGCCATTCTATCTTGAAAAGTTTACAGTTTAGAAAGTGTTGCTCTCAGAGCCCAAGACAGATACCACCAACCTGATTTGTGACTCTAGACCTCATGGTGACAGGCACCTCCAGCATGCAAAGAAAAGTGGCACAAGTTTCTTCTCACATGCCCAATGCAACCCCAGTACTTGTTCTCTTCTGCAACACGTGTTCCCTCCTTCCCTTCTGTTTCTTCTTTTCCTAGCCTGCCTTTGGGCCATTACACTTTTAGCTGTGTCTGGAGTGGTTTGCTGTTGTGCACACGCTACAGATGGTGGTACAGCACACATTTATTTTATGATAGATATGTTGAAACAGGCCCTAAACTCCAGCACGCTCTATCTACTGAAGGCATCTGCAGCAACAAATCCGTTTTGTCCACCTTTCCCTGCAGCTCCAGGCAAAGTTTCTTTGCTATTTATTTTCCTATCACACACAGGATGGACTACCGTTTATTTCTGTTTTCAGAGGTTTACACTAAGACTCTCTTCAGACTCCAGCTCCCTGGGGATGAGGGGAAAGAAAAGGAAGAAAAAAAAGAAAAAAGACTACTAGCTTGCATGACACTGGAATTGGAGACCAGCAGCACCTCAGGTCTTGGCATGCAGAGGCACAATGAAAGCATCACAGTCCCCTCTTCTCCCTTTTGTGCCTTCCCTGACATGGTGGTTAGAGACCCCAACACTGGGGTCCAGGAGCAAGGAAGGGCCAGAAAGTCCTGTCAGGATCCTGGCTCACACAGTGGGGCAGGGAGAGAGACTTATGCACACTCCATGGAGCACAAGATCTGCCATAGACCAGATAGCCTGAGGGTTCACGTTTTGTTTAACAGCATGTTCATCATCATTTCCCTCAAAGCATGCCATAAACAGGAGAGAGTCAGTAATTGAGATCCTTTGGGGGTTTATTCATGCTCATTATTTGAATCTCTAAGTATAAGAATAAACAGGCTGTGGAAGCCGTCCACATTACGTACTTCCACTTGCATTTTTTCCATGATGCATTTCTGATCAGAAATCAGGCTTTTTGCTTCCTTAACAACTGTGCTAACCATTAGGTTATTATATAGCAGGAAAGAAAAGAGGTACTACATCTCTTCTCTTGCTGGTATTTGGGGTGGGTGGGAGAGAAGAAAAAAATGGGCAAATGTTTTAGGACATACCACAGCCAGAGAAAGGTGGATATCGAAATTAGATTAATGAGATTTACTCTTTGGAGGCATCTTTATAAAGTCAGTGCTAGCCCAGAAAGCTTGAAGAAGACTAAATCAAAGCTCCTCACTTCTAGAAAGAGTCATCTACAATACTGTTGTACATCTGCTGAACTGATCATAATTGCCCCGGGGCCCACACTGCTCTTCTTACCAACTCACTCTCATCCTTCTTCCTACCTCTTTGATTCAATGGTAAATTTCTTGGGACATTGCACATTTTTAGCTGTCTTACTAGATTTATGTTGTAGCATCTCTCTAGGCTCTGCTATACCACAAACAAATACTGTTTCCAAAATGCAGCATTCTTCACTTAGCAACTTTGCATCATTTTAGTGTTTTGGCTGTCTAGGATGCCATGATCATACTTACTTTTTGTTAGAAGTAAGTAGAACAAATGTTGAGAAGCCAGAAATCCTCAAAAACTGGCATGTTATCATGCGCTTTGGTATAAATAAGCTACTGTAAGAGCAGAAGTGTTTGTCACATCTACTTTATGATTTCCAGACATAATTGCATTTCTTCCTGCCCTCCCGCACGCAACCACTTTACACAACTCCAGGCCACACAACTGAGTTTCCTCCGGGGCTGTTTAACTGCATCAGGCTTACTTCCATTGAGAGACAAAAAAAAACCCCAACACCTTCATGTACTAGGGGTGTTAGTCATCCAAACCACGGACCTTAACAACAAGCCAGATGTGGCAAGCATATGAAGCATCCCCTTGCATTGCCTGCGCATCACCTCTGCAAGAGCATGTGAATTAACCCCAAGGAACTACCAGACAAGGTCTTCTCACAAGAGATGGGCAGCAATCCTACTCCCAATCAGGCTGATGGAAATGCGTTTCTTAGAAAAACACAGAGCTTTGATGCTACGTTTCTCTAGCAGGCTGAGGTTGGTGACAACAACGTCCCCAAGCCAAAAGAAATGGTCATTCTTCTTTGCGAAGAATGCAAACAGGAGGGGAAAGACTACACATGTGGGGACCAGCTGGCCTGAAGGGAAAACAAGATACATAGCAGGATCCTGTCCTCCTGCAGAGGAAAAAGTTGGAAAAATACGAGGAAATGAAACAACCACACACCCCCAGTTTAATACTAGTTTGCACATTTTGTTCTCAGGAGAAAGTCAATGGGGACCTGCCCAGGTCAGGCTGTAAAAAGAGTTGGTATCAGGCGTCAGAGCTGGGCTGCTACCCTCCACTGCACTCTTACGTTTCCCCCTACCCACTGATATGACAAAATCATCCAACTCTTTCTTACCAAACAGAAGTTTACTGCAGCATTATGTCAAGTTTATTCTTACACAGAAGGGAGAAAGAAAAACCTTGTGGAGGACTTTATATATCAGTCTCCAGCTGTTAGAAGTTACCATCCAATTGACATGTTATTCTAGTTAAGCATGTGTTACTAAAAGCAGTTTTGCTGCTGTGAGCAATTTAGTGGTTCTGCATACATCACGTCTCTTCACTGGTCCATTTGGAGTAGGAAGGATCACATAGTTTTTACTTGTTTCAGTCAGAAAGTGATAAAATTATGTTCTTCCAAAAACACTGCTTCCTTTGCTCCTTCCACAATAAGTAATACCAGGAGGTGGCAAAAAAAAAAAAAAAAAAAAAAAAAACCATTTCAGCCCGTCAAAGCCCTCTGAAGTTTTCTGGATTACTGCAAGAGCAGAGGACAGAAACAGAACAAATTTTGGTCAGAATGATGGCTTGGCAATGCATCCAGCCTCAACAGCCATAACTGCTCAGCAGGCAAAGGATGACAGAGAATCGCTGCTCCTGGGACTGCGCGAGCCTAACCCTGCTGTGGGATCACAGGCTATCCAGGATGGAGACATATCCAGTCAACAAATTTTTAAGATCCTCTCTCCCTCTCCAAAGCCTTAAGCGCTGCTGAAGTTAACACTGTTTCTAATTGTTTCTTAAATAAACATGTGACATCAAAAAATTACTCTGTAGATTCTTCCTCATCTATATTTACCCAGGCATAATACCAGCTGCCTACACAATTTTTGTCTTGCTAATGCACAGCAATAATCATAGATCCACCCACAGCCCATCTATTTTGGTAGAGTGCAGAAATAGACATTAAACCTATAAATGTCAGAGCATGCCTTCATTTTAGATGTTAGTATTATTTAAATTAGCACTTGAATGATGTTTCCACAACGTGATTGCTTTTCAAATTATGGTATATTGCACATGAAGTGCACTGGCCCTGCTTTAAGCACCTTCAACCCATTAGCCCCATCTATAATTTGGTGCTTTCAGAAATGCAAACGCATTGTAGAAGAGATGTGGTCTCTTTGTTTACGCCCAGAAGTCCCCAGGGAAATGCTGATGCCATAATTACCTGAGTATGATGGTTTGAACATTAGGCTCTGGTCGGGAGGTAAACATGCCTTGTGCTTGTTGTCCAGGCGTACTTGAAAACAGCTGCGTCTTGGTAGTTGGAACAGCATGTTAACCTGAACGTGTCCTAGGCATTTCAGAGCGAGCGCGACACCTGAAAACACTGCTGTTGGAGGGAAAAAGTGTTAACTAGAAAATGGAAGTAGCAAATCATGTTTTCTCTGTAGCTCTGGGGAAAGTGGGAGCAAATCCTTCATTTTTGTTCTGTTCATTGAAAACCCAGCGAGATTAATTAAAAGAAAATCTGTGAAGGACTGGTTCTTTGAGACTTAATGGGCACAGGGAAGCGTGTTGCAAGGAAGCCTTACTTAAAAAAAAAAAAAAAAAAACCTAAAAATTACTAAAGTGCAGAATCAGACTGCAGTTAGACCAGATCAGCTCAATGCTGGTTTCAAGAGACAGAAATAAAACCTGCTCAGCCAGAACAGAACAAAAGGAGGCACCCAGGATCAGATTGCTGGGAACAATATGCCTGTTGTAGGGTGTAAAAGTGCATCCACAGTTCTCTCACACAAGAGCAGAGGCTAAACACTGCAACTGAGGCATCTGTTTGAGAAGGACGTTATCCGTCATTTAGTAAGCCCTCTCATTACAATAAATCCTTTGATCACTAAATCACATTTTATTGCGAACAGTGTGCAAATAGAGCACCATGCTTCATCAGGTAGGAGAATAAGTTAATTCTCCTCTCTCCTATAAGAGCCACAGCGTACTCCTCTCACACTGTCACACAGGAGCCGTGCAACTACACCACTGTCGCACATGCACACAGGCACACACACAAGCTGCACATACAAAAGCAACAGTGACACCTCGTGGGCAATACTCAGGAACAGATTTAATAACTACAATTTCTTCTGAACCATCAACTTTAGCAGATTTATTCCTAAAAAATTAAGGTAAATGTTTTTTTGTAGCACTGGAAAAAAATAAATCACCCTTTTCTGAGTGCTGGAGAGGATAGCGCAGACAGCCCAGCAGCTTCATACACACGAGTCTTCTATACTCTTGGAGAAGTACTGATGGGATGCTGACTGGCTTTGGGGGCCTACAGCAGGGTTTTAGTTAGCATTAGGTGGACACTTTGAAGAAAATCTCCCACTCATCCCTACTTACTCCGACTTGATTTGTATCATAGCACTGTCTCAGCACATAAAACTAAACCGGATGACATCTCTCAGGAGCACAAACTGCACAGAACTCAGTCCTTGACCTTGTCTGAAGCAAGGAGCTCCAAGATGCTGCCCAGAGGTGATGTCCAGCCCTCCCAGAGCCATGCACAGACCACCTTCCCGGAGGTTTGGCAAGCCAGGCTTTGCATGGTATTATTGCAGCTGCTTCCAGGCTCCAGCTAGTCTGGATCTACACACTGTGCCCCTGAGTATTTCTACTCCCCAGGACTGCCAATGATACTAAATTAGGAGGAGCTGTGGACTCCCTCAAGGGTAGAGAGGCCTTATAAAGAGATCTAGATAGACTAGAGAGCTGGGCAATCTCCAATTGTATGAAATTTAACGAGAACAAGTTCAGGATACTCCACCTGGAACGGGGTAATCCTGGCTGTAAATACAAATTGGAGAACGAGAGGCTGGAGAGCTGCCCTGCAGAAAGAGATCTGGGAGCCTGGGTTGATGGCAAGTAGAATATGAGTCAACAGTGTGCCCTGGCAGCCAAAAGGGCCAATTGTGTACTGGGGTGCATCAAGCATAGCATAGACAGCTGGTCAAGGTAGGTGACTGTCCCACCCTCCACTGCACTGATGTGGCCCCTCCTCAAGTACTGTGTGGAGTTTTGGGCACCTCAATATAAGAAGGACATGAAACTATTAAAGTGACATCAAACTGTTAGAGGAGGGAGATAAAGATGGTGAAAGGCCTCGAGGGCAAGACATATGAGGAATGGCTGAGGTCACTTGGTTTGTTTGGCTTGGAGAAGAGAAGGCTGAGGAGTGACCTCATGACATCCTACAGCTTCCTCAAAGAGGGTAGCAGAGCAGGACATGCTGATCTCCTCTCTCTGGTGACCAGCAATGTAGGACTCTGATAAAGCTGCATGAGCAGAAGTTCAGATTGGACATTAGGAAAAGATTCTTGACCAAGAGGGTGGTCGGTCACTGGTAAGTGGTCACAGCACCATGAATTCAATGAGCATCTAGATGAAGCTCTTAGTCACATGGTTTACTTTTAGGTAGTCCTGCGAGGAACAGGGAGCTGGATGCGATGACCCTCATGTGTCCCTTCCAAGTAGAGATGTTCTCTGATCCTATTCTGGATAGCCTACTTGCCCAGCCAAGAGAAAAGCAACTATAGGCTCAAACCAACTCACTCTTCCCTGTGTCTCTTCTGTTCCGAAACAAGGTTTTCAGCTGGATGGCTACTCTGGATGCGAAGAGAATTCTTACATGATACAGAATGCTTCATTGATGCTCAAAACTGGATGGTACAAGGAGTTTACATTTTTTAGACAAAAAAGGTCTAAATATCTGCAACTCCAAATAACTTCAAATACTAAGTGTGTGCAGGTGACTGAAGTAATCATTCGGACAGATAACAGCACAGAGTACACAGAGCCAGTGCAACTAGCTTTCAATTTTGAAGTCTGATGTAGACCTATTTCTCACACTAAGAAGTGACATATCATAATCCAGCATTTTAGAAGCACAAGCTTACTCAACACTTCTACCCATGTATGTCCCTGCAGGACATGATGTATGGCATTCATGTCATCTCTCAGCATGCACCCTAAACAAAACCAAACCCAATATATTAAAGGCTTCTAACTTCCTTTTATCAGTGAAGATTTGACTACTTTGCAATTTGAGTACAGGAACAGTTTGGATAAGCTCCAAGGTAAGTTTTTCTGATGGTAAGACTACAAACAACAATTCCCAGTTCCCTTCTTAAAAAGTGGTTGCTCAGCAAGAGCTCTGCAGAGAAGAATAAAGGAGTGGAAAACCTTCTCAACGCAAAGGATACTCCAACACAATATTTTGGTAAAGGACCACTGCCAGCTCCTTCCTTTGGTCCAGAATTAAGGTCAACATTAAAATAAACCCAAATAAACAACACACCAAGTACCGATCTGTCCAGGTTCCACTTCACTGCAGACCAGTCAAGCCCATGACCCATTAGCTGCTCAAGGCACACAGTAATCTTTGCTTTACTCCCCAGTTTTTACTGTCCCTACCGAGTATAATATGCTTTCAGATAGAGTGAGCTAACATAGTTAAGCATATAAACTCTATTCCTTGCACACTAGCTGTCTGCAGGAAGGATATAGCTAACTATTCAATATGCCTTTCTGGGAAAAAAGTTAAATTTTATTCTTTCTGGTCGCTAGAAAGACTGAGGAAGGCAAAGCATATGTTAAATGCATTCAATAGCTAACACTGACAGTAAAAGTTGAACGACAGAAATACAGAATCAATTACAGTTCTTCAAATGGATGGTGTAGCCTGCCATAAAGCTTGACACGTTAGAGCCTGCACATGCTTGTCACACCCACCTATGCCTACAAAGGCCGAGCAGATTATCGCTTTTAACAGTGCCTGGGGTTATTCACCTCAACATGCAAAAGGCTATTCACACCAATACCTATGTGGTTTTAGGTTTAGATGTAGACCCTCTGGATCATACTAGTAATATTGAATTCTTGAATCTAACTGCTGAAATATTTTCCTATGTTACAAATTGTCTGGCATTCTTGTAGAGATATTAAGCAAAGCAGTGTCATTTTGAAGCGGGCATAATCAAAACTCTTAGGATTAGCTAGATTCGCGATTTCCAGTCAGGTCTTCAACTTGAAAATGCCATTTATCAGGAGACTAATTTTTTTCAGTAAAATCTTTTTTAGAGAAAAGTGAACAAAATGCAACTTAAAGGCGCCTTAAATAACTATTCCTCTTTTTAGGAAGGAAATAAATAATCTCCTTTTTAAAAGAATAAAAAAAAAACCCCAAAATTTCTGGTCATGATTGCCATCCATAAAAGATGCAAATACCAGAGAGTTCCCTACGTTAGCCCTTCTTTACAGTTGACCTAATTCAACTGTATTCCTGCCAAGTAGTACACTTCATTTACACGTTAGTTTGCTAGCTAGAAGGTTGGATGTCTTCCCAGACTTTTAAGAAAGCCCTCTGCCAGCAGAAACCAGTCTAAGTAGGCTGCTCCTAAAACCAGCAGATATTTTTTATTCCTGAGCTAGTTCTCTGCAAGTTGACCGCAAAACCAAAGAGCACTGTTGTGCTTGGCTCAGACAGAACAACAGCTTTATTCTGAAAACTTTTCTTCCAAACAGAAAAACAAGATACAGGAATAAAAGTGCAATTTGTCCAAAGTCAGGAACCATCCCTTCTCCCAGGCAACTATCCTTGCAGCTCTGACTCTGGCCCACTGCACCTTAAGACTTCCCTCTTCACAGCTGCACAACTGCAACCAGAACAGCTGTAAAGCTATCTGTACGATAGACAGGCAGAGACAAATAGATGGACACAAACATACATGTCGTTCACAGTCTTCTAGATAATCTTGCTAGTTATTCATCTGAAGACGGTCTGAAGGACACCTGCTTGAGTGCAGACTTCAAGCTAGACACCCTAGATATAACAGTTACCAGGTACTCCTGTTCAGAATACAAATGTGATACGTTTGTGATAGAATGTCTCAATATCATGAGGCACTTACCTCATTTTGGTTTTACTCCTGTAGTTTATTCCTCTTTGTTGATACGGTGTCATCTTCCTCCTTCCAAGCTAGATGCACAGCACAGAGTTCATCAGATTAATATTCTCAATATCCATACGTACAAAATAAACTGCTACAGAAGAAAAATACCTTTTAATAATTTCATTGTTAGTTAAGAGTACATGCAAGACCATTTTCTATCCTCCCCGTGTCCTTCTACGCAACTAGAAACTAAAACCGGATCCTTTTCATATAAACAGTACTATTGAGAATGAGATTGGTGCTTGAAGTGTAGAAAAACACAACTAGCCAGAGGCCATGGGAAATGCAGCAATGACATTTATTGGAATTTTTCCAGGCATTACATGAAAAATTTTGTAAGTGAAACAGAGGATAAAGCACACTCAGTGCACCTTATAAAAAAATGTATCTGAATATCCTTGATTCTTTGTAATACACGCTACTGCAGTTCCTGGGATTGGTTTTGTGTCTACACATCAACTAAAACTTACTCTGAACAAAACTGCAAAGGACTTTTCACTTAGCATTTTCCCACCTAGTACAATACAAAACTTTGAAATATCTAGACAGATTCCACATCATTTTATACACAGTGTTAAGACCTTTCACCCCAACTGTAAAAAGAAAGACTATTAAGTAAATTAATATCTTTAATCAAATAAAACACCATGGAAGTAAAAAACAACAACAACAAAAACGACCCAGGAGACCGTAAGCCCCTAAGTTCCACAGCAGCGTGCAGCAAATCAGCATTGTTGTTCCTCATTTTTATTTTAACATAAAGCATAATACTTAGAAAGCAGTGATATTCAGTCCTTGCTTTCTAAATTGGACAATCTTATGCATAAAGACACTGCTGGATTTGGCACTTGGCTTAATTGTTTTTCTTACTAAAAATAATAAGTGTTTCCTGAAATACAGTATAAATGGTAAGAGATAACATGAGCCACTGTAACACTCAATTAACGGTTCAGACATGCACTCCAAAATACATATCTATTTGTCTAAGCCTTCTGAAAAAATTCAACTCCAAAACATTTTCAAATCTATACGCATCTTTTTATACCTTTATAAACATATTTTCTCCCTTGAAATGATCAGAGCTTACCTCATCTTCTGCCCAGAACACACAAATTCATGACTTTTAAAAAGACCACCACAAAGCACTATTAAAACAGGAATAACCTGGAAAGCATTATTGAAACTGCATCTGTACTTCAGAATCCCCTTTGAAATGTATATCCACGGTGTATGTGAAAACTGAAAGGTACATAATATTTGAAACTTGCTTGGTCCTCTCTCATGCACTTACACTCAACTTGATGCAACCTGCCTCAATTTTCTCTTGAAATAAAATTTAAGAACAGCTTTCTGGCTCCCATTACAAAAAGACAAGGCTTCTTGCAGTATTTCTTTGGTTAAATGAGAACCCCTTACACACCTAACTCTTGCAACAGCAAGTCTCCTGTGGAAAATTAACATGAGAATAAATACCATCTCACAGCCTTGCTTCCTTCCTCCTGTCTGTCATGACCAACGCCAGGACAGGTGGAAGCAAACAGGCTTGGAAGGAAGCAGCAGTCACCATTAGCTCTTGCCTTTACAAGCTCTGCAGGTGGTGTATAGATACCTATTTCTTAGCTCTGAGTTAGGGAGGCGGAGCTATAATGCATTTTGTTTCCGGTTCCAACATGCATGTGGAATTACATTGCCGACTGGTACAGGCCAGGCAGTGGATGGCACTAGAGCTCTTTCTGTAAGAACCAAGTCATGATACTTATTCTGCTTACTGGTCTGTGCGCAAAGTCAGTAGAATTAAAAGAGAGGCACGCATGAGTTCACACAGATTTTTCACAGATGTGAAACATGCTGCTCTTTGGAGGGAAAATTACATTCTTTTTTTTTCTTCAAGTATTATTCAACATACATATATATATATATAAAGATACTCTATCCTCATTTCACTACAAGACAAGCACATCCAGAGTGAATTTGTAGATCACCATTATCTTGGCTTTGAATACTGAAATTTATCTTTTCCTTTAGGCCAACTCTAAATATACATCTACTTGTCATAATTACATGTGATAATCCTTTATTTTCCCCCTGTGATTTATTTACATAATCATAAAAAATTAATAGCCTGATTTTGCATACGGACATTTGAAGGCCCATCTGTAGCTATGAGTGTCCCAGCACTAGCTTTGGATAATACCGTTGCCTATTGCAAAGTCCTTTGAAGGCAGCATACTCATCTTTTCTTTCCCTTTTTTTGAAGAAATGCTGCCTAGAAAACCCCGGTTTATGGCTTACTCCTTATTTTATTTTATTATTTGGATTGTAGTTTACTTCCTTAAGGAGCTGTTCACAGTCAGACAACGCTTCTGCTGGCAAATACTTTATTATCTGCTCTAGAGTCTTTTGATACGTTATCTTCTCCTGTTCCAGGGACTGAATTACAGTCTTCAGTTTGTTCTCTTGAGTCAAAATAGTCTCCAGGCTGGATTCCAGACTCTGAATTTTAGCATGAGCAACCTGTAAACAATAACATTATCTTTAGAATAAATTGAGAGGTTCTGAATAACTTCTTTTATATTATAATATGCTATATGTTAAGGAAAGAACTTAATTACATAGATGTTTCTAAAAGATACCTGCGTAAGCAGATGATACAAGGAATGCCTGCTGTGTATCATACACAGAATCTCCTTATAGTGACCAGCATCAATCTGACGGCTTTCTGAAAGCTTTACAGAGGGAAGGAGACATGCAAGTTGCAGCAAGCAAGGGACAGTTAAGAGTAACAAGTAATTGGAGTTGCAGGGAGAAAAAGAAAATCAGCAGCTGGAAGAGACAGCTTGTCTGACAGTGATGGAGCAATGGGAACCCAATGTAATAAAGTAAATCAGCCGAGTGGAGAGGTTAGAGGGAAAGAGAACCTCAATGTTAAATCTAGATGCAGACAGTGTTCCCTATTCTCTAAAAAAAGATCTACAGCTTCCTCAGAGAAAAAAACCCACGGACTAGTAATCAGAAACTCTGAATCTCAGCAGCAGCAAATGTCTCTTTGTGGGAAGTGGGGGAATGCTGACTGTTCCTAGGAAAGGGCCCAGGCAGAGGAAGGAAGAAGCCACACAAACAAAAAGATGAAGAGGTTAAGGAACTGAGGATAACACATCACAGTACAGCACTGGAAGAACAGAAAAGTTTCAGCAGAGCCTTTCAAATAGGTCACTCCATTATTCTATGCCCTTGGTGCATTTTCAGAACAGAGGTAAAAGGCCAGGTAGCAGTAAATAAATAAAAATAATAATAGTAAAACCAGCTAGTGATCTTTTTTTTCAATATCAAAAGAACACAGCACAGCGCCTTTAGCCCATAAACACAAAAATAATGAGGACTTGATCTTTCCTTTTTTCCCCTGCCTCTATTTTCAAGTTGCAAAAGCTGAAGGTGCTCTCTGAGCTCTTCCCAATGCCTGTTCAAATTAACAAATATTACAAGGAATGTCCTGGTGATGGGGGAAAAAAAAAAAAAAAGACGTTGTCTTTCAGGAAAATACAAGAAAATACATACTGAAACCTGAAACAAGTCTTGGCCTGGCTATGGGAGAAAGGTTTAGTAGTGAAGGAGGAAGAGAAAACCTTTTTAAACCACGACTTCATTGAGCAAAGTTTGGTGGGCACTCAGCTGTATTCAAGTCTGCTAGGAGAGACCGCCTTTCAAAAGTAGGACTCTGAGCTTCAGCAGAAGGAAACAGGACAATACTCACTACAAAGGTCAGAGGAAAGCAAGCCTACTGCACTATGGATTATTGCTTAAAACCTTCCAGTAGGGAAGCAAAGAGATGAAGGGTCAGAGAACTTATTTTTCAGCAAGATACACAGATTTTGCCAACTGGGAGGAAAGAGTAGAGATATTTTGAGAAAAAGAAATCTAAATCAAGAAGGAAAAGTCCAGAGAATAACAACGGAGTTAAAAATATGTCTAACAGAAGTGAATCTCTGTAACTGAGAGAACTGCTCAACTGCATAAGGTCTTGCAGTTAGGAGATTTCTCTTGTAAATTTAAAAAAGACACTCTTCTGTTGCCTGAATCATAGAAATGACCTCTTAATGAGTTTGTAATCTTAAGTCATTTACCTGTAGCTTCTCCAATAAATCCATGTTTTGTCTCTTCAGATGACTGTTTGCCCTCTCCAGCTTCTCCAGAGGTTCACCTTCATCACAGGAATTTACATTTTCCTGCAATTCATCCTGAAGAACGTGGTACTCTACTTCATAAGCATGGAGTTGTTTTGAAATATCCATCTCAAACACCTGCCATGAGAAAAGACCCAATTTTTAACTACAGTAGAGACCACTTATTCTACATGAATGTTTGGCTAAGAGGCAACTCTACTTGATTAACTTAATGTTTTTTTCCTGCTCCCCTCAAAAAGGTATGTTAAGAGGAAGTCTTCAGTAAGAGCATTTTAACATCTAGAGTCCTTATTGTAGCCATAAAAAAAAAAAAATCATAGACTTTAGAATGGATTGGATCATCACTTTTACAATTACCAAGTACCACCTCTTACTATGAGATGTATCAGCAGAAAAGTCTTATTTAATCCAGGAATTTTATAATATGATCAAGTGTTATCATCCCTTGCTCAGGAATATTAAGAAGTTCAAGAAGAAATTTTTAAATTCAAGTCAAGTCTGACCAGCCTGTGATGGAAGCAGGATCACACAAAGAGGAAGAATAGTGCAGGAGTTGTCAGATCTCCACCCTCAGAACTGGATCTCTTGACTCCAAGTGCCCATTTATAGACTTTTATAAAAAACACTCTTCATGGTTACGGTTTCCCTGTGCTCTGTCTCTGTGTCAAGATACACTATTTTCTTATCGGGATGCTTTGGTGCCAAAGCATTGTGAAGACTAACAGTGATAGGATCATATGACCTTTATCTGTTTATACAGCTAGTCACAGCCTCTCGGCTTCTGGAAGTTACCAAATAGTTTAGACTAAGAAAGGAAGAATGTCTACAGTGACATTAATTCTGTTTCTTGTTCTAGAGATCACAAACATTACACCAACAGAAGACACACACAGAGCTGAGCTGACCTGCATATAATCACATCCGCTCAGGCAGCATAACCCTTCATTACTCAATCAGACATGGCTTTGCACAAAGCCACTTCTACCATGCTCACCACAGCGTGATTGCTCTGCAACCCATGCAGACCACTGGGCAGAGATTTATTTTCTAATATTGAGCTACCATCTCTATCACTGCCAGAATCAGTGAGTTGTGAAGACAGACACTGAAGTGCCTGACACAGGTCTAGTGTGGCACTCACATTCAGTACAAGGAAATGAGGATTTACATGTTGTCTAAATGTGAATTTTTAACTGGCAGTTCCTGAAACATTCAAGTGTTAACTAAGTCACAGGAATGTATCAGTGTTAACTGCACTCCTGCATATGATGATGATTTTCTAGAGCTCTTTTGTGATCTCCAAACTACCTTCCCACCTGAAGAGGGAAAACTGCTCGCAGTTTCACAGTTAAGGTACTAAACTGAGGCTCATTTTCAATTTGCAGCTTCAGTGCAGAGGAAGACAATGTAGAGAGATGAAGATCCCATCCCCTGACAACAGTATTTCACAAGAAGCTTTTCCTGTATCAGCACCAGTAATTCTTTCTCTTCTGTTCTTGCCCTTTGCCATGAAGCTGCAATGATACTGATGAAATAACACCACTCCAGTAGTCTTTTCCCTTACCCAACAAAGTGAGTGATTAATCCTGAGGGGCTTTTACCTCCGGCACCAAGTGCCTGCCAAATGGATCCCTCCAAGGTCAGGGCTGAGGTGAGAAGGTGAAGCTGCATGAGGGTGCCCCAAAAGTGATCCCAGGCAGATAGAAGCCACCCTCACATCAGAACAGCAGAAGTTTTCTTGATCCTGATTTTAATACAGATCATGAAAACAGCCTCATCAACTTCCTATCTTGTAGGATTTTAAGTTGGAGGTGGCAGAAAAGTTCCTATGGGGGTATGCAGCCCTGTGCATCCAGAAGTTCAAAGGATCAGGAGGAAAAGTTGCTGTAATGCTGCCTCTTCCCACCACCAGAAGTTGTGCTTTCCATCACAAACTGTTGGACTGCTCACCCACTAGTGGGGAGCAACATCTAGGTTTAGGTTTAGAAAACAGGCTACTTTTACCCTTCTGATGGTGATGCAAAATCACAAACAAAGTCATGTTTTTTCATTTGCTGGGGCGCAAAAGAACTTTTGTACTAAACCTTCAGGTAGCAACTAGTCTTACTAAAATTGCCATTCAGAACCCATTGAAATTAGCTCACATCCTATTTCTATACAAGTTTCTAGGGAGATGATTCCTTTGCATTTCAAACCAAAAGGAACATGCTGAGAAGACCTTTACATATACCTTACACGTGGTTCTTTTGAAGTAAACTAAATGGGGGGAGAAGAAATAGAGAAAAGCAATCTTACCTGAGTAATAATTTTTTCCATTTGAGGCTGAGTCATATCTGGAATAGTGGTTTTAAGAAAATCAACTATGTTCTCAAAACTCTCACATCCCATTATCGATGTTTCTTGACTGCTAAGTAAGCTCAGAGCTACTTTAAATATGACTTCGGTTCCTTGAAGAAAAATAATGTCTAAAAAAGAAAATAATTAAAATATCTTGAAAATGAGAGCTAAAGTCACTGGACAAATATACGTATTTTCTGGGATGTTTTTAATCAATGATACTGCAAATTTACAAGGTTAAAGCATATAAAAGCAGTTTCTGTCATCTTACAGATATGAGAGCATTAAAGAAAACACCGCAAGCCTGTTACCTGCAATAAGCATTTCATTACTGTCTACTGTAGACTACAGACTCTTAACTAACTGCTAACTGGTTTTGAGCGCATCTATAACTGAAAAGCAATAGGGAAGCGGATCACAACACAACACACTGACGTTTTACTGTTTTCTCCAGGCAGAAGTTAGTTCTTAAGAAATGATCATGTAGATTCTGTAACAATTCATATTATTTTCAAAATCCATTGTAGTGATCACACTGGCTATTATTTAAGCCCCAAACCTTCACTTTGAGGTATAATTACAGCAATGTGAGTGGGAAGTCCAGGCTGTGCTGAAGTTGGTAGACACAGATTGCACAGAATGTGGCAACTTGATCACAGTAGCTAGAAACTTGGTCTTGGTAGCAGCGGTGGACTTGGAGTTACTGAGATGAAGGCAACAAAAGAGCAATTCAAATAAGCCTCCCCTGTTGTTGGCTCTGTCACACCACCAAGAGCAGGGCCACGCAACTGAACAAACTCAACTTCTGATCCCGGTACAGAGAGCTCATCCCTGGCTCTAATCCAGTATCACGGGGTAGCACAACAGGACACTGGCGAGGCAGCCATCTCACTCAAACACAGTTCTTAAAAGTCTCCCTTCTCAAGTCTATGATGGACATTCAAGTAGCATAAATATAAGTATACAATTTGTGATGGGTAGACATTAACCATGTGTTCCTGGAACGTGACAACGGCCCATAAGACACGGAAGATGCAGATAACCAAAACATTAGGAAGTAAAATAACATGGTGACTTTGAGTTTTAAAATGGGAACATGCCTGGCTCAGCTCATTCACAGAGAAATGAACACTGACCCTCCCCATGCTTAAAAAATTCATTTTCCAAATTCAAATCCTACTGAAGACAAAAAAAACAACCCCGAAAAGAACACTTTAGCCTTGAAAAACAAATCAAAAAGAAACAAGCAAAAAATAAGAAAATGTTTGAATGTCCTAGAATTCAATAATCCCATGGGGAAAGAGACGTACCCATCACATCAATACCCCTGAAACAGCAACCATTTGTTCACCCAAAGAGCATTCAGAAAAAGTTTGCTGTAAAAGGAAAAAAACCTATGCAATGGAGAAATCACTAGGCCAAAAAAAGAAAACCAAAAGCAACAAACCCAATCCTTCTTCTCCTCCAAACCACCACACCAAATAAATTAAAATAAAACAGTAATAAAACATGAGACAAAAGTCAGGTTGAATTTCTTAAGAAAAGACAAAAGGTGCTGTATGAAAACAAAAACAAATGGAAAAGAAGTGTGATTTAAGAGGAAGTACATGACATATGCTTCTAGCTTCTCAGTGCATGAGTGCAGTAAGTTTTACCTTAAGTATTTTTCTAAAAAGCTGCATTACTAGAGATTTCATTAAGCTGTCAGTTCTTCTTGACAATAAAATACAAACCCAAGTACTTGACATGCTGATACCATAAACATTACAAAGCACAATCAATATTTAAGCTTCTGTACTAGATGTTATCTGAACAGGAGCATATAATGAAAAAACTATCTAAATGAATAAGTGACACACTAAGACTAGGAAACCGTTCAGTATATACATGAATATCTGAAACAGCCTTTAAGTTCAAGTTTACTTGAATTTTTATTAGAAAACACTTTAGAATCAGCTCTTCAGAACACTTTCTTGAAAACCAATGCATTCTCTTTTGTCAATTTTCAAGTTAAACAAGATGACCTTTTCTATAGACATAAGCTGAATGCTCGATGCATAAAATACACTTGCAACAATAAACATCCTGCTGTTCGCACTTCAGAAGTCTCTTGGCTAACAACAGCAGACATACTTAATGACTCAATTCTGATGTTTCAAAGAATACATTTCGGTTTTCCTCTTTGAAAAGGAGCTGAGATCCCACCATGAAGAAAAGTCTTGCTACTTGCCACCCACAATAGGACCCAAATGCTCCTACTATGTAGAAAACCTCTCCCTGAGAGTTTCAAAACATAATGGACAACATTGTTCTGGTTATTATTGCAACAGAATAAACTTTCTTACCAAATACTCTGGCTACAAATCCTAATGGAAACTGAGATGCGAACAGTGTTAGAAACCACGGTGCAGCATAAAGACTGGGACTGATTTCATTTTCTTCAAGATGATTATACAGGTCTCTGTGATAATCGTGAAGAAGCCTTGAGAGCTGATACATCTGAATCTACAGTGCATGAGAGGGTTGGGGGAGAAGGAGGTAGAGAAAGAAAAGTTCAGCTTTACTCAGTTTTCCACACCATTCACATTTCACTCGAGGGAAATTAACTCCAGTACAGATGGCACTGTAAAATTAAGCTTAATTGTTGCCTAGGGCCTCGAGTGATACTTATGCACATATAAACAATCCAACCTTAATGAATTAAAACCACCACAGTTGTCAGTAACAGAGAACAGTCTGAACCAGAACTTTCAGTCTTGCAGCAGTGAAAGTAGAAGTACCTCTTCCAAGATGCCAAAACTGTCCATTACAGAGCTGAACTATTTCTGACTAAATTTACACATTTCAGCTCTCATCCTCTGAATCTTGGCCATATTTTTGTTGCATTTAAAATTCCTATGCTACTATCATCACTTCAGACAGCTTCTGTACCCACAGAGTACCTTAGATACACTGGGTCAATAAAGGAGCACCACATACATATTTCCCAGCACACATCCCACGTTCCAGTGGTCCAGAGAAATTTAAGACACATGCAAAAAGTGCTGCTATACAACCTGTAAGAGCTTGCAAAGCAAAGTGGTTACAGTTGCTATTTGTTACTAAAAATATAACTCTGTGGCAAATTATTTCTTTGTAATTTTGATAGTTGCAAAGTAAATTGCTTCACAGCACAAAGCGACACTTCTCTCAGAAAGGAGATGAGAAGCTGCCAGGTTCAATTTTGCTGTCAACAGTGCCTTATGCCTAAGGTGAATCCATTCCTCAAGAAGAAAATTACTTACTGGATCCGGCTACTTTCGTACTTTTAGTGGTCATGATTCTTCTTTACCAAAAGCTAACTACATTTGAAACTATCTCTCAGTCAGCAGCATCCGCAAGCAGAGAGATCGCTTCTCATTCAGACAAATTAGCTAAGTTTGTGTATGTGTTTGAGTCCTTGCTTTAATTGCCAAAGATACTAATTAAGCAGTTTGGACAGTGTCAATACAAAACACATTTACGTGTGAAATTAGGATAGTATCACAGAGGCAGTAAACCAACTGGATGAGTTCATTATGAACTAAGGCTCTAGACTACTACTTTTTCCAGACAACAATTAAAAATAAGTCAAACAAGTTTTCATCATCCTAAAGAAACATCCAACATTCTTCTTCTGCAGGGTAGAAGTTAATTCTGCATATAAGCTTACTTGTATTTCGGTACTGTAAATGCAAAAGAATTTGCAAGTGCTCTACTGCTATTAAAAACCAAAACAAAGGGTAAGGCTTTAGTGAGATCCTCTAAGTCATCTTGAATAGTCTAGTTTGTCTTGAGCAAACAAAATTTCTACTTTTGTCTAGAACAGGATAACTGTCTAGGAGCAAACTGTAGGGAGAGAGAGGTCATTTCATTTAAAGGGCAAGTTGTACTACAAGCGTTAAACCTTCTCAAACTTAAAAAGTCTTCTTCCTAAGAGCTTCTGACAATGGAACTTTCAGACTTACTTAAAAGTGAAATCATGGACATCTGAATGCTCTCAAACCATTGGATGTAATATGTACAACTGCAACGTAACATAGAAACTCCAAGAGAGCATCTTCTAGCGGCAAAAAAATCCCACAACCATGCACTTACCACAGTTTGACACTCACTGGTTCAAAACTTGTTTGGGGGAGGTGGGAAATGACACAGGACACACACAACAGGGAAGAGGCAGATCGATAGTCTTTATGGCTGTTCACCCTCAGTTTATCACAACAAACTTGTTATAGCACACTTACATTCACAGTAAAACACCCCTCTTTATCTTTTCTAGAATAAACACATACAATTTCTTTAACTACAATCTATTCTATCGTTCTGGACATTTGACAAATAAGCACCTCAAGTGACTGGCCATGAAAAGCAGACTGAAACTCCCCTTCAGGCTTTAACTCAATTATAAGTGTCTGCTATACAGGGAGTGTGGGGGCAAAAAAAAAGACTTTTGTATCTGCCTCTTAGTTTTCTTCACTGTGGATTACAAGCTTTAACTCAGCAGTAGTATATCCCTTTATAATATTAGGGGTCTAAAGCATATAGTTATTTAAGTCAGTGGACAGCTGCATCTCAAGGTGAAAGATTTCTCAAACTTTAAACCCTTAAGTTTGTTCAGATCTGAAAGATTTTCTGTCTCCTTCCTAAACAGCTTGAGTACCTATAGCTAGCTGTTAAAATAGTAATATTGCAGACCACTCATTGTTTCATAAGTAAACTAAATGATAAAAAATTTGTCTGTTTTCTTGCTATGTTGAGGGTGGTGGGGTAGAGGACGATGAGAGAAAAGAGGTACAAACCATGAGGCAAGAGAGAGCAGCCCCCAGTACAAATGCCTGTGGAGCACATTGACTGGCCACTAGATGTCACTACTGGTTTGACTTCGAGTTACAAGAGAACAATCTACATCGAAGTGCCCATAGAGTGAAAAAACCTAAAATCAAATTTATTTTTAAATTCCATCTATAAAGATGCAAGCACATTGGGTTTTGGCATAAGGAAGAGAGAGAAGTGAGGAAAAGAAAAGGAAGAGCAAAACAGCAGAGAAAGCAGAGTTTCCGAACAGGAGATGATGGGGATGTGTGACAGGAAAGTCTGCAAGTTCTGCTGAACTTCTCTGTTTGCAAATCAAGAGGCAGAGAGGAGTTCAGCAATAATATCTGCATGCACTTCATAACCTCCAAAACAGCATAAGAAGCTTTATAAGGCCCTGGAGAACATGAGCAACCTTTGAGAGCTCAAAACTGGTTTAAAACTCTGGTTTGCTTTAGGAGAAGGACTGACTTACCTGCAGCGACATCATGTCTGGCCTGTACTGTTTACGGAAGCCAAGGTCATACATGAGGAATTTCAGCATTTCAAAGGCCTGCTCTTCACTCATATGCAGAAGCAGCACTCCAGCTACAAAGCTTATACCTTGACAATAACCCACTTCTTTGTCCAGCAAAGAGTATGCTTTCAAGAGATTAAACAGTGATAGCTGTCCTGCTCCCAGGTGGGCAGAAAAGTAAGGATGCGTAGGGAATGTCCGTCCTGACATAAAGAGAGAAGAGTTGTGGACACTCAATTCTTTCAAAAACAAACAAACAAACAAAAAACCCAAAACACAAACCCAGATCCACCTGACAACCGACACTTCTCTCTTCCCATAAACCATTTCAAGTTGACTTGAGTCAGATCAACCTGTATTTTACCACTCATTTTAGACCATATCCATTCAGCTCATTTAATATTCTTGCCTGCACAGAACTTGCAGAAGCAACTGCTTGACTTCTCTTTTCAGCAGATGTAGAAGAGCATAAATACAAACAGCATAACCTAAGAAATCATCTGCTTAGAGGACACTAACTGGCATACATGGAATGTATTCTGACAACAGAGAAGGTGGTGCTGATATAGCAGCATTGATCTGCAGCAACAGCTTCCATTAAGCCTGGTGTGTTTTCACTCAAAGACCCATAGAACAAGCCAGAAAAATCTCCCAGCTACAAACAGACGTACCTAGATCTACAAGGATGGCGTGCTGTTGAGCAGTCAGTTGTTTCAGAAGTTCTTTGTAAGAGATGTCAGGAGGTTGCTGCTTGTTTGGGAGCCTGTGTCTCACTCGATGTTGCACAGCCAAAAACTGCCAAATTTCTCCTCGGCGACTTTTTGGTACACCTGCAGGTCAGTCCAAAAACCAAGAGGTCTAAGTAGGGGCATATTTTTAGGAGTATAACACTAGACTTTGCTTTGCCAAAATCTTGCCCTATCATAATCTTGGCTGGACCTCTCTGGAGGATCCCTTATGAGCAGTCAGCTTCAGAAGCTGTCCGCTCTGCAGTGTATTCGCTCAGTAACCACGGTTCAGTCCCACTATCTAAACATTAACTACAAACTTATGGCAATTACACTGGGGAGTACATTGGGCAACTGAGGTACAGACATGACTTGTTCTGCCACTTCTGAGCTGTTAGCCTCCAGCAGCAAGAGACGCATGACTACATACAGAATGCAGTCCAGTCTTTATAGAAAGGCTGAACTAAAGTCATGGGTGTAAAACACAGGGAAGCCCACCTCCTCTTCTCCTTCCCAAAGGGCTGCTCATGTCAGTCCATAGGCTTGGAGAAAGATGTATAGAATACAAAATGCTCAGTTCAAACCTAAAAGCATTCATGTTGCATACCAAGAGAAAGACACAGAATCACTCATACTGAAGGACAGCATTTATCTCAAGCCAGTCAAGCACAAACTAAATTAAAATACTACTTCTGGACTTTCAAATACATTCCCCTTTGATATCCAACTCTGTAAACTGACCTTTGAAAGCCAAAATAAATTGTCAACTCTGCTAATACTTTCCTGTCAAATAGTTGTTTAACAAGAATAGTAGTTAGAAAAAGTATATCCTTGTTTACCACTCTGAACTGCAGTCCAGCAGCAGAAGATAGGGCAGCAAGGTAAGTAATTTGTTGGCAGTTGTCTGAAGGTCACTAACAGGAACCGCCTTATTTCTAACCCTCTAGCCTTTGGTAGTGATTTAAACTTCCCTTCTGTAGCACAGCCAGATTACACTGAAATCATGTTTTTCAGCATCTGTAACGCAGACATGAGATTCTATGGAGGAGGGCACAGCAGTGCAATCAGACTCCGCATCTGCATTTTACTCACAAGGCTCTCTGGCTCCCCTCCTGGATTACGGCTAGGCCACAGGAAGATCTGCTTCAAGCCAAAATTCCCAGGCTTTCACTCAAAGAAACAAACTACTAAAAGACCGTATTCCAGACCCTACAAGATGTACATGTTCTGACTCTCCAAAGCACGGTTGTGATTCCCCCAGATTTTGGGCACAGTCTACATTAGACATTATGGTCCTGCCTTCTCAGTAAGTGAGTAGAATCAGAGCGTCTGAAACTCAGAGTTGATTGGACAGGAGCCACAGACCAGAAACCAGAAACCAGTGTTAGCTGCAGAAGCTCCAAGTTCAATCTTTGATGTAGTAATACACGGGCACAAGACTCTGCTTTCAGGAGTATGACTAGACATGCTTCTCATTGCTGACATGGCAAACTGCAGACACAGCAGAACCTATTTTCTGTTTGGCAGGAGGAGGTTGGTGCCTTTGCAACACGAAGGCAATTTTTGCATGATTTTGTACTACTGGAAAAGCGTATAGCTGGCAAATTTCCTTCAGTATCCAAGGGGAAAAACAACAACAACAACAACGAAATCTTCAGAATTCATAGTTAAAAGCCATCCTACATAAATACCTTCTTTCAAAGTGGAATGAATATCTTCCATGTCACACCGGATTTTGGCTCTGCAGTTTAATAACTTCTTATCCCAAACATTTATGACATCTTTCTGACATGTACCAACTTCATCATAGTCCAGTTTTACTTTTCTCGACTGGAGCTCATCTCTGCTTGCTAGAACACAGAACACAAAGTAAGAGTACATGGAAAACCAGAACATCAGAAAATTACAAGAGATGTCAAATAAGCAAACACCACCCAAGTTAGATATATCCAATAAACTGACTAGGAATAAACACACCTTCTACAATTCATCCGTTAATAGCTGAGACGGGGCCAGTCTTTTGTCATAAGATGCTGCAAGTAACAATTTAACTTCTATTATTGGGCCATGAACATTAGTAATACATGAATTACATAAAACCATTTCTTAAGGCTTGGGGCAAGAAGAATAACCCACTTAACACAGTTAACCTCTCCACATCTGCTCCTTCTTTAAACTGCAAAAATACCTTTGATAATTTTTCTCTTGTTTATATCGAACATTGCGATTGTTTTAGTATGGAAAGTCCCAAACACATGAATGTTTATATTAGAGATTTAGGCAAGCAAGGTAGGCAAGTCATCTAAATTGAAGTCAGTCACATTGGTTTCAATTTTTTCATGTCCCTTAAGAGAGTGATAAAAACTTTCGGCATCATCAGGCTGACTAGAAGTAAACAGAATGAACCATATTCAGAACCATATGGAAGAACCAATAGGATGAACCATATCCAGGAAGGTACATCTGTGCTGAAGCACAGAACTCGTGTTGCTGTAAACTTGTAAGGTTTCCTGCACAGGACTACCTAGTACAAAATATTTATTCCAGAGGACACACTATTTCTGAAATAAAGCTGCATCGTTACTCTGGAATTTCATGGGAGAGCAGCTTTCATTTCCATTACTGAGAAATTAACTGAGGTTATTTTACTATATATGTCATGCAAGCAGAAAAACACTCCCAATTCCTTATACTACCGGTGTGAGAAACTGGAATCAAGACCTGAATGTGTTTTAAATTCAGGTTTAATTGTCATTGGACTGAGTTACACATTTCACAACATGACCTCCGAAAGCTGCAGTTGAGTTTATCCCAAATTTGCCTTGATCAATTTGCAGTACTTGGTCCTTGCAGGAGACTCTTTCCTCTTACAGATGTACCCCTCCCGCCCCACCATCATTTCTAGGTGAAAGCACTCACATTTTTATACAACCTTCAAAACAAAACAATCAGCTCCTTTGCCTATTCATCTCACTTTGGATACAGCCAATACTGGATGAAAATATCGCCTAGCTCACTCCAAAAACATAGATGGCAAATAATTTCTGACACTGTATCTATTCAAGACTAGAGGGGGCCTTGTAGAAATAACTATTATGCAAGGTGCAGTACACCTCCATAAAAACGGCAATGTGATCTCACCACAAGAATTTGCAGTGCAATTGGGGCAACTTTAAATGCTATCCTATTGCTGAATGATTTCATCTGAGAATGCTCACTCTTGTAAGCACTATGTGACAGGTTCAGGAAAATGGTAACGTATTTCAGAGTGACAACAAACTCCAGGATTAAGTGCACAGGTTACCATTTACAGAATGGTACTTCGGCCCTGCAGTTAACACCAGTGGAAGTCAGCAAGATTGCCTGTTGATCATGCTTGTCCTACCTCCTATGCCACCCTTGGTTGCTTGCAACCATCCTTGCTAATGTTATTCCTGATCATTGCTACTTCTTGTAGTTCTTATACTTCTAGGTGATCTACTGGAAAAAGTAGCTTTTAGCTTCTCAGGAGAAAAAAAAAAAAAAAAGGCAACTTTGTGCAATTCACCAAACTTACCTTCTGTAAAATAGAGCTAATAGTATTCAAGTCTCCTCGACAGCAAAAGGAATAGGAAAAGAGCTTCTATTAATATTTTGTAAATAAAAATAACCAAAACATCACTAGAAAATCACTAAAAAACAATTTCACAGCAATTCCAGTCTTAAACCAGCCATATGCAGCTACATAAATTCACAGCTAGGAACCTGGCTTCAAGCAGAGAAATGGCTTCATTTCTGTTATTACATTTCCATTCCTGAAATCTACACTTAATTGTAGGCTAGGATGACAACCTCTGCCTGAACCAGCACTTGTTTGGAATGTATCAGTTCTGCATATATTCTGCCCGTAAAATGGCCCAAGTTACAGCAGTCCATATGAAGGAAGCCTTGAGATAGGCATTAAGAAAGTTTATGTCTCGTGTTTTGAAAATAAGATGATGAATTCCAGCTAGCCAGAGCACCCATTTCACTAGCAGAGCTTATGAACCTGCACACAAGAATGGAGACACGCTCCTTGGGAGCACAAACCAAGATGCAGGCTGGCAGATGAGCGTCCGTTTGGAGTCTCCACTGCTGACACTCCCGTTTTTACCACAAATGACCAAGCAGGCAGAACTTATTTTCTACATATCCATTACAGAATGGAAATAACTTGTAACTGAGTTTGAAGGAATTGGACTGATTTAACAGTGTTCAGTACCTCCAGACAAGCAAGGCAAGCACAGAAAAGCGTTTGTCCCTCAGTAGCTCATACTACCAGAAGGAGTAACTACAGCAGAGGGTCACTACAACAGATGTCCAGCTTCCCTAAGCCATAACAGTAGACTAACAATTTGCTAAAACAATAATAGAAGATTTTGGCTGGAGTTAAAACAGACTTCTCTGTAGATGCTCCCTATGGATCTAGGAGTTTCCACAGAAACGTGTGTCAACAGGGTGACAAACTGTAGAGAGAATGCACAGAGAAACACACTACACGTGTGTTTCAAGGACATATGCTTGTAGGGATATGGAAGGACTTCTGTCCTGCTGGTTTTCTTTCCTCTCCCTGACTTCTCAGTAAGCACCACTAAAGAAGTAAAAAGAGTTAACTGACCTTAACAAGATCATTATGTTTTGTTTGAAAAAAACCAGACTTCCATATAATTAAGTTATACACCACACAGGAGAAGATGAGGGCAGCAGTTGCAGAGTGGACATTTGAAATTTTCAACTTGCACCAAAAGCTGTTAGTCTACTATACTGAAGAACTTCTATATGCTAGGAAAGACATTGCACCCTATTTTTTCATTTGTGTGAGTCTTGCCCAGTCAAAATATCTTAGCCAGAAGCTCAGGCAGCTGACAAGTCAGTATGGCCCACTTCAGAGACCTCAGTAACAGCACTAAATTTTCAGGGTACAGTGTGCTCATCTTCTGAAAAAAACAACTTTCTGAACATACTTCAAGAGGCAGTTGCTCAAAAATCATATTTGGATTCAAATATTTATAAATCACCACTGTGATGTGGTTAATGAAGGAGAGAAAGCCTGGACAGAAATGCCATGTGCTGCAAAGGACTGAAAGGAGATATAAAGGTTTACCATACCTAAGTGTTCACACGGCATCACTCTTGACTCCACTCCACATTAGAACTTCTAGACTTAGCTACAACACAGACTGTAGCAACTTTTGCCTAACATCCACTAAAAAAGGAAAATTGATCAGTTTCTTCTTTAACTAAAATGCTTCATTAAGAGTTGGAAGGTAGACAGAGAACCTGGTAGAGTGTGAGACAGGAACTGGGCGAATGCATTTTTTTCTAGCATTGTTAACCAAATAGTTAACAGAACCACAACCGTGTTTGAGGTGCTCAACACCAGTACAGTTTTTAGCTTGAGGCAGCAGAATTTATAACAGTTTTTAGGGGTCTGTTCTAAATAGCTAACCTTCCAGCTTCTGGTTTTCTTTTTCCATTCGAAGCAACAGAATTTGTTGATGGATGGCTTTTCTCCACAGACTTTGTAGTTCTTCTGAGTTTTTCCTCTCTCCAATTTTATCTGGACCATCCTCATTTTGCAATACTAGAACAAGAGGATCCTCCTCCAGGGGTGGAGCAAGAGGGGATAACGGTAACAATTCACTTCCATCGTGACCATCTGCAAAGAATCAGAAAGCTATTACGGGAAACTGAGATCGTTTGACATATCTCAAAAATCTAAGTCACAGCAGAACAAAAATAGCTGTCTTCCACATTCAGCAATGAGGTGCTGATTCCAAAGACCGAGTAAATGTAGTTCAACAGTAGAGATTTATTTCTAAATAAAGTGTTTTATTTAAATTAAATAAAGCTAAATAAAGGGTCACCCAGTATTTCAACTCTTTCCCCCGCTAGCTCCTTCTAGAGTTACAAAAAGGCATTTATCCATTAAGTTTTCTTTTCAGCTGAGCTTGTTTTACTGCTGTGATTTACCACAGGCTCTATACTAAAAGCAACATTTTCCACCTGCTAAGCAGCACTACAGGCAGTGCTAGAGCACTTTATGCTCACTAAATGTAGAGTTTGTCATTTACCTATGGTTCTGAATTCCGTCAACGGGACTTTATCATCATAGTCGGATTTCAGGCATTTCAGAGATTTCTATCTTAAATGACCAAAAGCTAAAAGAATTATTAACACACTCAACAGGTGCTACGTGCAGAACAAGGACAAGGCAGAAAATTTACCATTTTCTGCAAACACTGCTATTATGTAAACAGGCTAGGGTAAAAAATCTGCGAACTGTTAAAGAGGATATCTTTGTCAGCAAGAGGAGGTTCTTCTTTCCCTTGCTACCAGTGCAGCCATGGCAGATGGCAATTCATTTGATTTTGATGACAGAATCCTCTGTTCAAAGCAACAAAGACCTACAGCCAGCTGAGCACAACTGACCTCTAGTGAGATTCTAGCAAGAACATTGTATCAAGCTGACCCCCTTCTCCCTTTCAGATTTTCACATATTGCAGTTCACTACAGTAATAACTATTCAGTAACAACTGCTTGTTTATTTTCTTTAAAAGCACACACAGACCTGGATGCTGCATCTTGGAAGGAGATTTATTCATAGGTGAAGCTACCTGCAGGAATATTCTCCGCCGCCAGGAGATGCGGCGAGGTGTGAGCGTGGCCCCCGCAGCATTTAGAGATTCACTGCTGCAGACGGTTGATGTTCTTTTCTTTCCCTCCCCATCACTGAAGGAAAGAAAAAGCAGATAAGAGTGATCGAAGTCAGTCATTTTTGGAGGGAAAATAAAATAAATCTTTATTAAGTTTGTCTAATGTACAACCAAACCTGCAGGAGCATCTGCTGGGAAGCTTTAGAAGGCAAAGCATGCCGTGCGTGAGTTTCACCTTGAATACAGAAGTGCCCAATTGCTTCCTTGTAACACAGTGCGGTGAAGTTTGCACTATATAACACCAGGAAGAATTCTTAGCATTCATACGGTGCTCAGCTGGAAGCTTAGAATAAAAGCTAAACATTCTGAAAAGCTGAGAGAAAAACACAGTAATATTTAGCTGCTAAAATAGCAATGGGTTTCATTTTGCCATACGTTAGTCTTACGGGGGGATCTGATGTAATACCCCTAAAAGCAGAGACGTTGCTTTAGCAGAACACAACATTCCATTTAGCACATGATGAGCATGATGCACTCAAATGGCATGATGAGCTCACAGGTGAATATTTCACTGGAGTCAATGTTCTTCCTATACTTCAAGAAGTGGACAATGTGCACAAATGGGGCCAAATGTCCTCATGCATCATCAGCATCTCCAGCTGAAGGAAGAGAGCCTTTTCAAAGAGAGGGCAGGCTAAGTTCCTACCACAATGGCCTGAAAGGATCTGATCTCCTCCCTAGATGCCATATAGAAATGTATTTACACATACTGCTGGAAGAGGCAAGATGAGAATACAGGGAAGCTTTGCCGGGAGGCCATTTGAAGAGGACACCAAGCACGTAACACCAAGCACACCTCTCTACTTACTATCGCCAGAGGAAAGGACATTTAGCTTTCAAAAGTACTTCAGCCACTTTCAGAAACATTTCAGCATTTTACTTTTGTGGTAATAAAGCAGATACACAGATCTTGTATAGCAATGGGTACATTGATTATCTCCCACAAATCCTTCCATGCAACATCAACAGCATGACACACAACTACAGGCTTCTTGGAAAGACAGCATCAAACATGAGGAGCTGTGTCTGCAGCTTCATCTTCATCGCATGGAAAACTGCTTTATCAACACAGCAGAGGCTACATTCAAATGTTCATCCTGTGAGGAATTTCCATGCTACAGTGCAAAGTCCCTAAAAAGAGTTAGATGAAAGGAAAGCCCAGCATGTTAAATGCCAGCACTGTGTTTGTAGTGGTAAGACAGTTGCAGATCATGACGGTTTGCCAGCTGCAGCCCAGGTCCCCACATGTGGCTTGCAAAAAAGGAGAGATCTGCAAGGGAGGTAGACTATGAAGTTTCAGCTACACCCGTCTACCGGCTACACCATCTCAATCAGCACTTTTCATATCAAATACTCTGTGCTAAATGATAATCTACCAAGCTAGAATTGGCCTTTTTGGTGACCAAAGCTGCCCCTATGCTAATGATCTACAACAGCTTCTCGACAACCATAAGACTCAGTGAGAAAACTGGACTCACTACCATACGCAGGTATTAGATCCTGCTTCTATATCCTGGCAGAGAAATAAATGTGTCTTTAAGCTCACCTATCCAGTATTAAGCAGCACCACACCTGCTCTCTTTGAGGAACAGTGCTATGGGCTGGGAGCCCTGGATAACACAGTCTGAAGTATTCTCTACTCCCAACTTAGTTTCTACAGTGGTTCAGTTCCCTATGCATCATACTGTTAGTGGGTGGTAGAGCCCCATGTTGTGCTAACAGAAACAGAAAATCCTGTGACAATCTTCTTCGGCTAACTCTTACACAGTCTTTGGAGATGGGCTAACCACTGCTTGTGCTAGCTGAACGTAGACTATAAAACTAATTTTGAATCTAGAGGTGCTGCTTTCCAAAGGTATTTCAGTTCAATGACTGTTGGAAATAAGGTAGAGAGTTTGGATATATTAATCACTATAGCTCATGTTTCTATAAATAACTGTAATGAAACTACTTCTCGCTATTTCAAGTCTTGTATATCACATGTTAGAACACAAAAACTGAGTCATTCCAGGGCTTACTAAATAGAAGCTACATAACAAGGGAATGAAAACTTCCTTTCTATTGCTACGTATAGAAATCTAGTCAGCTGCTGTGCCCCTAAACATGCAGGCAGTCCTAGAAATAGCGTTCAATTTACAGTAGTAAAATATACAGGAAAGCCAGAATAAGAGGGTGGCTATTTTAGGGCATGAAGCAAAGCTGTTTACATCATTTGAATCACAGAGTTTACAGCGGGATGGATTAGTCACACGTGCTACCTCGTGAAGCATGCAAATCATATACGACTGAGGACTTGCATTTCTGGTGTTCAACTCTCCCTTCCAAAATTCCCCTGGCAACTAACATGAATCACCTCTGCTTTCAAAGAGCTGTCCAATGAGCAATTAGAGGAAAACTTCTGAAAATCACACATCTTGCCATATTCAATGGAAGGCAAGGGCACTTGTGAAAACACCATGATTTAGGAAAGAGAGGCTAGAAAGGGAGCAAAAAAGTTTCCTCATTTCAAGATAGACAGACAAATCTTAGCTTAACATCAGATCCAAAGATGTGAAACAGCATCCTTCAGAGTAAAAGGAGGAAGAAGTCAGAGTAAAACGGTAGCACCCCCTGTCCTGTGATGAAATGGTTCAGAAGGTTGGTGCAAAAACCAGATGAGTTAACTCATTTGAGTATTCCCCACCTTGAAGCAGGAGTTGCACAATACTTATTCCCCTAGACTTGACCATCTCTAATACCGAAACTTCACTGGTTGGCTTTGCTCTTGGTCATATTTGCAAGATGACTTCAGGTTTTAAGGTAGCCGTGGACTTTAACAGTCAGGCAGGTACGTGCTCTGCTCAGACAGGCCAGCAAGACCTCATATGAGTTCCTCTAAACAGGGTGGGGGTAAAGAAAAAAGTATCTCTGACCATTAGCTATCTATCAGCTTCCTGCAAAATGAAGCAGTTTGTTAATGTAAGCAGAAAGACTAAGAGCAAAAGCAACTCCAAAACAACAACAGCAACTTTTTAAATGGAGTTCAGTCACTGCTACTGAAAAGCAGAGCAGAGTTTTCACTAGCCCCCAACCCAGGAGCTCTTTACAGAATACCTACCTGCATTATTTCACACTCTCTTTCACAGGCACCCCCTTGCCGTGGGGAAAGAGCTTGCGTGCCCTTGTGAAGTTGAGAGCTATGCTGGTGGTGGCATATGCCTCCGGTAGGGTCTCCCAAGCCAGACAGGTCTCAACTGAAGGGTCAGACAAAGTGTGTCCACGGGCAGGATGGGCTCACTAGCCTTCGGGCAACCATCCTAGGAGAAGGACAACTCTAACTCCAAACCCGGGCAGATGGAGCTCGTTTAGCCCTGTAAGGCCATCCATCTAAGAGAAGGATACTCTAACCAAACCTACGACCTGAGGACTTCGCTGTCACCGTCCAAGCTCGCTAGGCCCTGGCAGATGAACCTCAGGTGTAAAGGGTGGGGCCAGTCTCGCGCACGCTGCGCCTCACCTAAAAAATCCACCGCACAGGCCTGAAGGGTGTACTCATGTTTAAAGCCCTTCCCAAATCTTCATCCGCGAAGCCAAGCCATGATGATTTCACACTTGAGTCCTTCCAAGCCAACTGACTCAAGAATAAATAGTGTTGCTGCTCATGCCACGGTTTGCATTTTTACCCAATTCACTTTCATTTCAACTTGTTCTCTTGATTGCTCTAAGTACCAATTGAATCAACCTGACCTATTTTGCAATTTGGAGGATGAGATGGTACAAAATCCCCCATATCAAGTACAGAAAGACAGCTAATACGTCAGCTCCCATGACTTAAGCTGGCAGAAGCTTAAGTCTAATACCTGAAGTATTCCTCCCCTCTGGGAGGAAGGAAAACTAGTTCTAATCAGTTTACACCTCTCCATTGACTCTCACTCCTGTCACCTATTTTTATTCTGAATAATTACTTTCTGCTATTTTGTTTAAAGAACATTCTCAAGTATTTTACTTTCTTCATGAGAAATGCAGCTGTTTTATAAAAGCAAACTGTTCAAATTCCAGCAGTGATAAATCAACTTAAATTACCCTTGCATAACAATGCATTGAACAGAGACAGTGTGGGCTAGTCAAACCTACAGTCAAGGTTGTCCCATTGTTAAAAGTGCTGCTTTTATTTTTGTATTAAAAAACCAAGCAGATTCTTCCAATAGCCTAGCTTTCCGGAGTAGCTGTTGAATAAAAGCCAGAAATTCCACAAGTTACAAAAATCAAAGTTTAAAAACAGATTATGCTCTCAAATACTTGTTTGTTTATGTTGACAGGATATTTTTTTTTTAATCCTTATATGTGCTTGTGTTCAATATTAAATGCTGTACACCACACTTGTCAAAAGTCAGGATTATGCGTACCATTTCCACCCTTGACTTCTCTCTAAACAAATGAATCAACAATGCAGTAAAAAAATGCATGCTGTACACCAGTTACAGATTAGAGGCCAGAAAGAGACACTTTAAATGTCAGTGAAATCAAGGGAGGATACAGCGTGCTTAAGGAGATGTTATTTACTTTGTATTTATTCTAACCTATAGATTTTTAGAGATGACTAACCCAAAAACTGTACCTAAAAGCCAGCTTTAGGAAAACTGCCTCTCAATTAGTTTGTATATTTACATAATTTTTGATAGTCTACCTTAAAATGGACATGACAAATTAATCTGTGTGTAACAAAATTGCACTCCACAAGGCGAAAAAAATTTCTTTAGGCACCCCTAAAAACTTCCACACCCACCTCCTACAACTGAAATCCCCATGTAATAGAGTCCTAACACCCAGAATCCAGATCTCATCAACACCTGGTTTTGGTAAGAATGCAATCTACTGTTATTTTTCCAGGGAGAAACAGTCATAAAAGCATCTTCTACAACTCCACAGTTTTCTGTTGGGAACAATTAGGGCAGAACCCCACTCAGAGATGAAAAGTACCAGAAACACAAGTATAGGTCAGTGAACAAGGAAGGACTGATGAAGGAAAAGGGAGTTGTGACTGACGGAAGAGAAATAAAAAGGCCAGCAACTGGCAAAAAAACATCATAAAGTTCAAAATTATGGCTTCACCTTGTTGACTACAGGCCTGCTTCAGAAAAATAACCTGTACACAGTCTCCCTGAGCACCCTCTTGAAGGAGAGCTTGTTCTTACAATAAAGAGAAGTATGACTTCCATTCAGACACCCAGTCTTTCACAGCGATGTCAGAAAGCCCTTCTTGTGTCTTGGCTTCTTCCCCATTCAACTGGAAGTTATTTGCCAATTCTCTCTACACGTCTCACAACTACTGTCACCCAGCTAACTTGGTGTTTCCCCTTCCTCATGCACAGGCATCCCACGTTAGTACTGCACACTCTTCACAGTGCTCTTTTCTTATTTTCCCATGCCAGTGACCACAGCAACACATGCTGGTTTGCATTCAGCAGAGGAAGCATTAAATTGGCGTGACATTACTAAAACTCCTTGCACTTCAAGTGACAAACCAATGTGGCAGATTTGCAACACTGCAACAGAAATAGGTCACGGCTACAAGGTGTCAGCAAACAAACCTCTATTTTTAACAGGTTTTTTTGGCCAAAAGCCTCTTCACCCATTCGCATCAAGGACTTAGGAAGCCTGTTAGAAATGCAGGAGCACAAGGCAGAGTGGGAGAGATCCCGTGTGCTGCATTGCACTGGGAATCCTGTTAAGCTGGTGGCACTGAAGAACTAGTAAGGAGACAATACTCTCACCTCTTGGAGAGGTCACTTTCTGAGTGCTGGAGTAACCTTCCTGAGCCCTGGTAAAAGCTTTTCAGGAAAGAAGGGGCAGAGACAGAGGAGGGGAGACCAGGTGACGCAGATTCACACTCATTGAGTGCGTGCCGAACCCCGATAATAGGACTGTGTGGGCAACAAGAGAACATAGCGGATGGGTCAGCATGGATTCAGATACAACAACAAAACAGCTAGATTAAAGATACTGGCCAAGGACCTCATCTTGGCTTACAGTAACTGTGTTTCCCAGAAGATAAAAGGTACCAAGCACTCTACTGCGCAATTTCCCTGGTTACATTGATTTTGCTCTTACAACTGATTTTTTTTTTTTTAAGAAATATTTCAGTGACATTGCAGAACAGGCAAACCATCTTATTTCTTCAGCCTTATTTATTCTCAAAGCAAATTCAGTATAATCTGAAATATTCAGAAAATATCCTCAGAAACCTGCTTCCAATAACATGAACCACCTTGTTTCTTCCCTTCAGTTTTCTCTTGCTTTTTTAAGTAATGGGCATTGCTAGAACACATTAGAAAGCAGAGATTATTTAAATGCAATCTTTTGGCTAAATTTATGTGAAGTGTTTAAATCAAGAAAGACAGTCCTACTACACAGTTAAATGTTACCTAATAATAGTAACAATTTTTGGGGACACAAGAATTAATTCAGTTTCTTTTATTTAATGTTTTTTTATTAACCCTCAATAGGAAAGGAGTGAAGGGAAAATCCCAGCCTAGAACCAAGTTGTTACAAACTGTTTTGACGGAAAATCTGCTGATGATGCCACTTAATCAGTGACTTCTTAAAAGTTGTTACAAAGAAGTGAAGTCAGCAATTCCTTCAGTTTGAACTGTCAGAGTTTCCTGTTTGCATACAACATGGTCAGTGGAAAAAAAAGGCAACCAAAGTTTATCTCAGTAAAAAACACATTATTTATCTCTTCAGAAACACAGTGTAACAAAGCTACTTCAAGGCTAGTTTCTTACCCTTCACCCCCTTCCATTCCCTTAAACAGAATATACTTTTTTGCCTTTCTCTACATGCTGGTGCAGTGTTCTCACTGATAGTCTAATCTAGAATCAAGAGGGTGAGAAAATATTATTAAATCATTTGTAGAAAGAGTCCACAAAAAGCATAATTTCAGCCAAGCACTGAACAGACGAGTAGTTTGGAGAAAGTGCTCTTCCAACAGGAAAAAAAAAAAAAAAAGAAAATCAGCTCATGAGTGCCTGAATCTTATAAAGGTTTTGGAGTTTGCATGGTCACTTACTGCAAATAGCCAGGACAGAGGCAGAGAAAGAAAGTACAACCAAAGAGGCCCACAATGAACTGTGGGGACCTCTTCTGACTGAGTGGGGGAACTCCTGAAGGAGCAGAGTTTCACATCTTAATAGCTGGAGAGTCTCCAAAAAGGAAGGGGAAAGAAGACACAGAGGGAAGCTCCAGCGAAAGGCAAACAGGGAAATCACATGCTTCACAGTTCAGTGGAGGTGTTTGATCCTTGAGTCCTTTTCGGAAACTCGTCACCACTTTCAATTCTGGACATAGTTTCTGGGAACTTTGGCTAACACAGCGACAGGCACTTGAAGATGTCAGTGCCTTTTTCATCCTGCCATAGAACCATCAGGCTACCACCTCTGCAGTGAAAAGCAGTAAGGACCTCTTCTCCAAAGGGCCTGACGACCAATGCTGCCAAAAAGGCTCAGCTCGGAGGTGATAAATAACAAATAAACAGATCGGCACCAGCAGCCAGACTGATGAGCAACTCGCAGGATTGATGCTTCCCCCTCTGAATCACTAATCCGGGGATGAGTGAGCTACTGCAAAGAACCCAACCACACCGAGGCAGAGAAGACAGGCTGAAAATAAATAAATGAATAAATAAAACCCCAGAGCAGTGCAGAAACAGCTTCCGTAAGAAAGAACGCAGCTGAGGCTCGTGTACCGAAATCTCAGGAGACAGCAGGCGCGTGGCGCGGCGTGCCCCGACTCACCTTGTCGTGTCGACGCAGCTCTGCCGCAGCAGTGGGGACCGCACGCTTTGGGACCTCCCGTTCTGGAAGGTTATCCTCCGCCTGGCGCTGGAGGGGGGGTGGCTGAAGGTGTGCGCACGCCTCCTGAACTGGGGGGAGTCCGCGTCTTCTTCGGGAAACGGCTGCCAGGCCGAGGACACAGGGGACGCTGGAGGAGTAGCTGGCGGGGAATCACCCGGCGAAGCGTCCTGAAAGGAAGTGCTGGCGGGGTGAGGTCTCTCGCCGAACCCCACGGGCCACGCAATGCGGCAGGGCACCCAAGCCTCTCCCCCTTCTTGGTCATGGCCTATTGTATGCTAATTATCACCAAAACCAGACATCCTTTGGTAATTTACTCCAAACTAGCAGCGACCTTCTTTAAAATAAGAGGAGGGAGGAATAAAATACATACATACAATGCAAACAACATACTAATTACTCTAGGCATCCTCTCACAGGGGTCAGCATTCCAGCTACCGGACTTCTGGCTCTTTCAGGACAACACAGGAATTGAAAAGACTAGGGAAACCGCTCTTAGCTAGTTTCCTTGACATATCGCGAGCGTACTTCCTGTGCCGTCACAGCGATATCCTGGAAGAAAGACTGTTATTACACAGCCAGTTTATGAGTAACTGTAGCAGGAAAACCATAACAGAATCTTCACCTCCTGGGAAAACCAGCAACCAATCCTCATGTGGGGTGAAACATTAAAAACAGGAAATGAAGAGAAAGTGAACAGAGCTCCGCCCGCTTGCCCCCACACACCATCCCCAACAGCTGGTTTTAGGTCAAAATTTTCTACTTCCCTAAAGCAACTATTACTTACAGAAAGGATTCTTCACCTTCCAAGCACTTCCTTTTGTTGAGATATGACCTTTTGTGATTAATTCAGTGAAACAAGACAGAAGCTGACCAGAAATGCCCTGCTTTTTGAAAAAGCAAGGGAAGTGCAGGAAAAAAAATAAAACCCCAGGACTGGCAATCAAACAATAGATTAAAGCTGAAGCTTCAAGTCAGCGCACATGCCAGCTTTCTTACACTGTCCGCCTCCCAGTGGAAACTCACATTCGAGTTTTGAAAACTGATGTGCTTTGTGCTACCTCCTTCATTTACGCTTCATTAACACCCGTGCACGAAAACGTGCCAATTTCAACTAAGCTCCTTACGTACTTTGTCAGAAGCAAGGCTGTTGCAGCGCTCAAAGCTGTCCACGCTTCCCAGGCGGCCTCGCATTCTGTTGGCTCCCTGCGAGAAAAAAGGCAGGTGATTTCATCCGGTCTCCTTCCTCTTTTTCTGAAGGTTAAGCCAAGATGGCAACAGCTGTGCAGGTGAACACAGGACAGCTCAGGCACGTGACACGTTTGACGTACGACCACAGATCATGGGGCAAGCTCTGGATTTTACAAGCAGGGACTCGCTCCTTGCTCCCAGGAGTTTTAAACCTGCATCTCTGTTGTCTGAAGCAACTGAGTATTTCCTGATCCATTTGAGGCAAAATAGCTGAGCTGGCTGAATCAGCTGAGCTCAGTAAGGTCCCAGTACTGCGCATGCACTGCAGCTAACGGGTGGATTTGACATACAACGATCCTCACAGAGTTTACTCCATATCTAGACATTTCAGGCAAATTAAGTCCACCTGGTCAAAAGCAGTGAAAGCACTAAAACGGGGGGAAAAAAATGCTTTCTGGCTGCAAATCCAGACAAATAGTGCCAAATACAAACAAGATTTTCCAATTATAATGCAGACAATCACAAGGCAAATTTGCTAGAAATTAGCGTTAGCAGATCTTTGCCGAACTTGTCAATAGTCATCTGGTTTCACTGGAAGAGGCAATACAGCTGCAATATTTTTGACTGCCTTCCACTCCTAATTTTAACTCCCATGAAACGTTGGTGATGTATGCTGTTGGACACTTCCGACTGCTGAAGTAAGTTACTTTCAGTATTTTATCAGGGGAAAAATAGTCCAGTTTTTAGGAAAACTATAGCCAGAGCTCCTTTTGGTTTGTCATCAGCTTTATTTATTTACCCTACTTTTTCCTGATAAGGTTTATTCTCAAGTCTTAGAGTGCCCTTTAAGTACATTATCCCATTTAAGCTCATTACCAATGAATACTCTCTGCCTGAAGCATCTCTTCAGTGACCCTCACAATAATACAAGAGCAAAGGATAACTTCAAGTTTCTCACTAGCTTTAAAAAACACATACTTGTGCACCATAAGAAGGGCTTTTGGTTCAGAAAACACAACAACAGAAGAGGTTAGTGCAGCATGGGCTGGTAGAAATCTTTTCATGAGGTCAAACAGAGGTTATATTTATTTTTCTGAGGTACCTCATTAGGAAGCCACAGCCTGTTTTCAATTCAAACCTGACAAAAATAAGATCAGTCCAGCAAAACAAACAAGTGAAAAAGTGACATTTCTCTGGGACTAAGTGAAAGCAGAGCACAGAACCCAGCATGTTTCCCTAGGGTGAGTAGTGAGCAGCTACTCCTTCAAGTAGCTTAATCACTTGATACTATTTATCTAGCTAAGAAGCCATCCACTTAAAGTGTTCCTAGATATCTGGTTACTACATACTTATTTCTAATTTTGCTAAGATTGAGGCTGCATAAGTCTCTCCCCCATATACTGACTTTTACTTTTTACTTCAATCTTTTTATCTACAAAAAGATGCCGAATGCCAACATTTTTTTTTTTAAAAAAAAACCCCAAAACCCCCCAACAAATCAACCCTGAAATTCTTTCCCGATCTCTTTGTTACTAAATGTACTTTAAAATAAAGATGACAAGTCATGCATAATTAGCATTCCATCACATCAATACCATCTGACTTTCAGCTGGCTTAATGAGGGGAAAACCCACCACACCAACAGATATTTAGTACCTAAATAGCGTCAGGAATTAGCCAGGATCCATGGGGCCTGTTGTGATAAGAACTATCAAAACAGTCATTGTATAACACGTGTGTGCATGTAACACACAGTATACAGACAGAGACACTTGCCACATATACCTGCTTCAACCAAACAAGTAGTGGTTGAGCTGCACTCAGTTATTTTAATCAGTCTTGCACTGTGTAACCTTTAAAAGGAACTGCAAGGATGAACACCCACGAGTATCGTGATTCACTGCAACATGCTGTTGTTCCTGATTTACTGCAATCTCAAGGTAAAGATGAGACAACCTTCCGCACAACAGCAAGCCTGATTCATAAACAGCAAACTTAAGAAGGCCCCAGTCCAGATTCAGCTGTCCACTTCTCCTGAACTCAGCCATGGACTGTGTAGATCCTTACCCTATAACATGCGGCGTGTCACAATGGCCCTGGTGAGAAGGAATATAAGCGTTGTTGGCTTTGATATAGTAATTTCCCTTCAGAAACTCTTCAACTTCAGCAGTGCATTTCATCTAAACTATTTTTCCTTGACATGATCAGAGTGTTAGGATGCCCGTATATGGCAAGGCTGCTTTACTGGCTGCTTTACTTTTCCAGTGATGTATGCCTGTTCCACAACCACTGCAGGGTTAGTGACCCACAGTCAGAGCTAGATCACTTTCCAGTCACATGGCCTTTAGATGTGGAAAAGAAATCAGACTCAGCACAGGCATGACTGTGGCTGTCACCATTTGATGATATTCCAGACTGCTGAAACTATCCAGATCTTCTGACCGTCACCGCTCTTTTGCATGCACTCTCTCTCTTCAGACCAAGTCCCTAGTGTGTAAAACTTGCTACACAACGTAGGTCAGATTTGACCAGGAGAGTTGTAATGCTGTCTTCTGTCCTGAATCAAATTCATGCCTAACCTTGAGTTCTAAGGATTCTCCCTAGCAAATAATATTTTGCCTCCTTTATAGGGAATATCTGTGGCATCCTACATTTATAGGTTACTGTATAGCCCACATAAGCTGCAGGACAAGCGCAACTTAGGCTTTGATTTAGCATAGTACTTCTAAAATTACTAGCAGAAGGAACTTAGTTTCACTGCTCCAAATTATATTTAGACCTTGCTATCCAGTATTCACAGCTCATCACACTTTTTCTTAACGACATGCCGGCATCCCAGACACTCAGCCTTCTCCAGATACTCCCCTATACGCTACTTCTCTGCTTTCAAGGCTCTCCCTACTGAGCCAGGAACACTAAGCAAAACTTGCAATCCAGACTTCTTTAAAAGGCTATTGAATATAAGAGATTTTCAGTAATTACCTTCAATTCCACATCATATCTGGCTAGCAACACCGAAATGAAGAACAACTCACTTAAGTCTATTGCTTTTTTTTTCCTGCAAAAGGACAACTTTGTTATTACTGTCTAAAGATTTTTAGTGACCACTGTGAGCAATTTTAGCTATGAGAGGCAAGTTATTACTTCTTATAACAGGAAGATTTCCAGTTTATGCAGGTACATTCATTCACACTTCCAAAAAAAGGTAACATGCCTCTTTATGGGAACATGCAACCATCCTGATTAGTTTTTTTATTCTGAAGCAACACATATGATAATGCTCAGATAATTCACTTTCCACCGCCAATGAACATTCATTATTCAGAAAGTTGCCTTTATTGTCCTCCCTGTCCCAACGCCCCCATCACCCCCCGCCCCCACCCTGGCCTTACTATAAACTTTCTAGCACAATTAAATCACAAAACCCCTGGCTGTAACTCTCAGATTTCACAACAGGGATACCGCTTCATTAACTGTATATCAGACTGAGGTAAAAAAAAAACCAAAAAATTTGATAGGTCTTTACTGTCAAGGATATCTGGGAGGGCTGCTGACAATGAGTTATTACTCTTACCCTTGAGAAGATATTTTCCAGAGAGCTAGTCAAGGATTTCTTGGCCTTGTTTTTCAGAATGTCAAGTTTAAACCTGCCACCGCTTGTGGTGCTCTCTGGAATCGTGCTGTTAGAAACGGTCTGTTGAAATGAGCAAGGACACAATTAAGCTTTGGCAATTCTTTTTTGCAATTGCAGCCCTCCAAAGACTAGAGCTGAACCAAGCTGCATAACAAACAACATACCCTTGGCCTTTATTAAACAAACAACAAAAAAAACCTCCCACCAAACCCAAAACAAAGAACACCACACCCCCAAAAAAGTTGGAGTCCTTAAAGACTATCTTGTAAAATCAAATTAACAATACTGTTACCCATTGCCTTTACTGGGTAAGTTCATAGCTTAAACTGAATCCAATACCCTCATCATCCCTATGCTCCTTAGAAATAACTGTTTGGGAGCAGGGATCAGAAAGGAAGAAAAAGGACAGAAGTATCCTCACACTGTAAGAAAATCAGACCCAAAAATAATTGGTTGCTTTTTTTTTCCTCCCTTTCTGCCGTCCAAACTCAAAAAACCCAAGCATGCCACTATAAAATCAAATTACTTCTCTTTCATGGTCCTCTCTCAATTACAATACCCAGCTTCAGCTGTCCTTGATGAAATCTAGCAGTGGCCCTGCTAGTATCAAGGCTGCAATTTAATACAGTGGGAGGAGGGAGAGAAATAATACAAAAACAAGTTTTACCGATGGTGCTTCACCAATGTGAATGTGCGTTTTCTGCTTAGTTTCACAGAGCTGGCGTAGATGTAAGATCACAAGTTCATTTTCTTCCTGGTCATTCTCAGGCTTCATTTTCTGTCAGTAACAGCAAAGAAAAGAAAAAAGGTGTCTTTCAGTCACAATTTGCTTATTTTCCCTTCCATACATATGCGTTCTTTGAAATTAATATACTGATATGCCAGATACCAGAGTGCACTATCAGTACGTCAGATTGCACTACTGTCTGTCTGTCTTCATATCCCTGAGCGGAACAGACCAAAACTTTTCATAGGGAAAACATTACAGGCTATGAAGAGGAGGGAGCCTCAAGCCCACACATGTTGTTTTCTAAGGTTGTCTGCCATTGTATAGCCTTATAAATGAATAAGGAACCCAGGAAAACCAAACAGGCACTCCTCTCTTCAGTCAGCCTAGAGAGGAGCATAGCCTTTGAAAGCCTAAATTATTGTATACTTCATCTACTTAAGTACACTTGCTTAGACCAGAATTCTGCCTCAGAATAAGTCAAAAAAGACAGCTTCTGAAAATGCCACAGTCCCAATACTCATGCCTCACCTGCTCTCAACTCACTCCCACAGGGCTTTCAAGTAGGGAAATGTGTTTACAGATAAAGAACTAAGCTCAGGAAAAAAAAAATACTCTGGGTATGAACACAGAGCATCTCAGCAGACTTGGGAATCAAAACTTTTCTGGAAGCAGTGTATCACACCAGAGGTTAGGTTGAAACACGCTATTTCAGCATAATGTTTAGTGGAAAAATTGTAAATTCTAGATCAACTACATAACAAAACCAACAAAATCAAAATTGTCTAGCTCATTTTACCATGATCTTTTTCCAATTTGAAATGTTTTCTAACATATTACCTGAACACGCTCAAAAATGTCTGCTTGCTCATTATCAGTTAGTGATGACAGATGTCTCTGAATTACAAGTTTGGCTCTTGGTGGATAGAGTCCTGAAAAAAGAAAGGAACATTAAAGCTTCTAGATTTTCAAAGGATCTCTCAAAAAACCTTCTGAAAAAAGTGACAGTACTAGACATAAGCCTGCATTTCAGTTTATACAAGTTTAACATACGACAGTTGTATATCCGCAGTATATGTGATAGAAAATACTTCAGGTTTTGCTAAACTACATGGTTTTGCCTCTTTAGCAGTAAAAACAGAACTAGCAGCAGCTGAATGGCTGGCTCCAGTGTAAAAGGTTGTGCTCTCGACCCCACCGATGTCTTCAGTCCTAGTACCAAGACATTAGTGACAGCTGGAAGCCTGGCAACTGTATGGGAGTGGAGGAAGGGAGGAACGGGTCAGAGATATAACTGGAGAGATACTCAATGGATAGGATACTCAGTTCTCAGATGGTTTTAATTGAAAATTGAGATGCAGTTCTACACAAGGAAAGGGTAGGGTACAGGTTATACCAGAGAACTGAAGACACTTAAAAGCAAGAACAGCATAAAAGCTGTAAGAATAAAGAAAAGAATTTCTCATGTTCAATAAAGCACACATTTGCTCACAGCGCTTGTTCTAGGAAAAGCTACAAAAACCGTGGGGAAAACAAATCCCCCAAATCAGATGAGGATACATGGTTTTTCCATCCAAGGTAGATATCATTAACTGAAAATTGGAATTAGAACAGATAACTATTTTTCCAATGTCATAAAGCTGTAGGTTTTATTATGATAAACTCCTAGATTCTAAAAAAAAAAAAAAAAGCAGACTGATAAAAACAAAGGGACACTAAAATAATTCTTTCAGTCACTACATGCAAAGTTTACGGAACTACTATTATGGTACTCAAGCCATTGTCCTAAAAGAGATTTTATTTTGATACTGGATACTTATCCCAGGCTTACAAGTAACTGTGTTCAAGGCACTTATGCTGCCTTATACAGCAGCCTCTATAGTTTTTCATTTACAGGTGATTTTCCCAGTTAAGCTTTATCACTTCTGAATATCTGTTGTTAAACCCGAAAAGCACCAGTTCACAACCTAACAGAATTTCTCTCCACCAAGATTTTATACTTTGCTTTTCATCCACCAGAGGGAGGTAAGTAGCAATAGTGACTTTCAATGAATGGAGAACTGGCAATTACCAGTTTTTGCATACACCACTTTGCAAAGAGACATAGCAGAGTGACTATAAAAATAGGATACTGCTGCTAAGTGGTTTTGTTTTTTTTTTTTAAATTTGATCTTGTAAGGTTTTTTGCGTATGTTCTGGCATAGCTCACTTCCAGAGAAACTACAAAGGTTTTTCTATTCATATTTGAAGCCAGGTAGTTCCTTAATTTTCTTTATCAGATATTAATGTCCTAACTTAACAATATATTTCCCCATAACAGAACCAGGCTTGTGTGTAAAAGAAAAAACATGAAGAAAAAGAAAACACCCCACACAGGAAAGCAAGAGCCATTTTGATCACAACTGTCTTTTTATGACCCTTTTTGACAGCATCCTCTTCAAGGGAAAAAAAAAAACAAAAAATAAATGGAAGGTGAACTGGTATTTTTTTCTTAACATTTTCTTAACATTTAAGACAGGTATGACGATGAAAGAGTATGGATAACAGAAGCTATACCATATTCAGTTGCAATATCATTACTGCTACGACTTCTGCTGAATTACAGAGAGTGCAAAGGAATGGTAAGAATTGCTTATTGGGATACTTTTCCCTCTGTGCTTTAAGTTGAAAGCTCACGGTTAACAACTTAAATTCTAAAACAATCAGAAAAAACACAATTAGAAAATTAACTTAGCTGCTACCTTCAATTCTTTCACAAAGTTTGTGCAGTGAATGCATAGGACAGGCCTCACAAAGTTTAACCTGCGTCTTGGCATTTTGCAGAGCTGCAGCAGTGCTAAAGGCTTGTTTCAGGGTAAGCATTACCTCATCAACCTACAGGGGAAGGAGTGAAAAAGACAGTGTATAAACAAAAATGCTTGCCATATACATCAAATCAGATTTATAAGTCACATCATAGGCAGGTGCTTTACAATCAAAAACTCCCCGTTTGCTATCTTCTGAAGAGATCAAGGTTGTATTCCCAGCGTTCTGCCTTTTCTGTGGATGCTCACGAGCTTCAAGTTCAGCCAGACTGCAATTTTGAGTATCTAACTGCAGCTCCTCACACTTACTGGGCAGGCAGCCACTGTTTTAAGAAGTTGCAAGTGGGAATTTTTGGCTTGAATATATGCTGGCTAAATAAAAAGCATTAATTTCTTTTTATTTAGCTTCAAATAAACTGCACACGCTCCCTTCTCAAAGATTTTCCTCCCACCACTGTACCATTTTAGCACAAAACCCCACAGATCCATCCTGCTGGCAGACAGGAGCTTCCCACAGCAGTTCTCTTTCTTCCAGGCTACCAGACTGGCTACCAGCTTCATTACAATCACCATCTTATCTTTAAGTACCGCCAGCTTGTCTTGCAGTCCGCCCTGATCTTTCCTCTGCCACTACCACAAATACAGCAGCGCTATGTTCCCACACACCAGCACTGGAAAAGCTCAACTATTGTGTAAGAAAGGTCGAGGTGACAGTGTTTCTCCACACTCTTTCAAACACATTCCCAGACCTTATATACGAAGTATTTGGAGTTCCCTTGTCTGTATTTTTGGGTAATACAATGCTTACCAAAAGCTGTTTACACGAGTCTTTGCATTAGCATGGAAAGCAGAAAATAGCTTGACAACAATCTTAGGAAAGAAATCAGTATTCTACTTCAGAATCAGGTCCTTGCTCTTACTTGTTGCTTTTTTTTAATAAGCAGCAAGACGAAAGCTGAAATACTTGAGATCAAAATCATGTGGTCTAACATTGAAAACATACAGACTTCCTCTGAGGGTCTGTCACTTGGGGGAATAATAAAAAAAAAAGGCTCCTGAAAGTGGAAATTTGAATTAGTTTGAGTCCCAATACGTTTAGGGGTTTTGTTTGTTGGGCTTTTGGTTTTTTGTTTTAAGGGTTTTTTTGTTTTGTTTTGTTTTTAAACAAAACAAATTAAAAACGAAAGCACAAATCCACAGTTTTAAGCACTACCAGTAATTTCTGGGTGCTCTCTCTTCTTAGCAATAAAGCAGGGCATTGAACAGTGAATATCTGTCTTGCAATACAGATCGGTAATTTTTTATACAGTTGGCAACAATGCCTCTCAAATGGAAGTGCCACAGAACAGCGCTAAGCATATGGATTATGACCACACTAAAATCATGAGAACCGTAGCACAGACTGCAGCTAGGTTTAGAGCAAATAAACGCAAGCCTACCAACACAGCCTGCCTAGCAGCACAGAATTCAGAAAGCAGCTCTGCCCTACCACGCTCAGACTGCCACTGGGGTCCAAGTAAGTGCGTCTGAAAGCTGTTCAGGAATGTTCATTTCATATTGCAATGTGGGCACACCCACACATAACAGTACTAGAATATATAAAGGGGTTCATAAATACATGGTTTCTTTATACACCACATTTTAAGTCTTTGGATTATGCACGGTCAGATTTTTTCAATGGGTCAGACGTAACATCTTCTGTTACCAAAAAGATAGATCGGATTTCATAAGAAGCTCCCATTTTGATACAAGTGCAGCCCCAGCTACGACTGTACATCCAGGGCTGGCTGAAGTTTTATTGACAAACATATTCACTCTCAAGCTAGTCAATGGATTAACAAATTATGATTTCAGCTAGCTAGAAGCATGATTAAGTTTAGTTGAAAAAAGAGTTAGCAGCTGTTAGCACTGTCATCAGAAACAAACATTTCAGAACAGAAACCAACTTCTTTTAAAGTGTCAGAGCTTTAAAATAAAAATGTAGTAGTCAGAATTATTTCCTCTATGTGTCTCACATTAGTAAGCTACCTGTATCCGTTAAATCCCTGGCACGTGGAACTTCAGTTGATTGATACATACTTTATCAAATGTCCAATGCTCTTTTTTATAGTTACACACATATTATCGTTTTATTCTCTGATCGGATGCTGCTGTTTTCTTATTCTGAGGAACAAAACAGACTACAAACACTTCCAGGATCAGACAGTAGTTTAAACCCTGCCCTGAAAAGTACGTTTGGGTTTTATAATCAGCTTTGTTACCGATTCAATACACGTAATTTCATGTTTCATAGGGAAACAAGTGTCTCAACAACTAGAAATGCAAAAGTTGCAATCCAATACAGAGCCCAAATATGTTCACAGTCTGCATGTATGAATTCATCCATCTGGATTTTCTCTATTTGTTACTGATACATGCATCAGCAGCATACCAGGCTATATATGAACAGAATGTATGCATTTCCTATTGAATATTTTCATAATTCCCAACAACTGAGGTCTCACACCTGAGAAGACGTGACCACTGACACAGCAGAATGACAAGCTCCCGTGGTTTAGGAAATGCCTCAGACATCCTCCAATGGAAAGGTTAGGATCATTAATAAATACTCACCAGAGACTCACTTGCACACTGGAACACATAGCAAACATACTGGTTTAACCCAGGTTCAAGAGATTCCCGGCAAATGAAACCAAAGTGATCAACGTGTTTTATACCCTAAGAGAGTTTAAAAACAGCATTAATGGTCTGTTTTTATAAACAGGTTTAGTTTCCAAAGTGATCCTAAAAATAGTTACCACACTCCAACACTTGCCAGTACAAAAAATTTGAGAATCTATAAATGCGTACTCCTAATGATCTATTATTTTACAACTACAACAGTTATCTTCTAAATTGCTTTTTGCATTTAAAAGTTACATAAAGCTCTTTGCACAATCCAAACAGAAGTTATACAGCAATAGATCTGCATGTGAATGTCTTCCATTAGGAAAACTGGATTTTCAGGGAAGCAAACTAAAGAGTCCTAGGTTGTATTTGGAATTGCTTCTGCAGTGAAACCTTGATGTAATGCGCTCATGCTAAAAAATGGCACTGCAGTAGCATCAAAGTAGCAACAGATCTTCATTTTCCTGTAGTATAAGTTAAGACTACACCAAAAAGAGCAGAAAATGAGTGACGACATGCAGAATTCCAACCAAATTCTTAATTAACTCAGTCTCAAAGAGCTTATGTACCAGAAGTTTTAAGACTTACTACTCATTACTACTGATGGGTCTTTCAAGATCCTAGTCTAACTGCTTGACAAGGAATGCTGCCTTGCTAAAAACAGCACTGAGAAGATCAAAGAGAGTTGCTTCCTAAGACGCACTGTATTCCCAGTCTCAATTTATGGAACATGACTCACTATTGTTAAAGCTTTTGCCAATGTTTTTATCATCTGAGCATGGTAATAGTAGATTTTCTCCAAAAGAAAGGCTAATCCCTCAAGTTAAATACAACAGAAAGCAGAACTCGGTTGCTTGGATCCATCTCCAAAGAAAACACCTAATATTGTAAAAGAGAGGAGGAGGCAAAACAACTTGTTTGTCACACTGTAGACAAAATTGGTAATGCGGTACGTGACAGACTGAACATATTGTCACTACATGCTGTAGTCTTTAAAAACAAAATTCCCAAAGTTACACTTGCGCTACTTAAACCAAACTGAACAAACGTGCAGAGGGTATCTAAGATAGCACAAATGGCATTAGTTTACCGTAGTCCACACCAATTCTGACTTAACTGAATGTTTTCCTGTGACACATGAAGTCTTCAACAACAGAAAATGAAAAAGAACAGATGTATACACACGTTTGATCTATATAACAGTGAAGCATGGCCCTCTGTTTTGCAAGGAAACCATATTTACTTAAGATGGTTTGGTGAGATGCCAGTTCCTTCACTGCAGACACTGCCTCAACAAGTCTACTGCTGTCTGATTTTCCAGTCTCTACATAAGAACGTTTGTGGAGGAGATGGATGTGACGCCTGCATCACTGAAGCGTAAATAGCACAGTACGTTCCTCAACTAACAGTACCTCCATCACATTTCTTTAAGAGCATGGCCAGACTTGTCATGCCAAAAGTGCAATGTTTTTTGTTGTTCTGGGTTCCTTCAAGGTCAGCAAGGCTGCAAAAAGAAAATTCTACAGCTGTGTGACACCTGAGCTTACACAGCACACACAGAGGTTTATCATTGATTTTATTTGCTGCTTTGACAATTATATGGAGTGAGGATAATGAATTGAATACAGCAGATCAACCATACTTAAGCTATAGAATAAAAATACCTTTATTAGACCTGACTAAAAGAATCCAGAATGCAAGCTGAAGAGAACATCTCCTTTTCATTGTTTGTAAAGCTTATAAGAACTAACACCCCTAAGCTGCAGTCTCACAATATGTAGTAAATCACTGCCCTATAAATCCGTAACAGAGAAGCCCTGTGGCTAGCACCGAGTTCTTAAAAGAAGTACTGATGATGTTTATGCAACCAAATCCTTAGTCTTGAACAAATTAATATTTCATTTCCATTGAACATAGAAAAAAAAAAGCCCAACCTCTCTAAAGTAGCCATTTTGCATTAAAAAAACCCCAAAACAAGCCCCCAGCCCCACGGTACTGTTAGTGTCTGTTTGATTATTCAAGCACACAAAATAACAAAAGCTTTGCTCCAAAGGAAAGTGAAGCAGTGGAGTGAAAAACTCCGCCTCCAAAGCCCAACATGCACGGCATTACCTAACACTATTTAGAGTATCCAGTTACTTCACTGAAGGAAAGCTAAGCCTTGAAGGTCTGCCATGGTCTTGCTGGTCCCTACCGTGCTTTAAAGTCAGCAGAACAAAGGTTGTCCCTGCTTAGGACTGGTTTTTTTTTTTTTACTATTATCAGTATGTATATACAACCCAGAAGCCCGGTATGTAAAGTTGAAGTGTTAGTTTTATTCAGCTCTGTACACCAACAAAGTGGGAGAAGATTCAAACTGTCTGCAAATTTTGTTTTCCATACCACTGCTTTAAGTAGATCTTTGACCTATATTTACTATAAGGCTATTAATACATCGTTGTTTGATTATACTGTCCCTTTCTATATTTGCATTTGCCTTTTTTCTCTCTACCAAGAGCAATACAAATTGGAGTTAAACTGCAGAATCAACTTAAGACCTTTAGTTGGTAGCTCAAGGCTCCAGTTGAGTTACAAGTACTGTCCAGTTCTTAATTTGTATTAGCATTGGTAGCACAGTCATGCAAGAGCAGATTTCTTATTATCATTAAAATGAAAGCACTTGGGGGTGAAATACAGGTTTACAGTACGCCAGGAACTGTACTTTAAACTAGAATAATAAAGTTTAGGGAGATCTCAAGTGATACATGTGCACAGCGAATGAAAGAAGGTAGCAAAATAAGACCTCAAAACAAAGTGCCAGATGTAACAGGTGCTGGACAACAGCAAGACAGAAAGATGAATCCCTCAGCCCTGGCATCTAACTTTGTAAGACACGTTTATTTATTACTGGACATAGATAGGTTCACCTATTGCCATTCTCCAGAAGAAATGATGCAGGTGAACTGCTGTTTTCTGAAGGGCTGGTCTGATGCTCTTCTTTCATTCTAGAGGCTTTCAAGAGCTTAGCTGTTCAGAAACAGCACAATCAGAGCATCCTAAATGGAGATTAAGCTACTTCCAAAATTACATCCAATGATCTCCCAAAGCAGAGCTGTTTATTCTTTGTTTTCTGACCAATGATCAAAGTTGCCACTACTACAGCTCAGACTGGTTACTTTGTGCTCATCTTTTCTGTACCTAAACTCTTTGGGAATGACATTGCATTATTTTTGTGCAGTATCTACTTGAAACTGCTACCAGATGATAGAAAGCCCCAATTTGAATAACAGCTCTCACTCTTGTAAAAGCAAATCAGTACTTCAAGTCTGCTGCAAGCGGCCATGAAGCAATTGCAGTTTAATATCCAATGTCTTCAACTGTACTCCCCAAAGTTGAGGCATCAAACTTCATGCAGGATTTGTACACACATTAGTCACAAATCACACAAAATCCCTTCCCCATCATCTTTGTTCTATAAATCAGGAAGACAACCCAGCTGAAGAACAAATAAATTCCTTTTCTCTTGATGATCTACATGTTGCTTCTTATTAACGCTTACCTGAGAACATGAGGAGATATCTTTAAAATTCTTTTCAAACACAACAGATTTGGTGTCTGGGCTGATAAGGTTAACTTCAAACCTTCCAACCTGGGCAGAGCGGGGAGAAAAATGATAGCTTAAGACTATTTTGGAGGCACAACATTAACAGCATGAAAAATGTCATAATCTAGTCCTTTCTTGTGCTCAAGGTACTCCATGTGAACAACAGCTCACTCAGCAGGAACAAGGGTGCTATAATTCAGCCTATGTTGAGTAAGAATATTTCAGCAAGAACAATACACTCAGCTGAATAGGAAAAAGACTTGGAAAGAAGACAGCTTTATCCACACACCCCCCCCTCCTTTTTTTTTGAGTTATTTTGGTTCAAAGATCATGTTTGACAGACAATACTGAAACCTTTAGTAAACAATGTGACTTAATTAAAAGCTGCAATAAAAAACAGAATTTGAAGATTTTTTTAACTATACCATAGATGAGCTAAGAAAATATGTTTATCTTAAGGTGATACTTTCTGGTTTTGTAATAATTCAGGATGAGAAAGAGTAGGTTCTACAGCAAGCTATCTTTCAACTTTCCCAAACTGCTTCTCAAGCTTATGGAACTTATTCCATAGACTTCAGGGAATTTTTCAGCTAAATCCGTTTCATGACTAGTGATAACTGTGGCTTTCTAAAGGGCAATGCATTCTCACTTCAGTTAGCATTTCCCCAAGAGAATAAAAGGCAAGAACGATCTTTAAAGCAAATGAAAAGACAAAACCCAGGCATTTGGCTCCCTGTTATTTTAAGGTACAAAGATCTTTCCTTTTATGGGTCACCTCCTTTAAGCGTCCTTTTGTTTTCTCAATACAAGCTCCAAAGATGTTAAATGCACTGGAGGCAAGAGAGAAAGTTTGAGTACTCATCTGGGAAAGACAAGTTGAACATTAATACAAATTATCATAAAGGGGCCGTCTTAAACATAAGGCTGTGAAAGCCTTATGTGAAGTTGGTAGCTTCTTTTTAATTGAACAAAAAAGAGGATTTGTTCACATGGAAGTCTTCATTGATTCTCTTTTTGAAAGAATACTCACTTTTTTCAGCTAGGTCCTAGATGTCACCAACACAGACAAACTGGAACTGCATATAAAACAATTATTTCCCTAGAAACTCTGCTCCTGTAAGTAAATACTCCCTAAGTAATTCCTTTTCCTTAAAATTTACCCAAGCTCACGAGTTGCGGTGAATTCCTTCAGAAAGTTCAGCTACTTGTGTTCCAAACATTTAGAAACAGATACATAAATATTTATGACAAGTCATGAAACCATACTGGATCCATATTACTTCTCTTTCAAAACTTGACTTGGCTTCAAAGCGCACAGGAGAAGATATGGTGCAAAACCAACATGAAATTTCTCATCCCAGTACACACCTGGAACAACATTGTCCTGTTCTTCTCAGAATCAGAGGGCTGAACATGACTGGGTGCACTTGCATGTCTTCTGCGTGGCTGTATTTTCAGGTTTGTGTCATGAACCCTTCTTTGCATAACTGCAGTGACGCTGCTGCACCGGGAGCGAAACTCTTGCTGCTCATCAAAGCCAGAGTCCTCTAAAATTCGCTCTGGAAAGGAGCCACGAGTGCTGGCCAGGTTGGTCAAGTTGGTCTGGCTGCCGATTGTAAACATCGCAGCATGCCCTGTAGTGTTATTTGGGCTGTCCAGCTCCTCAAATGGGCTATCTGATGGAGAAGCTGGCACATTTCCTTCACATGGGGGTAAGTCCAAACTTGACTCGTTATTCCGCTGCTCGTTTAATAGTTTCAGGCGCTGGCGCTCATGAAGGCTGAATTTCTCAATGCAATCATCAATTAGTGTGGAAAGAGCTTTCTTGTGAGCCACCGTCACCTTTCCACAGTATAAGACCTCAAATTTTTGAGAGTCATAGAAGGCATCTTCACTATCCTTACTTGGTTTGGCATCTTCTTTCAGTGCTGCTTTGGAGACCTGTCTTATGCTGCTGATGACATCAGGAACCTAAGGGATAGCGTGAAAGATCTGTTTAGTAGCCACAAATGAGATAGCACAGACAGTGATGTGCCAAACATTTGTTAATGTAAGTATTTACACAAGTTATTTCTTTAGTGGAGTGCCCACTAGCTTCTTGGCTGACAATATAAAAATGGTAAATTCTAAGTTCTGTATAGACAATTTATGCAATGGAAGCAAAGCAAATACACAAGGTTTTAAATCACCAGAAGATCTCCTGACAAATGTTCACTTTTTTTTTCAACTGAGACTGCCGCCTTCTTTCCGTAGCCCTCTTCACACATCAGCATCTCTTGCTGATGTATTTTGCATAGGGCCATCACTGTTTCTTTGGGGTTTTTTTGCAGAGCCAGACACCAGCAATCCCCATCAGTTTCAACGAACAGGTTTGGAATACAGGAAGCGAGCCTATGGAAATTTTACCAAAGCACCATGTATAATTGCATTAGCTCTTGTTTATTACCCACAGCAAAAACGTCACCCCATCCATCCTATGTTATAGCTTACTTTAAGATTCCACTTCCCTACTGTCTCAGTCATCATGCAATTAAGAAACACACCCAAATTTCTCTCCTTTGTCATTCTTACCTACAGTTTTCTACCTTGTAAGGCCAAACTGCACACCTCCAGTAGAAACTCTCCATTTCAGCCCTGTATCACTCACTCTTTTAAGGCCACCTGGCTCTTCCTCCATTTTATCCCAGTCACCTTGGGAGGATGTCTGCCTTCAGGACCAACATATATAATATGCAAACTCCTTTTTCATTCTGCCTTCACTAAAGAGAACAAGGACGTGTCCAACTCTACTGACAGCAGATCAGAGTGATTCTAGTTGTTCTTTTGACAGTACTTACTTCTGCTTAACTGACCATCTTTTTCACCAGGCCTTATCTTCTCGGGAAGGATAATGAATGGCATCATGTTACATGCATTGGGGAAGTTACTAGTGACAACGAGATCAAGAGAGATTATCTATCTGATTTTCTTCGCAAGAGAATCCAATGCAATCAATCAACAGCTTTTGTATTCCATACAGCTTCCCATCATATCTATATTTGATAATTTATTTCAAAGTATTTTTTCCATTAAAAAAAGAGATAACTCTGAAGTCACACCTTAGTAAATAATCCATGCTCCCTACAGTATCTCTTTCTTTCAGTCACATGATACCAGCTGAAACCTGCTAATGAGGCAGTAATCTTGTTTGCCAATACTTTTGCCAGCCACAGTGGAAAATTACTTCATCTTAATCCCCATCTCCCATTACACACGCCTCATCCACTGGGCATTCAACTCAAATCTGCTTCCAGTTCACTTATTGCGACATGAAGTTCAATTACCCTAAGATCTACTGGCTGTTTGGCTTTTATCCCCATAGATGTCATCATCATCTCAGTTTTCAGTGAGGCTAAAAGCTAGTATTGAAATGACATGGACACTAGAGTGTATTTATTCTTCACCCATTCTCACTACCAGGCTGCTTTACCAACACCCAAGGCGTGTTTCCTCCCAGCCATGCCAGCTCAGCTGGAGATAGGCAATTCTCATTTTATACATGCTGGTTCATATTCCAAGATGCAGCACTTTTTCCACTGATCACTCCTCTTATTATTTCTATGGTCTGTGCTTAAAGAAGCTCTAGAGTTTAAATCCCTTAGCTCTCTACTCTAGCAAAATTCACAAGCTAGCTATCTTTTAATTAACAATTCCCTTTTTAGAATCCAGAACCTGTTGTGGGACAATTAACTCATATTTCTATTCAAAGTACAGTAACAAATGATAATTCTATTTAAAATGCGTAAATTCTACAGGCAATCAACTAGAATAAACTATGCCAGCTATTTAATTGGCAATTTGAATTTTTTTTTAAAAAGTGTACCACCACTTCCACTCCAATAACTGGGTTCGGCCACTTGTTCATCACTTCCAAGAAAAAAGACTGGAGAAGAAATTCTTAAGTCTTTCTAATAATACCAAACAGCTTCCTAACACACCCTATCCCCACCCTCCCCGGTCAGCAAATGTCCAAGTAGTCTCGGGATAAGACACAACCAAGTCTACCACAATAGGATTCCCCACCCATTCCCTCCCCTCTCAGAGATCTCCCCCACAAACATACATGCAGTTTTAAGTCACTGCAATTGTATCTAAAACACCCCAAACAAACAAAAAAAACCCCTACCATCCTGCTATTTATTACTTATTTTTCATTCCAGATGCTGCATACTCTTCAGACACTAGTATTTAAGTCACGATTACTATTTTACAATCCCTGCTCCCTGTTATAGCTTTAGCTTCTACCTACCAGGTAAATTGGTACAATATTTTCATTTCAGCATGGAGAGATTCTAGCATTATAGCAGCGGTTTCAGCTCATATCGCTCAACCAATCCTTACCCCCTGCTTTGTTCAGATAACCTTTTTTATAGGCTGTGTTATTTTTTAGAGTGCACCCTCATCAGTATTCTTTTTTTTTTTCCTATTTTTCTACCTATCCACAGAATTAAAGTGATAATCAAGGTGAAAAATTGAGACCCATTTAATTTCCATAGTTATGAATACTGTTCTTATGCATATATGAAGAGGAAAACAATGTAATACAGGATATGACAGTGGATAAGAAATATCCAGAAAGATAATGGATAAGAAAAGTCCAGAACCAGTTCCAAATGCTTTTTGTTTGTTTCATGGATCCTCTAGATAGCATGGTGTGAAAAACAGCTTCAAGTACAAGATGCAAGACAGATACTACCAATTGCTAGCCAATTAGTCATACATATGGATTTTATTGGTCTTTAGTGTACAGCAATAACTGCATACCAATGACAATGTGCCAGCTTGTACAGTTAGATCTGAACCTCTTTACTTCCAGAGTGATACTACCTTAACAAGAACCAAGTGCCACTGCCACCAGAGACACACCTGATCAGATGAGAATATTTTCATTTAATGTTTTGACCAAAACCCCTAACTGGGATCAAGTGGAGTCTACACAAGAGTTTGCATCTATATTTTTCTGAAATGCAAGATACAGGAAAAGTTACACAATCAACAAGCACAGCAACTATCCAGCTGTGGCTTTTTACACATTTCTTTGGCATATATCACTGGGTTTTGACATTTTGCCCCTCTATATATCAAAAGGCCCCAGTCACAAAAGCACCATCATTAAGGTTGTGTAACTTTTTTGGATATTAGCATATTACCTGTCAATGTTGAAATTCAGGGCAAAGTTAGACAAGATAGTAAGCAGAATGAAGACTTCAAAATACTGAATTAACAGGATGAAATTGCTTAACTACTTTTAGAAATCAGTTCAGCAATATTAAGATGACAGACTCCTGAAATATTCATAACTTATTAATGTATTTCCAAGTTCTAGTATTTCCCTTCAGCAATCTCTTGTAATTAAGAAGACAAAGGGGAGAAATGGGATTCTTATTCCCGAAACCCACAAGGCCACTGCAGATCCTCCTGGACTGATACTACTTATCGCATAATTTTTCAGCATTCACCTGTATATAAAGGAAATAAAAATATTTAAGCAATTAATCTATTTAATACTCACAGCATTTTTTTCGTAAAGCCTAGAAGATACTTATGTCAAAGAGGGAGACTGGAGTAGAGGGAGGATAAGGCAGTGTATTTGCAGGGTGAGAGATGCACACGTCCAGCCCGGACAAACCCAGTGGTGCTAGTGCTGGGACAATACAATACGACTTAATTCTCCCATGCTTTGCCTCTCCCAGGTCTCATAGTCTAGGGGCCTGTCACCTTTTCCAAATATTGTTGGGCAGAAAAGGAGAAGATGACCACATCCTAAAGGGAGTTGCAGAGGGCTTCTCAGGCAGAAAGGTAGGAGCTGATGGTGCCATGCTGGGACAGCAGTTCTCAAACCAGGAGGAGAAAGCAGAAGCTTAATGCAGGCCATGCCTATAGATATTTTTCATGTTTCCCTAAACTGTTGAAGTGTAGCAGACTATTAAATGAAGCAGAACAAGGCAGTTATAAAATAAATAAAAAGTACAGTGAGAGGACAATACAAGCCTCTTAGAGATAGACATATTCCCAGTCTATATAAATTAACATGATAAGCATCTTGAACTGACATTCTAAATGTTAATTGTTCAACATATTTTATTAATTGACCACAGAATGTAAACAAATGGATTAACTTCTCACTTTAAATGCTTAAGAGGATGAGCTCCCAAAACAGAAGCTGCAAGGTCCTTAAGAACTAAAACCCAGGAGCACATACATCACCAGGGAAAAAACCTGAAAAGTTGCAGAAAAACAAAAATCCTGACAAGCTTCCTGAAGAGCTAGATAGTTATGGTGTATTATCTAGATGAAGGGACTAAACACCACACTTACTTCAATATGTTGGAAGAGCACACAAAGCTTCCTCTAATACAACAGCGACCTCATGCTTAAACAGCTACAGGCACTGTGAACTCCATCAGGTATTAATAAATTCATACCAAACAAAATGGATGTGAGAGCTTCAGATGAACTTTCTTCCCCTCCAGGATGTCAAGAGCTGTTCATGCCTGACAGGAGACAACAGCGGCACATGAACTTTAAGACCCTGAAACAGTGCTCATAGTAACACCTAAATCTATGATTAGAGCCAAGAGAACTCAGAAGAGCAGAGATCCTTCTTCAGGGCCTGTACCAAAACTCTCACAAATGCAAGAGGTCAAAAAGACGAGGATGGACATTGGGTACCGTACGTACAAGAACAGACCTGGAATATTAGTCTGGCTCCTTAGCGTGAGGAATACTCCAAAAGTTGGTTGGGGGAGGAAAAAAAAAGAACAAACAAACCATCAACACAAAAAAAACCCCCTAACACCAAGTAAATAAGACTGTGAGTTAAAAGATGAGTAAGGAGAGCTCCATAATGAAATATTTCACACCAGGGAAACATGATCACTCTAATAAGTCCAATTAAAGAGGGGAAAAAAAAAAAATACCCCCCATTTGGCAATCCAAATGAAATTTGTTACTTGTGTTTGAGTACCCCAAGATCATATAAATCACTCTTCACCCAACTAGATCTGGTTCAATACATGGCAATTCAATAAGTAAAACTGTACTCAAATGAAAACAGATGGCACTGATCAAGTTCTGCATCACCTACAGTAAGATTCAGCTCTGAATAGACAATGTAAGAAGCATGATAGGTGTTCTACTGTCACAAACTCCGTTAACTACAGACAGTAGAGTTTTCCTAAGCTGAAACTAATGACAGCATCAATTTCAGACAAATGGTCCCCCATCTATTTCATTTACACCTCACACCCCCTTTACCCCACCTCCCCCATGACCTTGGTTGTAGACTTTATGAGCTACTGTACTACATCATCCATTTGGTCAGCTAGTGTAGAATAAGGCTGCAGCATTTAGCCCTGGCTAGAAGACACGTATATTAAAGCCCTAGATCTGCAGAGCTGGAATCAGTAGTTCACAGGCTCCAGCCAGTTCCGTCTCTTGTGAGTAGACTCACGACAGGATCAATACATAATGGAGAGCAAATATCTTCCTTGTGCATAAGTAGTACACTGTTCCAAGTGCACGGGAATAGCACTGCCAAGAACCATTCCACTATACATCAGAAACTTCACTGTGTTTAACGCAGAAACGTATTTTCATGTTAGAAACATCAGTTTAACTGAGGTAACTAATGCCAGGTCTTTCCTCTGACTCGATCAAAACTAAAGCGAGGATTAAAACCACAGAGAGAATTACAGGAAAATAACACCAAATTACAACTTTCTTCACAGAACTTCTCATGTCATGCAACTACTCGTCTGTTAAAATTAATTCCAACTTTACTGATGCTGCCTTAAAACCCACAAAGAGAACTTCAGTTATGAGGTGTTTACCACCAATATCTTGAAGCTGCAAAACAGAGAGGCTATGAAGCCTACTAAATTATGCATGCTCTAGGGTAACACTAGAACAGGCAGAGTATCTCCATGGTGATACTGCACGCTTTCTTGAATAACAGTGATAGAAGTTGAAGAGTTAAAAAAAAAAAATCAGAATGTATATACTTCCTTTGAATTTACAACAGCATCCAGCAAACAAAGGTGGAGCTCTCTTTTTTGCTGGAGGGATAACATTCAAATGCATTTAATTACTAAGCAGTAATTTCTAAGCAGTGCTTTCAATTTTAACCCAAATTCAGAACTTGAACTCTATGGATATTGCAAAGAGGAACAAAATTCACTTCCTGTATAACGTTCATTTCCACAGCTGGACAGAATATCACCATGCAGAGAAGCTGCCACTCTTGTTAGTTTGTTTCTAGCTTCCACATGGAAGATTACAGTCTGGAATTTATTAACAAAGCAAAGCTCCACTTCATACCATAAGGCTTATAAACATTAGCATGACCGTGAAGTACTAACCTAACAAAAATGCCTAACAAATCTGGCTACTTAATGACAGCAAGGTGATTATTTCCAAAGCAAGGAAGAAGCTCAGTCCACCTCACTCCACCACCATGCAAGATGCAGTGTCAGATACCTTCCACCACACAAAAAGAGATGCGAGATGAATGAACTTCACGCACGCACGTTAGGAGCAGTCAGTACCTTCTGGTGTCGGCTCCAGTTCAGAAGCACAGGCATGTCCAATCAAAACTGTTACCAAAATTCAGTGTCATGAACACAAGGATTCAGGAACAGATTCCTGGGATAAGCAGGTGCAGAAAGATCGCCCTCCCACAAAGGGCTGGTAGAGCTGTCGCAGCATTTCCTCAGGGTCGGTTCGTGATGCCACGGCACAGCCAACGCTCCGCACAGCAACCGTTATGGTTCAAAAGCCAAGTATTTCCTGATTACGGCTGGAAGCAGCCATGCCGCCTTGGACTGAGCAACTCATGATCTAGCTATGCCTACTTAAAAACAAACAAAAGAGAAACAAGATACCGTCCAGAAATCAACACCTCGTGCTTCACCAATTACTGAAAGAGTTTGACATCCTTCAATTAGAAACCAGCGCAATGTGAGGAAGACTTAGGAGTGACTGAACATGACTCTCCTTTCAGTTAGTGCTAAGCTGCGTATCCACAAGATAGGAGAACCCAGCCACAGAAGTGAAGCACGGACAGAGACAAAATAAGCCACATATCACATCCTGCTATGTAGCAGGCATTCGGCACCGAGGCACAGTTCTTATCTTACACAAAAACACACCCAAATGCCAGCCAAAGTGCAAATATCAATAGCTACTCTTAACCAGAAATAAAGGTGAAAGAAGAAAATAAGAAGTTTTAACTGTTACAAATGCTTTTACTGCCATCCAGTTAGTACAGCACTGATCATCCAGACCTTTTGTACTTCTAAATCTACCGCAGTCTGCTGTCACACGCTGGTGACAGCGCTCCACTTAACAGTTTTCACCATTAGAAATGCATCTTCGCAATAAACAGATAAAAGACCAGCTCAGAGTGGTTCAATTTATGCAGTCACACAAACAATTCGTTGAGTTTGTTTATGCTAGAGATAGTTAGAAAACACAACAGAAGAATTTGTCTCTATCAGCTGACTTAGTGCTGAAGGAATACCTACCATCTTCTGTTTAAGCATTTGTAGCCAAGAGAAATGCTATCACAAAAGGAAAAGAATAACAGCAGAATTGCTAAGCATTTCTATAACCCACCTGCACTTAGTGTACTTCTGAAAATACAGTTTAGAAAACACAAAGTCAGGTTCTCAGCAGGCAGTAATAAGCACCTGCCATCAACTCTGGTTCATTCTGCGGCAAGTCTGTGCTAATACAGCACAACCCCGGTAGCTGGATCACAGGGGCTGGCAAAGAAATAACCAGCGAAAGCAGCTTTTGGAGTTCAAGCTGACTGTCACTCCTGGCAGCTAGTGCTTTCACTTCTGTGCTGTTCTGTACAGGTTCATGAGCGTAGCCAAAGTTTACAGCAACAGAAAACACATGAGGAACAAGCCAAAAACCCATTAAAGACTTGCATATAGTAAAGTTTTGCTTTCAGGAGCTAGAGCTCTATATGCCTGGCCTCTATTTTTTTCCCAGGTGACTGGTCAGGACCCAATTAGGTTTGTTTCCACTACAGAGTAACGTGCTTATTTTACTCTGTCATTCAACTTCATGCCATACATTGGGGAGATCACATACTCCTGCTGAAGGCAAAGCTGAAGATTACCACTAAACCAGCCTAAAGAGAGAGAGATTTTTAATAAAGAAGGTAAAATAATACAAAATAAAAATTCAGTTCTCAAAAAATTCTTACTTGAGGTCAACCCAGGAATCACCTGTGCTGCTTGCTTTTGATACAGTCAACAAGCAGAAAAAAAGTCTACCACAGCTGTATAGCTTACACTCAGAGAACCCATCGCTTTACCTAATGCCTAACACATTCTGTGTGCTACACATGCCCTCAAGATGCTGCTTTGCCAAGTATCCAAATTTACATATGCAGTATAATGATAGAAGGTGGATTGAATTACTTAACAGGAAGGAATGTGTCAGAGTTACAAGATGGTTCGGATGCCTGAGCAGACAACAGATGACTTTTTTTATACTTGCATGCAAGCACTCTACAGTGGTATATCAAAGAACTTCAGTGATGGCAGAGACAGCATTGCCCAACAGGAATACTGCTTCAAGTAAGGAAGGTTCTTGCATTCAGTATTTTGCTCCTATGTTTAGGCTGGTCAGACAGATGCGTTTCCACCTTTCTGATACAGCTCACACTTGCTCTGCCTGAACACTCTAAAACCCATAGAAGTGTGAGTACAGAACTTTCATGACGATCCTTACATTCTTTGAGTATGTAGAATAGTGAGTCTCAATTTGCCTACCAGTTACATACTTTGAGCATAGTACTCTCTCTGACGCAAGTACTCTCAAGTTTGTTTCCAAGTTTGGGACCTGGTTCCCAGGAAAAGATTTAGCAAAGTACAGCTTGTGTGTAACATCAGTTCATCTTAAACTTTCGAACTGCTTTAACCCATGTTTTTCCAAACTATGAAAGCACAAATTCAGATATTAACTAGTATTTCCTCTTGAAAATTCTGCATTTTTAACTTAACTTGGCACTTCATTTTCTAGTCAGAGGTTTATTAAAGAATGCATTATTTTTAAGGACTCCATCATGTTTAACACATACCCTATTTTTAAAAGGGCTTGCCTGAGAAGATAAGGCTGTCATGTGGACAGTCCCAAACAATTAATACATTCTCTGCATTCATTTCCTTTTGGGAAAAAAAGAAAGCTACAGTTGCAGAGCTCATTGAAGTATTTTGCCCATTTATGGCCAGTATCCACTTCTCAAATACAGATCAGAAGATAGTGAACTTCATTTTAGCAGATTTAAAGTGCAACTGCTAAAACTGAAACAAATGCCCCATATTTAAGAAAGCACCAGAGTATTTTAATTTAGAAGTTTTAGACAGAAGCTGTCAATACTTTAATTTAAAAATATGAACTAACATGTTGATTCACTATGAACACATCTTGGAATTTTTCCCTAGACAAAAGATCAAGGTTTCAGAACTCCTACATGGCAAACCGTGACAACTCCTAAAGTGAGTATCAGCCCAGCTTTCGCTGAAGACCACCTGGATCTGGTTTCTCTGGATGCCACCACCTTTAACTTATTTGCTACAATAATCACCACTGTCTTCTATCATTGAAAGACAAGATGGTAAGAAGATGGTAAGTGGTTAGTAATTCAGCACTCACTGTGGGAGATGGGAAAAAATCAGTCTCTGTTCAGCCTAAGAGACCTAGCAGGTGTCTATACACTTGGTCCAGAAACAGTCAGGCACTGAAATAACTTCTAGTCCCCTTAATGAAGCTAGAAGTTCCTCAGTTACATGTAACCAAGGGAGTAGGTCTTCCTATTCAATGTTTTCCCAGAAATTCTTGACTGCAGTATTGATTACAGACTACAAACTTTCCTTTAAAAAGGCTCTGCTTGCAGAAAGGTGGACACCAAAAACAGTGTCAAGCAGTAGGTGATACTACATCAGAGGCACACAAAAAAGTTACTACTGGGTTTGAGACTCCTTCTCTCAAAAGGACATTCACTAAGAAACTGTGAAAGAAAAATGCAAAATGCACATGATTTATCAGGCAGTGTGCATGGAGTAGAAAAAAAAATTGATTGCAACCTAATAGAATTTCAACAGCTTCTCCACCCCTGCCAAATAACATTCGTTTTCTAGAACTTTGGAATACACACTTATACAAGCTCCACCTTGTCCAGTTACCTCACAGTCCACAAAAGCCACTGCATTATCTTGAGAAAATATATCAAGACACATTGCCCAAGCAACCAGTAGCACAATTAACTTTTCCCAGATAACAAGCAGCAAACAATCCTTGCATAAACACAGCAAAAGAGGATTTCAAAGCCATATTGATCCAGATGCTGAATTCCCAACTGCTTTGAGTCAGGTGTCAGGCAGAGCAAGGAGCTTCCACCTAACTAGACTTCTGAAGTCCTGAATGACCACTTTGTCTGATGGAGACACGGAGGAATAACGAATACCACGCCTGAAGGCAGAGCTAGCACACCACAAAACACCAAGTGCTACTCTCACTGGGAGTCTAATCTTGTCAATCACTGTTAAGAATATGAACATTTCATCAGCTGCTCATGTTAACTGTGAAAAGAATTAAATACAGGTAGACAGTTGCGATGTTCAGAAGTAAATCCATCCAGACACAGTTGAATGGGTAAGGATTTCAGATTTAATAGCTGAAAGTGATTAAGTGCATGGTTGTTTTGGAATTCCTCTGTGTGAAAAAAAGCTAGAGAGTTACTATTAATAATAATAAAAAACCTCCAACCCACAGGACCCAGGGGCAAGAGAAAAGGAAATGCTTTCCCAGGAAGCTTTGAGACAAATAAGTCAAGTAAGTAAAGAGGCAGTAAGGTCCTTTCAAGAGGAACCACTTCATAAGGCAAGACTCTTGCACCAATAGCGATAGACAAGATGAATAATGTAAGGGTTTGCTAAAGACCCGTTCAACCATTCGCATATATTCCAAAAAAGCTGATGAGAAAGTGTTTTGTTTTGGTTATGAATCTGGGTTCTATAAAACGGCAGTGGAAAAGGGAGCATAAAAAGCACCCAGTTACTGTGTCGGAAAGAAAACAGAATAGGCGATGAATCAAGACAGACAGGAAAGTTGTTTCTGAAGGTACATGGGAACTTCCTGTTTGATTTTTAGGCAACATTTTCATATAACTCAGGTAAAGTAACTTTTGCAACGCTTCACTAATTGCTACTGGTGGATAGTGTTTCAGTACTTCTAACCTTTATTTTATCAATTTAGTACGCCTGGGACATGATAGACATTTCTAAGATAGCAGTTGTACAGCACTGCTTGACAGCATAAACAATAAGATTTAGGGAACCAGGTTTTGGAATTGGCTCAAGCCTACGCAGGGAAGCAGAATAGGTAGATTGCATTGACTAGAGCTAACATTGCTAACAACATTCATAGGAAAAGTAGCACAGGCTTTATCATGTCCCAGCAATACGACCACAAATAGGACACAAATGAATTTAAGTTCATTATTAAAGCACAAGGAAGCCCACACTGCTTCACCTTCTGGCAGCACCTTCATCTTACTAGTACTATTAGCACTTCTTACTTGGGTACCTATACGTTAAGGTACATTCACTGCACGTAGAGAAGGGCAGCACAGCCTCAAAAGGATGCTTAAATAGAACGCAGCAATCCCCATAATGTGGCTCCTGTCTGCCTTGGAAACTGAACTCCCATTCCTGGGAGTGGTTTTGCCACTGACACAACAGCATTCTCATGACTTTTAAAAAAGTTATTTTGAAGGATAATATAAATCCCATTCACTTCAGATTACCACAGGAGTTTCTTAAATCATTTCAGCTAAGATATTATTTGTCATGATCAGCTGCAATCAAAGCAAGATATAGCTTCAAGTAACTTAAAAGTTTCAGAAATAAGTATGAGTTTGTCTTTTATGAAAGACAACAGCTTTCTCTGGACTGATGAACTTAAAACTCAGTTTATCCATAATTTCATCATTCTACAGCTGAAGCTATTTTTCACTTACAATAGCCCAGACTACAAAATATTTCTCTCTGCAAATGAAAGTCAGCATGCTGATGAGAGCTAGCAGTGAACACATAAAATATTAATGGAAATTGGACAATAAGCTCCCCTGAGGAGTGAACGTCATTCCTCTGGCCCATCAACTCTCCCTCTCCTGGGGGAGCTTAGCCTATCTGGAAATTATCTGCATTAGGAATTTATTCTTGGTCATGTCTGGATGTCCTGTTCTCACTGAAGTCAGGGCTGAAACTTGTTTTGCAAAGCCAGCAAGTAAACGTGTCAGTTGTATCAGTAAGAGTGAACACAATTTATAATATATTTGTTCTGTGCTTCCCAGAATCATATCTAGGAAGGCAAGGTAAGTCTTACTCACCAAGCCTCAGTCTTCTGTGTGGAGGGATTTGCCAGCATGCCTTCTGATTTCAGCTGTGACACCCATAAGGGCTTCCAAAATAATACTATACATTTTTAGGTGGTAGATACCAATACACTTCAGGGAGCAACAACAGAAATCTCAGCTTCAAGGGTTATCCCAAACATGTGAGAAATATGCAACACTTGGTTAATTTATTAAACCACCTGACATAGTCTCAGGCACTGTAGTTTCTGCTTGTTCATGACCTCTCAGGGAGCTGAAGCTAGTATAGGATACAAGTTGGCTCATTCCTGTGTTTTTGCTCTCAGAAAAACTTCTTGCATAAATTAGGTAATTCAAAACCGAGTTAGGATACAATGGAGCAGGTGTTAACTGATTCATAGTTTAACAAGAGAATTTTACTAGAACTACAAGTTCAGCCACTAATATGGACAGTCAGCTAGGAGTGAAATCTGAAAAACACACAATTCTTTTGAGAAGCCAAATTAAATTTATAGACCAAGTTTAGTTCATAGGGATTTGTATTAATAGAAATGAGTAAAACTGAATATATTAACATCTCCATATCTTCAGATGAAGTGAAACCAAGTAGAAATCTTGTTTTGGTTTGGGTTTTGTTTGTCATTGTTTTAAGTGAGGGGGACCACTAGAAGATGGTTATGATGTGCTGAAGCAAACAATGACAAAATTGTAAACGAAAGTAGTAGAAAAACTTAAGAACAGACATATTTGCTCCCAAATCCAGTCCTTGGTATGTAAATAATTTCAAAGTGGCACATGACAGCAGCTTTCTGCAGTGTTGTAACCTGCCTAGCTGAGGCTGCTCTCCACAGATGGTTGAACCTACATCCCATAAAGAGATTTTTACATCCTATTTCGTTCCATGGGAACACTGGGAATGACTTGCTCAGAACTGGATGTTCAACTTAGTATCATACTAAAAGTATGGCACTTCTGAAGAGTCTACGAGGCGGTGTAAAAGGAGTTTCTACCGACTTTACTACATAAGACAGCTAATCTGTGTTTCAGACTGTGCAGAGTGGAGATTCCCATTTTTCTGAGTTTGATCTGTGATTTTTTTCAACGTTTCCTCTCTCCAAGCAGCAAGGAAGTCTGACAGGACCCATTTTATACCAAGGACCTTGTGCTTATCACAATCCGTGTTCAGCCTGTCTGACTGCTTCAAAGATGCATCACATATATAAACACCAGTCTTGGAATTAAACGGTTTGGAATTGCTCACCAGAACATTTGAGCAACTGTATTACTTTCCATTAGTAGCGGCTTTATGATGATTGTTAGCCTAATTTATTTAGGTGATTCCTGCTCTGAGGCTGACCATAGTGAACAGGGATTCTAGAAGGACACAGAGTTGCTGCAAGGAAAAGGTAAGGCTCAATAGCACTTTTTATATGTACAGTAAAATATGCTACCGAATAGCATATTTGCCCCGGTTTTGTATTAAGAACATAAGAGCAAAGCACTTCAAACATCTGTTAGAAATCAATCAATGTTAAGGACATACTGAAATAAAAGCTAACCAAAGGGGAAAAAAAAAAAAGATTTACCTACAAATTCAGTTAATTATGGGGACACAAAAAAAAAAGCCTGTTACAAGTTACTGGATTGACAGGTCTGAAATTTTTAGGTACAACCAATGAATGATAGTTTTAAAAAAAAAAAAAAAAAACCAAAACCAAAAATTATTCAAAGCTGAGTGCTCATCTCTTCTGGAAATCAGTCCAGAAATGGATAAATAGGTAAGCCAAAGGCTAACTTTAAGGCAACACTTCAAAGAGACATGTTAGATAAGAGCAGATATATGTCATGTAACAACATCCTGATATTATACTGAGTGTTCTTAAGGGACATGAAGGTGAAATATAGGATTTAAGATATACAAGACTTATTTCCAGAGGCAAATATCTGAATACTGTAAGATTCAGATACTGGTGAAGAACAACAGGCAGTGCTACTATTATATTACTTTTTTTCTCTACCTGTCAATATAAGCAAGAAATTAAGATCAACTTGAGGTCATGCTGCTGTAATACATGTTGACTAAAATAAACATTTTACCAGAAATAAAAAAAAACAGAGTCATCTTTCCAGGCAACTTTTCCAAGAGTCCTGTACAGTTAATATATAGCTATGCCGATTGCTTGTTGTAGATTTCCAAGCAGTTAAAAATTGTTCATGATGCACCCGCTCCATAATAGCCCCACCCCAATAAAACCCGAGGGATGCACACTTGCCACTCAGACATCAGAGTTTCCCCCCCAAACTTTAAATTATGACCTATTTCATAGTCTAGAAATCTACAGTGAAAGATTTGTCATTTATTCTTCTAAGAAAAAAGTGTAATTTTACCCAGTTTATGGAATACCCCACAGTTTCATCCTGTAAAAAAGCCATACAGATAGTTGGAATAATATTTATGTACTACAGAAGGATTTAAAAAGAACACTTTTATCTGCTTTATAGTTATAACACAACAGCTTCAGAACTTCTAAGATTCTTTCCATGGAAACAAACTGTGGACAACAGAAAGACATACTTGACAGAGGAAGCAATAGCCAACTGCTTTTTATTAATTTTCTTTCGAGTTTTTGGTTTTTTTCCCCCCAGGTTTTTTATTTACCATGCTTTTCAGGGGTGAACAAAAGGACCTCCAGCTCTAGTGGTTGTCAAATCCTGAGACTGATATTCTGTTACAAACACAGTACATGCTAGTTAAACTTTTACAAATCAGTTATGATGTTAAAATGTGGAAGAATACAGCACTTCGGATGCTGCAGTTCTTGGAAGGAACCTTACTTGGTAGCTGAAATCATGGTTCATGCAGTTAACAGCTCAGTAATACCGGCATAAGCAGGAAAAGCTGATTACTGATACAGTATCGGCTCTCTCAAACCAAAGTTTTACCTCCAGAGCAAGATCTGATACTTTAAGCTGTCGAAATCAGTTTGGGGAAGAGATGACAGAGCAAGAAAATCCAGCTGCTAACAGTATACTCACACTTGCTCTCAACCCTGAAACTCTCAGGTATCTATCAAAACTGCAGTGGACAAAACAGCCTAAGTGTTTCTTATCCTGTAATTATATGCAGCACGATTAGAAATTAAAATTCACAAGAATTACCCAAGTGGTGACAAGAGAACAGGTGAAACTCCTACCCCCTCTAAAGGGTTGGCCCTTAGAGGGTTGCTGCATGCAGCCAAGAAAGAGGAGATACACCTGGAAGCTGAGATGTTGAAAAGCTTCCCCACCACTACACCCCCAGTATTTTCTCAAGATACTACACCAAAAACGTTTATTCCACTTTATTTACCACTATAGCTGCATATAAATATGGTTGTGGACATCGTGATGTTTCTACAAGGCATGGCTGAACGATCACACCCAGCGAAGGTAAGAATGTGCTTCTACAAACTCATTGACACCCAGCACATTCACAGGCTTCACGAGCAGGCTTTCTCTGAGCATAGACTAAGAATTGCGGCTAGGAGACTCTACCCAGCAGCTGCTGCTCATAAACTGGCTAAAGTAGAGTTCCAGAACTCTTAAGGCTCTACATAATTTATAAATATCTAATAGACTGAATAGAGGAGGGAGCTGCTCTTTATAATACAACAGGTCCCTTCATCACGTTAAGAACAAAGCTGTATTTATAAAATTCCACCGCTTATCTGAACACCACCCTGTGCTATCTAGCAAAACACACACCATGCTTTCATGATAAAACATCCTGTGCTCAGGCAGCCTTACCTTTCCACCAGGACATGAACACGTGCCCTGAGCCCCATTGCAAGCACCACAGAAACGGCCGATTTTCCCCTTTTCGGAATTAAAATTGTGGAATGAGCACAAACTCTTCGGGGAAAACACAAAGGGTTAAATTTCCTCAGCTTTAATATACTTTCCACTATTGCAACCTTGTGCCAGCTCCAGTCAACCAGCATTATCAAAGGACCTACAAAATTAGTCAATAGGACTGAAAGAAACCCTGTACCCCGCATACAGGGAAATGGGACACATCAAAATAATGAAGACATCAAGTTTACCTTTTGAAGTAGACAATTCTAACTACTTTTCCCTCTCCAGAAAGCCACACCAAGGTTTAGGAGTCTGCAAGCCCCTTTCAGCTAGTTAAAAATTGGATAGTGCATTGGGTGCAGATAGCAAGGTTTTGGTAGCAGGGGATGGGCTCTGTGAGGAGAGGCTGGGGCTGCTCCACGCCAAACACAGCCAGTTCCAGCCAGCTCCAGTGGACCCATCGCAGGGCACAGCTGAGCCCAGCAGCCACAATGGCAGCACCTCAGGGAAAAGAGGTTTAAGTAAGGGCAAAAAATAGCCACACAGGTAGAACGAGGAAGAAAGCACAAGAAACAGCCCTGCAGACACTACAGTGAGAGGGACAAGGAGCAGGAAGAGGTGCTCCATGGAGCAGAGAGAGATTCCCCTGCAGGAGACGACTGTGGATCAGGCTTTCCTGATGGGAATCGACACCCATGGAGGACCCATGCTGGAGCAAGGGAACACTGCAAGGAAGAAAGAGGGGGAGAGAGGAGCTGTTATGGACTGACCCCAACACCCATTCCCCTGCACTGCCTTGTGGGTGAAGGATGGAGAGGAACTATGAGTGAAGGAGTAAAGTTGAGTGTGGATAAAAGGGTTGGGCAGGGGGAAGGTGTTTTACTTTTTGTCTTTATATCTCAACATCTAAATATATTTTAATTGTTAATAGATTAATCTTCCCTAAGTCAAGACTGTTTTGCCCATGACAGTAATTGGTAAGCAATCGCCCTGATTTTGCCTCAATCCACAAGCTTTTCCGTCCTCGTTTTGCCTCCATCCAGCTGGGGTCTGGGGTGCAAGTGAGTCTGGGTTGGTGTCTGGCTGCTGGCCAAGGTTAACCGAGCACAGTCAGTTAAAAACCAGAGACATTTATGACTGCCATTACTATCCACGTGCTGTTAAATATGTTTTTTTAAACTCAGCCTAGTAAAGTCAATTTATAGCATGTAAGTAGCATGGAGAGCACAATCTGATCTGTAACACACAACAGACAGGACATCAGTCTCTTTATACATGCTACCACTAAACGGAACAGCTTCATAAACACAGAGCAGAATGCCAAGAGAGCCTGCTCATCTCACAGACAGCTAAGAAGCAGCCTTTTTCCAATGCTTTTGCGAAGCCAAAATAAATTCTCCACAGCTCCTGTTTAACAACAGGCCCTCAAGGAACTTCAAAAATGCTTCATCTGTTAGGAAGGAAGTTATTTGCCTAACTATGGTTCTTCAGTCCAACTCAACGGGGCTGGAAGGGATTCAGTTCTTCTCAAAAGCTTGCTCTGAGGTTTCAGAAATGAGGCACCACAGTAGGCTGCATCTGCACATCTTATCTTTTGCTGAAAGCGTAGCCAACTTAAGGATTTACAGCAGTGTCCCTACCGCTTACACTCTGGTAAATAAGTGCTTGTAGAGACAACCAGGACTTGATACATTTATTTTTCACACACTGTTAGATTCTTATTAAATTCCAGGGCAGGAAGCAAGGCTGATTTCTGTTTATAAAGCATTACCATTTATCAGTTCACAGGATGAAACTATTGAAATAAAGGTGCAGTGTAACAAAAATGGAACTACACTCATTTTTTTTTTTCCTTTTTGGATAAAACTAGTGTTCAGAAACAGGACTCCGATGAGAATTCTACATTGCCTGACTTGGTTCTGGCCCTAGAGCAGCCCTGTCACTCAGAAAGGTATTTGTCTCAGTTACTGCTAACAGGTAGCGTCTGAAGTCATTTTCTGGGAGACAGCCAGGAATATACAGAATGCTTCTCACACACGAGCAGTTGTGGCCTATCCCAGCATCATGAGGAATGGAAGGATAATACTGAGAAATTACATCCTCAAGCATAGAGAGAGAGAGAGAGAAGACGTTCAGTGGCCTTCTGCTGCACCTGATGCGCAGTGCTTAAACTCTGTGGCTCACCCCCAGGGGAAAATAGAGCTCCTCACACTCTAGACAGCAAACAAAGAGAATATTTGGAAGGAAACACCTACTTATTAAAAAAACAGAGTGAAAGACCTTATTGGGATCTCCATACCTAATTTGGAGGGGCCCCACCTGCCTTTGTCAGGGATCCTAGGTGCTGGCAGGCTTCTCACAACAGAAAAGTTGCATGCCCAGGCCATGTGACTGGAAGGAATAATAACAGGTCCCATGTGAAACATCAAGGACCATCTACAGGCACCTTGTAAGCGTCATTTCTGGGCTAAAAAACCCCCAGGTTTCTAAAATTGCATCATTATTTCCTTCTTGCATCATTATTTCCTTCTTGTCTTCCCCATTCTCCTAAGCATCTAGAGTCCATGTCTTCCACCAAATTTGACTGCTATCACTCCACCTTAAGACAGACCTTTCTTGGGGAACAGCAAGGGGGGAGTGGTGAAGAGAAAGCGAGCAAGTGGCTGTGTAAAGCAGAGAGACCCACACAGAACAGAACTGTCAAGCATGTACTGAAGGCATCTGTTCTGCTCAGCTGGCCAATACACACATAAGTGTGTGCAGAGCAAACATCAGCTGCAGCTGGCATAACACACTGTTTCTTGCCCAGCAGCTAGCTGAGAAAATAGGATAAGCTGGAAAACTAAAAGATTGTTTAAAAAAAAAACTTGATAAATTGAAAATCAAGTCAATTGAAAAGTCAGTTGAATTGACTTTATATAAAAAAATTTCTTACGGTGCATTTTGTGTGTTTTCCCTTCCCTCTTCTGCTTCATCTCACTGGATGCTTTCACATTCATTTTCCAGGAAATGCTGAAGGTCTAGCAGAATCTTCTGAGCTATCCAGCAGATTACAATGCAACTTTCTTATCTCTTATCTCATTTAAACAGAAGGAAGTGCATCAAAATGAGAAAGTCTGTAACTCACGAAACGGCGGGAGTGTTTGCTCTGCAGCAATCTGGACTTTTCCCATTACTGAATGAGAAGCTGTATGATAGTTTCATGTGAACACTAATACAGTCATTTCAGATACGGTGAAGATTACTTTGCTTCACAAATTCAATAACTCCTTCTTACTCCCTCTTAGCCATGCACACGTTGTTGACCATTTTGTTGGTTACAGTCATAGCTCTCTAGAGCATTAAGCGAAATGATTCAAACAGCTGATAAGATCACTCAAAGACTACTTTACTCATTACCACCCATGCCATTACCAATTTAGTGTGTTTAAGCTTGACGTGTTCATATTTACATTTTGCAGGATGTCATTCAACACCATCCACTATTTTAGAATACCTAAATCATTGGACAACGTCTCCCTAGCTTAGATACTGCCTCTGAAGACAAACCAGAGACTTAACAGCTGGCCTTCACAAGAGCAACAAGATGGAGCTGTATCCCCAGCAGGACAGCAGTGAGCCTAACGCATCCCTGTTTGCTTGTCCTACAGTGCATGTCCACAGCTTCTAGGTGTAAGACTTAACATTTTCCAAACACATAAGAACTATCCTTCACCTCCTTCCACAGAGCATTTTCAAGGGTGTTATACTACCAAGCTGAGATATCTGTTGTGTGTCTTCAAGGACTGAAACAATTAACTGATTGAATTCCAGGAGTGTTACACAACCCTCACGCACAGAAACAATTCTTAAACCCTGGCAGAGACAGCAAGGATTTTGCTATCCTGTCAGACAATGCCACAGCTACTTAAGCTACAATCAAATTCAATATTAAAAAATCACTGAAGTTGACTTTTTGGCATACTTGTTTTCAACAGAAAGATGGACTCCAAATAGCACCTATGACACTGACGTAGAAGTACTGTGTTTGGCTAGTCAGAGATTTTCCAATCCTAGATAGCTATGTAACATTTAAATACTTAGTTTGGGTCTTACGCTGATTATTTTTGACAAAATGAGCTAGAGAAATTCATGCATACAGTATTTCTGTGACTGTCGATCAAAACACAACTTTCTCATGCTTTAGACAAGACTATTTATGAGTCAACAGGCTGGATTAATAATTTAGTGGGTGGTGAACAAAAGATGGAGAAGAATTTTATTAGCACACATGAATGAGGAACAGTAGCTATCTGATCTAAACTTCAGCCTGTAGCAGAATCCCATCCCCAAACTGTCCAATCCCCAAACAGTTTTCCATTTTATCCCCCTGAAATGAGTCTGACTGAAGAATTTGAATTCCCACAGCAGAAACACAGTTAGATTGCAGAGTGCCTTTCATATCGCTGACATCTGGTCACTAGCACTCTGGACTCCACAGACCAAATTTACCAGACCATCACCAACTATGATGGCAATGTGAACATTTCTGTTAAGCCCAAGTGTAGGTGCCTATGCGTGAATAAACTCAAAACCGTCAAACAGCAAGAGAATCCAATAACACGGAGCTCATTTTTTATCATCTCTCCATACACGAACCCAAGGTTACTATCTAAGTATCCCAAACCAGGCAAGAGTCCCTTTGAAGACAGGTAAACACAGGTTATCTTTTTCTCTTGCCTTCCATTTTCCAGTTCACTTATATATCTAACAATAAGAAAAAAAAATCCAGTCCAGCTGCCACTGAAGTAACTGGAAGGATTCATTTTTAATGAATATGACATCAAAATCAAGTTTACAGAACTCAGGCTGTTATTTCAAATGATATTTAACAGATTAAAGCTTTTTTGACTTCATCTTGGCTATTTATTTACCATTATCTTCCTAGTTATTTCCTATTACCTTTCTCTTACTGCCTTGTGCAAGTCAAAAATTCCTACTTTTAAGATAATTATTCCTCCTAAAGCAAATCCTTGACAAGCTCCTCAGTTATACCATTTTAAGGAACAGATTAAGGTAACAAGGGCATTTCCTAATATCCAACTACTTAATTATGAGAACTTAAGTATTTCAATTTTGGCTTCCATCCAGAATTTAAGCTTCTTCTTTAGGGAAGATAATAGTTTCCATTGAAGAAAAAAAAAAAAAAAAAGCCTTCACTTCTTCCCTTTACATTGCAGTATTATCCAAAAGGTTCTTTAACCCTCTAGCATGGCTAAATGAACAACTGCCATCTGAACTCTTTATTGACCAGTGGTACTACTTGTTATCATCCAAAGCATAAACATCCATGAAGGCAGGATATTTCCTATCACATTCAGTATTACCTGACAGATGCATTTCAAAGGCTTTCACTTCAGTCTCCGGTAACAAGTACACTCTAATAGAAATAAAGTCACACACGCAGGCTTGAGAGGTAGTCTGTGCAAAGGTCATGAAATTCAAGAAAGCCAAGTGCAATGTCCTGCACCCAGGTTAAGGCAATCCTAAGCACAGATAAGGCTGGGTGATGAATGGATTGAGAGCAGCCCTGTGAGGGACTTGGTGGTGGATGAAAAATGCATGCTCACAGCCCAGAAAGCCAATTGCATCCTGGGCTGCCTCAAGAGAAGAGTGGCCAGCAGGACAAGGAAGGTGATTCTCTCCCCTCTGCCTCACGCTCGTGAGACCCAGGTCGAGTACTGTGTTCAGCTCTGAGGCCCCCAGCCTAAGAAAGACATGGACCTACTCAAGCGGGTCCAGAGGAGGGCCACAAAAATTATCAGAGAGATGAAGCACCTCTTCTGTGAGGACAGGCTGAGAGAGTTGGGGTTGTTCAGCCTGGAGAAGGTTCCAGGGAGACGTTATAGCAACCTTCCAATACCTAAAGGGGGCTTGTAGGAGAGATGGGGAGGGACTCTTTATAAGGGAGTGTAGTCACAGGATGACAGGTAACAGTTTCAAACTGAAAGAGGGTAGATTTAGACTAAATATAAGGAAGAAATTCTTCACTGTGAGGATGGTGAGACACTGGAACAGGTTGCCCAAAGAAGTTGTGGATGCTCTATCACTGGAAATGTTCAAGGCTTTGGGGCTTTGAGCAACCTGATCTAATGGAAGGTGTCCCTGCCCATGGCAGGGGGGTCAGAATGATCTTTAAGGTCCCTTCCAAGACAGACCATTCCATGATTCTATAACACAGTAAGCATAACAACTTTCTGCCCTGCCGCCTCCACCGTGTCCTCATGTGGTCATTAAGAGCTAGTTTCTTTCTTAATGCATAAGCCTGAAAAGAGGCACTGATTTCAGAGGGAGCATTCTCCCTGCTACCAGCATTGGAACCTTTCTGATTAGAGTTTTCAGTTACCAGGGTAAATCTTAAGGAGGCTTGAGCCGAATTGTGTCTAGCAAGCCTGGGATCCTCAGAGAGACCCACCACAAAGCTCTAGTGAGATGCTACAGGATCAGCTCATGTGGATTTACTGAACAATTTATCACACACTGACAGCTGACGGAGCTGCAGAAAGCCCTTCCTTATAGCAGGGAGTCTCTAGCTTCCAAAAAAATCCTTGCTCAAGTTTTAGACATTAATCAATCTTTTCTTGATGACCCTTGCTCACAGAAAGCAACTAATCATATTTTAAAACCAGACTGCCTGTTGCGCGGAAGGTGGTCACACTATATCCAAAGGGTTACATTTGGATAACAATATTGAACAAGAAAAAAGAAATTTAAGGAGTCTGTCAAAATTTCTTTATGACAGATCCTAATTAGCAGACCAGCTTCATCAGAACTGTGCCTTGCATTGACAGCTTTCTACAAAAGTATATGAACTTCCAGAAAACAGTAGAGTCTACCACGCAAATAATTGGCTTGCAATTTGGAGGAAAAAAAATAAGAAACTGTCTACAAAGTTGTCACTTGTACAAGTAAATCCTCCCTTACCCTCCTACCACCTTACAACTGTGTAGAAGAGTCAACTTCTTAATTCAATCAATAGCGATAACAAAAGTTAAGCCATTTTTGCCTTCTAAAGTCAACTTCTCCAATTTCGTACCCCAGCTTGAGGAAGACATTCAAAGAATCCCAGTTCTACTATTTCAGCAATTTTGAGTTGTTTGGGTGGTTTTTTGTGCTGGTGGTTTTTTTTTTTCCTCTTCTTATTTTAGACAAAGCAAAAGGTACCAGCTCTAAGAAGAAAAACCCAAATTCTGAGACTCAAGAGTTCTGTGAAAGACAAACCCTTGACCACTGCATGTAATCTCTCTTCCAGCTGATTCTGTCTGAACTACTAGAGGAAGAGAGGTTGGTTTTTTAACCTAACCTCAGAGGAGAAAAGGTAAAAAATAAAATCTGTATCGAGGTTTAAATCGTCCAAAAGACATGGTTTTAGTTAGCTTGTAGGAGAGATTGTCTTTGGCAATTTGAATTCCGACAACAGAAAATTTAAGTGTATGTGTGGAAAATTATGCAAATGAGGTCAGAGACAGTCATCTGTAAATGATGACAATGAAGTAACCTGTAGGAAAGAACCTGCTTGCTGGAAGCTGCATGGCTTTGTGAAGGCAACCTGAGCACTTCCGATGCCATCATCTGCCATCCCACAAAAACCAGGTACACTGTATCAGTTGATTCTTTGCCCTAAGTGCCATTAGCAAAGTATTTAATCAAGTGTAACACCAGCGGCACTAACTTCAACTGTCACCATCCCCCTGCTCTGCCCCACTTTTTTTCTCCTGCCCTCATCTGTGAACTGAAATATATTATCCAAGAAATTGCTATAGCTATAAAGCCAGGTTAGATGCAAAGGAGAAACAAACAGTTGGATAACAGTGAAGATCTAACTTTAGCTTTAAATAAGAAGAATGCTTTTGGAGTTAAATCTTGCCACAGATTTAGACCTTTCACATGACAGCTTTTCATTAAATATTATGGCAGGAGTCAAAAGACACTTTAAGGAAGCCTGCAAAAAATTAGTAAGAGATTTTCTTGTCAGCAACGGAAGGAAGAGGAGCAGCAGCTAGCACTTTTCCAGTTCTTTGGGGAAACTGCACAATCAGTAGTAAGATCTGTTCTTTACTGAGATCCCATTCTGATGAAGCGGGCATAAGTTGCTCTTTACAACCCCTACTTAAAAGGACGAATAGCATACACTAAGAATACACCCAGTCAACCATACCTCCTACAACAGAAAAATCTTTTTGCTTTTGTCACAAGTACCAACTATCACGCCATGCACTATTCCAAAAGATCTCATGATTTTTCCTCCAAACTATAGCTCCGTTACAAGAGCAGCATTGCTGCTTCTGCTGTGTAGGCAGACGTTACCTGGCAGTGCATAACTCCCTACCCAGACTTTGTTCTTGAAAATGGTGACGAGTCAAGGGAACAACTACCTTGCAGTATTATAAAACATTATTGCTACATCAGTGATTCAGTCTGGCAGTTTCTCCAAAACCATCAACATGAACAGAAGAGGTCTTGTGCGCGAGGTAGACATGTTGATAAAAGTATTTCACACAGTTGCTCTAATTACAAAGTAGAAACTAGCTGAATGCACCCAGATCCAAAAGTGTTTTCAGATAGATTGAGATCAGGCAAGTTCATTCTTGTGGGTGAGGCATTTATTCTCAGATTAGGTTTGGGCTAACTATTTACCCAAATCCTAGTATATGGAATCATAAAGTCAGAGCAATATGTTATCATCTAGTGGATCCTTCTAAAATCCTTTAAAATGACCCCAATACCTGAAAGGAAGCATGCAACCACTCTAGAGGAATGGACATAATTTCTGGAATAAATGACTAACTTGAAATAAATGCTTGAGACACTCAAGAGATCACATTAGAAAGCTTATGCATGTATTGGGTGGGAAGTTTTATTATGGATCAATTCCTAATAAATAAATCCCTCTCTAACAATGACTCCTGCCCCTTTGAATCTAGCTGTATTATCAAGGAGGCTCAAAATCTTAACGGAAGTGGATTTTTTTTAAGTGTCTCAGTGATGAATCAGAAGTCAGAACATACATCTCCATTGCACAGTTATCAGGCAACTGATACCAGGCCATCTTCACAGCTGATTAACAACCACATCAATCCACTCAAGCAAAGCCTCACAATGCTCTTACACACTCTATCTGTATAGCATCTCTTCTGTGGCTGGTTGTGCTTACACATGGGTAGTAGAGGAAGAGATGCTGTATTACTACTTTGAGTAAAGCATAGCTATAGCAAAGTTACTGTGGAGCTCCCAGCACTTGAGCACTTTTCCCTGCTGCAAAGGTCAGAACAAGAGCTGGAATGTGTCTCGTCCTTTGACCTGCATCTCTTACAGTGTCAGGGCTGGTCAGAAGGCTTTCTACACTGGTGCCACAATCTAATGTGAGAGCCTGGGTTTTGCAGAGATGTGCTCAAAGGCGGCGTTGAGCTAACTTACTAGGTCCAAGGACTCTAAGCACCCACCTATGCACAGCCAGCAATAGGGCTGCTGTCACCCAGCAGGTCTCCTCCATGGAAGACAGAGTATGCACACAGAGGAAAATAAGGGATGTGCACTTTCATATCTTCCTAAAGATATGAAAGCCTCATCACCTTTCATACAGCATCAAGACAACAACAACGTACCCAAGCCAAAAAAGCTTCTGTTTACCTTCTCAAATGTAGAGAACTAGTTTGCTCTAACTGGGAGTATGAAGACACCATCCTGTTCTCTCCTCTTAGTTTCTCAAACGATCTTCTTGTCCTTTAAAGTCAGAAGGATCTTCACCTGAAGTTTAATTAAAACTATTTGTCTTAGGAAGTGTTGTTGCTGTTTCTAAGCATGATTTGTCATTAAAACAATGGGGAGAGGGGTACAGGAGGGATAAAAAAATATTCTGTGCTTTAGTTACTCTTACTAGGGAGAAACTTAAAGGAAATCTCCTTTATCTTCTTTTCCCTTAAAACATGCAAATGCCTCAAAACAGAGACTAGCACCACTGATCTGACTACACAGTAAAAATTTATCACCCAGGTTTATACTTCCAGTCATTCAACTATTCAACATTCATACTATCCCAATTTACCAGTCTTTTGTTCCCTACAAGTTACTCCTCCCGTTGGGGTGGGGAGGAGAAAAAACACATCCTTTAAGGATTACATTTTGCATGTGCAGTGGAAGAAAATACCACACACCGAGGGAAAAGAATGATGCACACCAGGCTGAAACCACTGCTAGCATTCACCAACAAAAATCCCCTTCCAGGTCCAGAGCATTGCCAACATTTTGGGGTTTTGTTACACAACTGCAAGAACTGTTTCAGCTACCACTGTGTGCAGATTTTCTCTGCTAGCAATTGTTAAAGACTGTTTTTCCCACTGTGTAATGGAACAATGGGAATGATAAATGTACCCAAGAGCAACATTTGAGTCGAAGATTATTGATATCAAGCGCTGGTGTTTGGCATGAGATGAACTAAGTTACAGACAGCTCCCCTCTGCCAAAACCATAACCTCATTTTTCCAGAGAAAAAAAAAAACCCTTAACATAAGTAGAAACATTTTTAGGAAAGCTATCCACTTAAAATGACATGGCTAGGCCCATTATTTGTTAGGTATTAGCAGTAAAATGATTAAAACTAAACCCAGAGATATTTGACCTGCTGTTTACAAAAACGCAGTAGCATGAAGACCTTAGCTTTACCCATAACTTGTCTATTCTAGTACAGGGCATTAACACCAACAGTCACTACCGTGCTTCGGTCCATTTTCTTTTTAATCAAGGTTGTTTGTTTATTTAGCCATTATAAAATAGGTGAAAGTACGGTTTTGCTTTGGTACACTTTGGTCACCATCAGCTCTCCCCTAGGAATCATTGTTCACAACCAGAAAATCTGCTTATCTTAATATTTCAGTATATTCTCCTATTTGTATTGAACATCCTTTTTATCAAAAGGCACACATACCACTGGGTTCTTTGAAGCACTTCAAAGCTTCCCTTTCTGAAAGCCACTACACAAGTACATACCAAGCCACAGCTCAACCTTGTGAGCAGCAGCTTCAGGCACCTCTTTCATACAGCACGGGAACGGTCTTGTGAGCCCGCGCCTTGCACATCCAGCTCTGGACATGGATGGATGGGGTGGACAGGACGCATCTTACAGGAGCTGTTGCATGAGGTTGTTGCAGCAGGAGGCCACAAGATCAGAGCTCTGCTTTAGGAGGATGCTCAGGAGCAAGGTGGGAGAGGGGCGAAGGCAGGAAAGAAGTATCATTTTTCTATACAGTGATATATAGCTATGTAACTGTTTGTTGCACTAATGATAAATGCAAGCACTTGAGCAGCAAAATACTAAATACATGAAGTTTCTCAAAAGCAGATACAGAGCTTGAGGTGCACAAGTGCAGAATGTGTTTCAACTAAGGTTTTGTCATTTTTGATAAATGAAACAGCAAAATTGGGAGTTGAAACCCTCCCAGTTTTACCATTCTGTAAACTGTAAGTGTTCCAGTAGCCAAGTTAAATCTAAAGCATTTATCTGTACATGACTACACGCATTTTCAGTGCTAAAAGTTTAAAAAAGGGGAGTGTGGAAGTGCGGCAACCATTTCACATGCACATTGCTTAAAGCACTCTGAACAGTAAAATGAAACAGACTAAAATTTAAAAAAAAAGCCATCTCCTGCATCTCCTGCCTTACTGTAGATATAATCCTTGCAAGTCAGTTGAAAAACACAATGAATTGATAAAGAATTATAAGGAGGGAATAAGACTTGGGTTTCTAATAAAGTTTCATAACATAGCTGCAAGACTGCTGAAATGACATAGAAGAATGCAAAGATCATCCTTTAAATACACTGATGCAGATTTTTTTCCTCCAGTCTATTTCAACTCTTCCTGCAATAACAATCTTCCCGACCCCCTTATCTCCTCCAGCATTGTCCTAGTGCATGTAGTCCAAGCACCTTATCATGAGTTTCACTGCTGGACCTCTTAAAGTTTGTGAACGAAATACTTCTACTCACATTCCTTTAAATGGGAATTGCTGAGGGAGTGAAAGCAGCTCATCAATGCAGTCAGCGAAACAGACACAGCTGAGGTTAAAATATGTACTCCATAGGAAGCTGGTGGCTGTAATTGTGGTGTACCAGATTATGGAAAACAGAAGCACATGACCAGTAAATGTGTGTTTGTACAAACATTATGTGCACTCTTAACCACCCAAGTGGCATGAACCAATTCTGCCATTCAGTGCAACCAAATAAAGGAATAAGCAGCAGGACAAGCCATGTAATTTATAACTGTAATAAAGCAAAGCAGACAAAGATACATGTACATGTTGTAAGAAATCAAGCATATTTTTTTCGTGATTCTTCCCCCCTTTCCGCTACTACTCCATTTTCTTAATCCATGCCTGTAGCTCATAATCAAGTGCAGTTTACATCTATATTAGCATAACAGATTCTCAAGCCACAACTTGGTTTCAATACTTGACCTTGCTACTCCCGCAGCACATTGAGCCTCACTTACCTACACGCTTTTATAAGCCAGAGAAGTCACAGTATCAAGACAACACAGCAGAAAATCCCTTAAAAACATCGTAAGTACCAATTAGGTTCTACAATCATTAGGACCAATTTAGTTAGGAAGATCTGAAGATATCAGATCAGTATTTTGCATTTGCTGTAATTTCATGACCATCATTCCTCTTAGGCTATGAGAAACATGCATCAGAGAACCCAAGAGGCAAGTGCCTGGTAGAACCACAACACATGCCTATATTTGCTACTGATGGACAATGACTTTTCTTAAGTCAGATAATAATATTTTAGAACAAACCAACAAAAAGACCCACCAAAAAAACCTTTGCTACTGTCAGCAACCAAATCCCATAATCATACCCAAGCATAGGTTGTAACTCTATAATCTGAGACTTCTTTTTAGTCTGGCATAGAAGTGATTTCATCAGTTTAATATTTTAAACTGCAATATGAAATTTTACAGATCCTGGCAGAAAAGATTACCATACTTTTTTTCATCACAACACTTCTCATCAGCAAGCTATTTGATAACCCTATTGTGGAAACATTTCCTGATGCTATAAGGGAAATACTTCTGGCTCTGAAATTCAGTCTAGGTTTTTCTCATTAATTAAATTCAAAGGCATTGAAGTCCAAGTGTCATACAAGCATTCCATCATCAATTAAAAGAAGCATTGGCAAAATCCTTATTTGACACAAAGAACAATGCAAGTAATTTCCAGCACATAACTTTTGCCACATTCCTGCATAATACTGGAAATACTTTATAAATGGATACATAAATTTTCTTTAGGAATAGCCAATTCATTTTACTTAAAAGAAGCATTTCACTAAATATAAACAATGATTCACAAATGTTCTATTTTGCGTCAATTAAATGAACAATTTTTTCATGTCCTACTCTGCCTGCAAACGGAAACGAAACAAGCCATAAAAACAGATGTTCAAACTCCCACATTCATCAGACTGAGGAAGACGGTCCAGCATCACCCATTTTTTCTCTGCAGGAGCTCCCTCTTCATCAAGAAGGAAACAGCCTCTTCACCAGTAAAGACTATTTGATTTACATAGGTAAGCAGGAACAGTTGCTGTTAGATGTGATCAGCTTCCCAACAACTAACTGTACCTGCAGCTCTTCTCACACACCCAGAAACTTTACTGTGATTAAATCAATCACTTGTTTCTCATACTACCAGTCTGAGTGGCTACAGCTGCCTTCAAGTTCCTCTAGAAAAATGCAGTAGTTGGTCAAAAAGGTCTCCTCACACCTGTCCTTTAAAAAAAAAAGTCCTCAGCAGTCTCCTTCTTTGTATCAAGTCATTCTCTTGTTCATTGTGGATAAGAAGCTGCCCAAGTATTTTCATTAGTGCTCTTAAGGCCATCAAAATAAACTGCCCTGAAAATGCTGTTTGATACCCTTCAGTCTGCCACTTGCTTCCAATTTCAGTCCAAAGCTTCATCCCTGCTCGCCCACACTGTGCATACAAACTCATTCCCACGCACCCTGTTGGCTCTCATCATTTTACCCAGTTGTTTTGCTTAAACATGAAGCATTAAGCCAAATATCGTCGACTGCAGGGCGCCTTTACAATAGCAGAAAACAGGGAGACTGCAAAGTTGACTCTTTCTCCCCTTGTACTTCCAACACCAACCCTCAATCACCCCCTACCCTGCCTTCAGCCAACTCTCAGGACACAATATGATCACTTCGACACCACTGCTGTGGCTGTCAACTCCAACCTCATGTTTGAAGCACTCTGACCCACGCAAAGCTCCTACCTATACTCGGGAGGCCCTGGACTGCCTCACAAGAGACCCGGATAAAACCCCAAGCGGATACCGGGCAGTGTGGACACAGCCGGTATCCTCTGGAGGGAGCTACCTGGGCAAGTTAGAACACAAGACTTCCATCTGTTCGGTGCTGGAGTCAAGAACCACTTCCCAGAGCAGATGCCTTTAGCAGGATGTATGTCAATTCAAATGGGAAGCCTTCAAGGACAAGATTATGTCTTTCTTTATGCTTGCACAGCTCCCACTGCAATGTAGTGTTGACTCTGTCTGTTCAGCTGTGCAAGAGAGATGGCAACCATTAATGCTATCAGCTTCACGGTAATGAGATTAAATCCGCCACTCAAAACTGTACTTCACGCAAAACAGTACAGCACAAAACATCCAGCGAGGCACACGCTGTTCACAATGTCATTATCCTTCAAGAGTGTTACAACTCATGGTGCCTTCATATGCTTCTCAGTATCAATACGTTTAACACTTACTGTTTTGGCAGTCTTGTTCTCCAAGAATGACAGGACTCCATCGTAACATGGTGTTTAATGGGAGTGAGGCTCACCACAGATCTAAGACCTGCTCCTATCTGAAACCAAAATGCTGTTTTGGGGAACAGATGTACCCTGTATCACCGATAGCGGTTTCATTTCAAAAAGGTGGTGTTTTGTGAAATACAACACACAGTCACAGGATTTTCACTGTTATCTCCCACATAGATCTCAATTTGAAATCCCAGCTACAATGAGCAAAGGTAAGGTAGCTAACTCTTTGGATACAAGAAGGTAACAGCCTGATGCATGACTTGGTGCACTAAAGCCTATGTCTCTGTATGACAGCAGAGTTTTTTCCTAGCTTCAGCTTTTGTCTTCTCCCATGACATCAAAATTAATGTCCACCTTAGCCCAAAATATTTGGGCAATAGGCCCTACTGCCCAAAATAATCCTCCTTTCCTTTATCTCTCCCATCTTCATAGACCTCTGAAGCAGTGGGTCCACAGCAGTGATGTCTTAGCTCTACCAGATATAGATATAACACTACACTCTGCACAAGCACCTAGCGACCTCCATACTTAAGCAACCTGTAAATCCATAAAGATACATATATGACTTTTGCACTCCTCCTGTGTTTTTTTTCCCTCACTGCCATCCAAGCTCTTATCCAGTACAAAATCCAACCAAAAATAATGGATTTCCCAATAATACAGCTATTCTAGTTGGAGTTTCCTATTGAAGGATAAGCTCTTTTAGGATTGCTCTCCAAAGGGACCATTTCAGAATACATTTTAAGCACAACCCACATGGAAAGCTGCTCTGAAGAGCCTCTCCTGCCATCATTATCGTAAACACTTTTACTATCAAGGCAACGCCACAAAAGTCTCAAAACAGCGTAAAGAGAAAAACAAAGGCAAATCAAGAAAAACAAGGAGTAATAAATTTATGACTAGAGTACACATTTTGCATAGGGGGAAAAAAAGCTCCGAAGCCGTGGATACAAATTATCTTCATGGCTTCACTACAGGCACTTTTTGTAGCTCCAGTCTCTCATTGCAGCAATAATGATTTTCATATAACATATGAGCATACCATATTTTCATATAACATATAAGCACAAAAGCACTAATAATTGTGGATTTATTCTACAAAAGAGTTTTTGCAATTAACAAAATACACAATCTGGGATTTAACTATTTATTCACAAGGGAGGGAAAACCCAGCTTCTATAAAAGAAAACACTACACAGATAGGGAATGACAGAGACATGCAACACTGACACATTATCAAAGATAAAAGAACTTTTCCGGGGGGAGCAGGGCAAGAGAATGAAACAACGCATCATACAAGTCAGCTCTGGAGACATTCCAATGAACTATTAGAAACCTTAAAGTAGGATGCTTACATCATTACAACAGCTACTTAAAACTATTACTCAAGTAGTTTCTTTGAGTCCCCTTATTATCTTTCAGAGCTTTATAAAACCTATGCTTAACTGCAACATAAAGGAAAATCAAATGGAAAAACTTACTTTTACAACATCTGTTCTTTTGTGTCTATTAATATAGCGAAAGACACCATAAATTTCCATTGAAACACACGTAACACAAGTTAACGTAGACAAGTTCCTTATCCTCAAAGTATACTCAGGTTACATACTCTTTCCTCTCAAGAACACTGGCAACCCAGCACTGAGAAGGTGGGGCCAAGATTTTACATAGAAAACACCTGATGGCACATTCAAAGGCTTATATAAAATACTTACTACAGGTGATGTTTGCTTAAGGTAGTACTTTAAGAAGTTACTTCATTATTTTAACCTTAAATAGAGAATTTTTATTTAGCTTTTTAGCTATGCAGTTAATTGTGAAAACATACGATGTTTTAGTGCACTGAACTAGAACCTATACAAAATAGAACTATGAATTTTTGTAAGTGAAATTATTTGCAATATTTCGTGGTGTTAAACTGGCCAGAGAGTGATGCTTCTGAAGTTTGTCTCAAAATGTATTGATATGAAGTGTACTGTTACATTCCTAAACTGAAGCAGGAAAAAAGTTAACATAATAACCAGAACCTGGTTTAGTCATCACAAAATTAAATATACTACCACCTTCCAGTTTAAGATTAAGAGTTTAAATCTGAATAACAGTTTGCATGTTTTTAAATACTGATTTTTATGCTATAATCTCATGGGTCTTCTTGACTCATTCCATACTATTGTTTCTGTGTCTTGCTAGTACAGTAAAGATGTAAGAACTACTATGCCTTGGTTGTTCAGTGATGCTAATGGACCTTCATTTTCTTCCAGGGTGATAAATTTACTTAACTGGTCTTCTCATATTCTTAGAATATTATACACCATCTACATGTATTACTAAACTCTTCTTCACTTTAGTTGGTCTTTTGAGCTTCTGAGTGCTTCTAAACAATAAGATATGAATTTACTTATACTTGAAGAAGTCTGAAGAACTTCCTCCTAGAGATAGTCCTAGTGTTCCTTTGCTTAAAAAAAAATCTTGCTGCTATGCCTACAGCCCTGTTTGACATATGTAAATAATGCACTACAAAACCTCAAGAATTACAATGACCATACCTCAATGCTTCCTAAAAATCTGTCTATCAAGCTCAAATATTTCTATTTAATCACCAGTACAAATTGCTGCGCCACACTTGTTAGGAAAACTTAATTCTTCTCTACTCCACAAAATCTAACTCTTTTAAACTCTTACATGGGTGCTTGAATCTTTCCCAGTAAGTACTACACAATCTTGTATCGATAGGCTCTTGTCCCATTGTTTATTTCTTGACTTTGTGACCACTGATCTGTGCTAGGATAGATACTATAGCATCCCTGTTTAGGTAGAGTAGACCCGGGGAAAGATTTAAGGCTGAGCTACTACACACTTGTTCACAATTTCACAGATGCTGTGTACAGAAAACTCTAGTTTGGAAAAGATGACTGATTTTAAAACACAATTAGTGTATTTTTATTTGAACAACAGAAAAAGCCCCAATAATCCTATAAAAATAAACACTGTTCACTTAGGCTAATTCTAACACTCTTAAGCAAGAGATTGAGGATGATCAAAGTCTTGTTATCTAGAGCTTTGTGTAGAAAGACTTAAAATTGAGGATGAATAACTGGGAGAGTGGGGAGAAAGGGAATTTACACTGAAAAAATTAACTTTCTGTACTGACGTGACAGAAGCTCACACAGCTCCCATGAGAGCTTGGACGAGCTCTCTCAGATGAGAGACAGTTCAGATGTCATTATCTCATAATGATGTTTAAGAAAAGTAACTTCTGTTCTACCCTGCTTTTCTAGAAAACACACTTTAGATTTGGATACACAATTAAAAATACTGTGATTGCTTAAAATGTTTGTTTCTAATTTAATTAGCTTCAAATTTGTCTCTCCTGTGTTTAGGCAGGAGGAGTGGTGTTTGATTGCTTCGTTCCATCAAGAAGTATCTGACTGCAAATCATTCTGTGTTTTAGGCCCTTGCTCTACAATTATTTCTGCTTGTCCTATGTATTGTTTTACTTTAGAACCCCATATCTAATCTTGAGACGTCTTGTTTTGACCAGCGTCTTTAAAAGCTATCCCAAATATGCTCTGGACTTTCAATGATCAAACTATGACCATTTTGCTTACAGATATTTACTTGGCAAAAGTTTTGCTGCTTTTCAGCCGCATCAACCACGTGTAGGATCTGTATGCAACTGTTCCATCTTTACGTTAGCAGGTGTCTGTATTGCCTGACTGTATACCTCAAGTCTCAGCTGTTTTTCCTTAAAATGAGGAAGGGAAGAAGAAAGGAAAGGAGGAAATAAAACACCCTGATAATCCAAATAAAGCCTATGTAAAAATGGCAGAGAGAGCCTACTTTCTGGTACTTCAATGACAACCAGCCTTTTTTAATACAACCATTTTTTTGTTTCTCTTGGTGGTTTTGCTAATTTAGCCTCAAATTTAAAAATCAAGCTTCGTTGTTTGTCTTTTGTTCAGGGTTTTATTTTTGTTTTGGGGGTGTGGGGGTGTGTGTGTATGTACTTTTTTGCTGACAGAATCTAACCATAAAGTTCTACCTTCGGCTGCACCCTTGCTAGGGTAACTGAGGACAAAGCCAGCAATTGAATGCAGCTAGCCTTGCTGAATGGGGAGGCAGAACACATCCATGGGCCACCTGCTCTGCACTGACAACTCAATTAGAAACACGTGAATGTGCCTGGTTATTGGCAAAATATACAAGGGCTTTGACCGTGCGTGAAGAATGCAGCAGCTGATGAACATGCCAACTTTCTCAGTTGCTGCCTCCCAAGGCAAAAACCTATGCCAGAGTTTCCATGATCTAATGAAAATGCTAATTAGCCGTTTCAAATATTCAGGAACAGTGAGCTGAAGCCCTTAGTTAATTTAAATTGCACTGTTTGGTTATTTTTGTTTTGTATCTGCTATTCTAGATCTGTCTGGTACGATCTTTTTCAGCTTATGATGAAATAAAGCACTGCTGTAGTTACAACATAAAGAAAAGACTACAGACGCGTCAAGACTATGTCCCATCTAGAAACATAACCTTGGATGGAAGATGCTTAACCATTTAGCAGTTTTTTAAAAAAATATGCATATGACACATCCTTACAGAAATACAAGAACACGTGAAACAATGTGGTAAAATACAGCAAACCGTAAAGGACCTTAAAAGCTTATGGTTAAAGTGAGGGAATGTCAATATCTCTTGTAAATACAGGTCTGGATTTCTCTTAGTCTGTAGCTTTCTTGTGGAAAGCCACAGAGAATCAGCCACTGGATACCCAAACTTAGATGTGAACAGCCCTTCAACTACTGTCCCTTCTTTAGTCGTTCCCAAGTTGTTTCTGTCAGCTCCTGGTGTCGATCGCCCTGCTCTTCTGCACCATGTGCTGCTTCTCCCTACAGCTCAGTCTCTTCCTAAGAAACATTCAAGATTATTTTAAAATAAGAACATTATAACTGATAGCATAAAAACTTACAATTTTCTTGCTTTCTCAAATATTTTCTTGCCTTTGTTTATGGTAACAAGCAAAACGCATGCTTTTGTAGTTTGCTGTTACTCAGTGATGGCTATTGAGCTGCATTACAAAACAACTAGCTAACCAAGCTGAGAGCTACTTTTAGCATTTTGTAATTTAGTAGGAGAGAAGCTTTTCAGATCATGGAGACTAAGAACACAGTTGCAGGCACAGAAGGTGGAGATGCTTTCAAGTAGTCATAATTTGCAATTCACAACACATGTAATAATCTACAAATCCAAATTCTTCAGTAAATAAGCACATCTGCTAATTTTTTTTTCTCCCAACCACACTGCTTTAAAGCTTAATGTCAAAATTAATCCTGCCTATCAACTATGGCACAATTTATCCGATATACTAATTCTTCCAGGAAAGAACAGCAAAATGTTATTGCTTAAAGGCATCATGTGTCATCTGGTAGCTGTATTCCAACTGGAACTTAAATTGCAACATAATTAAATATAGAAGCAGCTGAAGTATAAATAACTTCAACTGAATTCCTATAGTGGAAACATCTTCACCGTTTATCTCCATTTTACAGGATTTTGGTTTTAAAATTTTAAACCTAACTTCCAATGTACCTAGCTGATGTGATGTCTTCAGCCTGTTTGGGAACAATTCTGACAGCCCTTAAACAAGTAAAGTGAAAGTTAAGCAACTGAGAGAAACAGTCAAAGAAATATATGCAGAATAGCTAGCTAAGGCTTTTGCCTAGATGCAAATGTTTTATCGGTGCAATTAACATCCCTGTTAAAGCAGGTTTAACTTCTGAAAACCTTAAAAATCTTAAATGTCATCCTTCCCCTTCAATCAAAATATGATAGCTTAAATTACACGCAAACTGAAAGCCCCCATCCAACAGCCTGCTGACCGCTAGAAATATTAAGAAATTCAAAACAGACAGCTTTGCAGACTGCCTTTGCACTGGAGAAGAGGCGAGTCCAACGATGCTACGTTTGACCCTTTTCTTTCCATTCCCCAGGCAAAGATGTTGTGTCTCTCCAAAGGCATTTTCCTCACAAAATCCTTACCAACACTTCAAACCCTTCCAAAAGACAAGCAGCATATGGCTTGTGGCAGGAAAAGATTTAAATATAGGTAGGGGTAATAAGCAATGTAACACGTGCTTGCCGTGGTCTTCTCTTCTGCTGGTACTGGACAGAGAAAATGTCCTCAGGGCGACTGCTTCCAAGTACCTACAACTCCCACTGGCTTCTGCCAACTAATTGTTATGGTGTTCTTTTACATCCAAACAGTGAGGAAAAAGGTGACCCTGGAAATGCCCGCAATGTTTGTCCAGGAGGATGAAAAAAAAATAATGAAAGCAATCGAACTTTCTAGCATTTAAGGGAGGCTGCACGTGACAGAAAGTAAGTCCTACTATTCTGGACCAAAGCTAAAGCCCCTCTGAGGTACGCTAAGGCACAGGGATATATTTAATGTCTTCCAAGAAAACTCAGGAGTACAAAAGACTATCTCCTATTCCACTTCTGAGAGTTAGAAGCTTATTTTTAACTGCGAGAATTTGTGATAGCTAATCATAAAGCAAAGAAGCCGAGAGCTTGAGCAAATTTCAGAAATAAGCATACCCATGATTTCTGTACTGTCAGATGCTAGATGCAGTTGAAGAAAGGTTCAGCAGATTCAAGCCATCTTGTACCATGCTCTCTCTGACTATATGTGATTTTTTTCTTTTGGTTATAAACCACGTGGAATCTCTAAGCTTTGACACTTGCAAAAAATATTGAAAAGTATTTGGAAATCTTATGTTTGTGCTTTTAAGAAGTTTTGTTTTAGAGAAAGCCCTTCAGAATGCATCATTGGCACTCCCACTGCTCATCATTTCCTTATTGTGCTTTTATGGTATTTTATATCATACGTAAACTTAGATTGGGATGCCAAATTTATGGGAACCACAAGATGTAAATTAATATTCCAAAAATATTTATTCAATTATTAATTATTCGATTACTTTGTTTCTCAGTCTATACACAATACAGATGGCAAAGAATGTGTACTAAGTCTACTGGATTTTGAGTTCTTTCCTCTGTCACAGTTGGGTGTCTCAATTCACCCCTAAGAATACACTACATTTTTTTTTTCTTAGTCCAATTCTTCCCCCTTTAATTTTTTTAAATTTTTTTTAAAATGTTCTTGATATTTTCACAGTCCAAGCAGCACTTCCATCTTTTTTGACAAGTTACTGGTAGGACAAATTATTCTATATATGTAATTTTATGCGTTTTTATTCTAGACCTTTAGTACTACTGTTACTACCATTGTGAGTTACCTGTGTCTCTACTGAAACTCATTACCTAAACCCATGCTTTAGCTGAAAATAAATGTTTAACCTAAAATAAAAGTACCCTAGTTGCACTAAAAAAAACCCAGGAGTGCACAGCTCATACTTTAAAGCATTTACTTCAAAACTAAAAGCATCAGTAACAGCGTTTTTTAACAAACAGATCTAGGCAAATGTATGCTTCCTTTAATAAATATCTGCAAGTTCAATTAACTTAATATTTTTCAGATTAATCAATACTTTCATCAGCTTGAATTTACCTGTACTTACAACTAAAAGTGCAACAATGGAAAAGTGAGGGAACAGATTTAGCTTTATTTCATAAAGAAGATGAAAATTAAAGGAAAAAAGGTCAAGCACTGTAAACAATACAATTCTTTAAAAAAAAAAAAAATATATATATCTATGTTCCTGACTGACTACATCCATGGAACGATGTCTGGCTAAAAAACCCATGCTACAGATCTAATTTGGGAACTCTTAAAAATAAGTGTGATTACTAAATGGAGAGTGATTTTTACCTTATTGGCATAGGATGTTTATTCCTGATTAACTTTCTACATAGATGTTAATCTTTAATACACTAGAAATAGCTCTGGCATAACACAATACTTGTCCATGGTGCATGGAGGTTATGTTCCACAAAAGTATTTTGGTGATTCCAATAAAGGCTTGGAATACTTTATTCAGAGGAAGAACCCTAAAACTACATGGTCCTACATGCTACATGGTTGACCTCAAACCACTGTGAGTGAGAATATACGTAACTTTTTTTTATAAAATCAGTTACAACATGTTAGTGATGGCCTAAGGAAATGCATGGCAGGAGTTCTCATGTTCTGACTCATTGCTCAGAGGACAGAACCACTGCTTGGGGGATCAGCGTCAGCTCCAGCTAACCAACAAATCTGGGATGTAGCTTGGATCTTTCCATGCTGGGAATCTGGGAGTGGTTCGTTGCCAAATCTGCTTTCAAAACACGCAGAAGGCGAAGAAAAAGTTTTCTGATAAGAAAACAATTCCATTTTCTGAGGAAAAGGGATTTATTTTGGTATGCCTGCTTAATCCAAAACCAGATTCTGACCCTTTTCTGTAACACGTGACAAATGGCTCTAACATGGCAACGTTAACTCTGCGAGGTGGGTTTATTCCATGAATGAGGTAAGCTTGGTCTTCAGACTGAGGTGTCTTCTGGGGTGCAGCACAGCTCTCCTCCTTTTCTGGGGGCTCTATGTCTAATGAAAAAACAGAAAAGGATGTAGAAGGTGGTGTGAACCCAGACCTTGTGCCACGGACAGTAAATCAGAATCGTGGGATGAAAAACTCTCCTGGTCTTTCCTGTATTACAAGTACAAACTAAGAACCTAGTTTATTTTCTGACATCAAGAAACAAACCCCATGGATTTCTCCTTGGAAAGACAAACCTGTCATTAACCTTTGATTTGAAAACCAGAATAGTGCAATTTGTGCAGCTTATTTGTGCAAAACAGCAATTTTGTTTAACTTACATTAAAGCTATACAAAGTTTGCACTGAGCATCTAAAATAGACTGGTATTCTGCTGGGTACATGAGGCAATCTCCCATGGAAACTTCCTTCCTATTGCAATCCCAGTTCAAATGATGTGCTGGAAAGTAACTGTTGAACACAGCTGCCCCCATCACATAGTCTGTTCCAATGGTTTCTAAACCTCATTGGCTCATTAAGAGTCTTAAAAAAAAAAAACAAACAAAACCAAATGAACATTGTAAAAGGATCTTAATGAATGAAATGTCTCCGCTCTTTATGTACCTCAAATTCAGCCTCTCCAAACTGATTGTTTCAAATTCAGCAACACCTGATAGCAGTTAAAAACTGATAGTTTGTCTACTCTATGATGAGAATGAAGAGACCAAGCAGCCAAGCAGAGAGATTACCCCTGTCTTTACAGGTAATCTAGGTGTTACACTCACTGAAGACCTGAGGAAATGATAAAAAATTCTTCCAAAATATTCAGTAGCTATTTCAAAGGGATATCAAGGAATTTTACATTTAGTTTTAGATTAACTGAGATCTTTCAAGAGCTGACAGACTTTTCCTCTCGAAGAGTCATATCTTTATATTTAAATTCAGTAAATAAGTAAACATTGCCCTTCTGAAAATCTATTTGATAAACAGATATATTTATTAGGAAATTTCTTCCCAAAAATGAGATCAGTCCCTTTCAACTATGCACAGACCAGTCTAACCAACATGTCTCAAATTCACACAGAGCTAAAAGCAGTTTTCACAAACGGTAATAAAAAGGGTAATGCACTCCTTAATAGAGAGGCATGACTGAATTCATTCAAGCTGTGAAATTACTTTTAATGCTATTGGAAGGCCTTTGTCTTTAAAATAAAATTCCTTTTACTGAATTGCATAGAGGATTCATTAATTCTAGTATTTCCTAGTATCTCTAATTTACCAGTTTTGCTGTTTTGAAACATTACGTAAACAGATGGGATTTTCATCTACCTTTTCCATAACATCAGAGGAACTTGCATCACGCTCCTGGCTTGAGATGGTTATGACTAAAGCCAAGCAATTACCTCCTAGGTTTACTTTGACCTGAAAAGCATCTCTTCAGGGCTTGGATGCAGGCTTAGCACAGGACCTCACAGGTATGGGTTTCACCAGCTCTCCAGGCTACACACAATATATAGTCCAAGTATTCTGTCTTTACTGTCTGCTCTTAAGTTACAAGGGGTGACCAACAGGTCTGCTCAGGCTCACTGCTTCATAACACTAATACTACTGTGCTAGGGAGATTCTCCGTCCCCTGGCATTTGTTCAGAAATAAGAATAGGAGACAGCGGGCAAAGCATCAGCTAACTGCATCACCACTCTCTGTCCTTCCTGAAGATGATCTTAAAAAGAAATCTCCATTTTCAGCGCCTCTTCTACCCCCTAAGACTAGGGTTCCTCTTCAGTTCCTCTTGCTGGTCTCACAGTCTATCTAGAGGGAAACTACCATGATCTGGTGCTTAAAAGACATCAGAAAACACAATGTTCATGTTGAAAACATGAACAGAAACAATGCTTCTGAATAGGCAAATTTCAGCAGTAGTAGAGCTGTGCTGCTTACAGGAAGATGAATGTTTGAGAAGCCTGGCATTAACATTCTCATAGCAAAACAAGCTGCCCACCAATTTGTGGCTGCTAGGTCACGACGGTCTGATGCCCTGGTGAGTTCAGAGGAAAATGCCCTCTCTCCACTGCATTTAAGAATAATTTGTATGTTTTGTACTTTCAAAAGGCATCTGTGGATTTCAGTATTAAAAAACTGCCTTTTAAGTGAAAAAAAAAAAAGCAGGGTGGAAGATTTCCCTCCTTTTTTTGTTTTCACACACATGGAGTAACCATGCCATATCTAGCAACCGTCCACAAGGTGTGACCACATGCCTCTTTCCCACATCTAAGAAAATACCCCTCATCTTGGCTTAGATTAGGGTAAACTGCCACTCTACTTCTCAGAGAATCAACATCAGAAACCTGGTCTCCAATGCGATGCTAAAAAGGTAAGTTACCCATCTTCTCATCTCTTCAACTCTTTTTGGAGATCCACCTTTAGAACAAGCTGACACTATTTAATCTGCATCTATGGGACAGACATTCTTCTGTGCAGGAGTTGAGCTTTCAATTGATTTTACTGATCAGCAGAATTTCAAATACTGATTTATCAGTCTATAATATAGACTTGTAAGCACTAGACAGGGAAGGATGGGTCCCTTTACTACCGAGAATTAGCACAAGTTTGGTGTTAAGAGACGGAAATCTTTGTCTAAAGTTCAAAGTAGTAACGGGAACTAGTAGGGTTTAATTTCTCCTAATCTCTCTGAAAATGATGTCTCTTCTATTATAACCTCAAGCACAAAATGGAAACATTCACTATGTTAAATCCAAAATTTCCCATTTCCACCTACCCATGTCTGAGACTAAATTAATTCATAACACATTCAGCTTCATTCCTTTTTTTCCCCCCACATTTCTGGTAAAATTCTCATCCCTTCTGAGCTGAAAATGTCTTTCAGAAAAAGACACCCCTCCACACCCTTAGTCCAGAAAATCCATATCAAAAAACTCAATGACACATTTGACAATTGAAAATACTATCAATTCCTCTGTGAAAAAGGATCACCTTGGATTGTTTTTTCCCAATCAATAGTTTTAAAATAAAAATTACATCTGTATCCTGGAATGAAAGGCTGCTCGAGTGAGTCAATAATTCATACTACAGCGCTCTGGTTTTAGATCTCAACTTTGCCAAGCTTTCTGGACTGACATCTTTGAAATAGTTCAGTCACTGCTAAGAAAGAAAAGATGCTTTTCCTTGGGTTTTGGCTCCTGTTAAAAAAAAAAAAAAAAATCACTGCAAGCAACTCTTTCAAGGCTTTTGGACACACAAACTTTTCAGTCTGGTCTTTGTGCGTAACTTGCAATTCTTGCCTTTACCAAAACATATCCAAAGTATAAATCTCTGCAAAATGTTGGCCAGCAGGTGTTTGGTAATAAATAAGTGGTCATATTCTGTGGAAGCTCACCAAACCCTGAAAGTACTCTCATTCAACCTTTGGCAATTTCTGCCTGTAAATACAGCTCACAGTGGAATTGCAATACGCTTGAGTCCACAAATTCAGGAGTGGGAAGGAAAGACTGAGTTCAGATAACAAAGCAGGGAGCAGAAAGGAGAAGAGAAAGGATTGGGAGAAGAAAGAGGACTGCAGGTGGAGTGGTCAAACATATGACAGAAGGAATGAGTTAAAAGCAAGCTACAGAGATTGACGATGGTCTGTGTCAGACCAGGGACTGCCAATATAAAAAAGACTGACAAAACCACAGATATCAGAAAAAGACCAGAGAAGTTAGAGTCACACTGAGTGCAAAAAAGCATGGTGGCAGCAGCAAAATGCAAAGGAGCTGCGATGGCAAAGGGACAAGATTAGGCAAAGGTAAGCCGGAAACAGAATGCAGAATTTAGTACCCACTATAATTCTCACTCCAGCATCCAAAATGTTTTCTCGCAGTAAATGTCTGGGAAAAATTAATTTTTTCTTTTTTTTTCCCATTAGTACTGGAGGGTGAGTATTCTATTGCCATCAGTTACTCAATTAGCTCAGAGGTTTGAAGTGGATATAGTGAGGTTCATGACAATTTTTGTGGCTAAAGACTGATGCTTTTTTCTCCACAAGACCACTGGCTCATTCACATCAAAGAAAGGATATGATCTGAGAACCAAGCAGAACTGCAGTGGAAGACAGTCCGCCTGCTCCATATATAAGAACGTTTGCCCTACATGCCCAAGGAACAGAAAGCAGAAAAGGAGAAAGACTTTGTAGTTTCAACAGATAAACTGCAGCAAAGGAGGACTTCACTCTTCTTCTACCACTGACATCCTGTGGTGCCAGGAAAAGTACTTAAACTTCACTTAAGCATCCCAACAATTTGTGTGTTTCTCAGTGTCTGAGCCTCAGGTTGCACCAGGGGAGGTTTATGTTGGATATTAGGAAAAATTTCTCTACAGAGAGGGTTGTCAAGCATTGGAACAGGCTGCCCAGGGAAGTGGTGGAGTCACCATCCTTGGAGATATTTAAAAGACGTGTAGATGTCCTGCTGAGAAAAAAGGTTTAGCACCTGGCAGTGCTGGGCTAATGGTTGGACTTGATGATCTTAAATACCTCTTCCAACAAAAGCGATTCTGCCATACTGCAATTGAGCATTCAAGTAATAGATATTTTCTATTGCTATCCAGTTAAAAATCCCTTCCTGGGATTTTATATATTATTCTTCTTTTCAAATTAAAGCACCTCTTATCTCACAAATGTAAACATAAATTTAATAACGCTTTTATAAAACACTCAGATCCTGTAGTAACAGGTAGCTTGAAAAAGCCTTTGAAGCAGTTAATAAGGACATCGACATATAATACAAAACATTTGTAACATTTGGTAAGAACATTAAGTATACAAGAAACCTTTGCCAGCTTATTTTCTACAGACTTTTTGTACCTTCTGACATCTACAGGGGCTTCTGCAATCAAAAAAGGGACTTTGTGAAAGAGTGATGCCCTCACCGTTAACGTCTATGACATATCTCTAATAAAACTGCTTTTTCCAACAGACCCTGAAGTTATCCAAAGGTCACATAAAACTGCAATCTACTAAAAAAAAATGTTTGGATGAAAGATCCAATAGCAGGTTCTTGATTTCCTGAGTTTGTGGCAAAACAAGTAACAGCTGCTTTTTAGAATATTTTACAATTACTTAAAGTTGATACTTCACAGTAAAATGAAGTATGCCTGCGTGAAGAGGATAGGTGTTATCCTAGATACCTTCCTATTAAAGTACATTTCAAAACAGCCAGTAAAAAAAAACATTTTAAAGGTCTTGGTAAAAATAAAAATTTACAAAAAACTTTCATGTGGAAACAAGACCTATCCATGGCGATCTTCAGATTAACCCTCCCAGCCAAATTTTGGGCTTGCAGCCAATTTCTGAAAAATTCATACACGTGAGCCACCTCCCTGAAGTCAGCTAGACTTGTGCAAGAACATCCGAAAGGCCTGCGCCTTTAAAAACAAGCTGGGAAAGAATCATCACTTCTAAGTTTTAAAGCGTACAAATATTAGCAGAATAATGTAGTTCTGTGCAATAACTGGCATTGCGCCAGCCCAGCTGTAACACTGGGCAATTGTGTCCTGAGTTTAACTAGGAACTGTAGCTCACAAGAAGGCAACACGACTGCAAGGTCAAAGAGAAATGTTTGCAAGCTGAGACATTACCTGAAGTAAGCTACTTTATTAGAAATTACACATACGATCCCTGCTGCATGTTCTCAGCAAGGGATCTAGAAGGAGAGGCTTGTAGGAAAGGAACTTATTTACATGATATATAGAGAGCTGGACATTTTAAGAGGATCAGTCCCACAAACAGGAGGCTGACATTTGTTGAAACAGGATATGTTGTTCAAAGCAGCCATCAGTACCATATTTGCAGGTTCCTTTATGTGAAACTGCAGAACCACCTAGAAAAATTCAGTTACCCTTGATCACAACCAAATTATTTTACAAGGTCTAGATGTTCCCATGTATTTTTTGTTTTGGGTTTTTTGTGAGGAGTGGATGCTTCTACTTTATATTAATGCATTGGGGAATTCTTGGTGTACACAGTGAAAGATGCACTTCTATTATAAATGTTGGCTATTCAGTATCTGAAATAGCAAAGTACTAGTCAATTATGCCTGAGAAAACATAATAACGGTAGAAGCTGCAGGGAAATTTTACTGAGACAAAAATCATCCTTCACAAAAAAGCTGGAGAAATATACAAGCATTAGAGCTCCCGGCAGACTTGAAAGAGGCATTTTTGTTAATCTGGACTATGCAAAATTGCTAGTGACTCACTCTATTCCTGAAGATATGTGATTTTATTTTTAATAGTTCTAATAAGCATTCTGCACATAAAGTCAAAAACACACCCCCAATCAGAAATTTATTTTAAATTTACTCATCTCTGAAAGTTTCTATCTAGTCTAATTAGATAAATTTATTTCCAACCTACGAAAAACCCACAGTGGCACAGCAAAATAATAGTTTTATGAATGGAATTTCCATGCTTGAGCTATTCAAACACATTTTCATGCAACAGCACCCTCTCAAATGGGCCATTTTTTGATGTAATTAATATCTTCTTTTTCTTTAGCTGATGCCATCTGTTAGTTTATACTCCATGGGCTGAAGCAAGAGGTATGCATTGATGCGTACTGTCATAAACGCCACTGCTACAGACTGAGACCGTCCAGGCTGACAGAAAGAAGTCACAGGATTAAACGCATGATGAAGACCTACCATAGCAGTCTGAACTCTCTGGTCAAAAAACACGGGCAAGGGTCTGGCTCCCTACAGTACCAGACTTTGTGAGTGCCTATAGTAATCTACCTGAATAAATCCCTCCTGTGTTTTGGGTTTTTTTTTTCCTTCATGTCACTATATTCAAACTATGCAGATTTCTGTAAAGCAGAAAAACATATGAATAACAGTAACGTTAAACCCTTCTGATGAACTACTATCCAAGATGGTAAAAGAAAATAGAGTCAAGAGGAAAAATTGCACCAAAAGGAAAAAGGACAAGCGGTTACATGGCTAATGGGAGGTATGATGCCCAAGAAGGTATTTAGATAATTATTTACTTTGTAAAGTTGTAGTGCTACATCTGTAAGCAAACTGGCAACGAACCACGTCTGATGTTAGAAATGAAGTGATTAAAGAAGTGGAAAGAAGGCAAGTCAGAGTCACTGGTTAATTACTCAGGAGCCTGATTATCACTAGAACAACACTAGAAACTTCCCTTTCCTCCAAACTGCCATTAATTGTTCCTCCAGCAGACAGCAAGCACGCCCATGGAAGTCTTACAATAACCTCAAGGAGAAGGAGAATTTCTTCCTCTGTTCCCCCTAACTTTAACTTCTGCTGCCATATTGTCTTGGAAACAGCACTCTGATAATTTGTTATATATGGTTTCAAGTCCTGTGAACTTGCCAGCTTCTTTAGGACCAGTGAAAGAAGCAAGGACTCGTTAAACAACTCCACCTGCTCACCCTCTGCCAAAGGGCACCAGGGCTGGGGCTTGTGAGTTATCCTTGATGCTTAGTTTTGAGTCTGCTTGCTTGGAAAAGAGCATTTGGGAGCTGGGAGGCAAAGGTATTATTAAGGAAGATAGAAGCCCTTTTCATCTTAAAAAAAAAAAATCAAATTTCAAACTGTATCTTACAAACAAAAACATCTGATTGATAGTTACCAGAATAACTATCATAAGGAGTTAAACATGTTTTTTTTAAAAAAATTATCAACAACTAATCCGTCAAAACAATATCCAATGTATATGATGTTCAAAGACCACAAACGGAATGCCAGTTTTTGAAAGGACTGATTTTACATAGTTGCATGGAAAGCATACTCCAAGGCTCTTATTAAACACATTCAAACTTCCTTAGACAGATACATGACAGCATACTGACCTACAACAGCAGCCTTGTACTACATTAAAATGCACAGAAGTAATAGTCAGGAGACTTTCAAGGACAGATATTAACTTTATAATTTGATATATGAACTATAACTGTATTAACAGTTAAAAATAAACTGTCCTCTGCTACTATTACTAGTGGATTCATACAGAACAATAAATTAGAAATTGGTAATTACATCAATGTCATGTGTATGTTTGCACATTTGAAAACTTCAGGCACTACAAAACGCTGCTGAACCAATTAAATGTTCCAGAGATGAAAGTACGCTTATCTGGAGTGTACTTTTTCAGAGCAGTCCTTACTGGGCTCAGGTTTACTTTGCTCTTAAGCAGGCAATCCACCAGCTGTAGCAGCAGCCATGCAGGAACAAGCACCCTTCAGCAGCAATTTGTCTCAGTCCCAGCTCTAAATGACTCAGCTGTTCATATCATGCTCCAGGAGTTACTTTGCTAGTATTACAGCCTTTTACCGTACACCACCACATCCTTTCCCTCCCTCCATAGTAGGGGTTAGGGTGTTTTGGTTTGTTTGGGGGTTTTATTACTCATACCTTCTTTCTGAAACGTGATACAACTGCCTTGATCACCAAGGAAGCTAACTTTCACTTCTCATCAGCCATACACAGCCTTGCCTTATAAATAAACATGTGCCAGGTCATGTGTTTTAAAAAAGGGCAAAAGGTGAAAACAAACTTAAAATGCAAAGGAACTTTGAGCAAGTAAAACCATTAGAATGGCTCTATTTAAATGATCATCATATATGCTTACTTTTACATAAAATTTTCTGTTCAAGTTTTTATTCAATAAGCAGCTGTTACCAGAACGTACAGTGAAAAAAATAGTTTATGGGAAAAAAAAAAAAAAAAAGAAGAGCTAGGACCTAGCTTTGGTGAACTTTCTAGTCACTAAGTAGCAACATGAACAGGAAGAATGTTACATTTTTTGTAATCCTGCTAGCTATATCTGAAAAGCACAGCCCCTGGCAACATGCAATCAAAAGAATGAATGACTTTTTTCTTTAAAGTTTTAATTTGAGGCAGCAGGCTTGTGGGAAGAAATGGGGATTTATTATCTTTTTTTTGCCTATGGTCAGAATCATGACTCTTCATGGTTAACAGTATTGCATTCAGCACAGACAACTCCTGGAAATAAAAATATATATATCATTCTGGATTGGGACAACCTCAAGGAACTGAGAAAAATGGAAGAGCAAGAGACTTGACATGAGAAAATAATAAGCAGTAGCCTCATATACATATATGGTAAAAAGACGGAAAAAGTCTGCAGATCTGAAAAATAACGCATCTGTGGACAAGCAGTAATGAGATCTCACAGTGATTTGAGTTCTTTACTGTTCTCTGGGCAGCTCTGATTTCTGTACCAGATTCCCCCTTATCTTCATGTTGCAGTTCCTAACCCTGACTCCATCGTAGTCATTCACAGGCATCAACCAGAGAAACTCAACAAATGCGCTCCCCTGGATGAACGCTCCGCTCCTAGTGTGTACAACAAACAAAACCAGCAAATCTACATGCCAATAAAAATTGTTATGTTTTCTTAGCTCTCTGCAGGGCTCCAAACAACAGTAGCACCACGTCCTGAATCTGAGTTAGAAACCTGTTACATCCTTATCCACCTGCTTATTCAATTGAGCTGAAAGATATTTTGACATTTTAACAGGAACAGTACTAGTACAAACTAGTACAAACTATTATTTTTATGACATAGTAATAGCAAGAGACCGCTATATTTAATAGCAGGATGATACTTAAAAGCAGTATGACATCCAAGATGCGCTACAGACCAGTAAAGCAGTATGATCTAGCAGTTGGTGATCCTATAGGAACACACTCTGCAATTTGGGCAGAACGACTTGCGTGATTTCGTTCCTTAGAGAGCAGGGCTCTCTGGACAGGCTCTAAGTTGTTGACTGAATAGTCCCCTGAAACCAACCCAAAGCAATTAAGGCCAGGATGAAAGCATGAAGTAGTCCCCGCATAGTTTCATGCAGGGCATGAACAGCAGCCGTTCCAGGAGCAGTGTTCTGTTACAATTTATGTACAGCACTGCCTGTAACATGGCTGGGGAGCCCACGCGGCTGCAGCATGCTCAAGTGAATTAAGTGACCTCTGTAACAGGACACGATGAAGCCTATTCTTTATTTCCAACAAACTGGCCCAGTACAGCCTTGGAAGGAAGTATTTTCAATATGTTACATAAGTAACAGTCTTAAATACTTCATAACTGTTGAAAAGAAGAATATCAGGCAAAACTAAAGCATGAACTTTCTATAAATAAACTCAGGTGGCCCTAAGTTTAAACCTTACAACCTATCTGTTATTACGTGAAATCAGTACTCCCATTCAAAAGCATGATACAGATGCGAGCAAGCTTCAAAACATTGTGTAAAAGGCTAAAATATATAGCAGAGCTGAGCATTTTACCAGTGTGTTATCTTATTTGGTGTTAACTACTACACACATGGCTGTTTAGGCATGCATGAGCTGGGTGTTGTGTTTCTACAAGGACAGCAACAACCTTTGAGACTCCACAGAGTATTTTGAGTTTCCCACACAGCTACAGCATGAATTTTAAAATTGGCAAAATGAGCATCAAAGCCAGTGGAACTCTGCAGAAGTTTTTCAAGTCATGGTATAAAATCTAAGTGTACAATTGCAAAGCATAACAACAGGACTAAACAGCTAAAAAACCTCTCGTATTATAGGCTGGTTTGGCAAACAATGAATTAGCACTGCCATGTTTCATTCTGATACTTTTCTTCAACTTCAAGCTTAGCGTAATAGGAAAGCTTACGATATTCCAGTTTATAATGTGATTCTTGAAGATTTATTACTTGATAGGTAATAAAGAGCAGCATATACCTATACAGCCCTGGCTTGCCTGAGATTGACATTTGCAGAAGTAAGAGAATTCAGCTGAAGCATCCAGTCTGTTGTACTGCAGAAATCCAAGCGCTAGTCACCGTCTCAAAAATCTGCCCTTTTTATGGTGGTCACGTGAGAACTCAGAGCAGAAGTGTACCAAATAGGTTGTCAAGTCTGAAAAATTTAGACTCAGGAAAGAATAAAATGGCACTACGTCTAAGCTTCTGTTCAACTTACTATCGACGGTATTGTTAAAAAGGATTGTTGAAGTTTTAACCTATAATTTTCACTAAACACAGAAAGTTCCCTTTTAGATTCCCACACAATAACAACTAGCAAGGGTATGGCATTAAGTAAAACAGATGAAGTGCAGAACAGTGGGTGGACATACAGAAACAAAAACTTGGTTACATAAAAAAACACCAAGCTCATTAACCTAACAGTCTGGGCTGGTCTCCACATTTCTCACACTCCCAACTGTGATCCTCTATATTTTAAGGACAACCTGCATATTGAGTAAAGAAAAAAACCAAATCTAACCAAACCAGTATGCATACAGATTGACTGATGTGCTCTATACCTTTTTTTTTTTTTTTTTTTTACAGTCGCCTCTTTCTGTGGTAATTTTGCAGACAGACAGTCACTATGGAGGAAACATGTTCATTTTTTAAACTTCACATCACCCCACTGAACTACAGGTATTATTTTTAGTTCTCCCTAGCACTAAGCATACAGGGAATCTGAGGCGCAGTGCCAGGACGTAAACCCACTCCTTCTGAGCTGGCTTTAGTCCTGTTGCCTTGCTCCCACTTTGCTCCCATGTTTAGGTCAGCAAATTTCCTCAAGGCTAAATCTGAACACATGCACACATATGCCATGGATAATCTGGGTGTGTTTCTTCATGAATAATTCAGACAAACGTATGACGTGCTACTGCTACTGAAAGGCCCACTTGATTTTCTCTTCTGCCACAGTTCACCCAAAAAGGTGCTGCTGAAGAGTAGCCAACATCTTGTCTCTATTTATAATGCAGTTGGTTTATTAAAAAAAAGTGGATCCGCTTTACAAACTGTTTTGTACTGCTCAAGCTTGCAGTCCTGCCACACAGAAAATGAAGGGACTCTCATTGCGTATGACCACAAAGTCAGGCCAGAAGTATTTTCTACAAAAGGGATACTTGTTTAAAAGCTTTCTCCATAGAAAAACAAAGTCATGCACACAAGCCTAAACAGGAAGAGCAGTATTTTCCATAGAAAACTCTTCTATCAGATGGTATGGGATTTGCACATTTGAGCAACATTTCAGCATCTTAAATTATGGTTGGGTTTTTTTTTTTTTTTTTTTTTAGGAAGTGTAGTCACAACAGCTTGTTTGGCAATTTGTATCCTAAACTACTTAGTTTGCCACAAAAGTGCCACAACACTGAGCGCAGTTTGGGATTTATTTCCATTGCCAAATATGGCAGCAGGGCGTACACACAAACACTTCTCTTACTAATCTGCATCCTAGCAGGAATGAATTTTTTCACCTTAGCCTACCGCACGCTCTGACAGAGCCGGGCTGGAATTGCAGAGGTTTGCGTGTGTACTGCAGTCCACCATGGACATCAACCTGAAGGTCACACATCAGCTTTCAGCACAGGGTTTAACTGGAGTTTATGTGCTGCTTTGTTTCTACCTGTCCAGCTGAGAGGTCCTAAAGAAAGCAACCGGTTCCCCTCTGGCAACTACAGCTCTGTTAAATATGTACTACCCTACTTCTATTTTTATTTACCCTATCGTAACTTGAGATCAAGATGTTAGGAATAATCAAGTCAAAGCAAGATACAGACTATGAAAAGGCATATAAAAACATGTTTCAATGAGCTAGCATTGAATGTCCTAGTCTTTCAGAGCTCGGTTACTGAATATTTACTCTAGTTCAGAAATACTCAAGAACCCACAGGCCACTGACTACTCCTAAAGTTCCTGGGACATTACTCTTTTTTTCTTTCCTTTTTTTTCTAATGAACATAACAGGAAACCCATACTGGTGTCACAGAGTACATGAAATATATTTAACACCAGCATTCTAAGAAATAAATATTTATTAATCTTAGTAGGAAAAACAAAATTGTGAACAGTCTGGCAGGCAGTCACTGCTGTGCCCCAGAGGATAATGTTCTGACTTCCCACAGCACGTTTTTTCAATGCATCACGGATCTCTAAAAAGCACTGTGCAGATCTCCACGTTCTTGCCAAGAAGGGTAATGAAATAAAACATAACCCCAGTCATTTTACAAGAGCAAGCTGCTTGTTAAGGTTTATCATCATGCAAAAATGAACTTCATGACTGAAAGACACTTAAAGTCAGCTGTAATGGGTGAGAGAAAACCACAGAGCTAGGGATGGGTGGAGTTGGGAAAAAGCCATGCTTCTATGGTTTTGGTTTTATCTTATCTAATAGCTTCTACAAGTCTTTCACACAGACTTTGAACAATCCTTCAGAAAAGTGCCTCGTGCCCAATGCTGTAGAATCCTACCTATCTTCAGTCATTCCAGAGATGGAGAACAAGAAAAATCCTACCCCAAGTCCCTCCCGAATTTCCAGAAAAGATCATGTGTAAAAGACTATCTAATTCTGAAGAAATAAAACAATAATAAAGAAAATTATGAATTACATGAGAAAGTAACCAGATCTGAGCAGAGATGAAGACAACTCACTATTACAAGTAACTTATAAAGTCAGGAAATATGTTTTAGTAGATACAATTCCTTCAACCCACTAAGCAGAGTTTCTAAATGTTGTTGGGAGCCCATTTAAAAAAAAATCTTTAAAAGCCATGGTTTAGCGGCTGCAGCTGAAGCTGACACACAAAATCGCACCTCAGGAAAGTGAAATGATACCTAGAGGCCCCACTGCTGCTATGGTTTTCCTTTTTTGCCCAAAGTGCATCTGCTCAGAAAGCAGCAGAAATCCCAGCAGCACCATCCTCTCCAGAAGAGGACCGAGTAATTAACTTCTCATTGGAAGTCCAAACTCACTGCAGCAGGGAAGGGTAGGACTAAGCAGCCAATTTCACTTAAGAGAGGGATGGCTTTAAGCAGGCTTTGCTTCAAACAGCGGGACGTAGTGCTGTTCATAGAGGCATGGCTGTTGCAGAGAGGCAGGGGCAAGGGAGAGCAGATTCAGATGGTGGTAGGTTTTGTGCTGGATTGTTTTCAGAAGGAAGACTAACTGAATTTTTCAAGTTTTATATTTTTATAAAAGTTAACTATATAAGACTCTAACATGGGCTACAATGAGCCCTTTGAGGGTTATGCATCTGTTTTTGTTCACTTATTTTGTTTATGCCCTTTTCTCTGCAGTCCTAAATATACTAATAGAACTAATTCCCTTCAGTGCAAACAGGCTCACCCCTGACCAACACTGAGAGGAAGACTGAATTATCAGATTAGAGTACTTTCAGATCTACAGGACTGCCAAGAATGTTTATTTGCCCATTTTACTGATCTACCAGCTGTCACCTAGTTAATACACCTGGAAAGGAGGGGAGGGGGGAAATATCATATACATGGATGAAAACATGCATATCCAAAACTGATGCATGTTCTCTGGTATTCAAAACAGATCACAAAACGAGAGGTCACATAGTTCAAGCATCCCTGGGATAACCACTTCCACACTTTGTGCTTTTACCCTGACCTCTGACATTCAGTATTGTCTTCTTACACTTTGAAGACCTCTTCAGGGCAGATATAGATGTTCATGACATGTCATACACTATCTTAACAGTTGGACTCAATGATCTTAAAGGTCTCTTCCAACCAAAAGGTTCTGTGATTCTGTGATCTTGCATTAGTGATGTTCTACTTTATTTTGTAACCCATGTTATTGCATATGGTCTTGATGTACCTATTTGTGTCAGAACATAAGGTGATAGATAATATATTACAGTCTATACAGAAAAACACAGATCCTGTTTATGAATTAAGTCACTTCACTTCGTTGCCTTAAGTTTGCTTTCCAGCTGCCCTCAAAGACCACATTATTCAATGACCTATAAAAGACTTTCAGTAGGTCTCGTCTTTTTTACCCAGTCATCTCTTGTGGTCTCTAAAGGTGCCTCAGAACAGTGCAGAACGTGAAGGTAGATGCCACTGTTCACATACGGGTCAAATTATAAAAGCCACATTTCTTGTCTCTGAACTTGAAATAGTATCTGAAACCACAAAGGAAACAAAACCAAGTGGCAGAGGACAGCTGGTGCCGTGAGGGGATTATGCCAAAACTGCTGAAAGTTCTGCATGATCCACAGCCTCGACAGCAATCTCCGTGATCGGTTCCTGAAATTCATCACAGGTTTCACCACTTCACCTCAGAGAAACTCAAGATGCTTAGGGAATTCCAGGCAAATGGGGAAGACAAATGGAAGAGATGCAAGGAAGGATGAGTTGTGCACATTAAATGCTATACCAAACTCTACCAAACAGTGGAGACTGGTAGGAGTCAGTTGCACTAATATTCTGCAATGACTGTTCAGAAATCGAATCTGTTTTAGCATTCACTTTTATAAACACTACCTTTAAGCATTTTGGTCCGAGGTTTTTACCATCCCTAAAAATCAGACCTGTCTGTTGCCAAGACATACACAAGCTAGCCAAAAGTTTCGGAAGTCAGTTTTCTATTTAATTATTTTTAAAACGAACTGAAAAACAGGACAAGAAAAGAAGCGTAGAAATAGATAATCAGAACAGAAGCCTTGATTTGATATACACAGATGCATACAACAGCCTTTATTTAAATAAAATAGCCTTATTACCTGATCACTGTATTACCTACAGCCACTCTCAGTGAGCTTACATCATTTCATGTATTTATCATTCTAAATTTTATTTCGCCTTTCTGAAAATACAATCGACCTCCATAACATTGCTTCTACTCCCCAAATAATGGGGTGATTTTCAGGAACTGCAAAAGGAAAAATGAACGAAACACAGCAGGTAAGAGTTTTTAAAACCATTCCCTTTCCTCTCCTAAATACTAATCAGCGATAAAAAGGCTATGTATCACCATATAGAAATGGCTAACAATTTTAATAGTTTTATTATTCCTTCTGTTTGGTACATGGAAGAAAATTATTATGGACAAAATGTTCAAAACTGGAACTCAAAGATAGGTTTACAAGGCCAAAATGAGAAGCGCTCTCGTTTTCAGAAAACAGTGCCAAATCTATCATTAAGAAAAACAACAATGAAATGTTAAGCTCTCAACTTTTGGTTCCACTTCCCAAATCTTAAGTCAGATACTGTTTAAACAAAACAAACAAATAAATGGATGGATAAATAAAACAGAAAAAAAAAGAGAGGGGTTGTGGAATGCAAGACTTTTCATCTGAGGCTGTATAGCCCATGTAGGCTGGAGATAATGAGGCTGCTGACCGAACAGTCCTGCATTCTTTCAAAGTCTTTAGTACCCATGCTTTGTTTTGAGCCATCACTTTCCAGTTTCTCACCCCATGAATGAAAGTCTGACCCACATAAACTCACAAGAAAATTTTCTTTTGGTCTCTCCACAGCTTGTTTTCTTGATAAAACTGGGACAACCTATCCTTCTCACAGAAAACAGCGTTACCTCTTCCCTCTGCAATCAAAGTGCAGTCACGCCTATCTAGCAACCAAACTCTGCATCTCTCCCACGTCCTGCAGAATCCTTCAAAACCCAGACCCCATCTTTTTCATTGTATCTGTTATACTTACTGAAAACAGCTTATCAGATGACTCAACTTGTGCAATATTTTAATATGACCTGCAACAATGCGGTACGTACTTACTTAATATGCCAAGACTTTGCTGACATTCAGCTCATGCTCCTATGTCACATAAAAATCAAAGCGCAGAAGTAGTATGAACATAAAGTTCATGAACTTTCTTCTTCAAACGTTTCTAAGTTACATTCTTCAGTAAGAAGCCTTACAGATCGCTGTATTATTACAGTATAAAAGCCTCCTTTGATTAGCTAAACTTAAAGACTTTGTACTGATGTCTTGTTTTTCAGAATAAACTGTCTTACCATGTTGCTTTACTGAAATGCATTACCTAACAGGACAATTAACACACTACTGGAACATCCAACATTTGACTTTTAGCTCTAGCGAGGGCAGAGCAGGGATCTGGGTTACAAGCAGATTGCCTCCAGCTCTTGTTTCTGGCTCTCTACCTCTTCAGTTCTTACCAAAGCTTTAATTTGTCAGCAAAATGCTCCAGTATTTGTGCTTTCGCCTTCAGTCAGCCTAGTGCCCCTAACGAATGGTTGCAGCAAAGTGCCACAGCTACATATTACACAAGCAAGAGCTAAACCCTACTGAGGTCTGTGCAGCAGAACACTTTCCTTTCACAGCCAGCTTAGAGTAGTTTTGAAATCCCACACCGATATGTTTGGATCATTGTTTAAGGTTTCTAAAAGAAATACAAAATGTATCAAGTAAGTTCTTGCTTAACTGGAGGAGACAACTATCTTCACTAATAAGAATCAATTATAGTATAATTACATTTAGGATGCCAGTTCAGGTTAAAAAAAAATGCCCCCAAACCAGGCTTATTCATATTTCAAGAAGAAAATGCGCAGTCTAGACCAACATAATAATTAAAAAAAAAAAGTACAGAAAGAGATCAGACCATAAGCCTCTCCCCCAGACAACAGGGAACTCAAGGCAATTGTCAAACAGCATTGATTCATTTCACACAATTAAAACCTGCTTTATAGAATAAAATCAGTATTTCACAGTAAAAACGTGAAGTTGAGCTTCAAAACACTAATGAAAAGCGCTTTTCTTGGTGGCTGGGAGAAGGGTATGCCTGCTACAGTTACAAACTCTAACTTCGGGTTTCCTGGGGTTGTGAAGAAAATCTGCCAAATATAAAATGAGACAATGCTGTCATCTGATGTCTACAGACAGACTCCGTACATCCTAGACAATTCTCAAATGACAGCAATGCAAAACTCACAAATCTCTGGCTGCTATTCCGAAGCTGCTAGCCAGCACTAAACTGACAACTGCCTTCATCCACTTCAGCTGGGGGCTGCTTTGAAAAGTTATGAGAAGCAGCAAACACTGTAGTAATTCTGAGGGGAAAAAAAAGTCAAAAACTTCTGTTCCCATGCTCACTCAGATGGCTCCAGAAGTTTTCTCTCCCCTTGTAATTAAAGGGCAAAAGAAAGAGACCCCCGTAATAAAAGCATCTTAGCATTTACCCCCATACCGACAGCTGAGCTCTGGGTTTGACACTGTGCCAAGTACTGCTCCAGAAGATAAGTCAATCCACTGGCTCCTACTTTTCAGCTCTGTCTACAATTTGCGGACTTTCAAATAAAATATGAAGGTGTTTCGTACCACCTCACACTCATTTTTCTTCAGTCACAGCAAATAACATTAAAAGATGTTGTCTTCCCACTTGATGCTATCAGAGCACACATGACATTGGTTTTTTATTGGTCATCTGCTAAAGGATTTTGCAGGGACTGGCAAAAAATACAGCTTTTTTTCTGCTAATAGCAGCCCCTTCCGTGGTCACAGTGAACGCACATGCATCCTAGACACTGTGCAATACCCCTGGTGGACAAAGTAATGGGCTCGAAGCCAAAATTTTCATTCTCATCTACACTGCTTTTTGAATTACTGCGCTAGCACTAATCTCTTGGAAGTCAATCATTATCCTTACACTTTCATCATTTACATCCACCACGAAAAATTACAGTTAGCTGTCTTCTAACTCAAAGATCACACGACATCTCCTGCACTCTTCCTTCATTCCAGAGTGACTTTGGTGCTGCTGAACTTAATACTGGCAAGATGGATAACACCATAGCTTTGCGGTCATCTTTGGCTAGTCTGAAGTTGGTATAACTTCTGGACAGGCCTCCCAACCCTTCCTCTTCTTGGCCATGCATTGCTACCTTGTGCCTCCAACCTACCTGTTTTGACATAAACATTATTAGGGTTGCATAGTAAAGCAAACAAAGGAAATGATTTGGAACTAATCCAGCAAAGGTGGGGGAAAAGCAAGTTTAATGCCAGTCAATCCCCTGATCCTGTTTGCCATGCGGCTGCACAAACATTTGTGCTGCCATGAAGGCAAAGCCGAGAGGAAGGAATGAGGGGTTGAGGCTTGAAAGGACAGGATCACTTCTCAGTAGCAGTGCCAACTTACATTGGCTGGAAGAGACTATGGCCTAAGTGAAAAATGAGGTCATCTTAAAATAACAGCTGTGAAAAATACTTTCTAAGCTAACATGCACCACGAAGCTCACATAAACAATATGAAACAGAAGCATGTTCTTAAAGATCTTGAAAGCGTGCATGAACAGCATGTATTTTATAACAAATAAGGAGTTCCAAAAGAAGATTTTCAGAGCTAGCAACTTGCAGCCTGATTTCATCCGCTCAGGACTAGGCTTAAGCACAGACCAACAGCTAGAGACCTGCACAGACTTAGCCAACAAAGCCTCAACGACTGGTAACAAAACTCAGGAGGAAAAAAAAAAATCACCTTCTTTTCCTTTTGTTACCTTAAAAAAAACCTGCCTGTAAGTCAGATACTTATGAATCACATTGCTGGTGTCCATCTACTGCCCTTATTGTAGTTCTTTCTCTAGAAATCATGTGCTGAATAATCCTTGTGCAAGGGACTTATTCTTTACTAATAATAACAAGGTTAAAAAAAAAAAATCAACAGATAAAATTTAGTCTATATTGTTACAACGAGATAGGAGTTTATAAAAGCAAACTTGTTCACACTACTAACTTCCTTCAATAGGAAGACTTTACTCAGAGCATCAATTTGATTTAATTCCAGGCACATAAGAACTATTCCTCCATGAGGAAAGATGGGAAGACATATGGATAAAAAGGTTTAGTCAGAAACAGCCTCTGGAATGTAAATGCACGTAGTATTTTGCATGTTCGTAAGAGTAATAGGGAACCACTATCTTACAGCATGAGGTTGTCCTACAAACCCATGGTATCAGAGCAGACCTACCCCAGAAATAAATTTGATTCAGCATCTTCTGTCAACAGCAGGAACCTTGGTTCCCTTCAGTCCATGCGGTCAGACTCTAAAAGGACATTTTGGCTCCTCCCTTGCCAGACATGATCCCCTCCATTTCACGCTCCTTCCTCATGCTCTCTCCTGGCAGAGCACAACAGTTACAGCAGTTGCCAACAAGTTAAGCATAGTTACCTCCACTTGGGATACTGCCTGTCCTATCTTTGATGATGGTTCAAGACACAGCTATGTATGCTATCTACACCCCTCCCATATTATATCTCTAGCAGTATGTTAGCTCAAATAAAAATGAGCATACTGAGAACTTTCAGTCATTTTCTCAGTATTTCCTAGCCTCCTCACTTAAAAAAAAAAAAAAAAAAACCAAACCCAAAGCAAAACCCCAAGAGAAGCCCAAGCAACTGTTCAATAGATCTTGTAAGTGAGCTAAGTGGTCTCAGTAAAACCCAGTATTTCTCATTGCATGTGTTTTTCCTCCATAAATATTTGTGAAAACTGAGGGGAAGGTGTTTTAACTTACTCAACCTAAGGATTGTTATTGAAAGGCCTTTTTCTTCCTGTAACCATGCTAAATCAATGACTAAACCTACTGAACAGGGAAGAGAAAGAATTCTGCTGCACATTTACAGCAGATGCATGAGCCAAAGCCTGTTAGAGAGTCAGGAAAATAGTGTCTTACTGTTAGGCCTTTTTTTCCAGTTGGCACTTGATCAACAATGTCTCCACCCAAACCTAAGGTTGTTTGCAGCACTACTGAGTGTGCCTGAGCCCGGCCAGGTGTCCTTAGGGTGACCCAACAGCAAAATGGGGCCCACTGGTCACAAACGATGGTTTCCGCACCAGCGGGGTCTGCATGACAGCACAGTCCTTGCTACTCGCTTTCTTTCCAACGCTTCCGCCACCGTAAGGGACGTGTCACACTTTTGGCTCGCAGAGCAAACTGTGTGTTTGCCATTGGGCTGCTGCAAGATGCGAGGCCTCCCCACGCAGGGAAGCGCAGAGAAGGAAAGGGGCTCCGTCTTCCAGTGCACCCGCGCTGCACAGCGGCTGGTAACCCCGGCCTCGCAGGTAGGTGCGCCGTGCGCTCGGGTGGCACAGCGCCCCACGGCCACGCGGGACTGTGTCTCACACACACCCCCGCCGCTTTCCGCGGCCGCCGCGGCCGCCCCAGCAGCTCGGGCTCGGCGCGGTGCAGTGCAGGTGCGGCCCCGGGGAGAGTCCAGCGAGCAGGGCCGGCCCCGGGCAGGCTCCCCCCGCTCCGCGGGTGGGTGTGTAGCAGGTGACGGTCCCGCAGCGCCCCGCGAGCGCTGCCCTGCCCCGTCCGAGCACACCGATCCCCTCCACGGTTGCGGAGGGCAGCGCCGGGGATCCCGACAGGCGAGGAGATGGGGGGGCGGGGAAGAGAAGCAAAGCGGGGAAATCCCGGGCAGCGCCCCCTCCCTCTGCCCCCGCCGTCACTCGCCTGGTTGGGGTCGGTGGCTCGGAAGACGTGGCAGGCCATGGGGGAGTCGGGGTTGTCGGGCTGCGCCTTGATCAGGTAGGCGAAGTAGGTGAGGTCGTGGCTGTTGTGGATGAAGCGGGCGATGTGCTGCGGCTTGTGCTCGAAGATGAAGACGGCGGGCACCGGACTGGCGGGGCGGCCGGCGCCGGCGGCGGAGCGGCCAGGGCTAGCGGGTCCGGCGGGCACGCAGCGCAGAGTAGGCGAGCCCAGCAGCAGCAGCACCTCGCGGGCCGGCACCCCGCCGCCCAGGGCGCCGCCGGGCTCCTGCCGCTGCCCGCGGCGGCGGATCTCAGCCATCAGCCAGGGCAGCATGGGCAGCGTGGTCCGCCTGTCCAGGCACGACGAGCCCACGTACCACAGCCTGAAGCGCTTCTCCCCCGGCGGCACGGGCTGCGGCTCGGACTCCGGCTCCAAGGGGTGGGAGAGCGGCTCGCTCTCCTCGCGCTTCTCCATGGCGGGTCCCCGGGCGGAGGACGCGGTGCTCCGCGGCCGCTTCCCCCCCGGCGCCAGGTGCAGCTGGCGGGGCCTGCGCTCGGCCGGGGCCCCCGCTAAGCGCGCATCCCGCCGGGCACGTCTCCAGAGCCGCGCCGCGCCGCCTCCCTGCCTACCCGCGCGGGGTTAGCCCGCGGGGAGGGGAAAGACGACGGAGTCAGCCGCCGCCTCCTCCTCCTCCTCCTCCTCAACGCCCCGGGGGAGGAGCGGTGAGGCTACGCCCCGAACGGGCTCCGAGGCCCGGCTACCCGGGCGAGGAGCGGGAGGGCGCGGCCCTGGGCTCCAAACAAAAATACAATGTGGCCTCCCGTTCGCGCCCTGCCTCGCCAGGTGCTGTCGGCCCGCCGATCCCGGAGGGTGCTGGCTTGTCCCTGCGACCCCGCAACGTGACCGGCTGCCGAGGGAGGAGGAGGAGGAGGAGGTGGTCCGCAAGGGGAGGAAGGTCTGCGAGCGGCGGAGGGAAGGAGGTGGGGAGGCTGGCGGGACCGCCCCCCTGCCCCGTTTGCAAAAGCTCCCAAGCTCTTTTCCAAGTTGGTGTTGCTTTTGGCAGCCGGAGGGTCACTGGGGAGAAGCGTCCCCGGAGCCAGCGGGGGCCCGGGGCGCCGCAGCGGCTCTGCGCTTAGCGCTGACTCTCCTCCGGCTTCTCACCCTGGTGAGGTGCTTCCACGGCTGTATTACAGCGGTGTCTCCCTGCCGAGTCACTGTCAAGTCAGAGTTTAATTAAGACTGATTTTAAAATATTTTAAATAGGTTTCTTTTTCCTGTTTGAGTTTTTAGTTGTTTTTTCCCCCCTCGCTATCGCGATAACATCTCTTTTGTCAATGAAAAATCTGCCACCTACTGTAAGTTAGTAACTAGTCTTCTCTACCTGAGAAAGTAGCTGGACTAAGCTTTTCCAGCCATACAGCATCCGTATCCATTTTGCCATTGTCAGTTTTAGTGACTGGCCTTGTGTTCATATCTGTAGCAAAACTGGCGGTAATTACCAGTAACACCTACTACTGCAATTACTACGTTTTAACCCCCTCTAGGAAAAAAAAAAAAAAAATCTGCAGCTTGAGCTGAAGAGCTGCTCTCTGCGTGCTAGATTATTTGGGCAGAGAGGGATCACTGTAGCTCAGCAGGTCTCAACCCACAACAGTATGAACTGACATAAAAACTGTCGCATTACCAATATTTTAATAGCATTACAAGCAACTATGCTTATTTCCTAGCAGAGTATTTTGCTCTTCTTGTCCCCCAGTTTAATCATCTGGTTTATGCATTTTGGTTTATCAGTTGTAATTTTCAGTTTTAATGTTCTGACTTGGAAAGACCTCAAATACACCTCCCACAGCATCCTAAAATGGTCTATTCTCAGCACAGGGCAGCTAATGCAAAAGCCTTATGCAGGCTGGACACCAGCTTTAATATTTGTTCCAATGGTACAGGTTAAAGTCAGAATGCAACTGCTTTCCCAAGCTATGTTCCCACACTTCAACATCTGAACGGAAACGTTGTACAGTAGATTTTTACAACTAGGGTAGTAGCAATAATATTGGACAATTTTTTTTGATCACAAACCTAAAAAAAAAACCTTGTCCCTCAGTCAGCACTGTTAGCATTAACCCTTTAGCTGAGAATGTTGATGGAGATTTTGTGCCCTGGCACTGCGAGATGACAGATTGGGAGCTGCTGGGATCCTCTGACAGCATACCTTGGAGAAGACGAGCCATTTGTGTCCTGGCAGCAGCCCTGGCACTGGTTTAATGCTGCAGTGCACTGTTCGTTTTCTGCCAGTTCAGTTCTGTGAGCCACCTCTAATTTAAGTGACAGCGCTCATACAGCCACCGCTGTTGGCTCAACAGCAGCGGGAATAGCTGCTCGGGGGTAAAGAGGGCAGCAAGACTACTCGCTCCTTTGGGGAACGGTTGGTTAGACGATTCATTCAGAGCATGAAGCTGCAATTCAGTCACCTGAGCGTAAAGACCAATTTAAACTATCAGGGAAGTGAACTGAACACTGGGCTTGCACTAAAGTGGTGGCAAAACTCCCTCATACATTCTGTTGCAATGGTTTTAGATGGGATAATCGTGAAATGGCTCTAACGAAACAGCCTAAGGGGGAGGCTGCAACTGCAGCTGCCAACAAAACACCATCTCCGAGGCTATTAGATCCGTTTGTACATGACCTACTGAAACCAGGTTGCAGACAACCACCTTGGCTTAAATTGCCACCATTGTGCCAGTTACGTAAAGATGTTTGTTTTCTCCTTCATTTGGGTGTTTTGCTTAATGTGATATGAGATCTGGTTGTTTTGACCTAATTTATTTTTATTACTGATTTTTTAATACAAATCCTTTTTATCATTAAATTCATATATATAAGCTCTACCACTAATATTTTAACTACCTTCAAAATCACATTCTCAGATGTCAACCCAAAGTTTTCATGCTTTCTTCTCACTTCAGCTTTTTATGTCTCTCTGAATCGATTCTTCACAGTAATCCCTCTTAGCTGCCCATTACCTTTATCCATTTACTTCATCATTCCTTTCTTATCCTTTAATCTGCCTACCGCCTTTTATCCCCCCTCTCATTAATAGTGTTTCATTAGAAACTCAGTCCTTGAGTTATGTAACTTCTCTTCATGAAGTTGGTCCCCTTTTCTCATTTGTTTTCAGTTGTAAGATTTCATGCACCTTTAAGTTAAAACCCCCTAATTTCTCTCATACTGAGCACCATACTCCTTTGCCCATGACCTTGGACATGATCCCCTGGTGTTTAAAACTATAATGGTTAACAAAAGCATCATCCTCTAATTCTTTGCATACTATAGATAGGAATTAGCCTAAACTATATAATCCTTACAGCTCACTTAATGGGAATCAGAAACTTTGCGATAGAGAAGAAAGCAACTTTCCATAGCCCTTATCCACAGAACTTTGAAAATACCTGACTATTTCTGATGAAAGAGCAGTTTCTCTCCAGCTGATCCTGAATGGAAAGAAGTGTAAACGCAGCACCCATGCAGAGACAGGACAGATAAAGCCTCTGACAAGAGGCCACCATTTTTTTTTAAATTCCTTTTATATTATTGGCCAAGCTTCTTGAAACAAGTTGTGAAAATCAAAGTGAAAACTATATTGGAAGATCCAAAGTACATACAGTGCTATGCTCAGTAATTGCTATAGTATGTGCTGCAAATACATGCTCAGCTGGTCAAGTAAAACTGACCACATACCCAGTCAAGACTTCTTCGAATTGTTGCTAACCTGCCATTGATGACTAAAGGGACCTTAGATGCAAAATCTGTCAAAATAAGGAATACTATTGAAGTGACCAAACACAGATACAGTTAAATATAAGTAAATGCCTCCAAATTCGATATGCCTGTCAATGGAGTACTACATGTACTACATGTAAAGATTATTTTACCAAATAAAATGGGTAAGTATATTTTCCTTCTATTAAAGGGCGTATGTTTTGTTCATTAAGACAATACCTTGATAACACATACTGTTTCTGCACATGACACCATAGCAGCCTTTTCCTGTATCGTATCTGCATCATCAGTTCATGTTCAGTGTTAAAGGGTTTAAACATACAAAATTACAGTTCTCAATAATTTCTTAAGGAGTGGAGAGTCCTCAGCATCTCGCATGATCTCAGCAGTATGAGTTACTAATTGCTAGTAACTATCCACCCCCTTAAGCTTTCTAGCCACAATTTTAATTGCAGAAAAAAAAATACTAAGTTATTAGAGGAGCTGTAGACTTGACTTTACAATCCCATAATTTATGCATAACTTCAATCGCCTTGGACTAGAGTACTTTATTTCAGTAATATGCCCTGTAGCTGGAACTGCTTCCCATCCTATTGCTTTTCTAAGAATGCTGCCACTTAACTCTCTCGGTTTTCAAGGCCCACTACCACATTTACATTATTTTTAACTAGTCAAATATTATTTTAGTCTCAATTCACATTTTAGTAAGATCTGAGATACAGTCATTTTTACTTTAGAAAACATTTTATTCATTTAAACGACCCAGTCTTATTTGAAGACTCTAATGAATTTTAGAAATATCATTGAAGTATTTATAAAAGTAAGTTCCGTAGACTGAGCATATTACCATGGCCTTAAAATTTAACTGCTAGAGAAACTCTGGTGCCACCTCTATTAATTATGTAAAAACATTGCTAGAAATAATTAAATTGTGTATTTTGCAGATACATAGAAGTTATTATAAAGTGTAAAGCCAAAAGTTTGAATAAGACATCAGTCTTGTAGGACATGTCAATAGCAGAAGACACTCACTGCAATTTGTAGACAATAAAAATGATGAAAAATTAATCTCATAGGGGGTTGGGCGGTGTGGTTGTTTTCTTCTCAAATAGCACTAATCTTTGTTGATTGTAATGACAGATTACCATTTGTTCTGCCAATAAGAACCAGTCCAAAACAGATTTACAGGAACTGGAATGAGCAAAGTTCGCAAAAGAATAATCCCTAGCTAGAAATTTCATAAACATCTCTAGAACTTAAGGAAACCAACCACATTTTATGTCTGTGTTCAGTATATCATTGTTAATGTAGCACTGATTAAGATAGGCAATGCATTGAATTATTATTTTCTCTTCAAAGAAGCAGTTTCTGTCTTGTTTTTGTCATTTATTCATGTAACAGTCTTCCCATGGAAGTTTCTGGCACAGCAGACTTTTACTCCAGTGAAGAACAACAATGCTTTTTCTTTAAAACTAAATTTTAATCTTGAGTCCTGTGTGCTTTCTTGTGTGTGATCATAGCATCTTTCCAGGTGGAAACATTTGCAATTTATTTGAGTTTGTTTTTTTTTTAAGGTTTCTTTCCCCCAAGAGGGGTATCAGATCAGATTACTAAAACCCCTGCTGTTGTGATAATACAGTTTGGTGGCTGTTAGCAGCTGGGGGCAGCTGCAAAGCTAGTTACTACAGGAAATAGAGAAACTTCTGCAACAAGAACTTCCACATTCCCAATTATTTCTGCTTTTATATAAAGGAGACATTTACTTCCCTACTGTTCCCAATCACTGCAGTAACATACAAAGAAGAGGAAAAAAATGAGGAAGAAGGGACTCCAGAAGCTGCAGTACTCCCTATCTCTCCCTACAGTGCCCACTTCCTCTACCTCCTTTTGTGAGAGGACCAGGATCCTTTCTAACTCTCCAACAATGGAAACTAAGACAAGATTTCTTGTTGCTGCCAAAGCTAAAAAGCATTACAAAGGATGACATGTAGATGTGGTGCTGAGGGATATGGTTTAGGGACCCTGGCAGCGCAGGGTGAATGGTTGGACTCGATGATCCTAAAAGTCTTTTCCAACCAGATGATTCTATGAACCACAGAGTGGAAAGGTTAGCAGATCTGCAGTAAAGTGCAGAAACAATACGAAAGAGGTGCTTTGGAAGGCAAGAGTACTTCAACTTCAAAGGTCACAAATTGTATCTGTTCAAGAGGTAAATGCAAATACCAGTAAGACTTCAACAGTGTATCACTATTAAAATGTGATTGCAACTTCACAACTCACTACTGTATGTCTGGTGAGAGAAGGTACAGGTTACCATGATCAACAGGGCCTTGGAGTCCCAACACAATACCAAGTACCAAGAATGGTGCCAGTGTAGCTGCCAAAAAAAAAAAAAAAAACCAACAGATGGGAACCCTTAATTCTCTCTCATTGTCCTTGACTCTCTCCTAGGTAAATTGAGATCCGTTGTCTTGACTCAGTTGACTGCTGCATCTCATCTTCCCACATTCCCAGCTGTGAGAAGCAGCACTGCACAACACACTGGTGATTCCTGCGAGACACGAACTCTACTCATTTAACGTCCTTCTCAAGCTTCCTGTGTGGTTGCAGCATACAGTACTTGCTGGTTCAGAAGCACCACTGGGAAGGAAGCCTTTCTGGTTTTAATTTGGCCAAGCTCTGAGATGAATATTTTTTTTAAAACACCTGAAAACTGCCTATGACACAGCAGTGATGACTTTCACGGGGAACAGAAAAATCCTTGACAGTTTCAGTAGTACCAGGAACATCAGAACATTATTTTTCAAATTCAGAAGTAATTCACAAGGGAATTAAGCAACTGGGCCACTTTCAGTGGCAGAGAAGTATATTCCTAGGTGTGGCATAGAGACAGTGGAAACTGGGCTGCATAACACAATACAGAAGAAGGATTTTAGAATGGTTAAACTGCATGAAAACTGTGGGTAGAGAAATGCAAAGGCTTATTCTAGGAACAAGATACAGACCTAGAAAAATCTGTTTGAGAAATGTATAAACGGGAAAAAAAAGGAATTCAAACAAGCATAGGCCCCAATGGAAATGTAACACAATACTGTTTAAAGAGTAAGTCATAATGCAGAAGTGTTAGTATAATTAAATTACTGTTTTAAGCTACTGCAAATATACAATGTATGGTATACATTCCATTATAATTAAAATGCTGAACGTTGTTCATGTCACTGGAAGTCTTTATGCTCATATTTTTACTAACACAGAAGTTAAGAGTATTTCCCTACAACGTTAAGAAGTAGGATGGAAGTTACGGTGACATCTTAAAGGTCTCTTCCAACCAAAATGATTCTGTGACATGAATGTGAAGAGTTCCAGATACAAGCTACACGGGGGAGAAAACAAGAAGTCCATATCCCATTGTCAGATATGGTCTCAAAGAATTACTGCGCAGCAAGACTATATGTAGCACTGCCACCTGGTGACCAATGCTATGACAGATTCCTCTTACTATATAGCACAGAATTTTTTTGTATGAATAGAATTTTCCTTCTTTAATATGCATATTAGAGCTTACTGTTCCAAAGTTCAGTATGTGAAGTACAAAACTGACACTGAAAATTCCAATTTATAAACATAACAATATTTGTAATGTAAACACTAACAGAGTCCTTGGACACTGTGGCACCTATGCATATTGAACAGAAATGGTTCTCAAGTTATGGCAGCTAGACCATAATCAATCACAGGAGAAAAATGAAGTGCAGGGAAGAGGAAATCCAGAAACACTAAAATTAGCCTTCATGTAAAGATCAGAAATCTCAACTTCCTTACTTTCTCAATAACATGAAATCAAGTAATTAACATAGCCCAGTAACTCAGTTCAAATGGAGGGTCATTTGTCCACCTTCCCCCAGAAAAGCCTTGGAAACAATAGTCAGGAAGTCTTTCAAAGCATATCAGACTGGGGGTGAGGAGTGCTGAGCATCAGCTCTCCAACATGCATGTTCCCTCACACACTCAAGCACCGAGAGTGGAACTTGATGGGTATATATATGGACAGTGGTGTATGGTAGAAGCAAAAGTAAAGGAAACATTTGGCCAAAATTGCGTAGTTACAAGGAAATCCAGGTGTTTATGAGGTGACTGAGCCTCAGGAAGGGAAGACCATAGCAGCATACCATGTAAGCTCAACCCAGGTTGAGGCACTCATCATGACCTTCACAGATCCAACTTCCTCATTAAGTGAATGCCCAGTAAGTTACCAGCCCAAAGAACAATCATATAACATGTTACTGAAAATCTGTCTGGGAAACAAGCCATGATTAACCAGAGGGTACTGGATAGGATAGAGGCTGCTGAACGTTAAGTCCCTGCCCCTCTTGCAAAGTTTCTTCAGAGATGGGACATTTTTTGCTGCAGGTAGATCAAATGACTCAGGCACTTGTGTGTTATTCTAGTACCCGCAAGGGCTAAACAGAAGAATCCTGCATGCCTCTGCAAAGGAGTGGAAATTACCCTCTCATTATGCCCCCACTTAAGAGGGTAATAAAACATTCAAATACCATAGGGAAACAGGGCAACCAGGAAGAAGAAACAACATTCTTCCTCTCCCCCAATTTATCACCTCTCTACTTTTATCTACTTTAATTGGTCCCAGCTAATGTATCTTCAGGTGTTCAAATAGAGTGCAAAAGCTTGAAAATGGGAAGGTAAACAATAAAGGGGGATGGGCTCACAGCGAGCAACAAGGTTACAGACCTTGAAAATGTGGTTCAAGAAAGGCAGCACAATTTTGTGGAAGCAGGAAGAGAGACATGCTTTTACTTTGGCCACAGCTAGGCCAAAACATGCAGAAGCTAAATATTTACAATGTTAGTGCACAGACATGACCACAGCCATTTGTGCACCTTCTTTCTCCATTTTTCTACAAAACAGCTTTCTGCAAGTGAGCTCTATGGTGTGATTGAAACTAGTGGGAAAAAAAAAGTCATGTGATAAAGATGACAGGCAATCGTTGCCAAGAGATACCTTCATTACTCCCTCCTTTGGGTTTGTTTACTGTGTAAGACACTTCTTTCCCCTCCCTTCCTCTTGCTCTGTACCAGGCAAATGTTGAAAAAACAATTGTTTACTTGTCTCTTAAATATAGTTAAGGAAAGAAAACCACTTGAATGCAATTTCCTGCAAAATTTCATTAATCTCATATGTCACCTGTCTTTTCCTGGTTCAATACAACATGTCTAGCTGTAACTGATACAAATATTACTTGCAACTGCAGTTATTCCTCAGCTCCTTGGTACTCCATCACAGAGAAGACTGTGTTATGTCTGAACTTCATCTTAATTTAATAGGGAAAGAAGTTTTGTGATAGACTAGTCCTGAATTTTACCCATTACAGTATTTCTGAGACAGACTTTCATGCAGTAGGCTTAATACAAAATACAGACCATCTTTATCTTTGTTACCTATATTTTTAATGACTGTGGACTTACAAAAATAGTGTTATAACAATTTCATATCAACCAAAAAGTAGAATTAGGAACATAAAAGGACTCCTGATGCTCTTTGAAAATATCTGGTTTCTGCACATAGAGACAAACAATTCAACAGCTTGATTGAGCCTGTTAATATTGCTACCCTGAAAACCATTTTTCAGTTGTGGGGTTTTTTTAATAAAGTACTTAATTCTTCCATTACTCAGTATAGGAATTCCTACTGATAGCAATCAGGACAAATCTCAGAATTCTGAGTACATAGCCAACTTTTAATCACATCTCCTAGGTATCCATAAACACCTCTGAAAATTCTCAGACAGTAAACTGGTATAGCAAACATGTCCAGGCATCTTCCAGCCAAAGTTACAACATGCTGAAGTTAGGGACTTTTCAAAAATATCAATTAGTATTTCTAGAATATTTGACTTGACAAAATGTAATTCAGATTCTTCAAAGGCTGCCAACTTTCTCCTCTTGGTGATGGACCAAGTGAAAATGGTAACTGAAAGTTTCCCTCATTACCTTCCAGCATCTACTACATTGTTTCTAGAAGTTAAGAAATTAATTCAATAATATTATCCTTCTTTCCAATGAAGGCACAAATATTTCCAGCTATATGAAGTGCACTTAAGTGCATTAGAATGAATGGGAAGTATTTGTAAGGCTCTGGCTTCACTAAGAAAAATTTTCTTTTTTGGGAACTCCTGCATTGATGTAAACTAATTAATTCACTAGGGCAAAGCATGAAAATGTTTTCCAGTTATAGCAGCCTTACACTCCAATTTCTGCAAATTAAAAAAAAAATCATATGCTCAGATGGCTTCCACACACAGCAGATTTTTTGCACTATGTTCAGCACTGAGCCCTTGTAGACAAAGGAAAAGGCAAACAGTCTGTTCCTGAGACCATTTTGTGACATTCCATTGAGAGGGTCCCAGAAAAGAGCAATCTGCTCTTCCCAGCCACAAAACAAATACCTCAGACTTCAGCAGCACAAAAGAAGTATCACCCAGATCAATGACCACAGCCCAAAACCTTTACAATCATTTGTTAAAGCCAACACTGTTTCACTTATTTGGGCTTCTAGGCAACTCCAAGTACTTTTTTTAACATACCATGTATAATGCCCGAAGAGCACAGATGTATCTCTCTATTGAAAGGATTGCAGAATATAGCATGCATAACATGCTGCAGTTTGTTTTCATGACACAAAAAAGCAGATATGACCTGTATCAATGACTTTCAGCCAGCTTTTTAAAAGTTAATAAGAACTGTGAGTTAGACAGGTAGGACATTCTCACTTACGGGGGCCTAAAAGCACATGAGGATTTGTCCCAGCAAAACTGGTTCTCATTTTCTACCATTCTCAGGTTGCAGCATAAACTTCAGTCTGCTTATCAGTATGATTTGTTCTCTCTTCAGATTTACTTGCTCTACTATGCCACGAGCACATCTTGAAATGTAACAGTATTGTTTTTATTACATCCCACTATATTTGCAGTTTGTGTTTTATTTACGGAAAACTCAAGAAAAAACAAAACAAAAAAGGCAACAAAAAACCCAAACAAGAGCATGAAAGAACATGGGATGTATCACTCTCCCTTTGGAAATGTCCCCATTCTTCAGGAACAGTCAAAATTTTGCTCATTAGGATGAGAGCAAGCATGTGCAATACAGTCCAATGGATTCCTGCCACACAATACAAGCAGCAAAGAAATTTTGCTGACTTTGTGGGGTCCTTTCTCTGATGTGATTGGCTAACAATCCAGCCTGAATTTTCAAGTTTCCCCTTGACTTTGTTAGTTCAGAGCTTGGACTGAGGCAACTACATCAATACTGTAATTTAATTAGACAGCAGAATGCTGATCAAAACATCAAGCAGACTGCCACAGATTAGAGTTGGATTAAACGCAAAGGCAAAAATATATTGAAAGGCTTTTGAATTAAATTGACCTTTCTACATTTATTTTAAATTAGCCTCTGGGCTTAATTTCAGAGGATAAATTTTGGGTCTCCAGAAAAGCTTAATGCATTAACTCCATTTTTATAAGCCTAGGTGGTGGGAAATAAATATTTGAAATAAGCTGTTAAGACAAGTACATTCTCCAGTTATTAAAGGATGACTAGAAGCCAGATCTGCAAATACCTGCAACTAACTACTTGACATTGCTATTCTTCAAGAATAACTGTACGCTTCTTATGTGAACTTCATATACTCCTTGTAATATTGAGTCCAAGCACATCTCTATTTTACAGACAGAAGTGTTAACATGGGATTTACACTTCTCTCATCTTCCCAGTCAGCATTTCCGGGTGTCTTTCCACGCTCCAGATTTAAACATGTCGTTTCTTACATGTAGTTTCTTACTACTGGATATTAGAAAGCCTACAGTGATGCTTCTCCATACACATCCTGATCTTTCATTCTACCAGGATAAAAGAAACTTGAACACAGTTTCACAAAGACTGCAGAGTTGGCTTCAAGTAGTCAAAAGCGAAGAAATCTTCACAGCAATGCAAGGATGATGCTGACAAATACCTGTTGAAAAGACAAGGATACATACCTTGCTGAACAACAGCACTTTATTCCCTGTACAGAGCAGAAAATTTACTTGATCTAAGTCCATCCAAAATTTCAGTATAGAGTTCTCTTCAAACTGTTTCAAGAACAGCTGCCATTTCCTTGAACTGTCTGAAGAAGTTCTAAAAAGCAAGAGTTAAGATAAATTTCAGCTGCTGAAAGAAAACATCGAACATTGTTTAAACTAGCATGTTAGACAAACTTCACAATCCACATTTCTCACATTGCCTCTTTCCTCCAGTTCCAATTTGAAGACTGAACTCAGAGTTTCCACTTCTCTTTTAATGGGCTGGTTGGCATTTGGGGACATTCACTATTAAATCTACACGGGTAATGCCTTATTTGCATGTGTTTGCCTATTAATACGAGATGATACTATGAAAGAAAAATACAAAGTAGCTCTCACACCACAACAAAAAAAACAACCACCATAAAACCTTCTCACAGAACCGTTTCTACTCCCAGCTTCTCCATTCTCTCCATATATTTCCCAAATATAGCATACATTTCTCATAGTAATTGAACAGCAAATTAAATAGATTTCACTCAGAATGAATACAACATTTCACAGCATCTAAGGATTCAAAATATCCTCCTCAAATTCCTGCCAGTTCAACTCTAAGGATACATTTGTAAGCTTGTATGATATTCTAAGCAATGCATTCAGCCTTTAAACAGAAATGACAATAGAAGCTCGGGGAACAGTTCCATAAATTTAGAATATTTCATCTATTTTTAATAAGGCAGAGTGACAGCTGACAAGAAAGATCAAAAAGTCTTTACGTTTTCAGTTGTTAGCTTATTTGTAAGATAACAGATTAAGTACTGCTAAATTAACATTTTTGGATAAATTATGCAGAACTAAATGCTATGAAATATTTAGCTTCAGTTGTTTAAATAATTATTTAATGCTTCAGCTTTGAATGACTGTATTAGTAAATAAGCAACACACATGTATGCATCAATGCCTAGAGTTGCTCCTTCACAACAATATCACCATTGTTTTCAAGAGACCGAATCAACTAACACTGATTACAGACCTGGAACTGTGGGATGGTCATTTCAAAAGATTTGTCTGTTATTTGTCCTGAAGGGTCTGCCACTTTAAGCGTCACTGTAACATAAGGATACTTCAGAGACCTGCAGGTATCAGAGCTCATCGCAACTCCCAGTTTCCATTTAATATCTACAAACTACAAAGAAGAAAATCATTGAAAACAATGTTCAAGAAAGATGTAGCCTAACACTGCCATTCCATTGGATGGAGGTTTTTATAGACAATACAGGCTATCTAGAGCTCACATCCAAATGGGAAACATACACATTCATAAATTATTGTGAATACAAAAACAACTGCCCTTCCTTTTAATACAGAAAAAATAAGCTTGATTAGTTACTTCACTTTATCTGTTTTCCTTATTCAAGTACTGTCAATATTCAAGTACAGTCTATTTAAAGTTTTAGTAAAAGCAGCTTGAGCCAGAGTTCACCTGGCCTGTACATAATTTTTGCTTTTGTTTTAGAAACTTCAAAAAAAAAGACAAGTGGAAACATGAGAAAAACCTCAAACAGCACACAAAAAATTACAGCAATGATGGAAAAAAATAAGGAATTTCCTAACTGTCTTTTAGATAAATCAAAGTACATCACAAATACATTTCAGTCAGGCAAGTTATCATTTTTAGCCTTTTATGATAGGCAGAACTGTTGAAGAAAGAAGTGAAGAGAGCCTTTAGAAGCTTACTATCAAATCTCAGACAGATTCCCCCCACCAATTCTGTATTCTTTTAAACTATTGTTAGAAAAAAAGATCTTAAAATGCAAATACACTCTGCATTATTCTTTCAAAAAGGAAAAAAGGAAATTGACAGAAAGTATATTTAAAAGAAGTTTAAACTTAAGTGAGACAACAAGTAAAACAGTCAAGTGCTGGTGTTATCAACTCTAAAAAAAAATTCAAATTACATTTAAAACAGATTTACATAGACAGCCAATACAATTGTCTGCCACACTACCACTCACCTTCCCTAAGAGTACTATGAAGCACTAATTTTTAAAAAGGTATGAAATGTGACTTGTTTTAGAAACTTAAAAAAAGACAAAAGCATGAATTACAGACAAGCCAGGTATTAGAAAACTGTTCAGCATTTAGATAACCTTCATGTTATATGCTTCTATATCTACGTAGACATTTAGTAACATTTATATATAGAAAGCTTTTGGCAGCCAAGTACCACCATGTGCTTGACAATACAACATAGATAATGAAGCACTGACATTTCTGAAAAGTTAATGGTTAGCTCAACTGCCCCTTGTCATTTAGTTACCTGCCCCACTGTGGCCATATTTCTTGCATCTTCTGACACATTAATGGATTTGCCCTGCTCATTCCATACATGACGAATAACTTGAACTGCATGTTTTGGCAGCGTGCTGATTGAACTGCCCAAGGCGGTGACAAGTTCTTCCGTAGAGAGATTGTTTCTGGCTGCTGTGCTATAGGTATATCCAAAGAACACCACATCAATTTCATCCTCCATGAACTTAATAGAACTTAATTCTCCCCAAATGGGCAGTTTTTTATTTCTGCTTTATGTGTCTATGTACTTTACAATAATTAGGCAGCCTGTGATTTTTTTCCCAGAATGTTTTACTAATCTACATGCAAAAAACCTATATGACTTGACTTTTAACATGTCTTTAATATGCAGAGACCAAGCTTTGCTGGGCTTGCACAACACACAACATTAAAACAAAAATAATCACAGCCTTCGAGTGCTGTTGCAACTGAAAAAAGGCATAATTCAGTGAAAGAAGTGTGCCTAAAGGAGTTAAACTATATTATTACTTTAGAAACAAGGCAGTTTAATGAAACATTTAGGAGAGGTCATTTAAATATCACTAAAAGACAAGTAAGGACCTCTAGTTCACAGTATAACTGGTACTAACAGGAGTCAAACAATGCAATAAACCCTCAACTGAAAAGGCAGCAAATCTAGAGTAAAATTTGCACAGCTTCCTCTAAAGTAACAGATAAAAACCCAAATTCCCAGCCTAGGTTTGTTCATGCAGACACACTCCTTAAGGAAAGTAGCATTTAGACACAAAAGAGAAAAAGGGTTGGTCCTCCAAGCAGCATGGTCTAATAAAATTTAAGGCTTTATATTTTGTAGAGGAAAAAGTAGTATGTTAAAATTCTACTGCTGTATTTTCGTCATAGTAATATTACATAAAACATTTAGATATTAAAAACCAAGCAAGATCTTGAAAATCATATCTTTCTGAAAAGAGAAAAACTCACAGCAAAACAGCAACTGAAAATACTACCTGAAACTCTGCCTTTATCATGGCCAAGTTCAACATTATAAAACTGTGTGCCCTTCAACCAGGCACAAATGCTGGTTTCTAATCTCTAAGAAACAAGAAGTTTTTAGAACATGCTTCTTCCAGGCAAAGGCCTAAGTGACTTAGCTTTAGAAATGAGCTTAACTTCCTCTTTTATTTTTTTCCAGTAGTTCTAAAGCTTGCACACAGGATCTTAGATCAATTTCTTCTCTTTAGTGAGAATATATATTCAAGTAACTACACACTTTTTAACAACATAAAATATGCCCAGAAGTTCTTTTTTGTGTACTCTAAGTTACAAACCTTTGCACTTTTCCCAAATCATTTTGTTTTATAACCCACACGTGATATCACTTTTAAATACCACTATGAAGTTGCACTGGAGGGAAAAAAGGCATGAGACAAAGTAAATTATTTTGGGCTTACCTAAAGAGAAAGGAAATAATGTTAGCTATTTTTGCCAGGTCACGAACATTAATCTCAATCCCAGATGCTTGGATTCTCTAGAAACAGAATGTTCAAACAATTAGAAAAAAAATAATAAAGTATGCATTAATAAAAACCTCTTTGTATACACACACACATTCACCAAAAAAAAATTTAGGGAATCTATCCTTTACAGCATACAGAGCTAATGTACTTGCTTACAAGTGCTAGTATCCAAACTTACCTGACACAGTTCAGCTGTATTTACACCTGGGATCTTGTGGTTCAGATGTTGAATTATTTGTTCACACTATAAAGAAAGAAAGTTTGAAAATATTCTTAATACATATTTTAATATTCAAGACAAAGCTAGTTTGAATACTTGGAGTTTAAAAAACAAAAAAGAAAACTGTTTAATGCAAAAATGGACAACAGAAGGATGCTTTAAATGCAGAGTGAAGAATAAAGTCATTGAAATGACTGATTTTTAAATTACATCAAATCTAAGAAAAGCAAATAAACTCAGTCAAGACTTTTAGTTACTACCTCACTAGCTACTCCTACTTAACATACCATTTTCACACTAATAGAACAGTCACCATGTTCAAGTGCACACTACAGTAAACAAGCTAAATGTTTTCTAGGCAAGATAGCTTCAGATCTCATTTAAACAAAAGGCAAAAATACATTTTTACAAGTATTCCATCATAAACTCAAATTTAAAGCAATCCCATTGCTCTTAGCAAGACTAGTCCATTCTATGAGTCACATCAATCTAAGCTACCACATGGATAAGATTCCCTTTGCAACAGACAAAGGCCAAGAGAACTTAAACAAAAAGGTCTCTTAAAATCAAAAAGTGCCAGAAGCCCTTCCACATCCCATTTATTGCCCTGCTTACCAGTTCTGCAAAAAAGTCTTGAGGTATTAAACTAATCTTATCTGCTGCACCACCAACATCTAAAAAACACAAGCAGTAGTTACCAGAAGTAAATCTTTAAAGTATTACAGCAATAAATCTAATTCTCTGAAAAACTCCTAGGTCAGCATGCCTATATTTACCTTAACAGCAAAGCTTGCTTTAAAGGAGTTTGTCCCGAATTGCATTAACTTATGCTTGGCATCCCAAGTCAAGTCTAATATGACCGACTCCGTGCAGCCTCAAAGGCCCATACTGAATCTATGCAATTGCACAGTTTGACAGCCCTGAACAACTCCTCCAACCCTGTGGAGCAGTATCCGCACTAAGTCCCTCAGTTTACCAGGAAGCCGAGGGCTACCCTCTGGAACCAGCACCACACCTTCCCCCTAAAGCTATGCTGCTATATCCAGGCCGCCTCCCAGGCGACCCGCGGACAGCCCGGGAAGGCCCCCTCTAGCCCACCACAAGCCTTCACCAGGACCCACGGGGAGTAGCTCCCCCAGGTGAGGTGGCTCCGCGGAGCGACCCCCCGCCTCAGCCCTCAGGAGAGGGAGAGCACGGCCGGCCAGGCCGCTCCCCTCCACACCCCAACCTGCAGGCCCAGCTCCCCCCAACCCCCACCCAGCCCCAACACCAGGGTCCCCTCCCTGCCGGCTTACCCAGCGCCTCCAGCACCCGCGCGAGCACCACCGTGGAACCTGCGGCCATAGCGCCACACACCCACCGAGACCGGACTTCCGCCACACAGCACCCGCCACTCTCATTGGCTCCGAGCTATATCAGCGAGCGGAGGGCCAGCGGCCTCGCTCCTATTAGCTGCCGGGCAGGGAGCATGCGCTCTTCAACCCCGGGAGGGCGGAGCTTGCCTGCGCGCGGACCTGAGCGCTTGCACCTCGGATGGTGGCTCAGGATCTACCCGTGCTTTGCCTCAGGCTGGCCGCACTCCCACTGCAGGCCGCTGCGCTGGTGCTTACGGTAGCTTGGGAGTGGCGCTGGCGTGAGGATCGTCAGGGGCGGATGTTGGAAATGTCAGTTCAAGGCACACCTGGTTTGTGCAACAGGGTGTTTACTGAGTTTGGTTTATTGTTCACTGCCATCAGGGTTTTCTTAGTGGTGTTTGTTACAGGCTCACGTACATAAATCATGCACGGTTCTGTGCGCGTGCAGCACCTATGGGATACTGAATTTGGTACAGATACACTATAGTGACCGTACTTTGTGCAGGTGGGTTGTGGAATCGGCCTGTACATGTGCATGTGAACTCTGTAGTTCATGGGTGATTTGTGTAGATAAAACTGTATCTTTTGGTTTTATGGGAAAATAGCCATTTTTTTGTAAAAGTACAGCTAGAACCATGATCAATAAGCTTTTCATACTGAACTGAACTGTGTCTGGAGTCCTAAAACACCACTGATCCTGCACCAGTTTCACCTTTTAAAAGAGTTTTATGTTTGCTTTTTGGCTTCTTTTTATCCTGTCATGTTATAATCTCTCTAGGTCAATAGTAAGACTGTGGCAGAGTAGTAAAACATAATGTCACACAGTAGTGTTGGCTAGTTTAAAATTATGTATTGTCAGTAAATGTTAATGAAAGAATTTAGAATATTTTTCAGGAAAAGGGAAATTATTACAGAACATGGTGTGTGCTTATGCGCTTTATACATTTACAGCCTGTCTGATCTTGGCCTCTCCCTTTTAAAGTATGTAATTAAGTGTGCAAATGTTTTTGAGTAGTATGTGGTTTTATGACCTCATGGTTTTCAAAACACAAGCAGTGTATGTGCTGCTAAGATCTGTCTCTGCAAGGGCTTGACTTAACAATCTCTTTGTTCTTGACTTAGGCAACTCTATTACATAGTTATATAGAGAACTTAACATATTATTTTATATTACAATTTCATCATGTCTCTTAGTAGTGCCTTTAGCACTATGACTAAGACTCATTATGTTACTTCTCATTCTTTCTCCAAGATGAGATAGATGTGAAGCTGAGTATCTTGGTCGTTTGGTAATTGCAGCATTATTGGCTGAAATTTGGAGTTATTTTGGGGTTACTTTCATCAGTGTGTAAACACGCACTTTGTTCTTTCAATTTGGAATAGAAGGTCGTGAAGTATGTAATTATTTCAGTTTGTTCGCCCATCCACAGAATTAAACTGTGCAACTTTAGAAAATCCTGCCTTCTGTACGTGTGCTCTATGAAGCTTTTTGAGGCAGAGGAAGGTAGACGAAGATCATGATGGTGATCTGACAGTACAGGCCCATCTTTTAGCTAGGTAAGGACTGAGAACCTTATCGGAGGAGACACTTGGTATAGAAACCAGAAGACAAATCTCATGAGCTGTAATTAACTTGGATTGCTTGAAGAGAGAGCCTACAGTGTTGTTGAGAGGTTAATACAGAAGCTTCAGGCACAGGTCTGTAGCATCACCATAGTCCTAAGTGATTACAGGGGGTAAAATAAAAAAAACATCATTAGTTAATTTACTCCATTTCATAAACATTTACAGGACAGAGCATGATTTGCATCAACACCCTCTAAAGAACTGCACCAAGTTCAAGAAGCTCATCAGGCAGGCAGGAGAAGGTGCATCTGTGCCCAGTGCGTGGGCCTCCAGCTTTACGGCATCCCCAGCGCCCAGCTTGCCTGGCTGCCTGACAGTTTGGTACTCCCATCTCTACAGTACCCAGAAATACCATTTGCTCACATTATACTCTTTCCTTCTCTCGTGGGACTCTGATTTGCCTGTAAATTAGCACAGTTGCTCTCTTTCCTGCACTCTCTCTGCCCACCCTAGACATATGTGCATGCTCAACCACCTGCTTGCTGCAGCCCCACGTCTTTCTGGTCGTGCACTGGACACACCTGGAGGTCCAGCTCATAGGTTTCTACAAAAAACACCTCCAAATGTCTGCTTCTGAAAATGCAAGGCCCTGTGCTCCAAGGGGCTGCACAGGTCAGCTGTAGTCTGGAGAGCGTAGTGAGCAGAAGTGGTTGAGGAGGGGGTCAAAAAAATGATGCGTTCCTTCATTTTTAGATTTTCTGAATAAACTAGAAAGAAGGCCTAATGCTAAATCTAATACATATATATACAAAATGTATATTACACTGTATATATATGTATATATTAAACTGCACTTGATCTTAGCCAAAATGCCAAGAAATTGTATGTTTATGCTCCTGAGGTGGGAAGGTACAAGGGGACTCCCAGTGTTAGAAATTGTTTTTAATTGGTTTTAATGCATCTTATAGCAATGTTTGGTGGATCATACAGAGACCTTACCACCTGTGTCCTTGCTGCTACACGCACTGAAGTCTCCTCGGGCGATGTGGAGGTAGCTCGCTGCCACTGCTCTAGGGTTCTGCCGGAATACCTTTGTCCCGGCTCTCTCTCCGGCCTGTCCCATTCCCACGGGTACATTTTCCCGAACGTTGTCTGTACCTCACCGACGGTGAACGTGCGGTGGTTCACTTTAGCTAATGGAGCACGCTCCGGAGGGGCGCCTGCTTCCCACCCCCACCCTGTTCCCTGCCGTGGGCCCGGGAGGGGGCTGTGCTGACCCCCACGGAGGAGGAGTGGCTGATGCCGGGGCCGCCGGGCGGGGGTGGGGGCTGCATGTCCCCTGAGGTGCGCCTCCTAGCGGCTCCTGCGCGCCACGCAGGCCCCATTGGTTGGGATGAAGCGCGGGGCGGGGCGGCCGAGGCACCACCCCTTGCCCCGCTGGGAGAGTCCATTGCCAGGGAGAGCTTGGAGGGTGGAGAGGGGTATATGTTCGGGTTATCTTTGCCCGGGAGCACCCAGAGGGAAGGCGTTAGTCGCTCTATGTGCTGCCTCAGCCGGCCTCTCCGGAGCGGGGGAGAGGTCTGTGTGTGAGGCCGTGGGTGGGTTGGTCTCTTCTCTGACCCCCCCGTCCTTCCTGCGCGGTTTGGTACGGTCCTGGGTCAGGGCTGAGGCGAGACGGCGTGAGGCGCGGTCAGCGTCGTGCTGCGAGGTTCAGCCCAGTGCCGGTACCAGGAGCCGCCGTACCGCTGCCACTGCCATGGAGCCCCATCGCTGGCTGCCCCTGGAGGCCAACCCCGACGTGAGTGCCCGGCTTGGAGGGTGGGCGCGGCGGGGGAGCTGCTGGCGGGAGGGAGGATGGTGGAGGAGAGGAGAGGGGAAGGGAGAAGCCTCGGGGCCGCTCAGGGCTCAGCGGGCTGAGGGGTGGCCAGTGGGGGCAGGGAACGGGGGCGGCCTTAGCCCGCGGATCTTACTGAGCTTTTAACTCCCCTCTGTTTTCTGCTTTCTTTTCAGGTAACGAATCAGGTAAGCAGCTTTTATTTGAGGTAACCTTTAGTCTCTCTGGAGCTTTAGGCCTGTCTCCTTAAATTTTCATGCAGTAAAGGCTCTTTCTTCTCCAACGAGAGTAACCCCTTCCTCCCCCACGGGTGTCTGAACTCAGTCTTCTAATACTGGACCGTATTGGAACCTCCTCTGAAACTTCCGAGTACCTAATGTCATGTAAACATACTATATGCAACAAAAAACAGTAAAGGAAAAGAGAATAGATGTGGTCTGGCTATTAATGTCATGTAAACTCTGATGTGCTTCAAGGTCGGTTTTAATTCATTAATTAATGATTAAACTTTATTGTATATTTATATATAATGTGTGCTAGTTCTGGACCTGTACATGATGGCTTTGTACACTTATATGAATCTGCTTACATCTCTGTGTTGCAGTCTCTTCTTTGGCTGAAAATAGGAAATAATGTAATTTTACCATATTCGCACTTTGCTGCTTATTCGTGACCAATATCTGCATGATTTGTTGCTACTGTTTTTATTAGCTTAGTAGAAGCCACAGTAGAGAAAGGAAGCTTGTTGTAGCCCACCAAGCAATGTAAGTGCTTGGTAAACGGTAACTAAAAGGAAATCGCACATACTCCAACCCTCCATCCTGTTCTTAGTGATAATTTTGAGTATCTTTAACAAGCATTAGAAGTCAGATGTTGATCACAGCAGGCCTGTTGACAATGTTAAGGATGGTGTCTAAGCCAAAAGACTGAAACTTCCAGCAGAAAGGTGACACTTTTAAAACTATATCGTTGAAATATTTTGGAAATTAGGAATTTCTGTGTGTGAAGAAGAATGTATTTTTTGTTGTTGTTACTGTAATATACCAACTGAGTCTGCAGGAGAGTAAAGGGTTATTTGATGCTGGGTCATTTTGTACTTGGCTTTATAGTTTCCTAGGACAAATAATTTTACAATTCTTGCAGTATTGCTGCTGTTGAGCAATTTGAGAAGTTTTTAGTCCCAGTCCTGAGTTAAAATTAAGAACCTTTCCTGGGAGCTTTTCTTGAATGTGTGCTATAACTTTCTCATGTTTTAGATTTTTTTTTTTTTTTTTTTAAATTTTGAAAATCAGATACTAAGTTCCAGTTTGGAAGAAAATAAGTGTGATTAAATTACCAGTAGAACTTCAAATTTTCTAACTTCTTATCACTGTCCAGATGTTGAGATGAGCTCACCATGGTACAAATAAAGTTCCGTGAGCTGAGAAGTAGAAATTGAGGAGGAAAAACTAGTGACTTCTTGTTTCTCTGAATTATCTTGTATCACTATATGTTTATGTTATATGGAAAAAATCCTAGAAGAACATTAAATGAATAAGTGTGTTCAAAATTTGTCTCTTGCCCATTGGCTTTGCATTGATGATAGATGATATCTATCAATTGTGGATGATCATGGATTATAGGAACTTTTACTCCACAAGGATTTTCTTGATAATATTTCTGCCTAATACAGACTTCCTCCTTCACCATATTTTGCCAGTCTTAACTGAGCAGTGGTGGTGGTTGTTATTATCTAGACCAGGGATGTGATTTAAAAAAAAAAAAAGGTAAAAAAGGTCAGTGTTGAATACAAATAGATCTTACATTATTAGTCATTGTTCTTTTAATCTCATCAGTACAGTGGTCAGCTATAACAACAGGGCTGTTAGTCACAAGTTATTCATATCCTGCTTGTGTTTAGAACAACAATAATAGTAATTTGAAATTCAAATGAAGCTGTAAACACATTTTTAAAAAATCCTGTTAAGTTAATAATTGTCAGGACAGACCTTTTTTGCGACACTCTGTGCTCTGCTCTGTAAAGTATTCTCAAGCTCTTCAGGATTCAAAAAACACCAGTGGTGAGCCCCTAACAGTTGTAATGTATGTGTCTGTAGTTACATAGACATCTAGCTGTGTGTTTCTTGGTAGGGGTTTTTTTTTTTTTTGCTATTTTCTTCCTTTAGTTGTATTTTATTTGTTTTACTTAAATGTTAGACTGTCCATGGACCATACTACTTCTATAGCTGTTAACGTTATTGCTAGGTGTAGTTGTGAACTCTTAAAACCAAAAACTCCTCCAGGATGTGTGGATTCTTAAGTATTAGGTTGTAGTCAGAACTGCTATTATGGTTTCACAAATGCTTGGCTTATTTTGGTTATTGTACTAATCATTTTATTCCCCTTTTTTAATAGTAAATAGAAAGAAAATATACTACATGCAGGTCCATTTTTTTTAATACGTTCTTACTGTGTACTCTCTAGTTTTGAAATTTAAGTTGTAAATTTGAGACTCTTTCAGTCTTTGTGGTAGAAATTCAGATGATAATGGAGAAGAACTGGTATTTCTCATTTATAGAGTATGTGAAGTCTTTCCAAAATATCTTGAAAGTTTTTTTCCTGTCTGAAAGCACTTATGTTATAATACAAGTCTAGGAATTTCTAAATCCTTAGTGTATATAGGGCCTGTCTTCGTGCATATGTGTCAGAATTATTTAAAGTTTCAAGAAACTGGCTGGCGAGGATAAACAGGAATATTCTTTTCTTAGCTTTAAAGATTTCCAATGGCAGTGACTCACTCAGAATACCACAGCCATGTATCTGTAGTGATGTTTTTAAGAGTCAAGTCAGCGCAGTTAAATGTACCATACAGTGCCAATCTAATTATCATAGTACTCTTTTTTCCCCCCCCTCCACTTCTACAGTCTGATAGAATGAATGGTTAGTCCACCTCTTATACTGAAAGAGTTGATGATTCAGCATTTACAAAGCTCCACTTTGTGTGTGGTAATGACAGGGAATGGTTTCTTCTCTTTGACCTTCTGCTGGGGGGCCTGATGTGACCAGCGCTACCCTTCTTTCTGAATGTCTTACAAGACTTTCCCCTGTAATGAAAGTGAGGGGGGTTTTCTGCCTGCTGTTTACCAGATGATGTTTCGCTATGAATCTTGTTCTGAATTTCTTCTACCACCAAAAAAAAAAAAAAAGGTCAGACTGCGTACAAATTTTTGGAGTGAAAAGATCATACACAAGCTGATTGTTCTTCATCATGATGTCACTTCAGTCTGGCTTGCAACCCACGATTGATTCCCTAGCAAATATAGATAAACAAAAAACTGGTATTGATGGATATCTGTCTTGATCTCCCACCTTTCTTCAATCTCTCTTATCTTTCTTCATCTCACTAATTCTAAGAAATACCCTTACTTGCTAGATAAGGTACTATGTCAACTCAGCCTTTTGTTATATCCAGTTGAGGATAGAGGAATTGACTGCATCTGATTATGAAGCTCAAACACTGGCTTCAGGTAGTTCATAGTTAAACTTTTGAGAGTTGGCTATGACTTGAGTTTCTCTTGCCACATAGGGCCTACTTGCTGGTTCTTAGTTACCTTCCAGCATTATTTTCAGGCCTTTGATTCTACTTTTTTTTTTTTATTAAGCCATTAAAGTATTGAAAGTCAGCTACATGAAGCAATTAATTTTAGTCCATGAACGCCTTTGATAGCTGTGACTTTAGTCATAGGGGCAGTAAAGATCACAAAACATAGAACAAATGGCAGAAACTGGATACAGCCAGTCTTCATGCAATTACGAAACATTTCTTAAGAGTGTTGAACAAATACAGAGATTAATTAAGTATCTCGAGGAAACAAACTGTTGTTCCTGAAAGGTCTTTCCATTTTATGATGGTGTTTTATGCAACACCATCACACCGGCTTTCCCAAAAGAAAGTCCGACTGATCAGTCATTGAAAAGGCAGTGCCCACAATTCCTGAAGCTCATTGGGTGGTCGTACTTATACATGAGCTACTGTGTTGGAGTGAAGGGATGTTGGATGTGAAGAAACAGAGATGTCCTTCTGAAAATGCTTAGCTAAGCCTTTTTTTTTTCTTCAGTAGGGGAGTGGAGTTAACTCTTCTGTTGTACGCAGAGTGGAAACACTGGAGATAACATGCATGATTGCAAAACAGGCTGTTACTATGTGTGTAGCCTCAGAGAGTGGAAGACAGGATTCAGTTTGTGTCTTTCTGTAAAGAGAATACCCCAGAAAGCCTTCCACAGAGTCAGAAAAGGGGAGGTGTTCAGGCTGTGGCACAGCATTGCCAACAGTAAGCACAAGGACAAATGCGAACAACTCTCACATCCACTGTGAGATGGCTTGTTGAATGGCTTCTTCTAGTTTAAAATATCTCAAGCTATATAGACCTCTCGCTGACTTTAAATAGAGAGATATGTTGCAAAGGGAAAATTGTAACTTGTTTGGGGATTCTAGAGCATTATTTTATGAATAGTTGAAAGATTGGCTTATATCTGTCTTTATATGTTTCTCAGTAACTGAAAGCTAAGAAAACTGTATTTCATTCCTCCAGCTGTTCTTGCCACTTACGGCCTTTTATTATGCTCTTTTTAGCTCAGTTTCCTATTTCTGTTTCAACGACATAAGCTAAGAATTGTAACAAGGAAACCCTTACTGTTACCACTGTTGATGTGAATGGGGTGCTACAGCCTGGAAAACAAATGATAGTGGTTCATGTGATAGGATATCTTGTTGCACTGAAGATGCTGTTTCCTGCTTCTCCTTTTCACTTGGCTTAAAAGACCAGGCGAATCAGTAGAATCCAATTGTTGATTTCGTACACTGTAAAAATAAGATGTGTAACAGCTTATTTGGAAGAGTGGATTGATCCAGGTCATGCCCATTATGGATAATTGCTTGGATCATAGAAACAGATCTCTGTTTTTCACAGCATAACATGATGCCCTGTTTTGAACCAGTGGCTCAGTAGCGGCACCTCAAGACTCTGTTCAGAACACTCTAAAGCTCTCACTTGGTGGAGTGGTTTTGGAGGGAGTCTGGGTCACCTGGTTTGCCCGGCTTTCTGTGCGCTTTGCGTTGCTGCCTGTGTGATGTCCTGGTTCAATATATATGGCAGTGCCTGGGCATACTAAGTATTAAGTTTTGAAACTGCATGATGGGCATGTTAAAAATGTATACCTCTCATTGTGAAGATCAGGAGCACTAGCTGTAAGCAAGTGCCGCTCTTTTAGACACCCTGAAGAAACTAACAGAACTGGAAGGATAAGAATTTTGTGGGTGCAAGATTTATCACATTTTAGATGTAGTTAAAAGAATACTCTTTTTTTTTCTTAGTTCATTGCAAACTTTGGGGAAAAAAAAGATTGTGATGATAAATGGGCTATATTCCTTGGACTTTATTATGAGGTCCTGAAATACAGCGCTTGAGGTTATTCAAGAATTTGTAATAAATACTGAATTTCCTAAGTAAGTTTATTATAATGGAGCATCTGTTCTTGTTTGAGCAAGACCATATTATGGCTGCTCTTAAGTGAGGAGTGGTTGGTAAAGAAGAGTAATGTATCTTGTGTAAGTTACAGCCATATATTTGCTTCTGATATGTGTTTTGACTGCTGTATAGAACTAAAGTTTTTACAGCTGCTGCCATCTTGTCATGTCAGTCATTCTGATTAATGGTCTGAAAGACACCTTCTCTAAAATGTATTGAAAAATGATCCCTTAATTTTAATTTCATAAATGTCACAATAAAAGAATTAAGAAATATGTCCTTTTAATGCCAAATAATGAAGTGAAATATTGTTTCAGTGATTCCTTTATTTCTGTGAAGGAATTTCACTTCTGAAGGAGACGGGTTTTTTTGTAATATGCCTCTAGAAATGGTGTATAAAGAATTGAAAGCAAAATATTGTCCATTTATAACTGTAGTATAGACTAGTTTAAAAAGAATTGGGTACTTAAAAGGCTGCATACAACCATCTCTTTGTGAATTTACATAAACTGTAATATAAATGGTTTTCCTGGGGTTTGTTCCTTGGTGATAATTCTATCTGACATTTTATGCAGTGGCTTACAACTTCCTAGCTTAGCTTCAATTTAACAAAGTGCCAAAAATTCTTATGCTTTAATAAGTCAATAAATATTTTGTAACTTCTTTAATTGGTTTACTTGGATGTAGTCCTTCCAGTTTCCTAAAGCCATAGGCATGTTTTGTTTTTTGCAGAAGAATGTCTTAACTGTGGCTTTGTTGTGATACAGAAGTGCAACAAAATGTAGACTCTGTTGGTGTCTCGGTTTGCATTTGCATTTAGAAAAGGATTACAACTGTTGGTTCTTCCCACAGAAGCTCTTCAACTTTTGAGTCTGAATGACTGGAAATGTTTGTGCTTTTTGCCAGTTTTCTGTTTACATGGTTCCAACTTGTATACAAATACTACAGTAAAATGTGGAAAACTCAAAGTCTTGAGTATAATGCCTTATAATTTAGAATGTGGCACTTTTAAAATATTTTCAAATGCTGTCCAACTTTAGTTGCACCTAAATTTCAAAGTCCATTTTGTTTCAGTGTTTGTCCTCACTTTGTTTTTCCCTGCAAGTGACAAAGTGGAAAAGCGCATCTCTACTTCAGACAATACTTAGATTGTGGATTAACTACTTCAGAAGTTTTCTGTTAAAATAAATTGCAGCCTTATTTTTTCTTACCCCACTTAACATTTCCATGTCTCCGTGGGCTCCATAAATCAGATCTTCCTACTGGCTGTGTAACTGTGTTGGCAGAAGTATTATTTTAAACTGAAGTTGCCTAAGTCAAGATGTTGCTAGGTTGCCTTTGTCCGCTGGGTTTCTATTCTACTTTTGAGGCTCTTTAAATAAATAAGCATGAGCCCTTTTTTAAATTATATTTGTTTCATGAACATTTAAAGCCAGTGTGTCTCAGAGCAGAATCATGTATTAAGGATTACTGCTCTGCACTTCTTTCAATGCTTGACAGTTAGGAGGTTAAAGTAGTGGTACTGACAATGAAAAATGCATAGGTTATACAACATACCACACAGGTAACATGCCTAAATGTCCTTATTTTAATGTTTTTGCTATTAACTAAAATTTAGACATACAGATTTACAATTTGTGGTGATTTAGAATAGAATCAGGTAGGCTGGAAGGGACCCCTAGAGTTCTGTAGTCCAACTATGTTCTGTTCAAAACAGGTTGCTCAGGAACTTGTCAAGTTCTGACTTTCTCAAAGGATGGAGACTCCACAGCCTCCTGGGCAGTCTGTGCTAGAGTTTGACCATGGTCATTGTTTTTGAAACTTACTTTTAAATGCTTTCCTTATGAAGTTCAGATTTCTTGTGTTCCAACCAATGTCCATTGTTTCTCATTGTTCTACTGTGCACTGCTGAGATGAATCTGTCTCCATCTTCTCTGCACTCTGCCCTTAGGTAGTTGAAAACAGTAATAATCAGGTGAGAAGGAAGGGCCTTCTGGAATACTGGGGGGGAAAAAGGAGAAATTAATGAGAAGTGCAGATAAAGGGGAGAGGAGGGGCAGTGAAAAGTAATTTCAAAAGTGACTTTTTGCCTGATGGTTAGTTGGACAAAGTTTTCCAGGAAGGTATTTTAATACAGCAAGAAAAGAGACAACTGAAAATAAGATAACAATCAGTAAAACTAAATTTCTGAAAATGTTAATAAACGAGATACAGACATGTGGTGGTTTTTGTTGTTATTTTTCCTGAGCCCCTGTAAGACTTCTCTAATGTAGCCAAGTATCTTTATTTTCTTTTCTAAAGGTAAATGCTCGGAGACACATAAATTAAGAATAGGCAGCAGTGTGATAAGCAGTGACTGAAAAAGTGTATCTAATACTCTCTTGTGTAGATCTAGAGAAATATAAAACTGCTATTTTATGTTAACCTGAGTATGTAATATCAATAAGCAAAGATAAAGTAAACAGCTGAAAGTGAGGGAGCCCTCACGTGCAGTGTAAAATACCCTAACTGCTCTGTTCAGTAGGTATCTGTAGATTAAAATTGCATGGGTAATTGCTGAATAATTGGAATGCAAAGCAGTAAAGGTCCCTCCCTATGAATGACACTGTCTAAAAAGCATGGAGAACTGCTTGCTGTCCTAAAACAGGAATGCTGTTGTCAGTGAGGAAACGGTTGCTTCACCTTCTGGTGCATAACTGACTCCTTTTTGTACCAGCATCTTTGTCTGGCCTAGGAAAGATGTAGAAAAAGACTGAGGGAGGAAAAAAAAAGGTTTAATTCAGCGATTACTAAGGTATTCAGGTACCTTGCCAAAATTGAAGCTGTTGCTTGTGACGTCTCTTTCTGGACGTTCCTGTGTGGTGTCTAATATGTCCCTCTAAAGAAATTTCCCTGGTTCCTAACAACTTATTTTTATTCCCATGAAATTTATTCTCCCTGACCTTGCTAAATACAGTCTTGACTTGATTTTAGCCATTCGGTTGCAAAATATTATTTATCTGGCCATATTGTTGATTGAACTCCCTTTTGATTTTTTAATGTCTCCACATTAAAAATGAGCTATAGGAATTTGTTTTAAGGGTTCTTCCCATTATGCCATCTATTGTTCATCTGTTACCCATCTGGCAGTCCTTCTTACATGGGGGCTTATACTGCCAGTTTTTATCATCTACTTACCAAATTTTCAGAAGGATATCTCTGGGATAGTTGGTGTTGTTTTTTTGGTTTTTTGGTTTTTTTTCCCCCAGGCCTGAATGAAACCCTCTTGATACACAGAGATATCTCCTTTGCCTATTTTGGGTCTCTTCTTAGTATTTTTTTTTGCTATGATTCTACAGTAAAATTGTTAGGCTGGGTGTTAAAATCACTGTCTGTCATAACTAAGCCTATGCGTTTGCTGTTCTCTGTAGTGCTCAACATCACTTCTAGTCATCACTTTCATTGTATACTGACACTGTTTCTGAGACTGTAAAGTTTCTAGGCAGTGTGATAATGTGAGTGTTGAAAGGCATGCTATATCTGTGGAGCTTTAGTTAGGTTGAGTATTTCATTCAGGAGATTGAGTAGCTATTCTTAGTTTTAGGGAACATTTTGTTGATTTGGATTTGGTGGGGTTTGTTGGTTGGTTGGTTGGTTGTGGGGTTTTTTTTCCCCAGAACAGGACAGGAAAACAAACCTTAATCACTTATTTGCCCAGTAGCTTAATGAGATCCTTCTAGAATGGCCTCTTCTGGTTGTGGGGTCTTTTTCTACATGAGTGTTATTTTTATTTTGTTGGGCTTTTGTACTTATGTAATCTTGTGAAATAATAAATAGTATTTTTTCAGTTGCATTACTTTTTCCACAGTTGTGAATAACAGCATTGACATTGATGGAAAGATTAGTCATTGGCTACATACGAAAAGTATTTGTACTAGAAATACAAATAACATTTTAATGCACCCCTACATGTCCTCCCTTCCCCTTTGGAAATTTTTTTTTTTTTTTGAATTCACAAAGTGGTAATTATCTTCATAACCTAGAAGAAGAAGGTTGTTTAATATATACTGGAGTACAAAATATACTGTCTTCTGTTTCATTAGCTAGTAAATACTTACCCTTTTCCCCTTTTTTGTTAAAGAAGATAATTTGGCAAGACTCAAACATGGTACAGAACCAAAAGAGCTTGGTGTATTACATAAGCAATCTTCTGAGTGAATTTTCTTATTGTACTTCAAAATTACTTTGTTTTTTAAACTAGTCAGAAAGGGTAGGTTCTGCAAAGCCGTAATTATGACTTGTGCCCAGTTCCACACTCCTCTACATGAGGGAACAAAATTTCCTTAAGAGCTTGATAAAGACACTTTATTTTCTTCTTCATCCCCCGTTTCCTCCTTGAATTTATGGTCAATCCATGTTTTTCATAATTAGTAGGTAGCGTAAGAACAAGAGAAAAATGGGGAAAAGTGTTCACATGGCCTTGTGAAGAGAAAATCTCTGTATTTTGCAGTGCAGCCAGAATCAAATACTGAACTAGCTCTGTGAGCTGTATAAGTTATTACTGTAGATACACAGAAAGCCATATTAGGCTTTTTTCCAAGATACTCTTTAAATATTTTTTTAATCTTAAATCACCTTTACCTGCCCTTGGTTTTGATGTCATGTCATACGGTGTAAAATGGAAAAAGAATAATGCATTTAAAATGTGTAAAGTGTGGGGTTTAGGGTGGGGTTTTTTTTTGTTGTTCTTCAAAACACTGGCTGAAAGCTTCGTTCTCTTTAATAATTAAGGGTGTGTATATTTTCTATTGTGTTGTTCCATTGTAGAAAATACTCCCAAGTGTTACTAGTAAGAATCTTCCTTACTCTTGTCCACACATTCAGCCTTTGTAGAAACTGTATCCTTTATATCTTTAAATATTGAGAGTCAACCCCTTGTCTACGACCTTGCCTCTTGCCAAATGCAAGTGGAAGTGGGTATTTGAAGGGATCTCATGTTAGACGAAAACACTTGTATTTCATTGTATGTTCTCGTGTTTTGTTTTAATAATGTTTTGTACTTATGTTGGGTATTTCTTACAGTTACATCTGTGTACATATGAATCTATTAAAACATTGTGTAACTGTTACTGAATTCTTGTGCAGATGCATAAACCTGCTCACTAGATGAGAGTCATCTATGTCTTTTATTTTGGCTTATCTTATGTGATTCGTAAACATCTTTACTGCAAATATATCAATAAATAGATTTCCTCTAATAGCATTGGGCAGGAAGTATGATGAAGCTTTTAATGCAGTCTTTCCCCTCTAAGAAAAATAATGGGCAAAATTACTCTGGTCTTCTACAATATTACTTTTGGGAAGAGCATTGGGAAATGCAGAGTTGAGTTTTGCTGAGAGCTGGCTAAAGAAATGCTTTAGGAGTTCATTGTTTTTTTCCATTAGAGAGAGTAGAGGAATATTACTTGCTACATGTTTTTTTTTCAGGCATTTAAATTTGTAGTTGTTTATCAGCAGAATTTCCTTATTTTAAAGCCCCAAGTGACTGGATAAGATTTTCCTACAGAAATTCAGGAATTTGTGAAACGTTAACTTTTTGGAAAATACACAGAGTTCCTACATCTTTAAGCCTTTCTCCAAAATCTGTTTCTTTTGCCAGTAGTAGTAGTGTTTCAAAATAGTATTTGTATATGCCACAGTGTACAGTTAGCTTTTTCTTATAATTATGAATGGTCAGTGTGTGTATAGTTTCTGAATTCAGTTAAGTTCTTCTAGACTCTGATAAAGTAAATATTGCAAACTGGTTTAGATCATATATAGCTATTAATTTCTGCAACTGTTGTTGTGGTATATAACTTACCTGGGTGCCACAGTCTCTCCTTCCTTCTTAATGTTGGGTAAAATATCCAAAATCACTTTTTGTGTTGTGATGTACAGCTGTAGTATAGGAAGGATGATCAGAAAGCCTTTGGCTTAGACTCTGTTCAGAAGTTCTAAAGAAGCAACTGAGAATTACTTGTCGATTTGTAATTATTGTCTGGCTCTTGATCTTTGTCTACTTCAAAATATGTTACTCTATCATACTTCGAAAGGATTTTTCATGTAAAATAACATCTTAAAAGGTACACCTTCTAAAATGCATATCTTGTGTCTCTTTGCTCAAAAGGCCATTGAAGATAGCAAATTTTTTGAGTTGCTGAAGCCCAGCAGCTCCAGTATGAGCACTGGTGTCAGATACTCTGAAGTACTCATGGAGTCAAATAATATAATAAGTTTATTCATCTATGTTCTGACTAATGATTTCCAGTTAGAGTGAATATTCAGTACTCTTCTGGTTTGTGACAAAACACTTTCAAAATGGCTGAAATGCTGTAATGCTTTAGTAAATAGTGCTGGGATTATTTTCACTTCCCTTTCATAAAGCTGTTTAAATAAATAAACCATAGGGATTTTGTGTGACTTTCTTAGCACTACTATTTATTCAGCCTGATTTATTGAAAGTTGAATCTTTTTATTCTCCTTAAATTCTGGAATGTATGGGTTGTTGCAATGTATTTCACATTGTAAATACTCTGTTATGCTTCTAAAAAGACAGGGATATGAGTGTACTCATTTAATATTATTCTGTTTTTTCTTTTCCAGTTTCTGAAACAGTTAGGTATACATCCTGACTGGCAATTTGTAGATGTTTATGGTATGGAACCAGAACTGCTTAGCATGGTGCCAAGACCTGTCTGTGCAGTGCTACTTCTCTTTCCAATAACAGAAAAGGTAAATGTTTACTTAATAATCAGTTAATCACTCTTGTTGAAAAAGAAATGAGACTGAACAGTTTGAATTTTGTACTTTGGTGTCATAATAAAGATGAGACTCAGACCTTATTCAAGAGATTTCTTAATTAAACACAGCGACAACAAAATGCTTCCTTCAGAACCTTCTTTTGATAATCTTACATGCATATTTCCAGTTTCTTTGCAAGCTGGAGCGGAAAAAGTTAATGTAGAAGCACAGAGAAATACTCCTCACATCTTTCCATTACAGACAATTTAAGGCTGTTGTTTTGTTTAAATAAGCACTTTGAAATGGCTGCGTTGAGCTACTTTTAGCAGAAAGCTATAACAGCATAAGCAAAGTAAGAGGTAGGATGTAGAACTATATCAAATGCAACTACTTCTTGAGTTTTCGTACTGTTGCACTGACCAAACTTCAATCTGCTTTCAGTTCAGTCATCAGTACCAATATGGCTTTCACTCCTTGGGCAGACGGGGCATATTTGTACAATGAAAGAGAATTCCCCCTCGCCTTCTTCCTCTATGTTCGACTTTGAAATACTTAATCTAGTTAAATCTTCAAGTCTGCTTGTTTTGGGTGATTGTATGTTTCTACATAGACAAGACATCCATCTTTCATACCTCCTTCCATTGTTTTGTAGGTTGAAATGTGTGATTCATATTGATCTTTCAATTTATAAAAATCTTACGTGATTGTGATAAGCCAAAAAGTTTGAGGTGAATCTGTCCAAACTTATTGCTTTGAATTTGTCTCTCAAAAAGAACACATGGTTTATCAGGACAAAGCAGTTAGCTATAAAAGCTTAACTTGCATAACGAAACCTGTTTAAATAGAGAGAAGAGCGAGTGGGTCAGTCCTCTTACTCCTTAGGTCTGTAAACCTTTGCATTCTCAGTTCTTCCAAGAGAGCTATATGCAGGCGGTCTTTTTCAGGCTTGATTTCGACCACCTTGATACCTTGAATTTAACCAAACTCTTAACTGTCCTCACTTGTCTTCTGGAAATTTAATTTCTGTCACCTCTGATATGTTGTTTTCTGCGTGCTGTGGTTTGTTTCTATCTGGCTGCTTGAAATACAGGTCTGAGCTCCTTCTGTGATTGTCACTTTTCATTTGCCTCCCTGCCTATGCAAACTTCCTTTCTTGGGTTATGCTACGGGAGCATCATTCCATGGGAAAGAACAACCTTCCTCTTGTTCTAGAAGGTGTATCCAATTTCATCCTGAAGATGCATATGACAAACAGAACCACAGAAACAGCGTGTGCTCTGTTGCATCGATCAACCAAATTTGACCTCCAGCAAAATGTTTGAGATTTTCTCCGGCATGTTAACCCCTCAGAAACACAAGTGACACAAGTGTTTCTATCAACTGTTTAGCTTGAGTGTGTGAAGGCTGAATCTTTCGTGTGAAGTCCCAGTGTTCTGATGCTTTTGTTCATGTGAATTCCACAAGACTGTTGAGCATTATCTTGTATTTCTGGAGTATTTTTCCTCTCCTCAGTCTTCCTTTCAATATGGCCTCTTATATTCTGCTTTAATTTATTATTTATGTTTCTTGTCTGAGTCTCCATTTATGAAAGTGTGCCTCAATTAATTTTGCAGCTTTTGTAAACACTTTTCTATCATGTCTTTGTTCTGTCCTGAAGTTCCTTTCTTTTATGTTTCCTATATAATGATTTGCTTGAACTTGCTTTTAGGGCAAGATACTCTTGTTAGCATACAGATAATCTAATTAAAGGTCAATGACTTTCTTAGACTGCAGTGTAGGTTCTAGAGTGAATACTGTGAGCGTTGGGCATTTTGGGCATGGTCCAATGAATACATATCATGGGATAGCTTGGGTTAGGAGGGGACCTGTTAAGGTGATCTCGTCTAACTCTTGCTCAAAATCATGTTTTCAGTATACTCAACATTTATATATTTTTTCCTTTTTTTGTGATGGCGTTTATTTTAGTAGGCAGGAAGTGAATGGCAGCTATATTTACCTTCTCTAATCTGAAATTTTTTCCAGTTGTGCTTTATGATTTTTTTTTCTCAAGGCTATTTTTGTTAACGTCTAGGGAAGTGGTGTCAAACTGAAATGCTTTGTAAATGCTTTTTCTATTACTTAGGCCACTCAGAACATTCAAACAGGCTGCAAGCATGGAATTGTGATGCTGGAAGAATTTCTTGTTTCTCTTTTTCACTGATAGTACATAGTCTGAGAGAAATTTTTCATGTGTTTTCAGGGAGAGTTTCTTGATAACATTCTGCATTCAAAATTTACTTTTGTCATACTTGTGTAAAAAAAGCCCATCGCCTTCATTTTTTTTTTTTAGTTTTGTTTGCAAAAGTACCTAGTAAAAGAGGCAAAGGAGGAAGAAAGAACAGCATTGTGTGGAACATTGGCAGTTTTCCTTCATTCTTTTTCTGTTTGAGATGAAAATCTTAAAATAAAAACCAATAAAACCCCTAAAACCCCAACCAAATGAAAACGCATAAAGCGACCCCCCCAAAAATCCAACAAATCACAACCAACAAAAAAAAAGGCCAGAAAACCAATGTACTGTTGCACAGTATAACAGATTTTAGTCAATTATGTTCTGTACAAAACAGTTACTTTAGATTGTTCAATCAAACTCAATTCTTTCTTTTACTACAGAAAATAAATGTTTACTTTATGATTATGGCCTTTGAAGGGCCTGTTTTGAGGCTGTGAGCATTAAAAAAATCTTATTTTATATTCCTGGAAAAAAAAGAAATGTAAAAATTGAACTTGTAAGGCTGCTTCATGCTGATTAAACACCTGAAGTATTACGTTGCTTGATAGCACTTTGAGACCTCTATCCTTAAAAGCTTTTTGTCGGAGAGATGGTTTCAGGTGCTCAGATCAAGGGAATTCTTTCAACATTTTTGAAATTATGTTAGATAACACATATTTGAAAAGATGTTTCAAGAGTGACTGCTTTTTTGGCTAGAGGCAAAGCATTGATTTGAGAAACTATGTAGAGCTGTTAGCTTGAGTAAGTTTACGTGTACTTGTCGCACCATATGTGTTAAGCATTTCAAATTATAAGTTGAGTTTTGGTTTGTATTAGCTGTTTCTCTTTATTTTTGCTTGAATAATGTAGACAGTATCTATTTGTACTATTTGTGAAATGTCTGTAACTTTCTAGTATGAAACCTTCAGAACAGAAGAAGAAGAGAGAATAAAAGCTAAAGGGCAAGATGTCAAATCATCAGTTTATTTCATGAAGCAGACCATTAACAATGCTTGCGGAACAATTGGGCTAATTCATGCTATTGCAAACAACAGAGATAAAATGAACTTTGGTAAGTTTTTTTTTTTGGTTGGTCAGTTGTTTTCTTGGCTTTCCCCTTTTTTTCTTGTAACTATGTGGAGGCATGGAGTGAAGGATACGTTCTACAATATTTTCTCTGAATATAACCATTCATAAAGGACAATCTATTCAAACAGCAAGTCTGCCTATAATTATACAAACAGTATTTCATACTAATCCACAGACTAAAGCACTTGAAACATTGCAAACTGTGGCAGGTAGCAATTCTTGCAGTCAGCCTTCAGCATCTTAAAGATACGATGTAATGATACCTTTATATCTTTTGTTGGATATAAGCATTCTGTAAACTTTGAAGTTGGAGTTAAATCATTAATCTAATTATGTCTTTTTTATTTTTAAGAAACTAATTCTTCACTGAAAAGGTTCCTAGAAGATTCATTATCTATGACTCCTGAAGAGCGGGCCAAATATCTAGAAACTTTTGAAGTTAGTATCATTGTTTTTACTTTTATTTAAAATGGTATAAGAATTACTCGTATGAGCAGGTACTGTCCTTAGCACTTGACCTAGTGAAGCACTTAAACAATTTGATTTTTACATGTGAGCTCATGATCAGACAGCTGCTATGAAGAAAACCCTGCTTTGGCAGTTTAAAGTGTTCCTGCCTGCCCATAGCTCAGTCAGCAGAATGGATTTTGTCAATGTTCCTCATCCATATTAACTCACTGGCTTAACTTAAACTGACTTTGAAACAGATGAGAAATGCGTGCATAATCTTTTTGGTGGGTTCAGGATACAGTCTAATGATGAATTTAAGCTAATCTGGGGCTGTTGCTGAAAAGATGGTCCTTCTGTGGCACCTTCCTTTTGTGCCATCTAGTCATCTCTCTTTGGCTCTAGCAGATTGGGGCACACAAAGAGCCAATTTGGCTGAAATATAACCTCCCTCTCCTACCACCCCAAACAATTAGATAAGCTAGCTGATAGAGTCGTTAACCAGATCATTAGTGCTGTTTGAAAGGATGCAGCAGAAACATTTGGCCTGTAGTGGAAGGGAGAATGATGCTCCTGATGGTATAGATGATCCCCTCTCAAAACCAACATCTTGATCATTTCCCAGTCTGAGTTCAATTTAAGCTTATTGTGAAGGCATCAGGAATAAGAGTGTTAGCATGTGGCTGAGGGAAGTGGTAACAAACAGTAACAGTGGAGGTTTGATGACATTTTCTTTAGAAATTATGGATACAAGATGTATGATCAGAGCTTCTAGCTAAAGTATTTTGTCTGCCCAAGAAGTGATACACATATAACAGAAACACTTGCCCATAACATTTTTTGCGTATAAGAGTGCCATTACAAACTGTTAGGTATTTGATTTGAATTGACCATGATGAAACTGAAATATTGGTCTTCCGAGATCCTTGGAAGTGGAGATTAGTTAGTTAGTTACTACAAGCACTGAACAAAAATAGTTACATTTATGGCATTTGATAAAATGAAAAGCATACAGTGATTCTTAAAACACTGGAAGTCTCTCATTTAAAGTCTGATTGAAATATGTTTTAATTTTAGGCTATTCGTGTCACTCATGAATCCAGTGCCCATGAAGGTCAGACTGAGGTATTCATTTTTAAAAAAACCTTTTATTGATAACTACTTTGACCTGAATATAATTGAAATCAAGGCACAAAATCAAGTGGCATTGTTGGGGGGGAACGAAACTTGAAGGTTTTGGGGTTTGTGTTTGTTTGTTTTTAAGCTTTTATATAACATGGATGATCTTTTCAAGCTTCATTTCAGAGTAAAACAGCCAGTAATAGTATTTTTAATGCAAGTTGAGGTTTTGATGTTGCAAATTTGTAGCTGATACTGTAAGATCCATAGTAATCATACAAGTGGAACAAACATTTTATGAGAACCTGAAAAGTTTTACTTAGGGAAAAAAAAATAGTGCAATACTTGGTTTGCCATTGTGTATGTGCTCTTTGTGTACAAATACTAATTTGGATAAATTCTCACTAAGACATATATTTATAAGCTTTTATCCCCCAACAGATTGAGTGACAAAGGAAAAAACTCTGAACAAAAAAAACCCCCACCCAACCCCAAAACCAACAAAAAATCTTAAACATAAACTTAACATTCCACATTTTTCTGCTTTAGTCATACTAAGGCAGATTTCCATCTTTCCAGTTCAGATTTCAGTATCTGTTCCACAAAAGAAAATTGATTAGATTGTTGCTAGCACAGCTTTGTTTGACAAAGAGAGGAACCCTCCTTTGTTTGCTTGTGACTCCAGTGGCTCATCCGATTTCTTTTTTTTTGAAGTACAATGGGTGAGGTTTTCTCTCTTCTTATGGCTTGTGCAGTGTCTTCTAAACAATGCAGGAGAAAGCAAAGCAGTCCTTTCTGCTCTGCCTTGCACCACCAGCTGGAAATTAAAAATAACAGAATTGTTTTAACCATTATTTTTTATTATAGATACTCAAATTCCCTTGTGATAATTTCTTAAAAAATACCCCACACCACTCTTTCTTCTTTTCTCTTTCTCTAAATTAATCAAGATTCTATATTTCAAGAAGAAATATCAGAACAAATTCAAATTTCTCTTCCTTTTCTAAGTGAGAGACTTCAAAAAATCTGGTCTGTTTTCTTTACAAATGAGTCCTTTTCTGGATATTCTTGGCAAGCTCAGCAAGGGAGAGGCTGTGGAGATTATTCCCGTAAGTTGCTGAAGACTGAACATTTTACTAGGTTCTGTGTGGAAAAGAAAAACTTATTTAGTTGCTTTGATATACTGTGACATTCATCCAGGGAATGGTTTGTCTATGCATTTTTCTGGCAGAAGAGTAGAATGACTGGGAAAGAAAATGCAAGGGCTGTGTAGTTCCTGAGAGTCTTCATAAAGATTCAGGAAGCATTTAAGTGATGATGGAATCTCCTAATAAGGGACAGTTGACTTCTTGAACTTCCACAAATTAATTTGTTTCCTGATCAAGATAACCACAATACAAATGATAAATAATTGTGTGGAAAAATGAAGACTTTTTTTCACAATAAAAATTTACAAGATTGTCTTAGCAACCATGTCTAAACACAAGTATTGAATAAGTAGTTTCCTTGCCAAATATTTATTATTCCATTTTGCATAACTGAATCTGGAATTAATTCAGTATGGATATTCCTCAGACTTGTAAAATAACTTTTTCCTGTCCTTCTGTTTGCAAAGCTGAAATGATACAATGGCTAAATACAGGTTCTAGGATCATTTTACAGAATAGTTCTCATCCATCAACCAAGAAGGGACGAAATAAGTTATCTTGTTGGCACGTCTAATTGCCTGAAGATCCTGTCCTACCATTGTGTAGTTAAATTGGCAGTGAAGTTCTCCCCTTTCATCTGTACAAGAGGAATTGCTTTACTTTAAAGTACAGTTCTTCTAAGCAACCCAAAATCTGAAACATGAAGTAGTGAGAAGTGTAATTGAGGGTTGGAGTGAGTTAACCTCCTAGTCTTTTTCCTTCCAATGGTACATTTTAAATGCTGCTGTATACCTCTTCATCTAGTGGTGGAGGGACTGATGGACAGCATGCCCTAGAATATGCTGAAGTTAGTATATGCAGGTCATGCAAGGATGTTGACTTGTCCTGCAGGATGAATTGATAATTTCTAGCACTTTTGGAGCAAGAGAGAAGAGAATCCTTTTCCTCTTGCATATCCATTATTGCCTTGTCCAGTGTTGGAAAGGCATGTGTTTGCTTTCCTATGACTCTGCAGAGTTTTTGTCATTGCCCTGCGCTCCCCGCCCCCCGAACAGCAAGGGCATTTCACACACAGATATTTCCTTTGAATAAAATAGCTTATTATCTAGTTGCTTAATGATACTGAGTGCTATAGCTTTGTGAGCAAAAAGTCCTTTCCAGGTCTCCCACAGAATTAAAGATTAAGAAAACATGCAGGCCTTCTCTTTCAGGATGATTAACTTGGCTCGTGCGCTTCCTAAGAATAGCCTGCTCTGTGGGTAGTTCTGCCCCATAGATAGGTACTGTCTTGGCATACTGCTGTCCACTCAAATTCTTCTGAAAACGTTACTTAAGATCAACTGTGTTAGACAGAATAACTTCCAAAAGTGGGATGTGTGGCAGAAGGCCTTGCTGATTTGGTTAAGAAACTATGTAACAGCTCTCAAGATGCTGTTCTTTCCCTCCCCTATGCAAAACACACCACCACACAATAGATCAGTATTACGGGATAGAAGTAAAATTTCCAGGAATGTTGAGATATGGAAGGTTTAAAAATAGCAAAGAATACAAACAGGTTTGCTTGTGATAATATTTTTTTTTCCTGAGCTCTGATTTTTTTCAAATCTTTGAGGATTCAGCCTTTAATGCTTCTAAGTAAAGCCTTTATTTGCTGATCACTCCTCTACAGTCTTGCTAAGACACCTCAGTGGCTACTTGATTTTTACAATATGCAAGTGGATTTTCTGCTTCTGTTTCTCTTCTGTGTATGTACGTATTTCAAACCTTGAAATAAAGCAAGTCTGTCTAGCCATAAAAGGTTAGCAGTAATAGAGTAAAGCAATGCTATCTTTGTAGTATCTGTGTATTTCATCTCTTCATCTTGTCCAGTGTTTCAGTTTTAGAATAATCTGTAATCAGATTAATTTTATTTTAATTTCTAATGTTTTAAAGAAAAATTGTATTGGGGAAAAAAAAAGGTGTCTGATATTACTTGTATAACTTTAATATTAGTGGAGTGCTAGATTCTACATTCTAGTTTAGTGATTGCTGGAAGGGAAGAATTACAGTGGTCAGTTTGTTTCTGGTATTTATCATTAACACAAATTGCTCAGCAAATGGATTGAAGCTGAGAGCTATGGCGTGTGGTGCCTTGATGGGCATTGTAACAGGCTTCTCAAGTTTGATAGTTGTGGTTAGTTTGCTTAGTTTAAAAAAAAAAAGGCAGTGTTTCTAGGCATTTTATATAAAGCTTTTGGTATTGCATTTAAAACTTTTACAAGCCATCTATAGACTGGATTAGAACTGAGTATTTTGGGGAGGTTTTTTATATTAAAATATGTGAGGTTTTTAATGAAGTTTACTGAAACTACTTTAATATTTACTTAAAAATAGAGAAGGCTTTTTATTCATTTTGCTAATTCATTTCAGGTTTGCGAGTAAAAAGGACTGTAAACTTGGGCTTATCCTTTAGGCCAGGTTTTGGAGCAGGTTTGATTCAAGTTCTGTGTTAAGACTCTTGGATTCTGTGGCTCCCTGGCTCACTTTTTTGCTACAGTAAAGCAAGTAAATAGATAAAGCAGTCCTATGGGTACTTCTATATATTAAAAAAAAAAAAAAGGTCTGTTTAAAATTACTTTAGTAACAAGCAGTTAAGATCGGGGAATAATCTCGTAGGAGATGTGTGCATTGGTTTTAGAGGTTTCAAGGGTCGTTTGATTCTGGTCCTATGTTCCAGTACCACAATGAGGGCAATTAATGTAAGACTCTTGTAACATTCTTTCTGTTAAGCTTTATGCTGCTGAAGCTTATGTTTTCTCAAGTGACAGGTATTTCATAACCAAAGCTGCCAAAAAATGGATCTAGGTCTTTTACAGTAAAGTGTCGTGGACCCAGCTTACTTTCCTTTCTGTGTGATAGCTCCTGAATGGCAGCTATTGCTGAGACTAGAATAGTTGCCAGCTACTCAAGATTCTCTGTTCTTTCACGAGTCTTCTGCTGAGCATATACTTTTGTTTATAATATCTAGGATGTCTGAATATGTGGAAAATATAACCTGCTGCTTTGCAGAACTGCACACACTTTTAAGCTGGTCCTTATATTGTTGTTTCAAAAACTGCTTGAGCAGTGTTTGAGTTTTTCTGTTTGTTTGTTTTGCATTTGTTTTTTGTTTTCTTTTTGTTACTCCTGTACCTCCTTCAGCAGTTCCTGAACTGCTGAAACCCTGTACTACTACACATCTTAATATTTTTGATACTCTCTTATATAAAACAAAAAAAAAAAACCCCAAACAAACAAAAAAAACCCAAAACCATCCAAAGAAAAAAAACCCCCAAGCTAAACCCCATAACCCTTCAAAAATATTAAAAAGACAATACCGTTTGTGGATGCTAGACCATCCTCATTAGCTGTCTAATCTACAGTGACCAGTAATGAATAAGTTATAGCAAAATCCAAGGGAGGAAAAATAGAATTAATAGCACTGATCCAGGTTAGGTTCATATCTAACTTTTTTGTATTACTGTCTTGGGTTGCTTTCTTTCAAAACAATCATAGTACCTATTTTCAAGTAACAGATCAAAAAATCTGAAGGGAGAATTTTTTGAAAACAAGAAAACATGTCATTGCAGGAGAGAGACTTCCAGTTCTAGAGTGTCTTGCAGAGCAAATAGCCCTTTTGAATTTGGAGCTGGGGAAGAAACTTATGCTACCTACTCATTTTCATTCATAATAAAAGGTTACTCTATAGTTTTCTGAGAGAGTAGGAAAGGAGGAAAATGTGAAGGCACACTTGTTACGGAAATAAACCAGTAGAAATTGTTTAACTCGATTAAACAATGATATGCTATAACAGCTTGAGGGAAGTTATTCCGGGTAGAAAATATTATCTGTACTGATTCTTGAAATAAATGACCTTTTCAATGTGTGAATATAATAATGTGAGAAGCAAGATATTTTTGTTCTGCTCTCGTATTACTGACATCCATATCCACTACTTTGCAACTATGCTTCACTGCAGCTCAATTCTACAGTAAGGAAAATGTCAAGCGATACCATATGAAGTACTTTTAAAAAGATTAATTGGCCTTTAGTCAAGGAATTAGGTCTAGAGAATGACTTGTATTCAATTTCTGCCTTCCTAAAGGCTTTGACGTGCTTAACTCTCAAATACTATTCTAGTGATAGTATCTGGAGTTTTAGCCAGCTGTTTCTGTGGCTGCATTCCGGATTGTCAGATTACCTACAATATCTTCTGTCTTCCATCAACTTCCCAGACAGCTTCCTGAAACAGCTTATCTATTGCCTTGTAGGAGCTAATGCTGGCACAGAGGTGTTAAAAGAACACTCCTGGGAAGAGAGGAGATCAGTCTGTAGACTTAATCCCTTTTTGCTGCTGTGGACAGCAAATAGTCAGATAGTTGTGGTGTTAAGTAATTGGCAGGCAGCTTGTGCAATACAAGGTATCACTTTTTTGTTATTAAGTTCTAATGATAGTAAACTTTTTATGTCTTGCGGTACTTGTGGCATATGGAACCACTTTTGAAGTTGAAATATTTTTGGACAGGGGAGTTTTAGCATGGTTTTTGCATTACTGCTTAGCAGAATGTGATTTGTGGTCTTTGGGAAGTTTACTTCTTTAAATATTATTACAGCATAGCTCAAAATAATGTTTCAATCAAGCAAATAAATACAAGTGAAATGGCCCCTGAAATACCTGTGTTAAATATTGGCTAGAGAATAATAAGAGCTTTTGATTTTGTTCATCACTTAAATTCTTAGAAGAAAACTAGGAGCTTTCAAATTCCTGATTTTTTTTTTTTTCTTTTCTCTTCCTTAGAGACATTGAGAATGTCCAATTAAATTGAAGTTTAACCTACAATGTTTCAGTTACTAGTTGTTATGGAATAGAGAAGAAAACAGAACTGGAATATAAAATGTATCAACTATTTCTGGGAGCACAGAAAATACTGCCATGGGTTCTGTAATTCTCCCTGTTTGGTTTTGTTTGGTTTTTTTATAGTACACTTCACACAGCTATTTACCAACTGTCAGCTTTGGCTTCTAGAACTATATGTTGGGCTAAATGATGCTCAGAACTGAGCAGACTGAGGTGCTGCATCGAAGCGGCAACTTCAAATGAAAACAACGTTCTTGCACCTCATTAGACCTCTATCAGAAATATTGATGGGAATATTGATTGGTGGAAAAATTAGCCTTTGAAAATCAAAACGGGTGCTTGACTCTGTCAGTATAAAAGTCACAAATAAGAACTGGTCTCAGATGTTCACAAAAAAACTGAAATACTTGTGCACATCAGTATGTTTACTTAGATACACTTTTTGTTCACAAGTATGATCAGGAATATTTTTAACATGAAGTTGGCAGCCACTAAAAAAGCTACCACAGCTTGATTTCTTCTTTAACTCAAACCATAACTACAAACTGTAGTCTGTAAACTTGTTTAATGTGCCTTGAGAACTATAATCTTACTTGGCATGCGCTAAGTTAGACTTTGATCACAGTAACAGTCGTTAACATTGGCAAGAACTAAGTAGAGTCAATGCACTCTGTTCTCAACTGCTATAAAACTTGAACTTTCAAAGATCTCCGGTTCCCTGGGGTATTACAATTTATTGTTAGAGAAGAAACATAAAGGAGCTTCCCTTTTGCTCCTGCCAAGAACATACAGTATCGGGTTTTTTTTCTTAAATACCCATATCCCTCAGCGTTTCTTCTGAATAATCCATATTCTTGAAAAAAAAAAAAAACATTTTGAGAGACTATAAAATCAATTATATAACTGTTTCTAAGATGTTTTTCGTTTAGCTTAGCATTACAGAACAACCATGTAATCTGTCCTGTAAAGGCAATGAAGTTGCTTAAAAATATAGCTATAGCTTTTTCTCTTTTACAGTCTACACAGTTAAAGTCTCAAAATGAGCTTACTAGAATCATGTGAAATGTTTTGGAAATTATACTTGGTTAGTCTTTGACTCATTGCATTGCCCTGTTATTTAACCTGTCCGTGTTTCAGAGACATGCATCAATCCAATTTCTATACTTTACTAAGCAAATAACTGTATTAATACAGTATTACTCTGAATTGTTATTCTGGGTCTTATGCTTAACTGTAAAATCTGTACAAGCAACTCTGATTCCTAGGATGAAACATAACTATAGAGGATATTCGCACCCATAAAGCAGCCCACGTATTTAAATAACAAGTACATAAGAAATAAATAAAAAGTGTAAGTAACTGTTTCTATAGTTTTGCATCCAACATCTCTACCAACCGTCATAAGTTTGGTTTTTTTTTTTCATCTCTCCAATCCATAATGCTTCCAGTGCTGCTCTTGCACTCTGTGTAAGAGACGGTAAGCACCAGGCTCTAGCTATGTGTTTGCTCACTTGTGTCTTAGCGGGCTGATCATGACAGGTGATGGTTGAGTTCACACTCAACCTCTTTCCCTCAGGCTGAAGAGAAATTGATTTGGTGCTCTTTTTTTTTTTTCTTCATCTAATCACTCATTTTTTGAGGGGGAAAAAAAATTCTAAGACCTTACAATCCTTAAGATTGCCAACGTTTTACCAATACAGCTGAAGCTAGACAGTGGTCTAAAACGACTCAGAATTGATACTGCATTAACCGACTTTGCTCAAGGAAGCACTCTAAAAATACGGTAACTGGGCGTGCAACAATGCTGTTCAATTTATTTAAGAAAAGAAACCTTGCAGAGGAGAAACTATTTGAAAAAACCTAGTTTATTTAGGGTTTGCAGAGCTCCCTAATCTTTGGAATTTTCTTTTTTGTCATTTCAGTAATTTTTGATCACAGAAGTCACCATTGTGATAATCTAGCTTGACTTTTGCCTAACATAGGCCATAGAACTTAAATATGGATCTTCAGAGAGAGATAAATTATTACTAATTTTGGAAAAAATTTTTTGGGTGCTCTGATCTCACCATTTTTCTTGCTGTTAAGCTCTATCTTTACCCATATGTCTAGCAAAGTAATACTCTCAGGATACTGTCTATTCTTCATCATGGATTATACTGGCATGGAGAATACTGTAAAAAAAATTTTTTTTTTTTTTATCAGCTGCAGAAACACTTATCAATCTTACTGGTGCAGAAGTTGATCAGGTGGCAGATACAGCCCAATTCAGTTTAAAAACTACAGTCTCAGTTTCAATACATATTAATGCTGATAATTATAATATTGACAAAACAAGTAGGTCTGTGAAAAGTGGAGTTTATAAACCTTAATTTCCTCAGAATTTGCATGTTGTGCAACCTGTTGTTGCATGTGAAGAAGTTATAGTTAGCTGGAAGAAAAGCCTTGTTCCTGAAATATTGTTTCTTGTTCATGTGAATTCTGTGGTGTACTGTTGGAGATGAGCTCCTGAAGCAGCTTCTGCCTCTGTGGAATACTTCCTTTGTCAGGCTCCTCTTCCCTGTCTGGCTGTTTATCTTCTTATGAAAGCCTGAAGGAACTTAATATCTCTCAAGATTTCACCACTACCACCAAAACAGGCTTGAAATACTGTTAAAAGATTTTAAAACTCTTGTGAAGGGATGAGGAGGAAGAGGGTATTTTTTTTTCAGTGTGATGCATAGATTTAATTTGCATATAAGAAAACCCACTAAGAATAATGACTTCTAAGGAAGAAAAACACTCTGAACTGTAATACAGACCCTTTAAAACATTGTGTTTAATTCAATAATGAGCAATTACTTAAGCAAAACAAAACAAAAAAGCTTCAAAAGATGGTGGGGAAAATAATAAATATTAAGCACATTCTCTCTGAATATAATCTTAACGCTGTACTAACTCTTACAATTGCCCACTTGGCTGGAAAAGTTGCACTTTTTACTGTCACTTCAGTCTTTCCTCATCTCTACTACAGGGTTTACTGTATGGGAACTGTGCAATGAGGACACAGTTTGTTGGAGGAGTTACTGCAGGCTCATGGACCGACTCCACTGAGCAGGAGCAGAACATGTAGAGGGGCCTCTGAGTCCAGGGTTGTGCATATGAAACAAAGACCAAGACTAAAAGTATTGTATTTCCTTCTGTCTCCGAAGTTTCCAGTGTTGTTGGCGTGCAGTTAAAGGTTGTTAGATCTCTATCCCAGAACAACTAGCATTTCTTTCTACACAGTTACACAACCTCAAAACGGAGGAAAGAAGAAAGCCCCAGTGCCAGTATAGTTTGTCAGCTGATAGATAGGGAAGCTTCCTTAGAGGAAGCTGGCATGGGCTTGAACTATTCACTGAGAGAAGCCCTGACCTTGAGCTTCCAGACAGGTGAATTTTTGTAACCACTAGCAAGTTAATCAGTAATAAATATTTCTTCTTAGAAAGAAATGGTCATGCAATACTAGATGTCAGTTTGTCCTGTCAGGTCTTCAGTGCAGTAGATGTGCACTGAGATATATTGGTGGATTGAGTTCCCCAAACGGAATGAGCGGACAGATCCCTGTTTCTAGAATGTGACAGGTTTGGGCCTGAACCAAGTCATGAGCTACTCATCACTATCAAACTTCTGCACTTTTAGGTATGTACAAAAGCACAGCTCTTGGCGCCTGACAAACTTTCTAGGTGTTTCCTTTAGAGCTTAGTTTTAGATGGCTCTAGGCTTTAATAACAGCTATATATAGGACTGAGTTTTGGATTGGGGCAGATGATAATTGCCTGAATATTTTTTTGAACCTATTCCATGAAGCTTTTAACTTGTTTATAATGTATTTTTTGCATTACAAATGATAAACTTAATGTGCTTACTGGTTTATATGACAATAACATTCAATTCTGTTTCAGGGGTTTTGTTTTACCACTTCATATATTTGACCTGCTACAATTTTCAGCACAGAAATATGCTCCTGTGATCTTTGTGTCTTATGAAGTTGGTCTAATAAGTCTTGTAATAGAATGTCTCAAGTCATGATTTGTCCCCCACATTTTCAAACTAAATGTGAAATGTATGACTTTATCCTTTATTTGGACGTGTGTATTCAACATTAATTTCATATTAGTATTTACATGTAATTCTTTAATACTCAGTTGAAAACAACTTCAGTTCACACAGCCTAATTTGTGCTTAGTATTAAAGCAATGAATGGAATTTTATGGCTATTACAGCCTTGTTATTTCGACATAATCCAGTACTAACTTTGCTTTTTCGGAATTCCTATATACTGTCTGTCAAAATTTCACTCTTACAAATATAAAAGTATATTTTCAGTGGGGAATAAGTTTCTCTTTGCCTTGGTTGATCTCAGCAGGGGACACGCTAGTACAGGAAATAAAGGATAAAAAGATTCTATGAATGGAATTTAACATAAGGACAAATACTGACCTAGAAATATGAAAATTAGTTACCTTAAATTGCATTCTAAATATAAATTTAGTTTTGAAAACTTCTGGTCTCATTCAGGCAAGGGACATTTTTAATATAGTCTTATTACGTTATCAATATTAGCCAGAAAAGAAAGAAGTGCAATCAGTAAGAATGGTAAAAGTGAAGAATTGTGGTAAAAATGGTAACAAAAGTAAAAAAGGCTTTATAAAAAAAAAAAAATCTGTCAATATTCTGGTTGTTCCTGTACTGTTAAACACATCTTAAGACTTTGAACAATACCAAATTTAATGATTTCATAGCAATTACGCTAGGAGTGCTAAAAAATAGGGTTTTTTTCAGAGCAAAAGTATACAGTTTAACAGCTTCCAGTCAATGGAATGCATCAGAGCCAGAGTAATTCCTACTCTTGACAAGTTTTTCAGTTTCTTTTTTTAAACTATTTTTAAGTAAACAGTTCCTATATTGCAGATTCTGGGAAGACTAACAGTCTTGTCTGTTCTGATAGCAGCAGCTTACAAAATGCTAAAACATAATGTAGTGTGTCTTGCCTTTTATCATGAACTGTCCAGTAGAAAAGCTCTTAAATTTCTGCCCCCCAGCAGGTTCTAATCTTTCAGGTTCCTCCCTCTGCAGGGCAGTCTGTGAGCTGTGAGGACTTTTAGGAGCAGTGTTTTATTGGTCATCTTTTGGAATTTTCTGAGGCAAGCTGAGAATAAATTGTTTTTAAAGCCATCTGATATGTTAAATGTAAAGCATCTCATTTTAAATCATTTCTTCAGTGAAGAATTTGAAAAAAAGCAGCAGTACAGATAAAATACAATAGCCATTAAACTCCTGTAAGCTTCTCTGATTTGTAGTAGAAATGTCATTGCTAAACTCCTCTTTCTTTATACAGTTATTTTTGGGATGGAGGTTTTCTGGTTTTGTCTTATGTGGAGCTGCTGAAATTTAAGTGTGGGTCAGAGTGCTTGAAAATCAGAAGCTAATTAAAAAAAAAAAACAACCTGTGACAAACCTGTGGAAAACTCTATTCTCTGACAGATTATGAGACTAGATTACACTCCTTGCTTATATCTGAGCTCTACAGTTTCTACTGTACTTTATGCTTGGTCTTCATGAAGAATTCCTATCTCTCTCTTTGTTCTTTAAGGTCAGCAATATGGGAGTAGAAAGAACCAATTCATTGTCCCACTCTTGATAGGAAAAGGCAAAAAAAAAGTTGAACAGGAAAGAAGATGAATCCCTTCAAAAATAATACAAAGGAAGTAATTGGTTTTGAGTAGCGCTTACACTTTGATTAAGAATGAAATTTCTTTTTTTCAGAGAAACTATCTAATGCTCTTTTTTAAAGTCTACTGGAATCATTTCATTGATTGAATAACGTGGGACATACCTTAAGGAACTGCAGTTTCTGTTCAGCTTGCACAACTGTAATGGATTCATAAGTAGCTGGCAGGTCTCGGTGCTCATAAGTGGGGTATCATTCAGTATGTTTGCTAGTGGGGCTCTGCAGGGACTAGTTCTAAGACCTGTACTGTTACATGACTTCTATCAGTGACATGGAAGACAACATAAAAATACACCTCAAAATGTACGGGCAGTGTAAAAAGATTAAGAGATAGTAAAGCCCAAGACATCAACATGGGACAATCTGGATTGCCCATTAGGTTAGCTTCAAACAAAGGAGTATTTTTCTGAGGCTGAATAAAAGCTCTGGAATTAACACAAAAGATAATGTCCTGACAGAAGATGAGAGGTTCTCTGAAAGACTCAAGATGACACTGGGGATTTTTATATGTGCTGGGAGGAGAAAGTAATGGTGGATGATAAGCTGAAGGTGAGCCCTCTGGTTTGACATTGTCGCCAGATGAACTAATGTAATCCATTGTTCCATGTTCATATCATCATTAAGCAGGATGAGAAAGGTTGACTGTTCATTTAGCACTAATGTATTTAGTAAACTGTATGAATATGTCACTGTCTCTGTAGCTATAGACAGGATTGATGGAAATTTTGATTTGTTCTGATTTATTTCAGTAGGAAAAAATGGTTAAGGTTGAATGATTGTTTTTGTTTTGTGAGTATGTTCTGATCCAAACAAAACTTGAATGTGATGGGTCCTGTGGCCTGTGTGGGACAGAAGAGCAAAACTAAATCATCACAATGGTCCTTTCTGGTCTTAATATATATACTGTAACTTTTTCAGTTGCAGCTGAGAGTCATTTTTAATACTTCTGTGGTCTTTCTTCTAATAGTAACAATTTGAATGGTTTAACATAGTCCTACTGCTTCCACGGATACTAAAGGGATCCTGAGTGTTAATGGCAGTACTGCCACTGGCCTGCTATTTTAGAAGAATAGGTGAAAAACTTAGGAAGTTGCATACCTCACCACGGTAAGCTTCCCTTTTCCTTTGCTTTCCTTTTATGTTAGTCATGGCACAGTACAGAAACTCTGGGTTCTCTTTCAGTAGTTACTTGATTCATTTTAAATCCCAGAGTAGCACAACCTAGCTTTCTCAAATTACTAAAGAACTGTTGCTTACAGTTTTTGTAGCCATAGACAAAACTGATCATTCTGTGTTGTCAACTATTTCTTCCATGAGATGATTCTTAAATCCCTTCCCTCCTCTCTTTCAAACAGTCGGTCTCTTGAATGAGCCAGTTAACTTGCATTCATATTATGAAGTTCACTGGGTGTGAATAACCTCTAGCTTATCTGGTGATAAACTTCACATTTGGACCACGTCTTTGCTTATTGTCACTGTTCTTTTGCCTTCTCATTAAAATTCAACACAGTCTTGATTATTACCTGTGTGATTTGATCAGTTAAAGGACAGTATAATAAATAGTGGACACTTTTTGCAGTTGCCTTTTTAGGTGTGTTACTTCAAGTTTAAGTGGGCTAAGTATTTTCTTTTTTAATGTTTATGTAGTCGTCATCGTCTTCGCTGTCTTCACAACCATCCTCATCGCAGCCTCAGGTTAGCCACAGCAGAACGAAGTCTTCACCATTGTGTCACTCTGCATCCCTCTCCTGGGTCAAACGTAATCATGTAGGTCCTGCAAAGGCTACCAGTCCGTCAATTCGTCTTCGTCGTTGGCGGCCCTTGATACGCCTTCCATCTGTTGGGCTTCATTCTGTTGTAAGTGTAGTCCATCTTCAGTCCTTTCTTATTCTGACACGACTGGCCTTCTGCCATCTAACTTCGGTCTTCAAGGCATCATTTTTTGTTGGAGTCTTTTCTCAACCATTCTTAGGATTTCTTTCTTTTTTTTTTTTTTTTTTTTGTTCCCCCATGTCAGACAGCAAAAGTACATCACTCCATGCTTTGCTGTCCAGGTATTTTTGATTAAATACACGTGCTAAATCATTTTCAGAGCATAGAAAAAGTTTGCCCTTCATGAAGTGACTTTTTTTTTCACCATAGGCTCCACATCCAGCCTCTTCTTTTCATGTCATCTTCATGATCTTTCATTTGGATGTGCTAAACCAAGGGGCTTCTAATTCTTTGTCACATGGTATTATTTATTCTGTGTTTGAGACATGGTTTACGTTCTCATAGCCTAAACCTAGTATCCTTTTCTTTCATTCGAAGTCTTGCTTAATGGTCCCTGGCTATTTCAGTAAAGATTAAATGTTTCCTGTAATCCCATGGGGCTGGCTTACTTTCTCACTTGACATCTGTTTCTTTATCTAGTTTGTGGGCACACATTCTAGTTGAAGATAAAGATATTCTAATAAGTAAAGTTTGTCATCTAATACCATACTTATACTTTTTTCCTCTTTCACTCACAGGGCACAAATATATCTTGAAAATGTAGAAGACAATTAAATGCACAGAATAGGCAACATTTCTAAACTATGGCCACCTGTGGTCCTGTGACCACCATCAGAAACAGTAAACTGAAAGTGGTTTAGTGGTATTTCATCCTGCTTTTAAGGAGTGATCACACTTCTAGCACATAGACAAAAAAAAATCTTGATATGTAGAAGTGAATGGTCTTAAATACAAAAATTAGGACAGTGATTTTGTTATCATTCTTTGGTAATGACTACCTTTCACCTGTGTTACTAGAAATTCTTATTTGAGGTATGTGGGTTTTTTACTGAGGTGAAATAAGTATTCTGTCCAAATAATGTCGGTTTTCATACAGATCTGTCTTAGAAGCCTTAGAAATCCTTCCTAATTTTTTGTTGCTATTAAACATTAGTGTCCAGATGCTTCCATTTCTTTATTGCTTTTATATTTTTATCCTGAGATGAGACCTTTTCCCAGACTCCTTTCTCTTTATGTGAATAAGAATTGCTATAACTAAGTATCTAGCTCTCTTGTAGTCTTCAGAACTATGTAGCATTCTTGACGTCATTTGGACTTGGGATTTGAGGAGGTATGGAGTTTAGCACAGACTTAAGTTCTCCTCGACTCATGCTTCCTCCCCCGCATTTAATATTTATTGCATTAACACTGGCAAACCTCTGACATTTTTTGTTTAGCAAAACTTGGAAAATTCTATATCATATTTCTGTAATTTGTAACTGTTATCTTGTATGAATTTGACCTATATAAGCTTGTTGTTAACAAAATACTTACTGAGGAAGTCTTGAGCTTGAGTGTGCCTGCCTAGAACAAAAATATTAATAGTCAATTAATGACTATGAGTTTACGTCAACGCTATAAAAAACATCATTTATCCAAGGACAGACATTACAGCATAATCTGTTGTGATTGGACTAGAAAACCACTGTTGGCAAGTTTAAAGTTTTATTTACTTCAGAAAATTTCTAAAACAAACTGCTCACCCATTAGCAGTGAGCATTTGCTTTGAAAATGTTCAAAAAATTCATTTGAAAGATAAGTGGCCTTCAATACATCTGTATCTTGCAAAACAGAAGCTTGTCACTAAAATAGTTTTAAAACATTACTTAAGTCCCCTGAGAACCTGTCTCCATCTGACAGATGAAAATATGCAAAGTTTTATCATTGAATGCAATATAGTCTGATATTTACTGGTAACTAAAATGTAGTTCTCATATTTACTCTTTTTTATAACAAACATTTCCAAGAAGATTCAAGAACACACAAACTGTATGTAAATTAGTTTAATATGCAAAAAACAGACAGTATTTTGGGCATTAAATTGTTGGCTTAATAATAAATAAATACTACCTTGTCCTTTAAGTTTTGACCTGTCAGTACCCGTCAACAAGTATAGCTCTGATCATTCTGCTGGATATTCAAAGAGGCTGAATTGGTCTCAGCATTGTATGAAAATGTTCTAGTATTGTTTCTATTAAGAAATCTATGCGCTTAAATGTAAGAGGGGAGGGGGGGGATCATCCTGTGTATTGTATTTAAAATACATTTGAACTTTCTTGTAGTCCTAAGTACATTTCTACTACTTAAACATTGACAGACAGGAAATAGATTGTTTCAGAATTAAAAGCAACAGTCTTAATGACAGGAGACTGTATTTATGCTCCTTAAATAAAACCACTTTCCCTACTTGAAAACTTTCCTTGACTTTTGTAATGGGTTGACCTTGGCTGGATGCAAGGTGCCTCCCAAGCCGCTCTATCACTACCCTCCTCAGCAGGGGTTATTTGTAGAAAATAAGATGGGGAAAAAAACTTGTGTCAAGATAAAAGCAGTTTAGTAAAGTGAAAGCAAAGGCCACACATGAAAGTAAAGGAAAACAAAATATTTATTCTCTACTTCCCATCAGCAAGTGATGTCCAGCTACTTCCCAAGAAGTAGGACTTAAGTACATATAGCAGTTGCTCTGGAAGACAAACATCATTAATAACAAATGCCCCCACCCCCCACTTAGTTTTTATTGCTGAGCAGATGTCACATGGTACAGAATACCCCTTTGGTCACTTTGGGTCAGCTGTTCTGGTTATGTCCCCTCCCATGATCTTGCCCACCCCCAGTCTACTGGTGAAGGGAATGCTGCCATTGATCCCATGTGAGCACTGCTCAGCAGTATCCAAACCACTGATGCGTTATCAACACCTTTTGAGCTACCAATACAAAGCACAGCACTACACGGGCTGCTGTAGCAAAAACTACCTCCATCTCAGCCAGACCCAATACAACTTCTTAGAGTAGGTCTCCAGATGAATTAAGAACATATAATAGAAAAAAAAATTGAAAATACTGTCCTGAAATGTTCTATGCAAACCTGATAAATGGCAGAAGATGTGGCAAATATTTACGCTGTAAGTAACAACATGCTTCAGTAACACTGACTTTTCTTCAATTCTTGTAATGATCTTTCAGCTCATCTGTTCTTTTAGTTTAGTGTCTCTGCTTGCCTTAGGATCATTTTGCTGCCTTTTATATGCTTCTTGAGTTGGAAAACATGCTTTTTATTTTCTCCCATTTACTTTCTATGTCAGGCTACAGTTCCTGTTCTTTTAAAAAAAAAACAAAACCAAGAAATACATATTTAGAGTAGCATACTACTGAATAATCTTTCTTGTTTATGGATCTAAAGGAAGATTTAGGTTTGTATAAACATTCTGCATCCAGATACTCTGGTCACTGATGGAGCTCATCTGTGAATTTCACCTTCTTGCTTGACATCCTCCCATTCAAAATTAGATGCTACTGTCCTGCAGCTTGGAACGGTACCTCACCTGACACTTGCATATTCTAGCTATAGAATTAGTAAGCTCGAGACAGCTTGCCTTCCATGACAGGGTGATAGAAAAATACATAAGGCAATGCTTAGCAAAGGAATTGTTTGTCCATTCTTGGGTCTGCCCTCCAGACAGTCCCTCAGCACCTTTTTTACAGAAATTCTTTTTCATTATTCTGGACACGAGATACGTTGATCTACATTAAGCCATATATGTTTAACTATGAAACACCAGAGCATTTCAAATACCATAAACTCACTGAAAAAAATACATTGAGCATGAATAGAGATGTCACTGTTCTGTGAGAATGAGCCAGAAATGATCTTACTGAAGCTTGTGATTGTCATTCCAGTGGTCTTTGTTTTAATTGCAGTATTTTAACCAGGATTCAAATGGCTTTCACAGGCCTACACAGTGCATCTGCCCAAACATGTTCCATGCTTCAAAATGAAAATTACAGATGCCTAATCTACCCAATAGCAATTACATCACTTTTTTCACCTTACTTCAAAATTTACTGAATCCAGACCATACCTAACGTTCTGTTGGGTAAACTTCATTTTTTAATATGTTTTTCTTTGGCTTCTTGTAACTGTGAGCGAAATTATATAGTTAAAGCTCTCAGGTTTTTTCTTCTCTTAGATGTCAGTTACTTCTGTCATGGTCTTTCAATTGGATGCATCTGAAACTTTTTATTCCTCAAGGTTCTGCAAAATTGTCTTTTCCTTGTCTGTCTTTACCACTTCCAGAACCTGACAGACTCTTGATGCCAATTTCTTGACTTAACGCAAGTGGTGTTTTTCCCTTTCCCCGTCACTACCCGTATTACAAAGCATTCTACTAAACTTGTTCATGAGACTGCTTGCTTCACTCCTTTCTCTCAAGAGCGAATGTAAGGAAATAATAAAAATTCAAGATTTAGTTGGAAGAAGTTGCCTGAAATCTGTCATGTAACATTGAACATAACATGATCTTTCATAAATGAATTTTAAGCAGGATGTGGTGAGGACTCGTTCAGTGTGTCCATGAGGGCAAGGCAATTTTTTCCCCCAATTGTGTGCAGTTTTGGGGAAAAGAAACCAGTTGCATATCAAATCTGATGAACAGTTTTGTTCTAAGATAGCAATGTTTGAAGATTAAAAGATTTCAAATGCATGAAAATTGAATACTGATTTTTAGATTGGGCTAATGATCTAAGAGGGCAGCATGCAGTGGTGAAAGGTGAAATCAAGGAATATCTCAATACAACAAGAGGCAGTAGGGAGGGTTATCATTTGTACAGTAAAAACTTTGGGAAGTGCAATTTTAAAAATTACTGATTGGAAATCTGCTAATGAAGAATAGAGGAAGAAATATAGAGGTGCTGTTTTGATAACATGAACTAATGGGTATTGACTTGAGACAAGTCAATTAAAATTGACTTCTCACAGCTGTCAGCTAAAGTTTATCGTTTAACTTGAATGTTCAGGCAGGTTAGCAGAGAAGGCAGTCAAATCTTCTGAAAAACTGGGATTTGGTCTTTTAGGTGCTTTTAACATGGCATCTAGAATGAAAGGGTCTGTCACTTTTGTGTGAGATTGGATATTCATGAAGTTACATTGTATTATTATCATTGAGTGTTATGTCAATACCTTGAGAACAAATTACAGCTGAGAATATGTTCTCAGAACCATCATTTTGAGCACTAAACCTTTTGCAGTTTTCTTCAAATCAGTTTCCAGTCTACTGGTCATTATTTTGACAGGTTTTTTTCTTTTGAAGAGATAAACTGGTAAAGTGATGTCCACTAACATATACTACCAAAACTTATTTCTTATACTAATGTTGAAACCATAAGCTATCATAGCTGTAAGCTACCCAAGATGCTGATATTCTCCCTCTTTGTCTTGTCTGGATGGGAAAGAAATATACATTTTCTTCACTGTGTGCTACAGCTCTTTGGAAAACTTGAAAAATTAGCCTTGACTCCCACAGGTTAGTTTCAAATCCTGATTAAATAATCATCTTTAGACTCTTATGTCTTTCTCCTTCCTTGTGGTTCATACATGCAGTCATTCAAATCTGCTGTCTCCTTTTGCAAACTGAATGGGCTTCTAAGCGAAAAAATCTAAAGGACCTGGTCATCCTAACACTTCACTGACATTCGTGTTACTTTGACAGGAAGAGTAATGAAGAGGAAATCCTCTGTAATTGTTCTGAAAGTACTACCTAGTGATGAACGTGCAGGCAGACTCCTTAAAACTATATTCTCTTGTTCTTTTAAGCATTCACACAGACTGTTTATTAGAATCTGAAAACTTGGCCAAAGGTGTAGCTTTTCAAGGAGACCACAAAAGACATCTCCCTGAAACTGACACTCCCTCTTCTTTCCATTCCTTTGAAATTTAAAATCTTCTGCTTCAAGTGCTAGAATTTCTAGAGCTTTCAAGTGAAGTAGAAATTGGCCTGACAAGGCTTCTTGCCTTGTGTGTGTTCTATGTGTGCGTGTGCATGCGCACATATGCAATGGATACCTTTTTTTTGTTTTAGCAGAGGGGTGGAGGAGTTTGGAATCAGATTCATCACATTGGGAAAGGTTAATCCAGTTACTTGTTTGCCTAAATCATAAGCAATATTTCTATAATATACAGTTTTAGGTCATCTTGACTATTCAGACCCTGTTTCTCTGTGCTTATGGTTATGCAAATAATTGTCTGTCAAAAATGATTGAAATCCTAATTTTTGAAGAAATGTAATAGATCTACTTTGTAGTAAATTTACTACTATCTACATTAGATGAAAAGAAGTCACAAGGGAAGAATACTGCGTTAGAACACATGGTAGAAACTTTAATAATGGTATGGCACTTTCGTCCTCCCTCTGAGGCTGGGGAATTAAAAATGAAAAACCACAACATTTCTCACGGGTTGCGGCAATAGCAAAATGAAAGCACGTTATTTAGATTAGGCATGTACAAAAACTCAGCAGGATTCTATAGGAGTCTGTCTCCAATAAACTCTATGAACAGTTAATCATGTTCTTTTTGATGGCTCCCCTGTCTATCTTCTAGCTGTATATAAGCTCAGCATTCCAAGCATGCCAAGTGTGTCTCTCTATAGAAAAGGTGTTTATTAGAAGCTGACAAAGAACACAACCCTCAAAATGGTTAAAGAGACAACTGTATTTTGTACTAAATGTGATCAAAACCAATTGCTGAACATCTCAAATTCCTCTGAAATAGTGGTGCTTTGAGCTCTTTTAGTTAAAAGTCTATTTGAGCCCAGGTAGCATGTGTTCAGATGCAACCTCTTAAATGCTAAGCCATTTCCTTCCTAAAGTGAGACAAACTGTCAGTGGTCCTTCCCCTAACCCTGAAATTCCTGAAGCCCAGATTTCCCAGTGGGTAAGTTTAATTGATAAGTGAACAGCCGTGATGTATGTCTGCAAAGGGAATTAGGTGGTAATGTAGGATTTGGCAAGGACTCAGCTTTATCTACCTGCACACTTTTGTAGCACCACCGTTTAGATGCCTGTAAGAAATTGGTTGATCAATGGAATAACAAGTTGCCATCAGTTGTCAGCTACTGTCTTGGGTGGTTTTCAAGAAGTTACAGAAACCTGTGGTCCTTGGAAGTTTACAACTGGGGTAGACAAACAAACTCTTGGGGCTGCTTGTTTTCCTAATCCCTGGCTCTGTTTGGCCTTCTGTAAACCAAAATTCTCAAAGGCAATTTACTTACGCTGTAGAGGAAAAAGACTCCTTGGAGTTCAGGTGGAAAGGTCTTTGCATCCCTTTGGTAGCCACCTCACGTTCAGTGACAGGAATGCTCTTTCTGTATTTTAGGCCCTCCAAAATACAGATGAAACAGGGTATTTATGCCTTTCACACTTTAACTGATCTTGGAGATGAATCTCAAAAAAGAGTGAGGGGAGGTTGTGTGGATTTTTGTTTTGTTTTTCTCTCTTGTTTTTGAGCTTGCTACATAGAATTTCTGTAAGCTGACAGTAGTTCCTCTGTAATGCTGTGTTCTTTGCAGTTCTTGATGTATTGAAGGACTTACGGTGACTTCGTGTCCTTTGCTTTATTGTTCTGGTTGCTCACTACATTTCTTCAATTTAGATCATCTTTTAAAGTCTTTTCTCACGACCATCAGGAAGAAGGAAACTTTTAACCCAGTCCTGAAAACATGATGTGACTGTAGGGTTCTACAACTCATTTTATCCTCTAATCTCTTTCTGGCAAATTCTTAGATTTTTTGAGGAGCTTCAAGAAATTCATATAAGTAATTACAAGATGGAAGAAAATTACATGAAATATATTTTCACGGAAGTCAGATTCTTGATAATTTAAGAAAAACTGAGGTGCTTTTTCTCCTTCCCTCAAACAGTATGTTCTTAAATTGCGGATCGAGGCTCAGATGTGGACTGGACAGATTGATGACAAATTAAGACCATCAGCTGCTATTCAACACAACAGTGGCGATGTACCTTTTAGCTCAGAAGTTCAAAAACTACTGCTGTGTGGATACTGAGAATGTGTGCTGGCAGAGTACCGTGCTGTGCATGCCCTGTTTTCTTCTGAAAAAACCTTTGCTTGCTGTCTTTGGCAACAGTACTGAGCTAGACAGATCTTGACCAGCTGTGACTATTTTCTTATGTCACGTCACTTGATGCTGTCAGTGCCCTTCACTCCTTTCTTGTTATGATGCCTATGATGACACTTCGAAATATCAGTCTAGGCACCACTCATTACTTTCCTTCCTCTCCACCGAAGACATATGAACTGTTTCTTTCAACTGCTTGTGAACAGGGTACAGGTTAACTGTACTATACGTGGCTTGTGAGGAAAAAATAATTTTGACCAAGTGAATGTTTTCAGTTTTAAAATACTATAGGTTCAGAGTTCAGCCCTGTATCACTTTTTTATGGGAGATGGCTTAGTGAAGGAGTTGCTATTTATATGAATATCTTTGATTAATGTATTTGAGCTGCTACTACTTCTAATTCAGTAATGAAAAATAAAGCTTTTATGTAGAGCTATAATTGGAAATACTTCCAGATACTTTACTGAAATAATTCTTACTGATCTGTGCATTGCAGCAAGCTTCTTTATATTCCAAAATGTTCTGAAAATGCAGTGTGGCTTCTGCCGTACTGTATAGATCCAGAGTGAGCTTCTCACTTGTGATTTCTCTTGGCCAGGTGTTTTGCGTATTATGATGATGTTCTCATTAATCATAGCTCATAAAAGTTTCAGTGAACACAATTTCTTTTTTTGTTTTTTCTTGCAGGCACCAAGTATAGATGAAAAAGTAGATCTTCACTTTATTGCATTAGTTAATGTAGGTGGTCATCTCTACGAATTGGGTAAGAACACTTTTTATTTGGTCTCTCCATTTGTTTGAAACGAATAAAAGTGGTAAAGTTGTTAACGATCAAATTTCAGAGAGATTACTTGATGTAACATAGTCCTTAGGTTCTTTTCAGCTGCATCATAGGGTCTGGGGGATTCTGTCAAACAATTGCAGCCTTCTTCCTTTTGTGGTGGTTTTTTTTTTTTTTTTTTGATTCTCCTTCCCTCAACTCCCTCCTATTAAGATAAAATGGTACAGAATACTAGACTGCCTCTAAACTTCCTTTATGATTTACAAGGACAGGAAGCAAGAAAGAATTGATAAACATTCAGAGTTTCAGAGAAGAAAACACTGTTGTACTTATGCCCCTGAATTGCTTGTGGAATTAATAAATGAACTGTATGCCTCTTTAGAAGTGTTTTCTATACTATTAAATAGTGTGATAGAGTTTAAACTAAAATTAGGTAGTCAAGATACTAGGCGATAATAATATTCTGCAACTCCTTTGTTACAGGCTGGTTATTTTTTTCTTCTACCTTTTTGTGGTCACTAGACAACTGTTAAAACAGTAGTCTCTGTTTTCTGAATTACAGCTGGTTTTTTCCCTCTTCAGATTGCGTAGCACCAAGTTCTGCTCAGATATTCTCTAATGATTCCAATCTTAAACATGTTGCTTGGCAACTAGGTTTTGCACCAAGCACTTCAGAAAACTAGCAAGTAGATCAGGATTTAAAAACTGCAAGTCACTGGTCTTTCCTAACATAATTTCTGCAGTATTTTATGATGAGAACACTTTGATCCTTTGAAAATCAACATGTAATTAAGCAATGCCCTTAACAGGTGACAACTAATCATATCCTGGGGCATAAGTGGTATATAAGAAGTGCTTCTATTAATATTAAAGAGATCTAAGGGGGCTATTATCAGTGGTAAGTCATGAACAATAGCCAGACACTTCTGTATTTTTATGATGCTGTATGTCTGTCAGTGAACCAGATCAAATAGTGAGGTGTCTACTATAGGATGCAACATAAATATTTTATGACTCTAAATTTCAAGGCGTGAGGGATGGCTGACTCTTCTTTTAGTTGTGTGCTACTATTTCCATGTTACTCTTTCATTGTCCATTAATATGCTCTGCTGAAAAAGCACACTGCAGGTTACCATGTTTAGCTATTTTCCGTAAGTATGATGCAAGATAAAACCCACTTGAATTTTTTGTTTCCATTAAAAAAAAAAGGCAGTTAGCTCCACTGTATAGTGGTATGCCAATAGTACTATTTCCTTTGTTCTTAAAATAACTTCTCTCTACACCAGTGAAAGGAAGCAAAAATTACTTAAAAGTAGGAAAATGGGAGAAGGTTTTCCAATTGATTCACTGGCTTCAGTCACTGTGGCCAGCATGTGGGCTTTGGCAGGCAGAAAATACTAAGGAAGCACATGGTTCTTAAATGCTTATGACTTTTTTGCCACAGAAAACATGTTATTTATAGGCATGAAATTAAAATGTTGTTCTGCCAAGATGTATGTAAAAAAAGAAGAAAATTAAATCAAACTTTGCTTGCAACAGTACAGGGCATTCAGTCCTGTTTCCCTGGCAAGTTCTGAGGGTTTTGCATTGTTGTATCTTTAATCATGGTTGTTGACCTCTTGTCAAATAAATCCAAAAGTTTTCTAACATTGAATTTATTTTTAGTTATGGAAAGTGTAGTTTGGAACTATTGTCAACTTTGATGGAATCTGTGGTGAGGGAAAAGTCTTTAAAAGGGAGGACAGAGCCAAAAGGGAATTTAGTCTAGCAATACTTAGAATATCCTGACATATGCTCTCATACTGTTAGCTCCTCACATGTAACCTGAGACATATTTCTGTGAGTGAAACTATTTTTAAAAATACGAGAATGATAGCATTATTATATTGCTAATTGGAGAAAAAATAGTTAACTATAGCAACCATTTTTAAGTGCGGTGAAAGTACTTAATGCTTAAATTTATTGGGTTTGTTTGCTTCTTTATTTTAAATGAGAGTAACATTTCAGTTATGCCAGACTCTTCAAACTGCTAGATTTGGTATTCTGTTCTGCCATGGAGCTCCTGATCACAGCTGTCAAAAGACCACAGATGTACAGCTGTATGTCTGGGTAAATCCATTAAGTGTAGTTGAAATTGTTCTTCTCTACTTGAAAAACTAAAGTACTATACCAGCACTAACACAATTGCAACTTATAGCCTTAAAGTTTTCAAATAAAATATTTAAAAGTATTTCATTGTATTGATTGGATTTTTTTGTTTTTCAGTGTAATAGACCAGGGAATAACTTGCTGCATGTCTGATACTTTTATGAAAAATGAGGTAGCTTTTTTTTAAGTGAAGAGCAAAAAAATGCGTTCAAATAGTTTTAACTGGAAAAATGAAGCTTTTTTAATTTTATAAATGTGTTGTTCAATTCTGCTTTGTGTTTTAACAGATGGGCGCAAGCCATTTCCAATAAACCATGGGGAAACTAGTGACGATTCTTTTTTAGAGGTAAGAGTAGAAAGCCTTCTTAAATGGTGTTGTAAAAAATTCTGTATGTATTTCCACAAAATTTATAAAAAGTATTTATAAAAATATTTATACCAAGGTCTTGCTATATTTATGATTGGATGAGGAATAGAGCAAGTGGGACGAGAAGAGAAAATCAGGTTTACTCAGTTTTAAAACAGGTATTTCAGAATGCTCATGTTGTGACTGGATGACAGAGTATGAGAACATGATAATAAGAAACGTCACAAGGGTTGACCATTACAGAAGAGAAGATCAGACTGACTTTTCTTCTGTGCTGAGATTTTCATGTACCCCTGCATCTTTCAAATTGTATATGAGATGAAGTCTCAGACTGAAAATTTAGGATAATTTTTCATGATCTTTTGTTTAGTTTGATAGGTACCATGCTAGACGGAAGTTGATTTCCTCTCTGACTTGCTAATAATCATTCTTCTCCAGCTTTGTGGCTTCTTTGGAGTGTTTCATTTTGTCAGGGGCTGTTCAGCTGAGAAATGAATTGGAATGGAACACAGTGAATTGGGAGGGTAAACTGTCATCCCCACAGAATGATGCAACATTGAGGCTGAGAGAAGGCAATGCACAGATCTGACTTTTATGGTATCCAGACTGGATCAGCTTTACAAAAGGAAGAAAACAGAGAAACTGAAAAACAAACAAAACCTTTTATAGTTTAGTAGCATAGACTAATTGTCTGTGAAGTTTGCATACAGTTTGTGCTTGTTTGGGCAGGGGGAGAAGTTGGATGAAGTTTTTTCTTTTTCCATATGTGGCTTTTTTCTGGTTTACTGATACCATGTGTTCTCCAGATTACACCCTAAAGCTAGACGAAGGATTTACTTATAATCTTTCATTTACCCCACACAGCTTAGATTCATCTTGAGACAAAGGAAGAATTTCTGAATACAGCAGTACTAGTAAAGGCAGACTTCAGAGATGCATTTAGAAGGTCAGATAAGCAACGCATCTGTTGTACAAAGTCATAGTCAGTCTCAAAAATCATTGTTGCTAAGGTTCTGCATAAAATTTTTGCTCTCTTATGCTGCATATGTGAGTACTGTAAATAACCTTGCATAGTGGTAACTCAGATCAGAAATACAGGTTATGTAAATTTGTCCTTTATGGAAAAAGCCATTTTGAATATAGTCTGTATAAAGCATATCTTCATATTTCAGTTGTGCAGGTTTTTTCTTGTAACAAGTATGATTTATAGTGTGTTTTGTTTTGATTTTTACTTTTTCCCCCTAGGATGCAATAGAAGTTTGCAAGAAATTCATGGAACGTGACCCAGAAGAATTAAGATTTAATGCAATTGCACTATCTGCAGCTTAAAAGCCTTTTCCAGTGGGGCATGTATTGTAACAATAAAACTGCTGCCATATGTTAATAGTACAAATTTTGATACTTCTCTAACATGTTGATTATTGTAGCATAAGTGGAATAAACTTTACATTTGTCCTTGTTATATCTTGCTGCTTGTTCCTAAAGCAACTTTGGGTATTTATATTACACGCATGCATCTTGTGCAAGACTTCTGTATGGTGGGTTTTTCCTCTTCCACCCCCTTAAAAGTTTTGAGAATTATCGTCTGTGATATTTCATCATCGTAATGATGAGCTACTTCAGAGCAGGATCATCATTTGTATAATTCACAGATAATATTTTGAGTGGAGTACATGGTATGTTAATCGGTAAAAACTTGGAATATAAGGCTATCTCTATCTTTTAATTATGATACAAGAATATTAAAAGAACTTTTGCAGATGATTCAAAAGACAAAGGCATTTTTTTCAGTGCATTATTTATAAATAAATATATGGAATAAAAAAGGCAGAAAAAGGACTGTTTCTTCTTACTGTTGGTGAGCACTAATATTTTAAAATTATCTTTACATTTTGAACAAAACTTAATTTTGTTCCTCAAGCCTAATAATGATAATAAATTGTCAAAAAGCTGTAGTTAAACCAGTGTTTTCTTTCTTTATATGTGGGGAAAAAACAACATGGATTTTTGTCCCAGAAAAGCGTAGTAATCAATGCTAGTTCAAATGGTAGGACTGTGGAGGGCACACACAGGTGAATACAGAAATGTGGAGTATCTCCCCTAACTGAAAAAAGTTATAGAAATGTAGTGATTGCTGTAATAAAGTTCTGTGTGACAAGAACAGAAACAGACTGTAGATTTGACGATAACTGTGATGGTCACATAATTTTTTTTCCCCTTTAGGACTATCTATTGTAAGTTTGTCAGGTGGCATTACTGAATGTTATGTGATACCCTTACCCTGTGCCATCCCTCCCACCCCACCCACTGGATCATAAGGTACTGTTGACCAATTTCTACACTTGAATTAGTAACAGCTTGGTTTTTTGGGGGTTTTTAGGTGGATTTTTTTGTTTGTTGTTGGTTTTTTGGGTTTTTTTTTTAACTAAGCAACCTTATGCTTTAACATTCTTGTGAAGGTTGGTTTTGGTTAGTGTGCATGTTTTTGACATTCCAGAAAAATATTCCTTATTTGTTGCTTTGAAGTTAAATAATTCAGGTTTGCTTCCAATCAAAACCACTGCCAAAGGAAACTGAACCCTTGGCATCCCAGAGGATGCTTTCATTCTCTATCAGTTGTCATTGCAGGAAAAATGAATGGGGTTATGGAGAAGCAATCTGGCAGAGTTTTCCTTTTTTATAGAAAAGAAAGAGGCCTGGCAATCTGTGTTATCACTTAAGAACATCTTTTACAGGCTAACGAAAAAGTCAGAGTGTCTGTGTAAAACATGTCACCTGGAAAGTCCACTAACAACAAGAGTCTTGTTTTCTGTAAGTGAGCTGGTTGGAAAAGTGAGGGGGAAGAACACCACTAACAAGCTTCTATTTTAGAGCACCTTTTTTCACCCCATAAAATGCACTATTGTTAAGACTTGCTTTATGTTGCCAGGCTCGTTAGTAAAGCCCTGAAACTTGCTTTTAAATAAAAGTCAAAGGCCTTAGTAACCAATGCAGCTGCATTGTCTTTCTGTTAATATCAGAAAAATCAAATAAAAGTTGTCAATTTAATTTGGATATTGCATATTTTATGCTGAAGGTGACTTGAAGGATTACATTTAAACTAAGCCATAGTTAATATAGATAAGGTGCTTTTAGGGTAGGGAAGAGAGTGAGCAAAGAGAAAGAGGCAGTGCAGTTCAAAGCTGTTAAACTAGCTACATCAGTTGTCTGCTTTAGGGAAATAATCCATGCCATATATGCTTTTCAGTGTTCAGAAGTTTTCGGTGGTTTTAGGTAGTAAATGGAGGGGCTCTGGTTTTGTGCAATTATTTATTGCAAAGTCACTTCAGAACTAGAGCTTTAATTGAGTCTGAGGACTGATTAAGGGAATTCATGACAAAGGAAATCAAAGTTAAAATAGCAAGCTTGGGGTGGAATTTGTCAGAGCCACACTGGAAAACCATTTTTTAATCTTAAGTAAAAACTTATAAGAATTTTTAGTATTTTGGCAATATGATAGTTTTGCTCAGCATCTTTTACACAGTCTTCAAATCAGTTGTCATGCAGGGTAAGGTTTCCTTCAGTTTTGTTTTACTTTCAGTGTTATTAATATATAAGATGGTACTTTTTAGTGAACATTGCTTTTGGAAAGGTTCTCAAAAGTTTGAGATGACAAAGGAAGAGCAATGCACCAGGTTTTTTTTGTTTTGTTTTTCTGAACTGTATCTGCTCACTTCATGGTCCTTCGCTAGATTGAAACTTTGAAAGACTACGCTGCAGAAATACTATCTCCCCTAACCTGTACAGTGTAATGGCCTTCCAGTGCTTGTAAGACCATGCTTTGGCACAGGCATTGGTGACTACCTTGAGGAGCACAGGACGTAAAGAGATTTGCAAGATGCTGGACTATCTTTGGCATTGACAGTACCTGTACGACTTGGATACAAGGAGTGAGGTATGAACACTTGGCAGACTTGTGCAGTCCAGCCAAAGACCTGACCAGGGGCTGATAAGCCCCACAGACCACATGGTGCTTTTGGCTCTGTGATGCCCATGCAGACGTTGCCTTATCTGTACAATCTGTGCATATTAGCTCGAGCTCCGTGGGAAAATAATCCTGGATTTCCTAACTTGCACAGCTCTGCCAGAGCCTCGCTACCTTTGTAACATGGTTTGGCCACAGGCACGCTGCACTAGTGACTGCCAGGAAATCCTTCTTCAACTTCTGCAGCCTGGGCTGGCCATACACATCATCTCATGGAAACGGTGCAGGTAGGAGTGAAGAGATGATGCATACTCAGCGTTTATATTAATTGTAGCTAAGTGGAGCTGGTATGCTATTAAGCACTCGGGATTGTTCAGGCTCTTTTAAGTATATTGGTGTATGTTTTCCCATGTTATTACAAGTATTTTGTTGAGAAACCATAAGAATTTAATAACCAGTTCAATGCCCTTTCCTTTCAATCACGGCTGCATGATTCATTTAAGGAAGGAAGGAGAAAGAAGTGTTTTCTCTCACTGAAATGTAGGTTTTAGAAAAATAAACACACTTAACAGCCCACATTTAGAAAATAAATATGGTCTTTCCTTAAGGGAAGAAGCCTGCCTTGGTAGAAAATATTATTGTATCAAATATTTGTAGAGCTCTCTGAAAACAATATGACATAAACTGTTGCTTGACTTATCCTTAGGAACACACACATTGAAAGGGTTTATTTTTGCCAAGCAGAACAAAATTATATTTGCTACTTTTGACACCAACAATAAGCAGTCTGGTATATGTAATCTTTTTCTGATCTAGGAGTCGAGTGACTTAACTTTGTTAGCACAAAGGAATATTCAACTGTTTTGGTTGTTCAGGCAGACATAGATAAATTACCTGTGATGGTTGATTTAAAATTCACTTTAAGGAAGAGACTTGCATGTTGGGACTTCTTTTACCTAGTGAATAACTTTGACTCGAAAGCTGCTGTGGTCCATGCAACTTACTAAAACAAGGACTTAATCAAATTACTTGATTATTCAAATTAATCATTATTTGAGCTAAAGCATTAAACACTTCATTCCTAAGAACAGTGATTTGATTTGCTTATTAAGTGAAATAACCAGAAATAAGTGAGAACTCAAAAACTGTTTTTTTAAACATGACCTCTTTTGAAACCCATTTCATAGAATTTTTCTCAAATAAATTTAAACTTCTATAGTATTCATAGTTACTTTCTCCTAGTTAGGGACAAGCATCATAGTGTTATATGAAATGAAAAGGCAGACCTTAAAAATCTGAGGACAGCTGTAGTAGTTCTCCAGAAAAATGTTCAGTAGTGACAGCTAACACAAACCGATGTCAGCGAGCAGCAGTCGCACGTACATGTTGTATTTAGGTATTTTTTTTTAGCCTTTGTAATCATGAATGTTAAATAGCGAGATGAGAGGGTTGTTTGCTGATCCTCAAGCTTTCCACTCGAGAAAAATGCAGATTCTTCATTTGTATTTGGCCTTGTGGCTGATCTGGCTTGGAGCAGGAAAAAGGAGTATGAAAAAAAGTTCAAAATTATGGCTTTGATTATCATTTCATTCATCACTGGCTCTATAGCATAGATGTCTCCAATCATACCACTGTGAGGAGCTAAATACATCATTTCTATGCATTTGTAACTTCAATAAATGTCAAACATCTCCTGTGGAGCTTATTTTAGCCAGAGTCACATCGTTTTCCTTCCTGCATGTACCACCATTAACACTATTTTCCATGTACTGCAGAAGCTGATGGCTAAGAGCTGGTATGTTGAACTGATCTCCTAAAATCTTCTTTCCTGGTCTAAGAAGGTTGTTTACAGAGCAGAAATTATATGCTCCCAAGTAAACAGCTTAGGAGAAGCTAATTTGTGTGCAGTACAAATTTTAAGTTGTGTTTTCTCAGTAGTCCTTAAAAAATTACCCATGTTCTGCCATGGGCAATATAAGCAGACAATGCGTGCAGCAACTCAGTTTTGCTTACAGAGAAGATATGGAAAGAAAAGTATTGTTAAAAGTTCAAGTAGAAAAAGATCATCCTAAATACAAGTTAAAATGGAATCAAGTATTTAAAAAACCCCAAAAAACTAATGTGATGCATGAATATTGCAGAAAATGGCTCTTTTTCCAGGTATTTCATTAACTTTTATGCTTAGCACGTGTCCACTCCTGTACTGGAAGGTTTTGCTGTGTTTAGTCAGCACACCTGCTCCCTCCTGAATCCAGCTCGAGTGCCTGGGTCAGCACGGAAGAAACTTTGCTGTAGCATAATTCCCAACTCACCCTGATGTTTGTGGTTACCACAGGGGCCAGGGCCCAGCACAGCATCCACCCAGGCTCGGGAGGAGTCATCGGGCTGAGAGCGGTGGTACTGAGGCAGGGCTCTACCTCTGAGCCCAAGCACAGGACGTGGGGAGCAGAGAAGTCAAAAGGAATCTGTTGCAGTCTGTTGGGGGCAGAGACACGAGTGAAATAAAGCAGTGGGCACTAGTGGGGGTACTGTGAGCAAAGCCAGAATTGAGGCAAAATTGGTGTGTGGTGGGAGGGAAGCATGGAGGCTGAGCTGTGCACCTCCAGCTCTGTCCCCAGGCATCTCTGCTTCAGTCCTTTTGTGTGAAAAGAGTTCAAAACAAAGTGCACATCTCTCACGGCCTCCAAAGCAGTGTCCCAACGGGACAACAGAAGAGTGCGGAGGAGTCCGGCCCCCGTCCCGACCCGATCACGCCGCTATCGATGCCTGCAAAGGAAGACCCGCTGCCGAGGGAGTCGGCCAGGGACGCCGCTGCTCAGCCGCACGGAGGGAGGGAAGCGGCAGCCCGCGGCGTAGTCCCAGCTGGGCAGGCGCGGGGCGGCAGGTGGCGGGGGCCGGGGCGGAGGTGGCCGACCCTGAAAGGTGCGATTGTCCCCAGCTATTCCTGGTATGCGCCGAGGCGGGAGCTGCCGCGGGCGGCCTCCACCGGACGGGAGGGCGAGGGGCGCCGCGGCCCAGCGGGACGGAGACGGAGACGCCGCCGCCGCGGGGGGTGCAGTCCCTCCCGGGCCTCCGGCTGCTCCGGGGCGGGGTGGGGGGGGGCGTTACTTTACAGCCAGCGGCTCCTTCAAATTCTTGCGGTCTCCCGGGAGGGGGAGCTCCGCGGGGAGGAGGCGAAGGGGGAGGAGACGGCACGGGGAGCGTTAAAAGGAGGCAGCTGAATGACAGCGGCTGCTCCCCGCGCCCCTACTCCGCCGGAGGACCGGCTGCTCGCCGCTGAACCCCCCGCCCCGCTCGCTCTCCTGCTCGCTACCGGCTATGGAGGGGAGAGAGGACGTGGAGTGCGACTGCCAGGCGGCGTTCGCCGAAGCTCGGCGATGGGTAGAGGTGAGGCGTCTCTCGGTCCTTTGGTGTGTTACCCCCTTGTCACCCCCGGTCCCCTCCTCATGGGGAGGCCGAGCCGGCCGTCGCCCCTGTTCCCCCGCGCCAGTCCGGGGTCTCGCTGCAGTCCCTGCACGGCCAAGGGCGCAGGACGCTGCCGTGGGGCTGCCCCGTCGTCGGGCAGGAGCTCCAGGGACGCGGCTCCCAAACTTCTTTTCTTTGTCAGCAGCTGCGGGCTGCTATTTTTAGACGGTATCGTAAAAGCTTGCATAGATCTGTCTTTGCAGTATCGCCCACGCCCCCTTCGCCAAAATCCAAATTAAAGGATGGTGTAGCTATCCTCCTGTCATTAAAGCTTATAATTTCTTGCCGTCTTATAAATTACTTTTCTAGTGCTTGCTCTGAGACAGTCTGAATTAAAGGCGCTCTGCTTCCTGTCTCAAAAGAGATCAGGACAGAGAGTAACCTGAAATTACAGTAATTTTCCTCTCTCCTATTTTTAAGCATGAGTGTCTGCAATATAGCGCTTGACGTAAATATCTGTGTTTCTGTGTAGTTACACAAAATCACAGTGGTGCAATATGTGCTAATGCATGGGGAAAGAGGTTGCTTGTAGGTGTGTACTGGAGCGTTTAGGTGTGAGTATGGTCAGGGTAGCGTGCGGCTGAGTAAGCGAGCCTGATGACATGGAACGTGTTTGGAGAGATGGTAGAAATATTGAACAGCTTAACTTAGAGTCACTGTGTGGTTTTGAAGAGGAGCTTTAGCATGACGGTTCATATATATTTTAACCTTAAGCTTATTTCTTTGCACCAATTAACTTGGGATGAAACTTCTCTTGTCAGGGATGCTATCCCAGTAACTTTCAAATGAGTAAATATTCAAAGAAAAGTGTCTGTTACTTTTACCCCTCATCTTTCTAAGCTTGTCAAAACCCTGGTCCAGGCTTCTTTGTTTGATCTGTAAAACGATGACATCTAGTGCTTAAAGTCTATTGGCAATTTTGAACTGAGAGCACGTAGGCAAGGGTATTGCAAACGACCTCCACAAGTGTCAGTTTTGTAAGTGCCGTCGGTGAATGTAGGTAATTAAAGCAGTCCTGGCTTTCCCAAATGTTAATTTTGTAGGAGCTGGTTGTGAGATTAGGTAATCAAAGCATTCCTCTCTCGCATATACATTTCTTGCACTGCTTTCTTTAAATTGGCAAAGCTGACCTTAAATAGTTTCATTAAGGCTATATAATGTCATCTTTGAAAAACCTATTTTAAGGTTTGGGGATTTGTTTTAATTAGTATTAGTTTTCATTTGATACTGGCTGGTTGTGCCGTTCCTACAAAAGGTTCCCTCTTTGCCTGCCTGTAGCACATGGGAGCACTATCAAAGAGATGTGAACTGTAAAGCGTGCGCTGTTGGTGTAGCGGAAAAAGCGTATGTTTAGCTTCCCGCCCCCCCTTCCCCAGCTAAGTTGTGTGGCTGTACTTTGTTTCTGTTACATGAAAGCTGTTCTCATTTTGAAGTAACTTTTAAACATAGCCCTTGGAGAAACATTTTATTGTAACTTGAGTAACTTAAAAATCTGAAGACACTGATATACAGGATGTTAAGAATTCTGTAATGTAGAGGGGAAATGTAAATATTTATTTCCCTATGAAATGAGATTTGTGAATCTGTTGTGTTTCTCTACGCTTTAAATCCAGATGGATTAAAAAGCCAAGACCAACCACTTCCCTCATTGTATGAGAAGAGTAAAGATATTTTTAGAGTGAAAAGGCATGTCCTGCAATTTTGTGAGTCTTGGTGAAACGCAGTGCTAATGACTAAGAGTGAAAATTGGTGAGTCCTAATGATTAAGCAATTAGTTTAGAAGATGAGGCAGATTTCCAAATATTTATGAACTTGAAGTTCTTATGTTTTGGTAGGGTTTTGTGTGCCAGCTTCACTCTAACATTAGAGGAAGATGAAAGCATACAAACACTAGCAACTATGTATTTAAAAGAACAAGCAAAAACCTCTTTGTAAACTGTTACTACTTTCCCGTGTTAACGTATTTCTGTATTTCAATACAGAGCTTTATGGACTCTCAGATTTAAAAAAAGCTCAGAAGATCTGAGCTCAAACCTTGAAGCTGAGGGCTTTTTATAATGGGAATGAGCAGCTGTGTTTGTCAGATCTCGGGGGAAAAAAAAACGATCCCAAAACATCAAAAATGTTCAACCTATCTGTTCTTGAAGCATTTGGTGAGAGAAAATTGTGTTGTGGTCAGGTCTCTCCTCCGCTTGTTCCCAGCTGTAGTCTCCCTGTTACATGGCAGCCACTGGCTTGTGGGAACTCAAACCTTTGATCCTAGTTCTTATGCTGTACAAAAAAAGACCCAAACACCCCCCCCAAAAACCAACTACTTGATTAAGAACAATAAAACCAAGAACTTATATCTGATATCTGGTGTTAGTTAATGAAAGACTTCGTTCATTAATTCAGATTCATGTTGAGGCATAGTTTATGATAATGCAGACAAGCCAGGTCTGTAGTCTGTAGTGCAAAGACCTCTACAAGTGCAGTCCCCAAACTCTTGTGTTTTGTGTGTTAATTTCTCTTGTATTTTGTGTGTTAATTTCTCTTGTATTTTGTGTGTTAATTTCTCTTGTATTTTGTGTGTTAATTTCTCTTGTATTTTGTGTGTTAATTTCTCTTGTATTTTGTGTGTTAATTTCTCTTGTATTGGTTACTCTAGCTGGAGGTAGTCACTCTGGGAGAGCTCGCTGTCGAGGACACCTACCTCTTTTGGGGAAAAGGTAGTGATTTTTCTGTGGAAAACTCAAGCTCTCCTCAGGTGTCCCCTATCCAGAACCCAGCACTGGTTAGTGGTGTTGGATTCTTGCATCTGGGACTTTTGGAGTCTTCTGAGCTCTGCCAGTAACAACTGGTGCTGATCACATTCACGTGCAGCTCAGGCTTTACTTAGCAGCTCAGCTGGGCAGATGGTGCCTGCTGAGACCAGAATAAAAAACTGAAACACCACAACTTAGAAATAGTTTCTCTAAGGTAGAGCTGTGTTTGCCAAAGCTAGAAATAGCTGGGTTAAAATTGTTTTACTGCGTTCTGTTCCATATTATAACTTAAGCAAGCCAAAAGCTGTTCCTCCAAACCAAAGCATTCTTTCCCCAGCTATTAAATATCGCAGACTGCCGAGTCTGTTTTCCTGCCTCAAGATGTGGGAGGGCAATCTGTCTGCCTCCTCCTCTCTGCAGTCCACCACGAAGTTCACCCTTGTGAACAAAGGGGAGACATGGTCTCTCTCCCCAAAAAACACGCGTCACCATTTTAGGGCTGATGCCCTTCTAAGAGTTCAAGAGGAAAGAAGAGTCCGTGCAATTTTCTTGTAAAACGTCCTAGCTTTTGTTTCCTGTCCTGTGTTTTAATGAACCCTAATCTTCAGGTAAATGTCTAGTTTGCCAAAGCAACTTGAAACCTGACCCATGAAGCCTGTAAATCTTTAGTTAGAGTACCCTGAGGCAAATAACACTTGAATTTTTTTTTTCCTCCTGAAGTAGTCAAATGTACAGATCCTGTCTGAGGGAGGGTGGGCAGTGAGCGTGTGCCTGAATGAATTGCTGGAGTGAAGCAGCAGAGCTGCAGGAAAACACATAGAGCAACCTTGACAAATCCACTGAGGTGAAAAATAGGTGTTAGGCCAAGTTACTCTTAATATTGCAAGTTATTACAGGGAGGTGAACTTCTTCCCCTAACAAATGATCTAGAGTTGTTAAAGACAAATGTTCTAATTTCATCTGATACCTTTGTCAGGCCCATCAGGCTCAGAGTTACAAGCAGGACCCTGTAGTTCTGTGGCTGTTCCTCATGCAGAGATGCTGAGCGGAACAGAAGTCCTTTCTACTGCTAGCCCAGTGTTGATGCAGAGAGGTGTTTCACTGTTAGGATTTCTGTAGCAAGATAAGGTTTTTACTGTTGTTGGTAGGCAGTGTTAGAGGAAGAGAGCCCAGCATGCTTGAACGGCAGCTAAAGATACCTCTACTGCTCCCATCTGCCACGACCATTAAATAGGCAGTGAAATAGCCTCATCTGTCTGAATGTTGGTGTGTGTGCGAACAACTTCATTTATTATTGCATTACAGTGTGCTTTTCAGAGTCCAAAACTATCTTACTTTGTGATTTAAAAGTATGTGTTACATTTTGGATGTTGGAAAATTATTTGGGGGTTTTTGGTCATGTTTTTTTTCCCGGGAAAAAAAACAAATGTGCATATACACATGCACCCTACCTTCTCAGAAGAGTAAAAAAGCAGATTTGCAAAGTAGCTTGGTAGAAAGGGTCGGCTTGAGGACAAAACTTGAATGCCTGGACTACTTAATGAAATCTTTTGGTTTGGACCAACAGTACCGCAATCAAATCCAGTGAACGGTCTCTGACATGTGGTCACCAAATGTTTCTATTTGTTGAAACTGTCTGAAGTCTGCATTTCTACTGTATATTTTTATGGCTTCTGCAAATGCAGCAAGAGGTCTAGCAGTGATGTTTTCCCTGCATTTGCATAGAGATATTACTTCAGTGATTATTTTGTTTTGTTTTTCCCCCAAGCATGAATCTAATGCATACAGTCTGGTATGGCAGATGGGAGGAATAACTGTACAGACAGAAGACTCGTCTTACCATTCAAATCCTCTTCTTTTAGGTACCTTTATTTCAGTTGAACTAATCATTTTGAAAAGTTTTTTCTCAGTTCTCGGTAAGGTGTTTTTGGACAGCATGTAGAGAGTCAGTCAATGTCCTGGATGGTGTCAGAACGAAAACTGTGTGAATGGAAAGGCAAAATCTATGTATTGTGTTGCCTAAACTCTGTCTAATACTGAGTAATCCTGTCAACTCATAAAACCTGGGTGGGCTGGTTTCTGGAGAACTTCTTAGAGCACGGCTGCCAAAGGCCTGGCTCACATCTGCATAAGGGATGTATTTAACCCTTCTTTAGGTAGTTGCATCAATATTCCATTGTTGTGTGTAGATTCTTGGCAGTGAGCCCTTTGCATGGAGTAAATCTAAGCATATCCAATTAATATATAAATATGAGTTGATACATAGATACACATGCTGTTAAGTAAATACCGTGCAATGTAAATCCTAGAAATAATGTTCTCTGCTGGCTGCAGACTATGAAAGTGCTGTGGCAAAATGTCATATAACAGGGCTAGAAATAATGTCTTGGAGGGAGAGGGTGATAGTAATACTGTTATATCTGGCTGCACGTTGTTCTTTCTGTTACCTTGTCCCCTTCCTTCCAGACCTCAGGAAAGGTGTCTGGTGATGTGTTTGAGAGAAAAATGGGACTGATTTGTGCTTGAGATTAAAATCTCTTTCCTAGTTTCTGCAAGGTGGGTTTATGTATTTTTTCAAGTTAAGTCTATATTTGGATATCTCAGAGATGCTTGAAGTCTGTCTTCACGAGTCCTGTGTGATGGGCATGCATAGCTTTGAGCTGACTTCATGATGCAGTTTCCTTTGTGGACAGTTTCTCTTTGTAGTTTTGAGTGTTGTTTTAAAATTTTGCATGAAAGTAGCATCTGAAGGCACTTTAAGAGGAAGAATTAACTGGTTGACTATAGAAATGGGTTTGTCTTCTATACTGGGGAAATGCATTACAGCTTAAGGGAATCTACAGACAATTCTGACTGGACTTTTGTTTCCTTCTGTTCTGTATTTTGTGGTTACCAGCAACAGTTAGTCACGGTCTTACTTTTGTTCTTTTCCTCCTGTCTTTTTGTTTGTTTGTTTTTTGAACCATGCTCTGATGCTTTCTTCAGTTTTGTGAGTTCATCCATAGTTTGTGGAGGAGGTGAGAGGATGATTTCCATGTTCAGCATGCTTCCCCTCACTTCCCGTCCCTCCCCGCCCCACTATGGGCTCCTTTTCTCCTTTTAGTACCTTTTCTTTGTCAAACACTATCTTTTTTGTCCAAATTTTAAAATTTTTAATGAACACTTGAGTTTATTACATTAGACAGTGACCTTGCTGAGCTTTGGAAAACACTTGGGGTTTATTGTGCTGTAAGAACCAGATACATTCCAGCTGTTTCTTGTACCTACCACTCCTCCTCTTTAAAGTTCCTTTATCCCCTCCTGGAGGAGGTTTCTTTTTATAAGTGGTTCATTTGTCCTTGGGTTTTTGTTTTGTTTTTTAAACAAAACCAAAAAACCTAACCTTCTCTCCTTAAGGAGACTAATGTGACTCTTAGCTATCTTTTTTTTTTTTTAAATGGGCTTTCCAGCTTCATCAACTTAATGAAAAACAGCATGTGTTTTCAGACCCAGTGTACTAGAAATGCTTCTGCTGGTCTAAGGTGTGCTTGACACACCTTACTTATTATCCAAATTACTTTAGGAGGAGTGTTTTGGTTTTGCTGTTTTTCACGTATCTGAATACTGTCAATCCAAATGAAAAACTGACTTTGAAGGACTGTAGTGAATAAGCTACTTTAAAATTCATTCTTTTATTCCTCATGTTGTGAGCTTCTGCAAGCAGTTTTAAATTTAGCATTTATGAATAGTGCTAAATTTTTATTTTTCCAGTGAAAAGAAAGATGTATAGATCTGACTCACAGCATGCTAACTTCCAGTTGGATATTTAGCTGTAAAACTTTCATTTGTGTTACACTGAATAGAGAAGCTTAATTTCAACAGTGTTTTGCATTTATAGTATAAAACATCTGGCATTATCTTAGAAGGGCATGAGGATTATAAAACTTGCTTTATTTTTTTATTTTTGCTAGTGCTGGATGTGTTGGCATGCTTTTTTCTGCATCAGCTCATGTGAAAGTCTTAACTTTTGTTTCTGGATGTGATTCAGCTTTCAGTAATTGCTATTAGAAAAGAAACCTGATATACTAACTTTGGGAATAGTTATTACTACCTTGGCTGAAAAAAGTCAGTCATTGTCATGTAACTTAGCCTTAAAGAAATATCTGAGTTGGGATCAATTCAACTAGCACAGACAGTGCAAACTGTTTGTTGGGCCGAACTGTCCGCCTAGGGTAGGTTCCACAGTGATGTGGTTTTATGTTAGTGCCAGGATGTTATCACAGCAAGGTGTCACTGTGCTTGGCGTGTACTGCTCCTGCCTCCTTCTGTGCTATGAGTGGTGTTTGTCTGACTGGTAATTTGGTTCCGGGAGTTGATCTTGTGATGGAAACTCAGCCAGTTTTGTGGTATCACTTGGATCCTGGGAGGTGAGATGGGCATCAGTGTTCATGGCAGTGAAAAGGTAGCGTTGGTGCAGTTGGTCCTTTTGGTGGCAGCTCACTGCTGGGTTGCAGCTGAGCTAGTGGGATGTAGAGATGCAGACATCTGAATTTAGAGAAGCCATCGCCTTCCCTGGAGGCTTCTCAAATCACCTGTTTCTGCTTATTGCCTGGCTTTCTTCCTTACATGTCTTGGGAGCTGTTCACTAGGTGCCTGGGGTCGAGGTATAAGCTAGACACCTGAATTAAGGAGGCTGGCTTCCAGCCATAAATAACTTCTTCAGGATGAATTTCATAAGGCTTATAAATACAGTTGGAGCTGTTTTAAATAGAAGCTCTGCCAGGAGCTTCTGGGCCAAAGCATTTGAAAGTATTTAATATGCCTTATACACTGACTTCCGCTATGGCAGAAGCAGCCCTTGCGTCTTGCTGGAGTTTAGTTGGTTGACAGATGGTCCTTCAAAGGTGTTGGGCTGTCTGACCCAGCAGTTCTGCAGTGATCATCACTTGCCATTCAGGGGGGTGATCTAATGCTAGATCAAATCTCCAGTGTTATTTGCAAATTCTTTCCTGAAAGAACTTTATTGGCCCACTATTTGTTGTTTATTTATTTATTTTCCTTCAGGAAGAAATTTGAAAAATCTACCTTGTGGAGTTTGATCTGAGACTTGCTATGTGGTCAAATGACCATGTCAACTAGTAAATCACATTGTGATAAAGAATGGAACCAAACAGGACCAGATGTCGTAGTGGCTGTGGAGAAGAGGAAGGAAAGTTAAGATCCAGGTTTGACACTACAGGGGTAGGGGGATTTGGTAGAAACAGCCAATGCACTGCATGGAAATACTTCTTCAGATGCTATTTCAGGTTAGGTGAAGGTGGGGACAAAGCTAGGCATTACTGCATTTTCACTCTAGGAGAAACCTCTTCCTTGTGTTGACACGCTCTGTTTGTCTAAATGGTGCTACTGACAAAATGTACCTTTTTCATGCACCTGATGTAATTTAAATCTGAGCAAAAATGGGCCAGACATTTGATTGCAGGTTCTTTTGCAAATAGAAGGGATTGTAACAAAGTGACATCAACCATCTTAACTAACTACAAAGGTCTCACCTTTGTATAATTTTTTTTTTTTTTTTAATATCAAGTGGGCATCCTCATCGAGTTCTTGGCATTCAATAAAAAGTCTGTGTGGAGTTGCTTTTATTTGGACTGAATGAAAATGGGATGATGATAAAGGCATCAGCTCCAGGTACAGATGGGTATCTTTCACAGACATTTGCCTGATGCTGTGGAGAGGGGAGGAATAAAAACCCGATGTAATAAACATCGACTCGATGATTATTCAGGAGGGTATTGCTTCACAACTACGAGTCTTGCATGTTGACAGATTTTTTTCAAAGACAAATCCCCATTAAAATGCACAGACTGGGTTGCTCACTAATGATCTAGCTTTCAAACATCTGATAAAATCCAAGAGTCCTCTGTGACGTTGAGGTAGGTCTTGCAGACATGGGCTGTAATGTCATTTGAGAGCATCGCTAAAGACTTCAGCAATTTCTTTATGTTGGGTGTCAGTGGATGGCGTTGGGAGCTGTGTGCTGTAGAGAAACCACAGAGGAGAGAGGCTTGGAAAGGGAAGAGGAGAAATGTGCACCTAAGGTTATTTGTAAATATCTACTTTTTCCTTCTTACTGGTGTGAATTTCTTACCTCTGTAAGTATTTAAATTACGAAATTCTGTAGATCATACTGGCTTTTTAAATCTGGGGGTTTTTTTGCATTTGTTTTGCATTTTGGTCATTTGAAAGATTAGGGGAGTAGAGTCTCACACTTCTAAATTTCTGAGTGTGTTACCACATCTTTTCACTTCTGTATTTGTAAAATCAGTATCTCTTGTGCATTACCTACAGTGGGACGTGGAAGCGTACTGTTAGACCTGGCTGAAAAATGCATGTATGTGTGTACCTATGGTTCCTGTTTTGTTTTCTTCCCTTTTTAACCTCCCCAGCTAAGAATTTCTAGAATATATATATTTTTTTTTTTAATGTGGTAACTAGAATCTTGTGGCATTCCATTTTTCAGTGGAATCTTTGATCTTTCCTTGTGAAAACTGTCTCCCCTTGAAAATTACAGTAAAAAGGCTAATGTTGTTTTCTTAAACTTATTTGGCACGATGTAATTAAGAAGAATAATGCTATTAAATCATGTCTGGTTTGCAATATAATGGTTAATTTTGTCAGAATACAAAATACTTAACATGCGTATTTTAGCAACAAGATTTTTTCTTTGCATGTGGGCAAGTCTCTTGCAAGAATGATGCCTGCTGGTCACAGTAACATAGTGTAAGGTTGGAGCAGCGTTTTCCAGTGTCTGAGCAGACATGGTCAGGAGGCTGGCAGTAATTTGGTTTCCTGTGTCTGGTGCATAGACGGGTTAGATGCAATCCAGCCGAGCAGATTTCCAGTGGTGACTCATCTGATTATTTTCTCTTTCCTCTGTGATCAGCCAAGGAGGTAGGATAGAGGAGGGTGTCTCTCAGGCAGTAGAAGACATCTCTAATGTCACTCTACCTTTCAGATATGGGGGAGTGAAATATGGAAAGGATATTGGTGTGTCTCATCTGTTTTTAAAGGTATGCCAGCCTTCCTCACCTTGGTCTTATTTTTTTTTTATTTCCTTAAAGTATCAAGCTGGATGTAGCTTGGCCATGTCTTACTTATTCTTGCGCTACTGTGCAGTCTGGGAATGGATGAACCTAGTGCAGGCTCTGTTTAACAGACATTGCTGCTGGGGGAAATATGGAGAAGAGATCTGGATCTCCAGATCCTTTCCATCCAAACCTCAACACATGCTTCTTCACTCAAGTAAAGAAGTGTACGTGTCTTTGTTTCTTCTTGAGGTAGGGGATTTATATTCCCCTTTAGGAAGGGACACCGTTTTGCACAGTGCTAGCGGAGGTAGATGTGACATGCATGAATTTTTTCATCTACCAAGGCATATAATGTGGCTTAGATTGCCCATAGTAGTTTTAATTTTTGACAGAGATGCAGATTAAGACCTTTGAGTGCTTTGTCTGTGCCTCCGTACCTGATGTAGGTTGGAAATTGGAAGCAGTGTGGCTGCTGTCGTGCAGAAATCCATGTGAGCCAGTTTACGTCTGGCAGGAAAACCCACATATTCTACAGCATTATGCAGCCTAAATATCCTTTGAGATTAGGATGCTACAAGTTAATTGCAGTCAGACACAGCTCATCATTTTCTTCATCTAAAGAACCTGGATATTGCTCACCTTTTTTATTTTGTGGGAGTCTGAAAATTGCTTTTAACTTCTCTTGTCTGTCAGGAAGACTGTTTCCCAGAGTCCTAATAGTACATAGGTTCCTCAACTATTGTAAAGTGTAGTGGCTGTTCGTCTTTTTAAGAGCTTGATAGTCTTAGTTACAGAATACGACATCTTTACCATGAGAAGTGTCTGTTGGAGAAGCTTCTCTTGAGAAAGCTGCTTTAAATCCTTTCGTGTTTAGAGGTAGGTGTGTGGATTTCATATGCCCCTTTCTTTCCTCTGTTAGATGTGTAATACCATGATACAAGTATTAAAGTCTTTGTGTAAATGTTAGCATTATATATCCCCTCCCCTGTACTTTTAAAATAGTTTTAATCCTGTGATTTGGAAGTAAAATAGGCAACGTGAGATGCAGGTAAAAAAAAAACCCCATCCTGTGTTTGGGACCAGTCTGACGGGCAGCATGGTGTATTGAGAATCTTAGCATATAATAAGGAAGACTCTGGGGATTGAATGTTATTGTAACACCAGCAATCAGGTTCCGAAATCATTGCACATTACACATGGTGTTGTCATTTTCTTCAACTTAGTAAGAGAATTTTAGGCCATCATCTCAACTTCCGTGAACAGCTCCTGTTTACTGGCTCAGTTTAAATGATTGTTTTTTTTTTTTTTTTTAGCGTAGGTTTTATGGCAGTGATGCTCTCTGGTTTTCTGCTGAGAAAAATCTGGTTTTAATCTTGAATACTAAGCTGTGGTTTTTGGGAGGTGCTCAGGAGAAGGCATGAGTTTTCAGTATTACTTAAAGTTTGATTGTTTCCTGCGTATAACTGCCAGGACGCTTTCTACTTTACACTGAATTTGACCAGGGTTTCTTGCAGCAGCTCCCAGTGCTCATTAAAACATCACCTCTGCCATTGCTGTTTCTTTTCTACATAGCATTAAGTTGCCATGTATTGGAGTATTTACATAGTGCACTTCTCTATTATTTAATTGGGCTACAGCACTGTCATGAAAACATGGTTTTGGTTAATTGCTACAATGAAGTGAAGTCTGATGACCTCTGGAACATTGTATGAGCACTGTTAAATGATAGCAGTCAGGCTGGAGTTGTGAAAAAATCTTTGAAGCACTGACTAGTTTGAGGGAGAGAGTTTTCCAGCAGTCAGAAAATTGATATGATGCTATTTCAGACCTTGAAGCCCCTTCCTTTAATATAATATGTATATATACATACACACTCTCAGTGTGTGGTTGTTGTTGATGCTTGTTGCAGATACCACTTGCTACAGACTCAGATAGTGGGGCAAACTGCATGGAACAAACAAGCAGCTCATATTCTCCCTCTGCATAGATTCGTTACTCTAACTAAGTTACTCACATATATGCAGTCTGGAAATACTAGAGGTCTTTGATCTTTAAAACTTAATGTTTGAAAATGTAAATGATGCACTTCTTTGATCTGCTTCTTAAGTTAAATGGTAATTGTGAACATTACTTTAGGCAGCTTTCCACTTAAAGGTTTGTACTTTTCATTTCACACTAGGTTAATTTTAAGCTGTATGTCCTTGCTGGTTTTTCATCAGTGAATTCTGGTAGGGGGGAGATCCTTGTTCTTCTGCATGGCCTAATTATCAGCAGTGGATGTATTTAGTGACTAGACCTTAACATGCAATTCCTCTAAAGCTGATGCCAAGCATTGTCAGTTTTGGTGGTCTGCCTTCATATTCGTGACTAGGGTAATAGGAATCATTAAGGCTGAGCAGTAGAAAACTAAGAGAGTTTGAGCTGTGCATGCCCAGGTGGGAGACTCTGACTTGTTCTGTTAAGGCGTCAGGAAACACTTGGGCATGTGTTCCACTGCAGACTGGTGAGGTGTCCTCCCAAGCATCTGCCGATAGCAAAGTAGCAGAGACTTTTTATCTGAGTCCTTCTGTGCTACTGGGCTACTTGCTGTTGCCTTTCCAAATTACTGTCATCTTCTAATCAAAAAAACCTACTGGATAATTTAGGGCTCCTAAAACGTTGGTGAAGCTCATGCAAAGTTAGTCTTTTCCTTACACCAGCTTTCTAGTACATAGTGGATTTGTCTATCTTATTTACCATAAATGATGATAAAGATGTCTCTGACTTTGTCCTGTTTTCTTATGAAAGGGGCCTTTGAAGTCTGAGGGCCACATCAAACTGCCAACTAGTAACTCACAAGATTATTCATAATCTTATCCATGTGTAATAGGTTCTTTTAAGCTCCTGTTGGTTTAATGCCAACTAAAAATCAGCTGCTAAACTGAAGTTGTTAATTACCCCCTTAGTAAAATCATGTTGTATGTACTTTTCGGTTGCTAATATTTGTTTAACTACACAAAGATAAGTTTGTGGGAGAGAAGGTTCAAGGTGGTTAGTACTGAATGTCTGCCACAACAACTTTAAGATGTACTCATGGCTTGAGGAGGTTTTTTGTGGGTTTCTTGTTTTGATTTTGGGTTTTTTTTAGGAGCAGATAAAGATTCTTTGTTCCAGATCAAAAGAAAGTATATGGAGTGGGATTTTCTCTGTTTTGAGTGTCATCATGTGGACCTTCTGCTGTAACTCATGCTACAGTCCTAAAATTTGTCTTGCTTCCTGTGTCCTGTTGATTTCTTCTCGTAGAGTTTGTATTAAGTTCAGCATCATGGTGAATTACCATATTGCTGCTTTTTGCTAATTTCCATTTGCATGCATGCCGGTGGATTTGAGCATTGAGTAATTTGCATACGATGTTAAACAATCTGATTACTTTAGCGGCACCCATCAGAGTTAGGAAATTGCTTAGCTGAGGTGAAGAGGAACATCTCAACTCATAGCTGCTGCAGTAGCCTGCCTGTGTATTTGAACTTTTTTTCTTCAAGCACAAAACAGAGAGAAGATATTTCCAACTGCGGAGAAGACGGTTGCCAGGGAAAAGAAACTTGAAATATCTTTTCAGAGGTTATGGGAGTGATTTAGCTTGGGTTTCAGTGCTTCACTGTGATACCTTCCTCATTAAAATTTCTTCTAGTTGGATAAGGACTTATAAAACTTCCAGATAACTGTTCAGAAGAAAAATGGATTCTCTTAGGTTTGGTTTTTTTTAAGTTAGGAATTGGATGCTTAAATTTTACTTCTCTTTGCCTAAGTGTAGTTGACTCTAGATCATCCACATTCTCAAAATTTCTCTTCCCCAGTATGTTCATTTGGCTTTTGTGTCCTTTCGAATAAGGAAGACTTACAGAATCATTAAGAAATTAATTCTCATAAACATGTAAAATTATCTGATTGAAATATTTGGATTGGAGGTGGAGGGGGGCCACAGGAGCCTTCTGTCCTCTCCTGCTATGAGGACAGAGACCCCCACCAGAAAGGAGCTGGCCAGGAGTGGGACCATGCAGCAGCACCATTCACCGCCACTTGTGAATCTTCAGCCTCTCTTGTTATCCAGGTCTCAGAGTTGAGTCAATGTGATCACTGCTTATATTTCCCCTCTACTTGAAGCCTAGTATGATGCTCTGGTGGCTTGAAATGGGGTTGTTAAACGGTGAAGAACCTTTTTAAAGCTGTTACTTCAAAATATCAGGTGATGCTGAAATTTTTTTGTACTGTTCCTTCACAGTGATTAAACTCATTTGTAGTCAAGTTAGAGCAAGTCATTAATTAAAGCGAGGAATTTTTGAAGTCCAGATTTTTTTCTCAAACTTGAAAAACTTGAAACTTGTGTACCCTGTAGGTGCCTAATAGAGGTAACTTGTCTTTCTCAGTGAATAATGTTGCCGGTTTTAAACCCCTCTCACTGCTCCTTTAAGGCTACCCCAGAACTAAATAAAATGAAAAACCTTAAGCTTGAGACCAAAGCTTTGACTTTGAATGAATTGTTCAGGATGAAAAGAGAAGTGGTAGGTGTGTTCTGTTTCATGGATTTAAAAAACAAACAAACACAAAGTAGCATCTGTTGCCCCATGCATAGTGGTTTGCTGTCTGGAGAGCTTCTCTCCTAGAGCCAAACTTTCATAAACTTTCTGGAGCTCCCCACTTTTTGACATATAATTTCATTTTTAGCCTTGTTTTGGGAGTCTTATGACCTCCTGAGAGTTTAAGGCTTTTCCAGAGACCAGAGCTGCCACAGTCCTGGAACCAACCCTTCATGCAGTCCCCTGTGATGGAGCACAACAGTCAACATAAAACTCAACAGGAACAGGAATCTGATAGGACAAGTCTCTTCCCTCTTTAAGGTGTGAGGCTGCTATTAAATAGAAGATCTTGTAACCAGAAAAAGTAGATATTTAAATAGCATTGTGCTTTATCATGTTCTTCTTTCACTCCCCTCCTATTGACACTAAAGGAAAAGGATTTGACAGAGACATCTCAAGCTAAACTTGCTCCTCAGGTGCTTCATTACCAGCTGAAATCTTGCTTGAAACCTTGGGAAACTGAAAGGGCCATGCTTTAGGCTTTTTAAAAAAAAAAAAAGTTTCTGTCTTCCTGTAGGTGTATGTCATTCATCAGGCTTCCTTTTAAATTTTATGTTAAATAGTATATGTTGGGTTTTGGCATTAGATCTTGAAATCACGTTTAAATTAAATGCTAGTAGTCGGATCAAATGGACTTAGACAGGCTTTACTTTGTTTTGGTAGTCTAAAGCTAATCATTTACAAATTGCTGAGCTAAGGGGCACAAATTAATGACATTCCAGCATCTTAAAATAGCCCTTACTATGTCATACTGAAAAAATGCATATTCAGCATTCAAATGCTATGAGTTTCACAAATGTTTCATTTATGGGAAAAAATAGGATCAAGACACAGGAAGGAGCTGAGGTGATGTTCTGCATCAGTAATTTTCTGTTAATCTGAACGCTGCTGTGCACTTCTGAGTAGCACAAAAGTGTTCGCAATGTTTGAAAAATTACTATAAAGAGCTACAAAGAATTTTCTGCCATAGAATTTTTCACATAACAGTAATTTTATTTTCTTTTTAGCAGAAATCTTGGTATCACAAGTTTGCTTACAAAACCTTCAGTGAGCCAGCAACATGTTTACTGCTTAATCCAGTTCCACTTTGTGCAAAGTTTTCAGATTTGATTAAAATAACGATGTCTTCCATTGCAACGTATTGTGACTTCCCAAGGATTCAGAAGATACTTTGCAGGGCTTCTTTACTTGTCTTTACAGTGTTTATATGGGAAATCTTCAATTCCAGTACGAGCTGCTTTCAAATAATGTTGAGTATATTTTATTTTTTAATTGTTTTATTGTACCCATTTTTTTTGTTCTGGTAAAAAGTGTTTTGGGTAGTTATACGATAGACTTATTCCTGCATGTAGGCAAGAACATTAACGAGCTTTTTGTGGGACATAATTTAATTTGTTTCTTCTTAGTAACTGAATGAAAAATGGGCCATTCACTTTATTGTCCTTTGATCTCTATTGATAAATCTAATACAAAGACTGAGTCATTTTTCATAGATGTATCTTTTGACAGAGACATATTTTGATATGAATTTGGCACATGTTAAAGTGTATGTAGCCTTGACTACTACAAATCTTGGTCCAAACAAAACCCTGGAGGGCTACCTCTGATCTACCAGCTTTTGACTGTCATATTCGGGATTTTTTGAGGTTCTTGTGCCAGCTGCCATGACCATGAAACGTGGGCATCTGTCCTTGGGCTTGTCGCAGCTTGCTCTGTGAAACCTCCCCAAGTTCAGTGGTAACGTTGCACAGGGCTGCTGGAAGCAGCAGTAGGACTGGAATTGTTTGAACTCGCACCTTTTCCAGTGCTGGGTATTGTCAAAGGCAGGAGACCAAGGTGCAACAAAAATCATGTCACCGCTCCAACTAAAGCAGGTTTATGCAAGGACATAGTGGGCAAGTGTGCTGGACGCTCTGTCGGTGTACACTGGAGGCAATGGAGCAGACAACAAAAGTGGCCATTCTCACATGCAAACACGAATAGCACATCTTCCAGGGTTCTCCATTTTTGTCCTGTGTTTCTTCCATCTTTCTGCTGGCAGCAAGGCTGTGTGGGATTTTGCATCTTGTTCCTTGAGGTGGCAAAATCTTGATTTTTTTTTTTTTTCATTTTTTTAATGTTTGTGTCTAAAACGATGCCTTGAACAGGTGGATTCATGTAGCACCTGTGACCAAAAGTTGTGTAATCAAGTCCAGACCTGCTTTTACTTTGAATGTTCCCTTCCAAAAAATACATTTCTATTACTTTTCTTATGTGGTTTCTGGAAGTTCTTCAAAGGAAACACTGCAGTAGCTGTAGCTATTCTCTCCACTATACCTGCCCCATTCACACACAACTCTCTCCTTGGAGGTGCCCAGGAGGAGCCGTTGTCCTTCAGAGTTTGTAGGTTAGTCATTTTTATTAGATCAAGACTATCCTCCACCAAGGAAAGGGAAACCAGAATTTTGTTGTTGTTGCCTGGCACTGTCACATAATCTCTGTGGAAAGTGCCAACCATGCTCAGACATCCTGAGCATCAGTACCTTGCTCTCTCCCATCTCTCTGCAGGCATATCCAGTGGTTCCAGGGCAGCAGGCTACTAGACAAGCACAGCTGGACCTCCAAGAGATTCTCTTGGCAATGTAACACTAATAACCTTACATGTACAGACCAATCAGTTCCTTCCTCCCCATCTCCAGCAAGTGATGAGAATTAACAGGCCATACAGAGGAATTTATTTTGGCAGCAGAATTCATTAGAGAGCATAAATTGGATGCAATGAGTACCTTAGCCTTTAAATTCTAATAAATAGTATTTCTCTGTGCAACTTTTAATATAACACTAGAATTCTAGAGTCTGGTTATATATGATAGTGAAAGTGCCACTTAAACTCTGTGTCTTCAGACTTGATAATTATCCTGATCTGAGTAATTATAGTTACTTGAGGGGCGAGTACTTCTGTCTGCCCCCCCACCATGAGTATAGGTGGTATTTTTTTTTAGTTGTTTTAACAACGTCAGGTCATAGTAAACATTATAGGTTTGAATTTCTGACTTGACACTTGGAGTACACATCCTAAAATAAACTGATTTGTATGTAGACGTCTTTTGTGTCTAGGTTATCATGTGTTTTGAGCAGTTGCTGTGAAATACCTCATTTCCAAAACAACACCAAAATTCCCCCTGAAACTCACTTTGTTCTGTCTTATGCCCTAAATCCTGTGGATGCATACATGCTTAACTAGGAATTTTCTCTTGGTTTGGTATTCAGATGATGAAACTGAATGAGCAATAAGCTCTTTCATGTGGAAATTCCATATATGGCTGGAAGGAGCTGAGAGGTCACATAGTTCATGACTACTGTCTTGTAAGACCGGATATTCTTATACCTAGACCATTCCTGTCATGTATATTTTTTTTAACATCTTAAAAACTGGCAAACTGACCTATGGTACCTAACTTTTACAATTAATTTTCTTCCTGAATATGTGGCAATCTACTTTGCTGCAAATGAAACCAATTAGTACAACTTCTGCTTTAATAAACTTGGAAAAGAAGCATTCCCTCACATCTCTTCTTTACAGTAACTAGTCCTCGTACTCTTAAGCCTCGTGTCTTGACGTGCAATACGTGCAATAGCACGTGCCAAATGAAGAGTAGGAGAACTACTGCACTAACACAAACTGGTAAATAACCACTTAAGTCAGTGGCACTGCATAAAAGGGTGTGGGGGTGATTGACTACGAACTGAGGTCAAGTCTGTTGTTAAAAATAATTAAAGTTAACATTGTTTAGAGATGTACAGGAATATCCTATTTTTGTGTTTGATTGCCCTGTTTTAAGAATAAGATTTTGTAACTAAGTTCTGCTGAATTTTCTCTTGCTGAACTTTAGACCAGAGCTCCAGTTTAGGACTAGAATGGTGAATTCTCATCTTGCCTCATAATGCTTGTGAAATGCCTCCGTTTGGGTTTATAAATAATATGGTTGTAGTCCCTCACCTAATTCTGTAAAGACCACACTAGACTGTCCTGGAATTTGAAATAACTTCTCTTGGGTCCAACTTAGTATCTTACCTAGTTTGATATTGCACCTTAGAAACCTGCTCTTTACACGTGATCTTCCTACTGTCACATAATAGCCTCTTAGTCTCCTTACTTAGACTGTATTTCCACAGTTTGTCTGTCTTTAAATAAAATACCGAGGTTTTTTGCCAGTTGCATAACTTAAGTCCACCTATAGCCCACCTACTGCTTTTTTCTTGTGTATCAAACCAGTTAATTTGCCAAAGCAGGGAGGAAAGAAAAAGTGACTTTTCAAGCCAAAGTGTTATCTCCCTTTCCAATATGTATGGCTTGGTGGTGGTGGTGAATTTGCAATATTTAATAACCTTCTAGAAACTGAAGTTGGGGACAATAGTCTAAATGTTTTTCTAACTCTTACTGTTTTCTTCTTGTGTTGTCACACATGTAAAGGGGATTTTTAATTTTTCAGTCAGTGAAACCTTTTCAGCCCTTTTAGTTTAAGATACTTGCTGATGGCTTAAAGCATGCTCGAGAACACAGAAGAACTTTGATTAAGCAAATCCTTCCAGGCTTTGCCAGCTTCCACACTTCTACTCTCAGTTGTCATTTTCCCAGTCCCATGCTTCTCTGAAGAATCTGACAGCTCTTTAACCCAACGTTGGAGGCATGTTGTCATTAACTATTTATTCACCTTCTGTAGTTACAGCTGAGGATCCTTTAAGATTCAGTGGTTTATTCATATTAAGCTGCACTTTTTTTCTTAAGTGTTTCCTGCTTTTACTCCAATAAAGATGTTATGGCAAATTTCCATGTGTTTGTCCCAGAAGAAGCAAAATCTTCAATGATTAAAATAAATAAATATATGCATGAAGGTTAAGAAAATTAAGAAGTAAATGCAGAACAATAAAAAACCATTAACTTTATTTTTGCTGGTAAAGAAGACAGTTGCTGGTGAAAACACTTTTTTTAAAGAAGGAAGTATTGCCAGAGAACTAAACAAGACTATTGCCTACTTGTAGCTCTAAAGGGGGTAAGCTCTTGGCATCAGGATGAACTTGGTCATTAGAGATTAGAGTCTCTATACTAGTTAAACATGAGGAAAAAAGAGCGTTTGGAGCTAAAACACTCGTTGGGTACTGTATTGCTGTCCTTCTGTTCCTTAGTCAGAAGTGTTATCTGACTGGGAGATACAGTCTTAAATTCATGCTGCTTATAAATACTTGATCAAATAACTTCATCATCTCTCGAGCCATGGGAAGTCAGCAAGTCTGGTGGAAATAATGCAAGCTGTAGGTGCAGTTTTATTTTGAAGTTTGTCAGGTGTTATGATGGGAAAGGAAGAAAAGTGTTCTTTGAGCATTTGTGGTAAGTACAGTAAGAGTCCATGCCTTAATCTTCAAGATCAAGATCTGAGAGGAGACTACTTATCTGGGAGGGAAAGAGAAGCGTCAAGTAGAGCATCATGATGTACATCCTCTCGTTTCTTCTTTTCCTCTCTGAGTGTACCTTTCACTTAAAGTGGTGTTTTGCTGCCTTCAAAATCTTTGCAACCAATATAGTCATGAATCATTCAAATTTGCGCTTTCACTGCTCTTAATGTACAGGATGTTTATAATACAATTTCTTTACTAACTAGTACTGTCAAAATTCAGTATGGAGTCTTAGACTTGTACATAAGAGAGCTTGCTAGTCTACTGTAGAATATTTTTTTAAATCGAAATACAACTTAAAAGTGCTGCCTGAAACTAGTTGTTTAAATCGTTTCAGACTCGCATTTAATCTGTGTATCGGTCTGCTTGGTGGTTTTGCTGATATCTGTCATAAAAAGGCTAAAACAATGCATTCTCAGAGAAAGATTATGTTGGGACAGTTTGGTATCATATGTAGAGTGCAGATACTAAAAGAACAGGATCTGTGTATTTATGTAATAGTCAAATATGCACCTTATAATAAATGACAGGATGATGGGAACATGAGTGTGAAAGAAAATCTTGAGCACTTAATTTTTGTGCTTCACAGTGTTAAACAGAAGTGATTTTCCCCATCACTTCTTTACGCTGATCAGTAGCAGATATTGAAAATTCTTATTCAGCTGAAGGCAGTGGTTTGTTTGATGTTTTGTTTTGGTTTTTTTTTTTTAAAAAAACAACTGTCAAAATAAATTCCACTTCATAACAGCAGAGGTCAGAATATGTCAGGAGAAATGAGAGATGTATTTTGCAATGACATCTAGATTCTGTGTGAATTCACACAGTATCAATGCTGGCTTTCAAACTAAGGCTCCAGTATTGAAGAACATTGGCCAGCATAAGATACGGGAGTTTTTAATAGCACATTCGTGGTCACATGCCTTAGTTCAATAGGCATTATATAGATCTAAGACTTTGGACTTAGCACAAGTTAGACTTGTGTCCAGCTTTCTCCAGATACACTTCTCCCTATCTTATTGTTTATTCCAAACAAAGAAATCTTTAAGCAAGCAAATATAAAAAGAAATGGTATAAAGGGGCAGAAGGAAGTGGTGGGCGATATTTCTCCTTTGTGTAATGATTTCTGATGCAAGAGAACTGTTTGTGAAAAGATGTGTTTCACTCCCTATCTATGTGTTCTACCATTTAATTATAGAGAAAGCTAGAACTTTTCTATTCTAAATGTGAAAGTACTGGCATCCTCCCTCCCCACCCTGTGAACGTGCTGACATACCTGGTACAGGTCACTCTCAGACCAAGGATGCTGGGCAAGATGGACAACTAGTTTAACTCAGTGCGAGAATTCCTTTGTTAGTCTGTAAATGTTGTGCAAGTGGTGTTTGAAAGCCTCAGGCCAAAGTTATATCCAACTTTTTGTACTATAAAGACGATGTGTGTCCAATAAAATGTATAATTAAACCAAATTAAATCTTGCATCAGAAATAACATCATGATAAAAAGCACCATTCCTTTCTCTCTGGAATTTAATATTTAAAAAAAAAAACCAAGACATCCTTCTACTTTGGCAAAGAAGTGACCTAATCTTAAAAGCACTTCCCAGTTTTGTTTTTGTTTTGGTAGGAAAAGTGTCTTCAGCAGCTCTACTGAGCTGTAAATCAAATGGTAAATTTTCATGTAGAAACGGTAATCGTGTACCAGATCAAGCAGCAGAAATTGGCATAATTTCATGCAATATTTATAGAGGAAAACGTTTAAATTGGGGGCAGTCTCAGTTCTAGGCAAAACTTCAAAAAAAAAAAAGTCTGCACACTCTGGAAGGCAGCTGGCCCAAACCTGAAATGCTTGAGGCATCTTGCCTGCAGCAGAAAAAAAATCTCAGTCTTCCAGGACATAGATATTCTGTGTCTGTGAAAAACTATATGCGTTACTGATAATATTTCTCTGATTAATACATGGTTATTTCTCAAGACAAAAGAAAATTAAGGTGGAGACAAAAAAGTGCGGAAAGTATCTGAGTCTGTTTATAATCCAAAAAGTGCATCTTTTCTGTGGTTACAAGGTACAAGCATAATTAGAGTAGTCTTCCAAGACTGTTTGTTTTTATAGCTCTGGACAGAACATTTTCTGGTACAATTCCTTTGCTTGCATCTCAGTGCTTTTCTTGTGTGGCTTTTGTGTGGCTTTTTTAATCTCTGTGGCTATATCATCGGGGAGGTTATGTGAAGATAGGTTCCAACCCAGGCTGTTTCACATTTCTGGTTTTTCAACATGGGACTTTAAGAAAGGATATATCAGCCATATGCAGATAAATTATTTAATATGCCATTGTCCTTTTTTTCCAGAGGAAAATAAGTGATAATTTTTTTTTTTTTAGTAACATGGATTTTCTAATGACATACAAAAAAAAAAGAGTATTGAGGGTTTGCATTTTAAACGCTTGATAGGTTGAATATGGAAACTGTGGGGTAAATTTCTGCCTCTCCCTTGCAGGGCATAGAATTATTTACATGGAGTCATGAACATTTCTGCAAAGATGTCATAATAAATATAAGCAAATTATAATTGTCTTCTGTAATAAGGGGGAGATTGGCTGCTTCTGGCTAGTAATTAAATCCTACCTCTGGGCAGTGTACATAGCAAGCCTGTGTGCCTGCTGTGACAGTCAGTCTTATCTTGGACTCCTCTAAACACACCCAGCTGAGGAGGCAAGCACTCTGTCAATCCAGTTTGGCTCCTTAAATAATTAAATAAATAAAGCTCCATTTGTAGAGGAGCAATAAAATAGCTGAAGGAAGTGTCATGCTGCAGATGGTTTAGTAACACTTGGATAGTATCAATGCTCCACCTGAATCAGAAGTGGAGTGGCGAGTGATGATGTCCAAGACGAAAGGCAGGATGGGGGAAGCGTTGGAAGACTTTGGAAAACCAGCAGTTGTTACTCGCGGCTTCCCTTCCGGACCGCAATCTTCCCTCTGTTCTTCACCTTAATTCTTTAATTAAAGTGCAGCAGGTAGCCCTTTGTGGGGCAACCTATGACTTTGAGTGCTGCATTAGCTGCTTCTGTCTGTGGTTTTGCAAACCAAGCAGAAGAGTTCCATGGGCAATAAGAGTTTGCAAGTGGTGTATTTGGCTTAATAATTACTCAAACAACTAGGCCAAAACATCTACGTAGGAAAGACAGGTGACAGGGCAGTGCGATGCATAAAGAAAGGCTTTTTTGTGTATCTTTAAGTAGCATGAAGTCCTGGGTTTGAGGTTGATAGTATCGTGATTTCTGTTAGCAATGACATTTTATTTTTGTATTGTATTTACATTATATGTAAAGGCAAGTACATCTCAAACAGTAAAGAAGTTTCATCTTGGGTGGGGAGTATATAATTAGGAATAATCAGTGAGTAGTGTTGGCTACTGTTCAGAGTGGTACCGTGTGTGCTCTGAGATGACAGAAGCATCTTGAGGGAGGTGTAGCTGAAAGAGGATACCCTGAAAAGCTGAAAGCTGTGTCATCGGGCACAAAACCACATTCTCTTCGCAGTTCTCCAAGTTTCATAAAGACACTTTGGTAACTTCCTGCATGTTCATCAAAGATTCCTTTATATTTTAATTCTTTTTATGCAGAAGGGCAGCATTCATATTTTAGAACTCCTCAAAAACCCAATCAGAGACAAGAGTTGGTCAGCAAAACTTACTGAGTCTAAACTTCCTTCTTCCTTTGCCCGGACTGATGTCCTGCCTCTTCCAATTATGATTCTGTCATCTTTTCAGATGCACGCCATCCTTTTGCGGCTCCCTTGGACTACAGTTTCTTCCATAGCCATCCTTCCTTCTCTGACTGTCATTATTTCATTTCTTTGCCAGAGGCAATTTCTTTCATCTCCTGCCAAGGAGAGGGCCTGCATATAAGCACAGGGCCTCTGGTCATGTGTTGTACCTGGCATCTCTCATTAGATGGTGCTATGAAGCAGTGGCAGTGTCTTCTGCTGTCCAACACTGTAATACAGGAGCTCATTACCTGGAATGCAGTGTATTGCTATGAGCCTTGGAAAGCGAAGCCTTCAGAAGTCTCACTCCCAGCTTAATAACTTGGCATATGCACAATGTATTTCAAATATCCCAACATAATTATTTGTATGTGTTTACATTCCTTTCAACTTCGGCTTTTAAAAATTCCATAAAAACCACACAAAGGCCCCCAATTAGAATTTTTTTTCTTAATGCTGCAGTTCTAGCTTATCCTGCTGCTTACTCTCTTATCTTGAAACTTAAACATAGTTTAAAAAACCCCGAACTACTGAACATGGTAGTATTCAAGAGCTTTACAGTCTTGCGTTTGATTTGGAAAAGAACATATCAGTGAAGTTCTCTTAAGCTAATCCTTTCCCCTGAATTATTCCAACTCCAGAGAAAACCGTAATATTTCTACAGCTGAAGTCAGCATTAAATTCCAGTGTCTTCCACACGATGGTTTATTTCTACAGAACTGTTGCTAGATAATACTGAAATTTCTAAATTTAGGTGCTGCAATTAATGCCAAGTGTTTACTGGGGTGTGATGTCGTGACTATTTTTTCCAGATTCTGTATATGACACTAACTGCCTGTATGATGTCTTTTGACCCTGTGAAATACTAATTTCTGCACAATTTCTTCACTGTCCATCTGTTGCCTTGTTAATCAGCTAAGTAAACCTGGTGAAGTGGGTTGAAAACCTGTGGGTGTAGCAGGAGATATAAAAGTCAGAGGATGTGGGGACAGAAGGGAAGATGCAGTGAGAAGGCTGTGGGTTCCCCAAACCCTATGTGTGCATGTGTAGGTGTACGTGCGAGAGAAAAAATGGGAGGTGTGGGTGAGTGTTTTTGGCTCAGACTAACCCAAACCATGTCTTGCTATGTGTGCTGCTCAAAGTACTGCTTCCAGTAAAGGCTGAAAAATCTGAAAAAATTGACATATCTCCAGTAATAACAAGAAATTACTTCCGTTCATGAATAACCTTGCTAAATATGCAAAAGCAATTGTATCTAAAGCATTTCCTCCTTGTGAGCATATTCTTTTACCTGATGCCTTTTTCTTTCTCCAGCTGAATGTAGTTTCAAGACCTTGTGGTTAGATCCCAGGTTTGCTCATGGCACTGGCGCTGCCCTCCAGAGAACCACGCATATTTAAAATATAGGAAAAATCAAAGTATTAAATACACCCAGGATCGAGGCAGTCAATTTGTCAGCGATAACTGTGATCTAGGGCAGAAGTGTGCTCCGGTTTTGGCCATTTCATTCAGTATCTCTCTGCCACTTACATAAATAATCGCAACAGGGACCCACTTGCAAATACCAGCAGAGTTTTTGCATGTTTTTCTTAATCAGCATAAGCAAAGATATTGTTTTCTTCAAGGTCTTTTCTGTAAAAATAAATGCTAATGAACTGAAAGCCTGTGTTTGAAACTTGGAGCATATACTCTCTGACCGGGGATTACAGTAGTAGTAAAACTCAGCTATAAACTTTGGAAATAAAAAACATCAGAAGGCTTTTTATGCATTTATCTTTCACTCTAAATGAACAAGAACAAAATATTTAAAGATTCAATTACAATGAGGTGGATACAGTACTTAATTAATATAAAATAGTAGATTAAACTGTTAGACAAATGTGATTTTAGTACCTCTGCAGCAAAAATGTCCCAAGTTTGTATTTGCTTTAATCCTTTCTTTACATTTGCCCTAGACAAATGTGATTTTAGTATCACTAACATTTTATCTGTTAGTATTGCAAGTAATACCTCTATTTTAATTGCAGCTTTTAATTTTTTTTTTTTCCTTCTTGTCCACCTGAAACAGAGGTATTGCAGTTGTCAAACTTTGTTTTCCTCCATTAGCAAGAGCAATGGTATGGACGGGTTTTGCATAGTTTTCAGTGTGTGTGTGTGGGGGGTTATTATTATTATTATTGCCTGAACTTGAAGTTCTTTGTGAGGGTGCGTGGCTGGCCAGCCTATCAGTTATGTACCGCCTGGCTGTCAGGGCACTGAATCACTGAATCTTTGGGTATGTTAAGCCTTTCAAGAATCTGCACAAAGTCCAAACGTTATTGCTCTCTCATCTCCAGTGTGCTGTGGCTCCAGCCCTGTGGTGCCCTTCCTTGCTGCTTGGAACACCTGGTTCAATTGCCGTGGTCATTTTGGGGCTGGAGAGAGGCAGCGGAATGTGTGAGGGAGTTACATGGAGATGTTTTTTTCATTCTTAGTATTATGTCAAAGCAGAAGGTTGTTTAGGTAACTGCATGACATTTTATAAACGCAAACCCTTCAAGTGGGCTTGAGGAAGAGGATGAGGAAGGAGGCTCCGGTGCCACTTCAGGACAGCAGGAAGATCATGGTTTTCTTCTGTGACTGGACTGCTCAGCCAGCCCTACAAAACCTTCTTCTGACTGTGGTGCGTCTAAGTCTTCTCACAAGTCCTCTTTTCTAGGCTGTGTTGTTGCTGATGTTCTTCTAGTCTTTTTATTTCAACATCTGAAGGGAGGTGTTGAGAACATACTGATTTTCTGTCCAGGGCAAACTTTTTGTACACCCCAGGTGGACACTTTGTAGGAGTCCAGCTGAGCCATTGCTATGCATGGATTCATTTATCTCTTGATCACTTACTCCTCAGCTTGGAAAGGCGTTAACAACTTGAGGTGAGGTGACAACCAGTGCATTGCTGAAGATGTAGACGTTTCAGAAAAGATTGAGAAATAGTGCATGGAGTGACTTTCACAATAGGCAGCTTCAAAATTTGGCTAGCGTAAGAGCCATATGTTATGAAACATGATTATTAAAAGATATCTTAGCAGTGATACTGGAATCTCTGCTGACACTTCTGTTACCTCAGTCGATCACTTTTCTAGAAACCATGCCTTCATAATTCTTGTTCCCTGGGTATGCTTAACTTTTTTTTTCTGTTGGAGAAAAACACCCAAGGGTACCATTATACTGTGAATTACTTGGAAAAGGCAACTTTCATTAAACCAATTTTTTGTGTGTTTCTGGAATTTAGTGGTTGCTTTCTGTTTTTTTCAGGGATGAACTGAATGTTTGGACATTTTTCTCATGACTGTTTTGTTCTTTTCTCTGCTGAATTAGGAATGTTTATGGTTAAGGGGCCCAATGACACCCTCTTTTACCACCAACCACTGAACTAGTGTGGAGCTCAGCTGGCAAATTTTAAAATAGTAATGTTGCTCTTTTATTGTCTTGGGAAGGTGTGTAAATATCTACTTTTATTTAACTGAAGTTAGTTGCAAATATGTATGAGAAAGTTGAAATCAGCATGTATCACTTGGGATGGCAGCTTTACAACTTGTGCACACTTAAACTGTTTATGGAATTACTAATTTCCAAATAAATCAGATATACCTATATAATTACAATAAAGTGTCAATGATTTGGTTGGTTGGATTTTTTTCAGAGATTCCTAGTCATTCAAATTTCATTTGAAAGTTTTACATCCTGCTGGAATGCCTCCATCTAGTTTATATTGCCCATCTCTGCATATACAGTGAGATCTTTTTTATCACACAAATTAATGTATGTTGGTTTACCTAGTTTGACACCCGTCAATGCAGTTGTCAGTAAGTTTATTCATCTTCCTGGTTTATGTTGGCGTGGAGAAAAAGCTCGTCTGAATTGATAGATCCCAAATGTTTATCCTTGCTCTTTCTGCAGTACTGTTCCCATAAGTCAGAGATTCCTTTAAATATTGGAAGAAAAACTTCACTTCTGTCCTTCAGATCATGTTTCTATATGCAATTTGGCAAAATAGATGAGGGGGAAAAAACCCAAGAGTGTAAGCAGCTGATGAGCAGAGTTCTGAGCTTCTTGCACCTACCACACCAGTAATCATATCCCTTCTTACTTGCCACTTATTCATTGTTTTTATGCATCTTTTGTGAAAAATGTGGTTGTATGTTATTTCAGGAGTCTTGACATGTCTGTCCAGAATGCATACCACAATAGACCCTGTCATTATATTGATGATAGAAAATAACAGTAAAACTTTTTCTATAATCAACCATTTCCTTTTATAAATGTCTGTTCTGGTTTGTTATCAAAGGCAGTTTTGGCTGAAGATTGAAAAATTTCCACATCCTCTGAAATGAAATGATACCCAGGGATTTGGGGTATGGGGTTAAACAGGGAGAGTACAGCTTTGCATTGAGCAATAGAGCAGGAATTATTCCAATTGAAAAATACTGGTGTTATGGATATAAAGGGGAACATTCACATGGTCCAGCATAAGCAATCAATAGCAAAAAAATTCATCTCCTTCAGCCTTTTACTTCTGCTGTGCAGTTGGATTATACAGCAGATTCTTTAGTAGATACTTTTCTTCTTATTTCCAGCCACCCTAGGTTTTTTTCTCAGTGGAATCATGTCTGTCATAGAGGTATGAGGACTTGAAAGGAGTCACTTTCTTTTGTAGAAATCCCAGCCTGTGAAGTTGTTAGGCTGGGGGGTGTTACAAGTTCATTGCTGGACAGCTGACTGGCAAAGCCTCTGTGGGTACCAGCTTCTTGAGCACTCGTTGACTTCTTAGGAATTTGTTGGACCATGAATTAAATTATGATCGGAAGTGAAACTAGTAGCACAGTTCCCTCTATGACCTTGGGTGGAAGATAGGAATGCCCACTCTTTCTACACATATTCCTAGGGCCCAAAATTCAGGGAGACAGATCCTGCTTGCCTCAAAAATGACCCACTGTGTTCTAACACTTTGACCTTGAGAAATCTGGTAATCACTTTGGTTGGGCTGTTTGCTGCAACACCAAAAGCTTTCCACCCAAGTGGCTGATTGTGCCACTTGTATATTCAAGGTTGTTGCAACTGCAGCAACCCTCTGAATATGGTTCCTACCATCTGCCATTTGGGAGGGATCTGGATAAATCAATTGACTACTGGAGCAAATTGTGGCCATGTTACAGGTTTCTTGGTCTGGGGTTTTTTTTTAAAAGAAATTCAGAGAGGAAGAAGCAGTGGGGAGGAAAAAATTGAACAGGAAGTCTGCAGAAGCCGAACCCCACAAGCTCCTTACTTCAAAGCATAATGGCAGCATTTTTGACAGCTACCATGTATGCCATTCAAGGACAAGTTCATATCCTGCATGGCATTTAAACAGGGCTACAAATAGTCATGAAAGGGTTAAGCAGGACTTTGGGTAGTACATCTGAAGTGTCCCACAAAGCAGCTACTTGTTGTCACAGTCCAGAAGGACCAGCAGTTCTTCCAGGAATGCAGCAGAGGGAGAAATCTCTACTGCTTTTGTGGTACTTTCTTTTTTGGCATTACTTTTCCTTTGTGACAGACCCTAAAAGATAAAATCTGTCAAGCTGAGGTAGAGCGTGTTACTGACAACTGTCTATAAAATGCAGTGGACTCGAAATACCATTTAAAAATGCGTCATGAATCTACTTCCAGGCCCTGCCAAACCGTACATGTGCCAGAGCACTGGGGGTTGCCTGAATGCTTCCTTGTTGGCTGTGGTTTTAGCCTATATACCTCCTTGAGCATCTTACAGTAACCGTACTGTTCTGGAGTGACGTATTGGATGAGGGTGGTTAGGGCCAAACCAGTGCTGTAAACGGAGATGTACAACACTGGGATTATGTAAGGGTGGAGCCATTTGCCATGTAGTCTGATCCAGACTTTTGGTAACAGGTAGGGGGAAGAAAGGCCATTAGCGAGGTAGTGGTTCAGACATTGATGCATGTGTGAAGTGATCTGCCGAAGCAGGCACTGTGACAGAAACTGGCAGGCATAGCCAAATTCTGTACTGGGGATGGTATAGCAGCATCAGATTCGTATCGTTGTCTCGGTTTCCTGCAGCACATAAGCAGTCATCTCTGCAGCATGATAAACTTGGTTTTTCATGCTGCAGGCTGAGCTTGGGAACCTGAAGTTCATAAGTCCATGTAGTGTCCTTGAGGTTGCCATCTGATTAATTGCTTGCTCCATGACATCCTTGCATGAGTCCACGTTAAGGCTGTTGCTATCGTATATGTTTCAGTATCTTTTTTTGAATCTTCCATCCCTAACACTGGACAGTTAGCATTTCTCTCAAATCGGTGCAGGGCATCCTTGCATGGCTCGAGATGGTGTAGTCTAAATGGGGCAGTGGCAAAGGCATTCTGAATGAGATGGTGAGAGCAGGGCTGGCCAGTATGAACTGCAGAGCTCTCTGAATGGGAAGTACCTGGCTCCTGTGCAGCAAGGCATCATTCAGGGCACAGACTGGGAATGATGCAGTGCTGCCTCTGTGTTTCCAAGCAGCTAACGTTTTTGTGATGGAGCATCAGGCAGCATGCCAGCATATGTGGTGTAAGTCTTGTCTTGGATGAGGAGAGTCTAGCTTTGGTGTTTCCACCACAGCAAAGGTAAACTGAGAAACCTGCTAGTCCCTTGCACTTTGAGTTGCAGGTGGTGGTATGTATGGGAAACCAACCCACTTGAAAACATCTACCGTCCCGCAGTAGAGCTGCCTTCCTGCTAAAGTCATTCGAACTGGTGTAAACCATGGCAGCAACTTGACATGAACTGCCTCAGTATTTTTTATTAACACTGAAAAATTTTTCAACTTTGAATAGCTTTTAAGGCAAAGAAGGCCTGTTATGATCAGCTATATTTGGCCTCTAGTAGGACAAGCCAAAGAAATGTACTCCATGTTAATTCTGGTACTGAAACGTATGATTAGCATAGTCTTCTGTGACATGCTTTTTGTGCAGTCCATCATGATTTTGATATCATGCCATCTTCAATATGGTTCATCTTTGGTTATTTCTTCTTGATTTGCCTCTTCCTACAGGAATCACAGCAAACCTGAAATTAAACTAGCTCTCTCTGTGTGTGCAAGCACTGTAAAAATGTCTAAATTTAGATAAAGACTTGATCTGCGTGCTTGATCTTGATCTGCATGTTTGAAGTAAATTACTTGGACCTGGCAATTGCAAGTTACCAAAGTATTAGGGGACACTGTCTTACAAAAATAAAACCAAACTGCTTTATAGCACCGATTAAATGTGATTTTTAGGATAGAGCCTTTAATTATTTCGTTGAAAGAAGCGGAATACAGTCAGCTGAATGAGAAAAGACAGACAAAACTGGAAAAGAGATGTTGTTCAAACATGGATAAAAATTGCTTTTGCAAGGTTTGTCTTTTATTATTTGGTGTCTCACATGGCCTAAGTGGTTGAAAAATTGTCCAAAATCAATTATACCTGTTACATAAGAGTACCACACCCAGTATAACCAGTTTTAATGAATAAGCAGTGACTCACAAATCGTAGACATTGTTTGAAGATGTAATATCTCTGGGTGGGATACACTTTGTCTTACTCAGGTTCTTTAAAGTCAAGGAACACTGAGCCAGTCTGTGGCTTTCCATTTATTTTAACAATACTTAGTTCCTATCTAGGCTATAAGAGTTATAGCTGGGCTTGATGCCTTGCTGTGAGTATAAGCTGGATGAAAGTCTGTGCTGAGATGAGTCCTCTGTATGAAAACAGGGTTTGAAATGGAGTACTTACTCTTGTGACATCAGCAAATCCAAGGTGTTGTGCAACTTGCAAAATGTTTCGGTTTCAATCCACCAGTGTTAAACTGTTCCTTGAGAATACCTCTTAACTACTTAATTGTTAGTTACCCTTCAAAAGTCGTTATTAATGAAACCTAACTTGACAGTACCAACATTCTTATTTTTAGTGTCAACAAACCACATAGTTGTCAAAATCCGTGGGTCACAAGATAGGTCTGAGAGTTCCATCCTGTATATCAAATCAGTGTGGGTTGCCACAGCGGTTGCACAAAACTTGGTCAAAATACTTCCAGTGTAATGGCCTCTAATGTAATTTTAAGAGGTCTGCAAGTTTAATAGTAGCATTTACAGCCTTGCACTCAAGTTGGACTCTCTTGTTGTTCAAGTATGGCTGCTAATTACCTGAGGTCATGTGCCTGAAGACTTCATGGTGGGCGAAAATGTTCCATACACCATTTTGGAGACTGGGTGTTGGGTTGGTGGTTTTTTTTTTTTTTTTGTGGAAAAGACCACAAGATGCACCATGAAAACATGATTATTAACTACAGCATGGCACTCTTGTGTTCTGGAGGGGCTACACTGATGTTTAATGTGTCTTCAGTGACATATGCTCTTTGACTTCTTGAGAATAATTTTTGAGGAGTGATTTTCTTATTTACATCCTGCAGTTCTAGGATTGGGGTTCTTTTAAATGAATTTCAGCATGAAGGTCATTTGTGAATGTATAAGACATTGCAGGTTTGGGATGGACCCAACCTGAGGTGAAGGAAACATCTTGCCAGCTATTGCAAGCATGACTTGCCAGTAAACTGTCTATGAAACAAAACATTTGGACTGATACTCCTGTAGATCCTGTCCTCCAACAACAATTCCAGAATGTGAGTAACTTTTGGACCCTTTAAGAATTGATTGGAGTTTGAAAGATAACTGTAAAGCTAGACCCCCATCCTCAGCACCTATTAGAGTACAGTTCTGCTGTGCAACATGCAAACTTCAAGTTTCTAGCTTGCAGAATGAAGGGCTTAATTTATAACCCATATTCCCTATTAGCTAGGGAATTACATTTAAACTTTATATTTGAACTTTCAGTGCTGTTATGTTACATTGGCTAGTTTCCTCAAAACTATTATCACTAAATATACAAATTTGGAAGCAAAAGGCTGTATTTTATTTGAGATAAGGATAATTTTCAGATGCTGTGGTTTTAAGCGATTCTTGAAAATTATACTCCTAAGATGCAACATCTGCTTTTCTGTAAGAACAGACTATTGTTATAGAAATACTGTATAAAATGCAGTTCTCTCAGGGAAATCACTATCATCCTACGTTGTTAAAAGGCTTGGGTTTTTTCCTTTCCTGAATTTTGAAATTTTTCTTGCTTTGAGTTTGTGTGCCATCATTCTTTCTCTTCTGTTATTTGTTAAATCCTAGGAAAAAACCTTAAGCCCCAAAGAAGATTTTTGTAACATCTAATTTTGTCCTTAATAGGGAGATTGAAGTTAAGCATTTGAATTAAAAGATAACCTAAGTTAAAAATAATTACTTAAGTTGTAGGATTTCTGGTGTTAGTATACATTCCTTTTGCAATTCAGAAAAAAATAATAGTGTAATAAACTAACATCCTTAAAGAGCTACATCCTCACCTTTGTGCTTTTACCAAGCACAACTCATTTGTTTCATTACTAATTTCTTTAATTACTGTGATAATCAGTAGCTTTGGTGTGGATGCACGCGGGTTCCACGGCACATTTAATTGTGTGCCTGAAGTCCTGTGCAGTATTGGGGATGGTCAGGAACCCCAAAGAGAGGTAATTAGCTGGTGGCTGAACCTGGTGAGCTCTAAGCTCAAATACCTTTCCTAGTGTTTGATTTCTACACCCAACTGGGGTAAAACCCTCTTTTGTGCTGTTTTAGCTATAGTGACTCCCTTTAGGACTTGTGGGGTGGTTACTAATCTGGGTGTTGAGAAGAAACGTGCCAAATTTGTTCCCTTCAAAAGACATGGGGGCATCATTCTAGGAAGAATCCAAATGAGTTTAGACTTGAAGGTGCTGTTTTGATGGTCTTGTTTGAGATGGAGAGAGTTAATGCCAGAAGCAAATCTTTTTTTTTTTTCTTTTTTTTTTTTTTTTTTGGAGAACAACTTTGCTAAAAACCTGTCGGCGATGCCTTTGGCATTGGATATCTTAAGCCCTCTATAAGACATTGTTCTTGTTCACTGCTTTTCACCCTGAATATAGAAAGTAGTCTCATTAGTAAGGTCCTACTGCTTGCCAAGTACTAGGAATTGATGTGCACGTGGAAATACAGACGTGCCAGAGTGATTCTTTAGTCACGCCGCCTTAGGTGCAAGCGGCAGGAAAAAAAGAAAACTATTAAAATACTTTGTGCCAGATATCATGAGTATACACACTGTAATATGAAGGAGGAGATAAAAGGCTTTTTCTCTTTTGCACTTCTGTTTGAAATTTATTCCATGTTTTTCAGTGTGGCTGGTATTGCTTTAGAAAATAGTAAGTATTCCTACAGAATTCAGCTGAAGATTGATTTACACTAGAGGAAACTACTTGAAGATGTTGGATCTGAGGTTTTTTGAGGCATAAAGAACTGTTTTTTACAGACTTTTTTTGAAATTAATATAAGAAAATAATAATTAGTATGAACTAAGGGTTGAATAGAAAAGGTTTTGTTGCTTTGTTGTTTTGGGATTTTCTTTGGTATTTCATAGATACTCTTGCTAGTCCTGGTTTTGTGTGTGTGTCCAATTAACTCTTGATTCTTATTTTTATAGACAGTTACTGGGAAAAGCTTTGGAACCAAAGACTTTCGAGCAGCTCTAGAAAATGGAGTCCTGTTGTGCGAGTGAGTATTGACTTTTAAAGCCTTCAGCTAACATCAGTTAGCCTCTTTCCTTACTGGCCTCTGAATTTATTTTTTTTTTGAAGCACCAAAAGTATTTTGTAATAAGTACTGTTGTTTGGCATGCAAAGAAAAAACATCTTTCAGACATTCTTTTTCTAGATCCACATATTTCACGTGTTATCCCACACACTTCTTTACATTATCAAGAGGATTGTGCTGACCCTCTCACCAGTTGATTGGTTATAATGCTCGTGATATCACTGGGCTTTCTCTTTAGTTTGTGCAAGGTGCTGTGGCCATGGCTCAAAGCACTCAGTTACCTCTATAATACCCACTGTCTTTGGGTTTTTGTCCTCTATCCCCTCATAAGAAATTATTGTAAACTCTGCACTGGTTTTTCTTTAAATCCTGAAAGCTACCTGTTCCTACTAGAGAGCTTTACACTGAGGAGTTTTCTTTTAAAAAGTGCTACATTTCAGAAGTGAACTCACAAAATTGTAAATTAAAGATAACAGGCAGGCATTTGATTTCATGTGCCTATTACTTACCAATTCTGCTCTTATGGTTACGTCCAGGTATCTTGGTAATGTAGAATCTATTGCATGTCATTTGACAAACTTTATAAAAACATCCTTTTTAAAAAAAAAAACTGAACAAAACCCCAGACACATTAGTATGATAAAGTAAAATGTAAGTAATACGAAAAAGTAAATGGAGTGGGTCTCAGTATAATGTAGAAATATGTTGACATGTATGTGCACATGCAGTCCAGGTTTCAGAACTTTCTGGACTGACTGAGTTGTTGCTTTCAACAACAAACTCTGACCTCAGCTTTTTTTGGAGTGCTTTCTCTAAAAAGCTTCCTTGTGCTTATATATTATAGGCTTGGCAATAATAGGACTTGTCTGGTTTCGCTGCTAGACTGAGTCAGAGGTGTAAAATGTCCACTCGTCAGGTCTCTCCTACATATCTGTAATTGGTTTTGTACGTAATGGAACAGGTTTCCAGGACTGGAAGTGGTGCTGATCCCTTAGTATTTAAAGATGTAAATGTCATTAGAATGACAGTGCAAGAGAAATCTTGTTAGAGGACTACCTGGGACACTTTTAAAAAATCTCAAATCTCAGAGCCACTCTTAAATCAGTTCAGCCAAGCTAACTTTCAGAAAATATTTAGGAAGGTTCGGATCCCTGAATTTTTTTGTTACTATATGTGAAAAATAACCAAAGCAAATGGAAAAAGGCAATGTAACTGGATTTTTCCTTCCATGACTATTACTGTGTTTTTCATCCTTGCCTTTATTTTTCTCTTTGGACCCTTTGCCCTTCCAGTTTATCTTGCTAGTTACTTCTGCGGTTATCTGTGATATGGTGGAGTTCATTCATTTTGAATGATGTTGTAGAGATGGACACTATCTTTTCATTACGTGTGTGATCACATGTTAACTAGGCTGAATGGGGTAATAAAAATACTTTTAAGAAGAAGGTATTTCTTCAGGTAGGTATTTAGCGAGATGTGTGTATTGTATTCAGCTGTAACTTTTAAATAGCGTCTTTAAGAATTGTCAGAGAACTGATATATTCTAATCCTCTGATACCTTCATTGTTGACGCTTACTTGGCAAAAGAATATGAGCATCCATCTGACAAATTCAAATCAGTTAGACTTATCTGTAATTAATAGCCATGTACAAGAAAAAACATCCTGTAACTTCTTCAGCTGAGCAGCTTGCCTTAAGAGGCACGCAACCTTTTTTTTAAAGCAAAAGGTGCCTCATTATGTTGCGCTAAATCACATAGCTGCCCTCCTGTGTCATAATTTTAGATGTGACATACTTGAAGTACAAGGAGAAGCGATTTTCATAGACATTCTGTAGAAACAAAAGAGAGTAAAGTGGGAAGGGTTTTCAGATGTCCAATTTTCACCGAAGTCAATAGAATGCAAGATCTTAAATTGAGACAAACTAGACATGACATTGCCCATTTCCTTGCTTCACCTATGACATGGCTAATTTAATGTCCATGGATATAATATTTCTGGAGATGGTGTATTTGACTTAAACTATAGCAGATAAGACCTATACTTGCATCATATTCCTATAGCAGTCCAGTTGGTTTCTTTGGACTACTTAATGACCAAGTGTGCATGTTGACTGGCTGATCAGGAGTTGACAAAAATTAGTCTTTTGCATTTTACCAGATCTCTTGTGTATACATCGGAGGAAGAAAGTCACTACAGTTTTTCCTGATTGCATGGTACTTTGTGTTCTTAAGTACAATAAAGCAAATAAAAATTATGCATTTGAAAGATTAAAAAAAAGGGGGAGGGACGACTCTTTTTTAATTCCACCTCAACAGATGACTTTTTTCTTTTTTCTTTTTTTTTTTTTTTTTTTTTTTTGAAAAGTCACCAAGTGTATTTTGTTTAATAAATAATGTAATGCAGTTGAAAAACCTCTGGACCTGCAGCCATTATTTCTTTTTCTGCAGATGCTTAGAAATCTGTCATCCATTCTGGTGTGTATAAACACTGTTCTCTGTGTTTATTTTCAAAATACATTTGCTGTTTGAGCAAATAATTTCTTTTCCCACACAGAGTTTTAAACTCCAGGTCCTGACTCTGTGTTGGCGTGGGTAGATCACAAAACCTTGCTGGTGCTTTTTTTGGGTAAAGGGTCTGGCCTGACAAGCAGCAACAAGAAGAGGGAGCAAGTCCAAAATCTTCAAAGGTATATAGGCAGATAAAGTCTGCAGGGTGTCCTGAGGTCCCTATTCTCTGTTGATCCTGTGGTCAAGCATGTAATTTGGTGAACCACAGTATTTCCCCACCTCCGTGACTGAAAACCTGCATATAAAGGTGCAAAGGAATTCTGTGCCTCATTGTTCCTGCAGGTGAAGGTATGCATCTGGGCTTGTATATTCAACAGTGATGCATTTGCATTAGTCTGTCCTTCTCAGTTAAATCATGTATTTTTTATGAAGTAGGAGTGACATGAGGTGAAGAGCCGAGACTTAAACTGACTTGCACGTGTAAATTATATGTGCCAAAAATGATTGTCACACACACCATACTGGGCTTGATAGCATTATGAAAACTGAGTTTCTTACTCTTAAAGGAGTATCAGTGTTTTTATACTGCAAATTAATATTCTGATATATTTTTGACATCTTCTGCATCAGAACTTCTAAGTGAAGAAAATCTTTAAATCTTTAAATTAGTCTGATTAACATCACCACCCATGTAGTAGAAACACAGATCCATTTCTGCCTACATTTACCTACCCAGGCATTTTCTTTCCTCCTTTGTCACTTTGCCATTCTCAGAAATCTCGTCTGTGTGTGTGGCTTATCCCATTTTTGCTTCTACAGTCTGTTGTTGCTCGTCACTCTTTCGAAAACAGATTTTAAAAAAAAATTAAGGGGCATTAATAGGTTCAAATATACTTGGTTCGAGTCATGTAAGTTAGGACTATATGCAAAGTATTTCTTAATAAGCATCATGCTTATTAAAAAGATCACGCTTAAATAAAGTCGATTATGTAACAGAAAATCATATGACTTCTTTTTAGTTTGATTAACAAGATCAAACCTGGTGTTGTTAAGAAGATCAATCGTCTGTCAACTCCAATAGCTGGCTTGGTAAGTAATGACGTAAAATCTAATATCTGGGGTATGACACCAATTTCTGTTTGCTTTTAATGAGTGCTCTTTTGCCTAGGGTTCTTACATGGTCTTGATAGAAAAACCTACTGAGATTTTAGAATTTTAGCTCCATTTCCATTTTTGTTTAAAATTGTACCATTTATACATTATCTTAGACCACACAAATAACCTGTTCTGTGATTTGGATCTGTAACTTTGATCAGTTTGTCACTGTGTGAAGCTTCATCACCCTCAGATGACTCCTCTGCACAAACCTGTATAGTGTTACTTGTCTTTATTTAAAGGCCACCATCCTATTTTATATTCACAAGCCACTTCAGATGTCCCTTTATTAGGAAATGGGCAGACTAGGACACGTTCTGTGTAACTGGAGTATTTTTAGAATCCGCTTCTCTCCACCCACAGTAAAGCTTAGGTTGCATTAAAATAATTCTGATGCAAAGATCTCTCCTCAGGCTTCAGTTGAGGAATTTGCCAATATTTTGGCTGTAAATCATGTTGTCGGGGAAAGGGAGGAGATAGAAGTAATCATTTTCACAGGAGGTTTAAGAGATTTTCTGCGTGCTGTCTGGTAAATTTGCTGGTCAGAGACGGTAGGATAAATTTTGTAGCGTTTAGCATCACAAACCCTTTTGTGGGTAAATAAATTCAAATAATTTTTTCTTCATCATTTTTTCCTATGAAAGCCTTTTTGTCTATTCATGCCACTAGAGTATCAATGCCACTTAGTTTTATCACAAGAACTATTGGTCTCATCTTAAAAGACCCAAGGTGAACATGCATGATTCCTGTAACAAGTGGAAGGTCCCACTTCGTGGTTAACATGCAACCTCAACATTTAGGGGAAGTTACCTGATTTCTTAATAGGAGTACAACGCAAAACATCTCTAGATACTTATATTTATATGTTTTAATGAGATGAGCCAACAAAACATCTGCTTTTTGCTGGTCAACTATGTATCTCGTTAGAGAAAAAGTATAGTTAACTTGGCCACAGGTCGTAAGATTGGGTTAACTTGCCATATATTACTGCACTAGCTGAGAATGTGCAGTTCCACATCAAATGAATGTAGAAAGTATTAGCTGCCTTTGTCCCCGAAGAACTCAGGGTATTAGGCTTGCAAATAACAAGTGCTGCACATTCTTTTCCTGTGAGACATCCAAAAAAGAATTAAAATGAAGCAGAAGTCATTCTGGGGAGGACAGCACAGCTATTCTATCACCAGTTCGATTGCTTAAATGGCCTCTGAAGTAGCCATCTGATCCAAACCAGAAAACTGGAGGCTAAATTTCATTTTTGTGGTGACTTAAGTGTTGTTTTAAATCATAACTGTAAGAACTCTCATTTTTACATGCGTTTTTCCCCTCTGGTTTCCAGATGCAAAAATCTGGTGTATTCATTAGGTGTGTGGTTTATATTGTATTTTTAGCGTATTATTGTTACTTCAAGTTGTTTCTAGTTCTTCCAGATCTTCAAAAATAAAGGAAAGGAGACAAAAGCTGGAAAATTCTCATAAACCAGGATCATCCAGTGCTCTTGTTGTTAAAATACCACTTGAAGATAGTAATCAAGAGAGATGAAGTTGTGTGTTAATTAATAGAAAACATTTTACATAAATACTTCAGTTTCAGAAGATCATGATTGTGAGGGTTATAATGGGAGGGTTTGAGAAGATGGTGCTTATGATGGCGATAGTGGGAGAGGAGATGTATTTTCCCAGACTTGAGAGGAATGTGTTCAGTTACACGAGCTTTGAAAAGCCCAGCTGCATCCTGGCATGTAAAACTGAAACTGAAAGCCATGTTTCTGCACATTTATAGGAAAGCAAGCATTGGTACCTGACTAGGGATACTGCGACTGATGAACTGTAAGATTTAGAGATGGAAGGAACTTGCTAAGGAATTAGCTGGTAGGCTTGCTTGCCATGTTCCAGAAATAGTTTCATTTTAAGTTGCTTCTCCCGCAAGTCTGCTTCTAGATAAGTGTTTTTTGTGGCTGCGTGTATATACTTCCATGGCTCTCACTTCTCCTGTTTTCCACGTCTTTCCGTCTTGCATTAATTGCTCCCCACCAAGCCTGTATGAGATTTAGAAGTGACTGTTGGTAGGGGGACCTCTTTCTGGTTTTGTGTTAGGTTGTTTTGTTTTTTTTCTTAAAAAAACCGCTGGAAATTTTAACTTCAAGAGATTACTTTTTTTTCCTAAAGGGTAAACAGATGCTGCAACTTGAATTCCAGTCTTGCAAATCCTGTAATCTGAAGATCTTTTGATCATGTTCTTTCTGTAGCTCTTCTCCATGATCCTCTAGACTCATGTCCTCAAGTCTATTTCCAGAACATATTGTTCATTCATCACTGGGCAACTAGCACCCATTTTTCTCTTAGCTTTTCTGATTAAAAGGAAACAAAAATCCTGTATTCTTAACAGTTTTATGTTAGTCTGATTATCAGAAGAAAGCAAATGCTTAAAAAAAAGCAAACACGGTGTCTTTTATTCTTCCCCTCCAAGAATTTCTTCAGGTTTGGTTTTGTTCTATAGGGAGTTAAAGTATTTGACTTCCATATAAGTGTGGTTTTAAAGTTTTGTGTTCACTTCAAATACTTGCCAGGGATTTTCTCGGCAGTACAGAAATACAGTGCTCAACAGGCGTCTTCAGCTGAATCGCCAGAAGGGTTTCATTATATTGTTTCTTTGACTTCATGATTATTTTGAAAACAAATTTCTTGAATAAAACAGGAAGTGAAAGCCTATATGAATAATGAAATATACTGGTTTATATGGAATATTATGTGTTATACTTTTTTTTATATTGGGTTAGGGTGAAGTGCCTTTTTTAAATGAAGTGCATTATATCACATGTCACTTTTCTGACACTTTGATTATCATAAAATCTAATAGGGGCTTTGTATTAGCAGGATCACCTAAATTCCAAGTACATTTTAGACAAGCGAAGGATAAGCCTTAGCTTTCACCTTTGGTTTGATTATACTGCTGCCTAACGCTTTTGGGTGCGGATTGCAGTGATTCAGGTATGATCATGGTGGAATGGATAAATAAATACATGTGTTTCAGTGATTACATATGGAAATGAAACTCAGCATTTGGTTAATAAAATGCTGAACTGGTGCCAAGCAAACTTGAAAAAAAATTATTAAACTTATCCCCAGTTTGGCATGGTGCAAGAAGGCTGGGCTGCAGCTTCTGTGAAAGAGTTTATTAAAACTCTTTGGGAACAAGAGTTGGACCTGGCCATAACTTGATTTCCATCTAGCAGCTTGCTGCTCCAGACCTGCTGCTGTCTTCTCTTCTGAGACACGTGCCTCCCATGGTTTGGGTAAGATCTGGCCATCATCTTAGCCATGTTTGTTTATTCATGTGTGTTCTAGTTTGGAAAACTGAACTACTTCACTGAGGGTAAGGCAAGTACCAGAGCAGTTGCCAGGAAGCAGGGGTCATAGATGGGTGGCCAAAGAAGCATCCATGCAGCTCTTGAGGAGGTTTCCTGAGCAACGTGGCGTGCTGTCTGTGGGGTGCAGGTGCTCCAGTGGTAGTTGCAGAGAGATGCCTCTTGGCTTCAGGTTGATTTTTAACAGTGTATGCCAGGTTTCAGAGATGGTAATGACCCTGTAGATTTCCCAAAGGGGAGATAGCTGGGACGTGACTGTTGGTTTGTTTGCTTTAATTTGGGACATTCTTTAAAAATACTGTTTGTTTAAAACCTTTGCACTAAAACAGTTTCTGGAAAATGAGCATTTAATTTCTGCTTATCTTTCAAACTGTCCAAAACACACAGTTTGTGTAAAAAGCAATGCATATATTTTCCTTAGTACAGCAGAGCAGGCAAGCAGACTGGCTCAGAGTAGCAGTTCCTAAAGCCCTCTGGCATTTCTAGGGGACATGGTACAGGTAAACAAAATGTCAGAAGATGGTGGAAGCTGCGGTTTCATTATGCATGGTAGTGAAAGTGCAGTCTGCCTTAAATACACTTTTTTTCTGGTCCATACTTATATGAAACAGAGATGGGATTTAAAGAAAATTACTCAAATTGATTATTCGTGTTGGTTTCAGATCCTGCAAAATGATTTTGCTTAGAGTTCTTCGGGGGTGATAGAATAAAATGAATGCTTAGCAAAAGCAAACCCAAAGAAAACCTAGTTCTTAACAAATACGGGCTTTTCAGCTTGAATCCCAACATATGAGATGGTTTGGATATAATCACACAAGGGGGAGGACTTTGATCTGACAATGTATTTTCCAACAAGGCTCTGGAGCATTTTGAGGTGCATCTCTGGCTGCAGTGCTTTTGTTCCCCAGAAACCTCACGTTTCTAACTCAGCTGGCTGAATACAAAGAGAATCATAAACTGGGATGGAAGTCATAAGACGTCATGAGACAGTGGGAAGATGGATGAGTTCTGTATAGGATATGCAAGCTCGACATATCAGAATAATATATTGCTTATGACTCAGGACAAATAACTGTATGCTCTGAAACAAGGCAAAATTTTAGTTACAGTAAGTTTCCAGCTGAGACCAGGTGGTGAAATAAATTCAGAATTGAGTCAGTGTCTCCTTTGGAGAGTGGTAGCTAATGGGAACCTTGCCTAGCAACATACCAATTTGGCTGTTCAATCTTTCCTTGCAGCTCCTGTGAGTAAGATGGAAGTGCAATGCTTGCTCTGTGGTTGGGAAGTGTTTCATCACATCAGAGGCTTGAGGGCTGTGGTCAAACCACAGGGCAGAATGGAAAGCTACTGGGTTTTTAGAACTGTAAATGAAGTGCCATTAGCACTCTTTTTTAGAGTTGGTCCTTCATTGCAAACAAGTAAAGATGTTGCTAACTCTGACTCTGTGTCAGTGCTGGATAAATATTAGCACTAAATGTCATGTTTGTGAAGTTCTTCAACTTTGGCACAGGGCTTTTTGGTGAACTTTTGTTTCTCCTTCACACAAGAGAATAAAACTGCACATCTCTAGGCAGACCCAAGTTTGAACATGTGCATCTGAAATACCGTATAGTGGGATTTTTTCTTTTTCTTTATTTGTTCTAGTGGGGAATTAGGTTTTCTTTAGGCTGAAGAGTGTCTTGGTAGTTTTCCAGACAGGATTTTTCAAAAACTTATTTTCCGGGTTCCCCAAGGCCCAGCATGTCCTTCTGACAAGCACTACTCAACATCGTTCCTTCTCTTTAATGCCATCTACTGTAACACCACTACATTCTATAATTTACTTAATGTATCAGAAGATATTAATTCCACTTGCACCAAGACAACGACCTCAAACAGTGGGAGAGAGAGGCTTTGTTGTGTAGATTCTTGGCATGTACCTCCCACACAAGGACATAGAGAATAATAAAGATAAGAAGAGAGAAATATGAAAGGAAGGTATACCAAAATGAAAGGAGAGAGAAAAACAGGGGTGGAGAAGAAAAAAATGCTGCCATTAAAAAATATTTTTCTGAGCCTTTGTGCCTAACACTTTGCAAACCATGGATCCGCCCTGGTACTTCCTTATCTCTTGTCATCAAGTACAGCTGGCCAAAATTTCCTTTTCTGTGGGAAAGTTTTCTTGACCGGCTGTTGGCTTTTGTGTGTGTGTGTGTGTGGCAGGGGAATGGCATGCAGATGGCATTTTGACTTTATTACAGGACACTTGTAAAACAATTTTTGAGGTAAAATCCACATTTGCAAAGTGAATATTATTTCAGTTATATCTTTTATTTAGGACTTATCTACAAAGTTCCTTCTGTAGCTTACTTAGAATCAAGTTAGTTATGTTTTCCAATTAAATTTAAAAATCTGATGGTGGTATTAATATGAGAGGTTTTATTTTAATTCAAAAAAAGAATCCTATTTGTCAAAGCAGCTCTACTTCCAAAGTTCATTCTGTCATGAAAATCTTTATTATTTTCTCCTGCACACCTCCTTGTATTTAGTATAGCTTTTATATTGGTCTATGCTTTTTGGGTTTTTTTAAAATAATTTGAATTTTTAAACTCCTCTTCTGTGGGTTTGAATAGTATGGACTACCTTAGTAATATTAATAGTAGCTTGTCTGGTATGAGAAAATGAGTATAAGACAACTTTTCCTTTTTATTCTTCATGGCCAATGAGGAAAGGCAAATAACACAAATACGTGAACTAAGTTTACATAAAATACATGAACTAACTTTACTGTTGTTTTCTTTGCTTTGCTACCAAACACCGAAAAATAACAGCTTAAACCTGGATGGGTTTGCTGGCTTTGCAGCAACTAAGAGTGTCCAAAAACGCTCGTAAGAAGCCTCCTAAATTTTGGTCACGAGCTGACTAATGAGCTGATAAGCATTTGACGTGCTCCATTTGCTTGTCTGACATGTCTTTGCTCTAATGGCAGAGTAATACTGAACGACGTAGAGCGTGGCTTTTTCTTCTGAAGGTTTAAGTCACGTTTTTGAGAAGGACCGGAGCACATCGCAACTCATGCAGCAGCTGTGGGCTGTGCCTCAAGCCCTGCCTCCATTGCTTGCTCTCACGGCTGACCTGGGTCAAGACTTTGATTTGATCTAATATTGATTTGTCTGTGGACTGTAAATTCAGTGATACAGGGTGAGTGTGTACACAGCACTGCTGTGAAGTGTGAAGTTGCGTAAGTCCAATTTAATGTCTTTCACCTGGAAGCTGATTAGTCTGGTATTGCTTTTCATAAGGCAAGGCACAAGATGACACATGTCTTTTTCTGAAAAGTTGATAATTTCAGTGTGTAAACACTTAAAGGTCTATCATCACCTGTTTTCTGGATGAATATACTTGGCAGATTGATGGGGAATTCAGGAAGACAAGTATTTTAAGAGACTTCTAGTTACTTAGCATAATCCTTACATGAGTGGAGATTTTTGTTTTACAGTAGCAGTTGGTGTTTCTTGTGACTTTTAACTTCAGTATGTCTAAAACCAAAGAGGAAGGGGCAGAAAGGGCAAGTGGATATGGTCTGAACTCATGCCCTGCATCCAGTGCGTGCTCTCCTTTATAAGTCAGCCTACACAGTTAATGTATGCTCAGGACCACTTCAGACGGCAAAAATGAAGCCAGGTTCCTCTTTATAGTAGTAGTTATCTACCTCTTTTTATTCAATACCTTTTTTTTATGCTTGTCATGGTTTAACCCCAGCTGGCAACTAAGTACCATGCAGCCACTCACTCCATCCCCCCACCCAGTGGGATGGGGGAAGAGAGTTGGAAAAAGAAGTAAAACTCATGGGTTGAGAAAAAGGCTGTTTAATGGGACAGAAAAGGAAGAAAATAATAATACTACTTACATGATGGTAACAATGATTACAAAAAAAAATTGGAATATACAAAACAAGTGATGCGCAATGCAATTGTTCACCACTCGCCAACCAATGCAGAGTCAGTTCCTGAGCAGCAGCCCCTGGGCTGCCTTCCCTCCAGTTTATATACTAGGCATGACATCATATGGTATGGAATATGCCCTTGGCCAGTTTGGGTCAGCTGTCCTGTCTGTGTCTTCTCCAAGCTTCTTGTGCCCCTCCAGCCTTCTTGCTGGCAGGGCATGAGAAGCTGAAAAGTCTTTGACTTAGTATAAACACCACTTAGCAACAACTGAAAACATCAGTATGATATCAACATTGTTGTCATACTAAATCTGAAACACAGGTCTGTACTAGCTACTACGGAGAAAATTAACTCTATCCCAGCCAAAACCAGGACAATGCTGCAGGAACAAGACTTCCCTGAAGTCCTTTTTTTCCCTTTTTCTTGTGGGAAGCAACAAATTTGTGGGGAATGAGCAACATTGCACACATTTTTAAAAAGGGTAGAAAGAAGGACCCTGGGGACTACGAACCTATCAGTCTCACATCGTACCTGGCAAGATCATGGAACAGATCCTCCTAGAAGCTATGCTAAGGCACATGGAGGACAGGGAATGATTCAAGACAGCCAGCATGGCTTCACCAAGGGCAAGTCCTGCCTGATCAACCTAATGGTCTTCTATGATGAAGCAACTACATCAGTGGACAAGGGAAAAGCTATGGATGTCCTTTGTCTGGACTTCTGTAAGGCCTTTGATACAGTCCCCCACAACATTCTTGTCTCTAAACTGGAGAGATGGATTTGATGGGTGCACTGTTCAGTGGATAAGGAATTGGTTGGCTGGTCACATCCAGAGGGTAGTGGTCAACAGCTCAATGTCCAGATGCAGGTTGGTGACAAGTAGAGTCCCTTGGGTGTCTGTACTAGGACCAGTACTGTTTAACTTCATTAATGACGTAGTGGGATTGAGTGCACCCCCAGCAAGTTTGCAGATAACACCAATTTGAGTGGTGTCGTTGACACACCTGAGGGATGGGATGCCATCCAGAAGGATCTGGAGAAGTGGGCCCATGTGAACCTCATGAGTTCCAACAAGGCCAAGAGCAAGGTTCTGCACCTGGGTCAGGGCAACCCCCAGTATCAATACATGCTGGGGGAATGATGTGATTAAGAGCAGCTTTGCTGAGAAGGACTTGGGGCTACTGGTGCATGAAAAGCTGGACATGAGCTGGCATTGTGCATTTGCAACCCAGAAAACCAACTGTATCCTGGCTTGCATCAAAAGAAGCGTGGCCAGCAGGCCAAGGGAGGTGATCCTCCTGCTCCACTCTGCTCTGGTGAGACCTCATGTAGAATATCTTGTCCACCTCTGGAGTCCTTAGCACAAGAAGGACATGAACCTGTTGGAGAGGGACCAGAGGAGGGCCACAAAGAATGATCAGAAAGACGGAACACCTTTCCTATGAGGACGTGCTGAGAGAGAGTTGGGGTTCTTCAGCCATGAGAAGAGAAGGCTCTGAGAAGACCTTATTTCAGCCTTTCAGTACTTAAAGGAGGCTTATAAGAAAGATGGTAACAAACTTTTTAGCAAGGCCTGTTGCAACAGGACAAGAGATAATGGTTTTAAACTAGAAGAATGAAGATTTAGACTAGATGTAAGGAAGAAATTTTTAATGAAGAGGGTGGAGAAGCAGTGGCACATGTTGCCCAGAGAAGTGGTAGATGCCCCATCCCTGGAAACATTCCAGGTCAGGTAGGATGGGGCTTTGAGCAACCTGATCTAGTTGAAGATGTGCCTACTCACTGCAGGAGGGTTGGACTAGATGACCTTGAAGGTCCCTTCCAGCCCAAACTTTTCTATGATTCTATGATTTGTTTCAATAAAGAAAATGTAATTGCCAGGAAGGACAGCATAACATTAAGTCATCGTATTTTACTATATTTAAAAAACAAATAAGCAATTTGAGGCACCATGTTCTCTGTGGTTTTGTCTTTTTTTTAATTCCCCCTTCCTCATACTTCAGCCTATTAGCTTAAAACCCGCCTGCTCTGGCAAATGATATAGTTCATTAAATACTGAAATGCATTTCGATGTATAGTGGTATGTTTACTGCGTAGTTTTAAGTAAGAGAAGTACCACCTTCAGATTTTTGAAGTGCTTAAACCAGATGAGGATTTCTACCTGTTTTTTACCAAACAGGTGAGAAGGATACACCTTATGTATCTAGTTTATTCTGATAAGTACAAGTACATGAAAGGGGAAACTTTTTCCTTTGATCAGTGGTCCAGCTGAAGTGCTCAAACAAGTTTCCTGGATGTAAAATAATTTATATTAGTCTGAGAAAATATCTTTTCACCTGGCAAGTGACACAGCATGGTATTTCAAGTGTAATCATCAGACAATGTGTTAAATTTCTTACTTAATTTTAGTGAGTTTTTGTCAGTGCTGTGCAAGTGGATATGCATTTATTTGCTATATAAATGGCTATTAGCACATGTGTTCCTGTTGTAAAATTCAAAAGTTTGTTGCCATTACTTCAAACTTCTAAGGAGATGTTGCTTCAAATTTAGGAAAATGATGGGTACACAAACTGGTGGATGAAAACTCCTGATTTAAAAAAACCTGTTATGACTTTGGTCTTCATAAATTTATGAAGCATTTTAGAAACCTGTTCATTATGCTTAAGAATTTAAGAGAAGTCTTACCTCCTATATGAAAGTTTCTTAAATGTTAGGTCTTGGAGTCCATTGCAAAGAGCTCTTTACCATGGTTTCAGTTCTACACCCGAAGATAGCAGAGTGTGGGCAGAGGGAGTTTTGATGGCTTTCCTGAGGTCAGTCAGTAAGTCAGAGTAGGGTAGGGGTGAAATTTTGACTTTCAGTCCAATTCTCTCATAGACTATACTGTGAACCAAAAAAAAAAAAAGCCTGACCTGAGTTCTGAGAACATAAAACTGTAGATTAGCAAATGTCAGGAGTGATGCAAGACCTGGTAGGAATGTGTGTGGCACTATAAATCACTTCTGGTACTTTTTCTACTGTCTTATGGGAAAGAGGAATGTGGCTTGTATGGGAATACCTCTGTTAGACAATTAAGAAAAGCGGGTTGTGTGCTAGAAAGGAAGTATGGTTATTAATAGAGATGACATTGTTCTGTAGTCTTTCAGTGCCTGATAGTGGGAGTATGTAATCTCGGCAGTGGTTTACTGATGTTTTGTGCCCTTCTGCTTGAAAACATATGGTATGTTTCAGCCTTAGCTCTGAATTTCCTTTAATTGTTTTCTGTTGCTGCCTAAACACTTTGAAATGGAGGGTGTGGGGAAAGGGGCGGTTGATGCAAACTATTTGAGCAGCTACTAAAAAAGTCACAAGACTTCGATCAGGAAGAATGAAACCCACAAACTGGATTGAACTTGACAGGTTTTGGGTGGGTGGTGATAAAGAGAAATGTATCTAGGAAACATAAGCAGGGAGAAATTATATGGGTGCAGACCCCAAGAAATGGTGGTCAACTACTCTGCCTTGTTTCTAGTCAGGGGACAGTAAGTGCTGTGCCTGTTCACTGATCTCTGTGAGCCAAAAGTAGTATTTTGGGGATGCTTTAAGTTAGATCATGTCTTCCAAACTGATGCTTCCAGTGTGTTCCTGGGATGAGACATCAAAATGCTAATTAATGAATTGAAAAACTCTTGTAAACTAACTGTAAAGTAGTATGATTGGCAGCCAGAACTTTCTAATGTGGAAATTTTTCATCCCTCCTCCTCCTGATCTAAACTAAAGCTCTGAAAAAGTATCACCTTTTTAGTTTCATCTTGCCAGCACTTAATAAATACATAAATATGATTGCCAAACAAACTGCAAAAAATTTCCATTTATCAACTCAATCAGCTGTAGTCTGTGGTATACCCTGTCATTTGTGTGCTATTTCTATTTCCTTAAATAACTGATGACTGTTTCTGTGTATGCAAAGAAACATTCCTTCCTAACTGGAAAAAGAATGTCAACCACGTAGAAAAGGTACACACCTTAAATAATACTTGGACACTTATAATTTGATTTCTCCAGCCTTTGCCAAGGAAGCGTGGTTTTGAGATTTCTTGGGGCAGTTGGTGTTTACTTGTGTTAAATGTTCATAAACTGGATGCTACCGTGCTTTTTTTTGTCCCCCTCTGGCTTTTCAAATATTTATTGATGTGCAATGCTTAAAATTCATGGCAGTTTCCAAAGAAAGTAGGTGTTAATTGTGATAACTCTTTGTGCGGTATCAGTGCTGGAGCTGTACAGCTGTGCTTCTCAGTCTTCTGTTTGGTACAAAATCCTCATACCACATTTTTTAACACCTGTCTGAACACCTCCATACCCATGTGCCTGTGCTGAATCACCCTCCTCTGATGATGCACGTAAAAAAACCCCAAACTATTAAATATGGTGCCAACAACACATGCTGCTGGATGCAGGGTGCCAAATTGCTCCAGCGGCAGTAACTGTGCTTGCTTTTCTGCAGGGCATGAGGGATGGGGCGAGACAAGAGGAAGCCTGACACCAAAGCGGGTTGTCTCCGAACCCATTCCTTGATTGAGGTGTGCAGGGGAAGCTTCTCTACACTGTGAGATGAGCCCACGTAGGCCAGCAAGCGTTAAATTAGGATAGTAGAATGTTACTTTTCCTGAGAAACTAAAAATGTCTGGCTGCTGAAGTAAGCAGAGTTAAAGGAAACTTCCAAATTCTCTTCTAAGGAGAACAGAGTACTAAATCATAGCCTAAAAATCAGGGATCACGTGAATTGAGGATCTGAGGCAACTTGTGGTGTTTCAAACCCTGCATACAGAGAGGCGCTATATTGTGTATATCTATATCATATTGTTAACCTGTGTGAGCAAAACAGAAAAGCTGATGTATACAAATAAAAAAAGGTGGGTGGGTGTGTGTGTGTGGCAAGCTCTGCCAAAACTTTCAGTGTTTCAAGAACGAGAGGTCTTTACTTCTTTTTATTACTCATTAGGCTTCAGGGGAGTTTCACCTTTAAGTGGATTACTGTCATTCCAGTTCTGTGTAGTGGGGTGACTTGGCACTGGAGTATTTTACACCCTTTGCTTGTAAAGTGTTTTGTATAAACTGTTCAGGGTGAAAAGCACATCACTTGATTTTTTTTTTTTTTCTTTTTCTTGACTTTGACTGGAATGCAAGTAACTGGTGGGAAAGTTAAGGCTTGTCTAAACACAGAAATAGCCCAGGATGGTTATTTCATGCTGACTTTCCAACCCTACAGTAAGAATGACTGTGAGTGGGCTAGCGAAATTCCCTTTGTCTCATCCGAAATGGGATGAAGCTGCGAAGAGCAGAGAGCTCTCTCAATTAACAAGGCATATCTGCCCAGGGTGCACGTGTGCTGTACTTTTGCCCTGCCTTCCAACTGGCCTTATTTAATAGTGGTGATATCCCAGAAACACACCTGTGGTTTACAACTTGATATTCATTCTCTTATCAATAGAAGGCATTTGGTACACATTGTTGCTGTAATATATGTCTGTAACGTCATAGCAAAGGTTAGGCTGTAGCACGGTAAGTGACATGGGCCTGGGAGGAATTTTGAGTCACTGGGGACAGTTGGTCCCTTCCTGTGTCAAACACCTTGAAAGCTGTCAACGTGGAAGTCCTGCTTCAAAAAAAACCCCATTAATTTCTGTTGTGTATTTTCCTTACTCCTTCCATTACTCCTGTTGGAAATAAACTGTGGAGTTCAGTGCTGCAAGACATTGCAGGCAATGAGGTGAGCCGGGCACAGAGGTCTTCTGTGGGCCAATACACACAATGGTGGGTAGTGCCAGGTGCTGAGGAACAAACGCTGGGGAAGATCCTTCAACACACACCTTGGTCTTACAGTGGTCTGTGACTGGCTGTGGTCATCACAGGTGGAGTTGGGGTTTGGGGGATGGATGGGCCTTTTTGTCCAAAACCAAAATGCTTCTTATCTAAGGCTGCTTCAGAATACGGATTTTGTAATGACTGAACTATAGTGAGATCTGTGAATTGTGACAGCGAAGAGAAATGTTCCTTTTCCTGACTGTGGTTTACAGTTACTGATACTGGGAGCACCATGGTAGCAGGAGAGTTTATGGAGAAAGTTTTATTCCTGCATTCTGACAGCAGGAGCACCTGCCTTTTGAGAGGAGCTGAAAGTGAATCGTTGAAGAGTTGGTGTCTGAAATCGTGCATAGAGCTGGGGCAGGGAATCCTTATGACAAGGGTCACAGTAATTTATCGTTTTACATAATGTGGAGAAACAATGAAGGGCACACAGAGGGCATGGTAAAGCAATTAGCATCATTTCTGATCTTTGGCCAATACAGTGCTCCATGCACACTGCTCTGTTGGTGGGATAATTTACCAAACAGAAGCCTTGAGGTCACTCTAAGTCAAATTATGCCTGCAGGATTATTGTTTTAATTATTATTTTTAGTTTGGGGCCCAAAAAGGGAGGGGAAAATGTAGTTTAGCTATTCTGCCCGCTCTTCCTTCTCCTTTTGGTTCAAGGTCGAACCTATCAGCAGCCTTCAGAGAAATATGTAGAGCTATAGGAGCTGGGCTCACAGTCTGAAGATAGGAGTGGGCGATGGGCACTGAGCATCCCAATGTGCAAAGCCAAGGTGGTAATTGGGAGTTCCTGGCTCCTGGGCCTGTTGTCAGACCACAGGGTTGGTCGAATCCTGTTCCCCGCTCTCCTCCTTCACCCCTTTGCCCCCACCCTGCAGCCAGTGCTAATAACCGAAACGCACCTCCAAGGAAGAGCAAGTTACCCAACTTGTTCAACGAGCTCCTGCTGTAGGTTTCTTTCCTTACCCCACCTCTGAATATAAACAACTCATACCTGTTCAGTGATGCTGCCGCAAAATCCTGCTTTAAATCCTGTTTTAAACTGATTTGAGCCAGCATTAGTGGTCAGTATAATGCTATGTTTATGGAAAATATTTTCTACTTTTAAAAAAATAGCTCTTTTTGTAATGAACATAGACCTTTACTTAAGGGAATGTGGGTGCCAATAAGGAGGGTTTGTTGTGAATGCAGAGCTGACGGAAGCACCGTGTAGGCTTTCAAGATGACTCCAAATGTCTTCATAAGTATAGTACTAAGAAACATGCCTCCTAAATATTTTCTATTCAGGTGATTTTCAGAATTCTGTAGCCAAAAATGTGCATCAGTCTGTCTTCCTGAAACATCCAGTTTTTGTTGCTAGGCACTGTAGGTACTGAGTGTTTTTTCTTTCCTTTTCTTGTGGAGCCTGGAAATTGAAAACAATTTCTGACACCGAGTCACTGTATGGATGATGCTGTAATACTTCCATGCAAATATGCTTTACAGCCCTGGGAGCATCAGGTGCCATTATGAAATTATGTTCCCATCCCTCCCCTTCATACTCTGGGGGAGAAAACTAACCACACACACTAAAAACCCAACAACAAAAACCAACCAACAAAACAAACAAACAAAAAAACCAAAACAGAGCTTGAATGCCGTAGAAATAGGGGCTTTTGCTGAAATAGTGGGTATTTGCATAAGGGTAAGAGACAAGGGATAGTCTTCATCCGTTGGCTGATGCAGCCAGGGAAAACAGAAGAACATCATGTTAATTAAATTGTTTTTCTTCCAGTCGCCAAGTGAATTGAGAGATATGCCATAACTTGTATGCCTACAAGATCTTGCTGTGTTTCAGTGCATGTGTAGGGCTTCAGAGAAACAGTTAACTAGGGAGAAGACAGGCTTACCACACAGCATGACTGCACCCTAAAGAAAGCAAATGTATTTACACGCTTGTTTAAATTAATATTCCTGCCCCACCCAGATAATCATGATAATGAGGGATTTATTTTTTTAATTAAATTGCAGCTCAAATACACAAGCCAAATTTAGTGTGATGTTGCATTACATGTAAGTAGTCAAAACAAGAATGTGTAAATACCATCTTATGTGGAGACCTCTCTTCTTAAGTACCTTTTATTTCATGCTCTTTCACTTTAGAGATTTTTAAAATTCTGTCTGTCCCTTCTCAGGTTGGGGTTTTGGTTTTTATTCCCTACTTAAGGTCAACTCTTTCTTGATCCTCTCTGCATCTCTGCTTTTGTCTTTTCCCTCATTTCCCTGTTGCTAATGCTTATTTTTCTATTTCTGTTTTAGAAGTGCTTTCTTTTTCCTCTGTCTCTTTCAGATGTTGAGGAATCAATGTACTTCCTCCTCACCAGTGCTGTATGTTTGTCTTCCTTTTCATGGTGCTGCTTCACCATTGTCTCAAGTTCTTGCCATGACGTACATTAAGAGCTGATTACAGGTGCACATGCAGTACCACTGCCAGTCAAGATCCCTTGATTTTTTTTTAATTACTTTGTCAATTATTTTTTTGAAGGAAGTGTCCATATTCTCATGTTTTTCCATACAGTGGCTGGCTCCTTTCTTCTTCTTCGTGGTCTGGAGGATAGCACTGGGAATGAGGAGCGCTGCAGCAACAGCCCTGCACTTCCCATCCCATTCACCTGCTGGAGATGCAGAGCTCTGGAGCAGCCTCCCTGCCCCTTGTCTAGCAGCAGAACCTTCCTTCAGCAAGGAAGGACAGGGAAGACTCAGCTCTTTCCTCATGTCCACGAGGTTGCCAGGAATGAGAAAGGCAAGCCTGCTCTGCTAGGATGTCAGAGGGAGGGTGTGGACTACAGTCTCACTTTCAATATGGGCAAGGCATCTTGGCTCCTCCTCAGTGTTGGTTAGAGGGGGATGCTTTAGCAACAGGCAGAGGGAAGGTTTTGTGACTAGAGATGCCTCATGGGGACCAGAAAGGCAGGCACATGCCTGAAAGCGTGTGGTATTGTTTGTCATTCCCCTGAACAGCGGTATTTAAATGCCTGCTCATGGATGACCTGCTTCCCACTGCTGGCTCTCTCTCCCGTGTTAATGACCTTGCAGAGTTTTCGGGTATTGTGTATTTTGAAGTTTGAGGCAAAAATGAAATGCTGAACCTATAGCTCTACCTAGTCAGTGGTTTGCATTGTGCATTTAATGCAAGTGTGTACGAAAGTGGGAAACTGAAGTTGTGCTGGAAGCATCTGAAATGCTCTGTTGTGTTTATCATGCACACCATCTGGGGACAATACCGTTCCCTGCCCCAGTCTCCTCCTGATCTCCCTACCCCTTCACTTAGAAGAGGTATTAACATATCAGAAATGAATTGCACCTGAATTTTTTGGTTAATGGTTCAGGCTTTATTTTTGTTGTGATTTAAAACCTGTAATTCTATGATACTAATTTCAACCTCAGATGTTCCCAGAAATGCACGGATCAAGCTCTGTACTAAAATAATCTAGGAGATTTTTGTCCGCTGTTATCCCTGTAGTTCAGGAGCTTTCTCTTTTAATGGTCAGAAACCTTATGTTTTATGCATAAATGTATTTGAACTGCCTGATCATTGATCCTTGCTTTTGGACTGGGCAGCTCTTCTTTCCCCTTCTGGTTTTGCTTCTCTTGTGCTGGTAGATGGCACCAGTATTACCTCGTATGCTCCATTTTATTGATATAATGGAACCAAGTTCTCCAGCTCTCATTATGTAGGTCCTTCGTCGTCCCTCATTGTTATACTCTTTCTCTGCAACTCTGCTAATTTGAATCTTTCTTAAATTTAAACGGCCTGTCCTCATTTACATAGATTGGGAACGCCTTGGTGGCAGTGTGGGATTGTGGTCACAAGCATGAAAACCTTTTTTCTCAAGCACCCTGCTTGGGCAACTGGTGGTCACCAGAAGGGAGGTCTTGTATGTTGTGCTTATGCAGGCTTTTGAGTTCTGAATCTTTAAAAAGAATCATTTTTGTGGAGTATGATGATGCAGTATACTCTTTGAAGCTGAAGTGGTAACAACCGTTAGTCTTATTAAAGTACAGTTATATCGGTAAAAGCAGTAGCCTGACGGCTTCTATATTTGAGCATATTAATCATTGAACAATGTTCCTGTTCACATTTAGATTTATCTAATGATAAATCTAATGGCAAGGTTGATAGCTTGTCATTTCTTTTCTGCTTATTTCTGCAGTGCTATTTTAAAATGCATTTTCAGGTTCATTATTCTGGTAGAGTTTAAAATGGCTGCTCACTATTTTGAGACCTGTAAGTTCAGTGATTTAATATGATGGTTAGGAATGATCAAGAATAACTTGGCAAGGACAGTATTTAAAGTGCTGATTTGTTGAAATGATACTTTTTTGTGTCAATATCCAAACCTGAGCAATAGTCTTTTGTGTGTCATCTCTTGACGTTCTAGGGGGCAGTTCCAAGCCTAACCGGAGGAGAGCTGGTGTTGGGGCAGTCACCTGCAAGACTGCAGATGTGATCAAAGTGCTGTCCTGGGACCTGGGGAGGGGCTGATTTTGACCCATGTGTATCCTGCAACAAGTGCTGTGGCTAGCTGTGTTCTGCTTCTCATGTTACCTCCCCCTGCCTCTGACCCGCTTCTGAAAGTCTTGACTCGTGTCAGCAATGATGTTCTCAGGGGCTCTAAGTGTTAGTTATCAGGAGGTTGATGTTCGATAGGTTTAATTGCTGCAACACCTTCAAAATTAATTCTCTTGTGTGCCAGCAGTTTGGTGGTTGTGCAGCCGAGCAGCCACGGATAAGCAGCAACTCCTCTCTGCTTTGTTTTCGTTTTTCTTGGGGTGTAGGCAGCATTCATTTCTCTAAATCTCAGACTCTTCTTCCTTGTTTACCTGCACAATGTTCTCATTTTCTGCAGTTTAGTTGACGTAACCCATTGGTTTGGGAGTTTACTCTTGAGTTTTGGTGATTGGTCAGACCAATCAGAGCGTGTTGCCTCGGTTGGCATTGGTACCACTTCAGTTCAATGCCTTGCAACTACTTGTTCCTTCTGCTCTGCTGCTTTCTTTCTCCTTGTCTGCCAGTTTCTTGGGCTACTCAGACCCCTGAACCCTGACATGATAGCTGCATGTGTGGTGGTGTTCAACAAGTAGTTCCTCTTCTCAAAATAGGCCACTGTAGCCTGTGTCCTCTTCTATGGAGGAGGAACTTTCCAAGTCTTTGGGGTTTTGGAACTAATGTAATACTCAAATTTTAATTGAATAAAACTGACACATCTAGTCAGCTTTCTCTGTATTGCATGGAAAGTAAAAGAAAATGCCCCTCCTGAGGCTGCACCCCTCAGCATGAACCTGTACTGTGGCCAGTTGTGCACCAGCTCCTTGGGTACTGCAGGAGCCAGTGGACAGACAGGGGAAAGGTTACCTGTCCTCCATCCTTCCCAGTCCCCTCCTCCCAACTGCAACCACATCATGTCCCCTGTCATCGCTGTCATGTTGCATCCTCTCACAGCAGAACAGCCCCCACTGTGGCACACCACACGTCAAGCTTTGGAGCGTAACCTTCACGGTGTGAGGCGCTTGGGATCTTTCAGATGTGTTAACAGGGAGCCCTCAGCTGCACAGGGAATACCTTGTTCAAATATTTTCCTTGAATGAAGCCATGTTTACAGACTGGTAAGGAATACTTGAATCCTAGGGACCTTCAAAACAGAAGGTTGTGGAGATTCTTGAGTTTGTTTTACTTTTTGAAGTCTGTATTAGAAGCAGCTGCTGTTTTCTTTGTGGATATTTTTTTCTTTATAAATTTTAAATGATGGAATAATTGTTACAGCCAGTGATTAAGTGTCATAAAAAAAAAATGTTTAAAGTCTATTAATTTTGTGAAGCAGAGCTCTTCTATACTGTGCAAATCTGATCCCAGTACCTTGACTTACAAAAGCTTCGAATGACAGGGCTGCACATAGCTTATGAATAAAGTAACGTCGTGTACCTTTTCCTGTGGCTTCCAGCTGAAGGGAGCAAGTGCTCAAAAGGGCACATTCTTTTGTTGTTGATAGCATTCCGCCTTAACGAGAAGGAATTTCTTGCCTATTGCCTATTGTTTATGAAGTGGAAAGAGATCACAAGTTGTATAATCTCTCTATATATCGTTGAATTTATTTTTTTTTTTAACCCTGCTCTTGCAAGTTGGTTAATCTGCAGCAGGTGCAGTGAGTGGGTGCTGCAATACACCGCACCTGTATTTTATTATATATTGGCGTGAGCTGGGAGTGGGTGAAGAGGAAGGGGAGGAAAACAAAGGAGAGAACCCCCCCTCCCAAGTAAGGAAGCAGCAGAGCTGAATACAGTTTGGTTTCTGTTTCTCCGGGGCTTTGCTCAGCGACCAAACCCGGACTCCAGGTGCAGTGTTCCCTCATCAGACTGTGAGCATAGAAACAGTGTGTCCCTCCTCTTCTTCCTCCCCTGCCAAAAGTTTCTGGGTGGTGAATGTCAGTGGCTGGAGTTATTTTTAAAGGCAAGAGGTAAGGCTTGTCGTGCAAAGCTAGGAAGAGGGCGTTTGTTTGCTGAGCAGAGCTGACATCAAAGTGGAGACTGCTGCCTACTGGCTCGCCACTGCCTTATGCCAGGTAATCTTTAACGTACCCCTCAGTCACCACGATCGCAACCCAGCCTGCGTGTGTGCATGAGGAACGACCTGCGTTTGTGATCCAGAAGATTGCTTTTTCAGTATTATTTTCGTGAGCTGGACTTTGACATTTAAAGGCTCACACTAATCATCTTGCAAAATCTGCTTAGTGCTTTTAACTAAGCAACCACTTTCTAATTCTCTTCGCAGGATAATATAAATGTTTTTCTGAAAGCGTGCGAAAATATTGGACTGAAAGAAGCTCAGCTTTTTCACCCAGGAGATCTTCAGGATTTGTCCAATCGAGTTACAGTCAAGTAAGTTTTGTGGTTTTGTCTTCTCCTTCCCCTTCTCCCTCTTTAAGCTGTTTCACGGTCTTTCTTTCTTTTTTTTTTTTTTAAATGTTTGCCTATGGAAAATTCTTCTTTTAATCTGGTACAGGCGGTTCTGAATACTGTGGTGAGGGTTTAAGCCTTTTTAAGATTAGTAGATAAGATTTGCACAAATTTAATTTAAAAAATGGAGTAGTATTATGTCTTACAAGCAAAATAATTGTTGCTGAATATTTACAGCATTTAGTATATGAGATGGAAACTGTTCAGGTTATTTTAAACTTGGAGCAAAATTAACTGTTAAATGATATCAAAAGCATCGTTTCCCTTTATGCTTTGAGATTACCGAGGTAAAATCTGAAAGGCTGAGCTGATATTTCTGATACTTATCTGAATAGCTTTGAGGCTTGGTAAGGTGTTCCTAAAGAACCTCTCTTCTCACCACTCCGAATACTAATAAGGTGTTTGTCACCGAATGTCACATCTCCTGTCAAGGCGTGTGGGTGTGTGTGAGTAGAAACCAAGTACTGAATTGCACAAAGGGTAATTGTCATGTTTACAGAGAAAAGAGATTTCCTATGAAATAGCAGTGGTTTCGGAAATGTAATGAGTGGACTGTCAATTTTCAGGACTGTTGTGTCTCATAATAGTAGTTTTACTACTAGTTTGAGAGATGAAAGTGGAGCTTTACTATTTAGACACCTAAAAGGTCTTCAAAGATAACATCTTGCTTTGTAACAGTATTAGCTGGTTTTATTGTGCTGGTACAAAGGGTGAATTTTGTTAAATCTCAAAAAAAAAAAAAAATTAAAAGTTTTAGTGAGTTTTGATGGAAGCCTGTCAGGTTAAATATGAAGAACTAATTCCTGTCTTAAATTACCAGTTTTATCAAAGAGGAATAGGCAGTAATCATTCTGTAAATGCAACAACAAAAAAAAAGTGAAATGGCACATAACTGCTTTAATTAGAAAGAAATCTCTTGTAGGTGAATCAGGCTGTAGCGTGTTGACATACTCTGCTGCCTGGTTTCAGAATGAAAGTGTACTGTTCTGCGGTCTCATACTTGAGATGGCAAGGCGTTTTCCAACCTTTGACTCATACCCGAAACATTTCTCGCTAATGTGGTGTTTAGGGACTTGGCGTCTTTCCAGGACACCAGTATTCACTCTACTGGTTCCTATGCCATGCCAAAAGCTGGAGGGTTGGTAACCTCTGCCATGCTTTAAATATCTTCAAAACCCTTGCTAAAGTTATTTTGATGGAGGTTTGCTCTAAGGGTATAGCTGGGAAGGTTTGGAGGCAGTCAGGAGCTTAGTCTTCAGCAGCATCAACAGCGACAAGCTGAAACCCTGGGGAGGTCAAGCTAGCACACTGTTGTGCAAGGTATGTTGTCCAACTCGTCCCTACATTAACCACGGTGCCCAAGCGAGGTCAGCCATGAAATTCACCCAGTGGGTCTTTAACTGGGTTTGGTTTTTTTGTTGTTGTTTTTTTTTTTTTTTTAATATATATCCTTTCAGCTCTGCTGGTTCCTTTCCCAGCTCTGGGAGCAGAAAGTAAGGCTGGATTTCGAAGTCATCATAAGGCAGTGGGGGTTTTACATCACACCTACCTGTGTAGGCAACAGATGAATTAGTGCTTTTCCAAAAAGCAGATATAACCATTGAGCGCTTCTAATGCACAGCAGTGCAAGGGGTCTGGGTTAGAGTCGAAAGAGCTGCCAGCCATATAGCCATGCTTTTTAAATTTGTTTCAATAGAAATTTGATTTTCCACATGTTATGTATCATATGACAGTCCAACAGTGTGTGTAAAATGCTTACAGAGAATTAAAAACTTCTGTATCTGAGCATGCTGTGAAGTGGTAAGCTAACTATACTAGCACATTTTGATGTGTTTTAGGAGTTTGAAGAGGGACAGCAGGGAAGTTTTATTCCAAGAAATGAAGGAAATAAGTTATACGAAGATAACTCGCTCCATTGAAAAGTTAATTATTCATCGTTTGGCTACCCAGAGGGGAAGCTAGTCTTCAGAGGATTTGCAGAGAGTGTCATATATGTGGCAGGAGAGAAATGCTGTCTGATCAAGAGCTTTATCTGAAGTACATTATTTTGTTATTTAATAAAAATAAGTCACTTCATACACTTAAGCTGAATTACAAATTTCTTCAAAACCTGTAGGATGCCAGGCCTCAGAGAAGGGATACTACGTCATGTTTTGCTTTTGTTTTATCCTCTGTTAACCTTAGTTTCAGCATTCGAAGTCAATAGTTTCTTGTCACAAAGTGGGGAAACTTTTTTATATGCTGACTTTTATAAAAGATTGCATTTAATTTTGGGCTTTTTGACATTCCTAAGCAAATTCGCTTTGCTGCTGTCCCCTGAGGCTAATTGTCCACATCTTAAACAAGTAGCAGTAGGTTGTACAGGATAATATTAATGTCTGCCTGAAGCAGTGTGTATTTTGACACCTTAGCAGCATCGCTGTGTTCTGCTGTTGCACCACCGTTAGCGCACACTTTTTATCAACCCAAAGTGGATCAAATAAACTGTTGCTTAAGCAGTCAGCTTTTCAGGCTGGGATGGCAAAGAACAGTGCACTGGTAGGATACACACGTGTACCACTGTGCATGAGAAGGTGCCTGATTTGCCTTATACGTGAAAAATAGGTGAGAGGAAGGTACCATTAAAAGGCTGGGTCTGCTTCTGTTGCTGAGGAAGACATGAGGGTTGTCATCTTATATCAGAAAAAAAACAATCTCTGACACCAGCTGGGGGGTTGCACCTATATCCCTGCTGTTACGTGGCCTTCTGTAGACTTGTCTAGTTGGTCTGATGCCTCTGGTGCTGGGAAGGTGCTGGCGGAGGAAAACCTCTCCAAGGATGGTGCACTCTGAAGAAGTGTTTCCTCTGTTCCTCCAGGCTCTGCTGCCTGGCAGTTGTGTGTCCTACCTCCTCCTTCTCACCTTGTGCAAAAATCAACCTTCAGTCTGTTGGCATCTCAGACTGCTGTCCTAGCCCACCTGGGCAGGCTTCCTTCCCAACAGGAAAAGTTATTTTCTCCTCATTTCTGAGTGTGCTTGCTGCCTTACACTGTGTCTTCACTGATAGTGCTCTATCTTTCTGTCTCATCAACAGCAATGCCAAGCCGTTCAGAGATACCAAACTCTTTATTTGTATGTGGTGTAATGTTCTTGTGTTACCTGAGTTAACGTAAAGACCTGTTGTTATTAATGGCTTGTCAGAAGCTGCGCTAAGAAAATAATCTCTCTGTCTGGTAAGGACGTTCCAACTTTCACTTATATTTTGTTTTCTATTGCAACTGGGATGATGCACAGACATAATGTGAAACGCTCCTCTGTAATTACTACTAGTATCTGGGACAGGAGGGGCAAGAATCCTCTTAAAATATTCAGACTCTCAGTTCCAAGTGATTATGTGATTATCTTTCTTGCAAAGAAAAAGCGCCTTAAAATTTTATTGTTCAGAAGTTTGTGTGAAAGGGCTGGTTAAAATTACTGGTTGATGTTCAAAGCCTGCAAACTTTATGCTTTGCCAGATCAGCGATGAGATTAGTAGTCGGGTGATGTGGAAAAAATATACTGGCATGGATGGTTTCTTTTCTGCCAATGGAAATGGTACTGTGGATTAATGTCTGAGATTTACAGTTCAGTCTTCTGTAAATCTGCAGAAGTTATTGCTCAATGGTATAGCACAGTAATGTGTCATATGTTCCAATAAAGATTATCCAGATGGATTTGTTCGTCGCATACCATATCGGGTAGTCATGTGCATGTCGCCTTGTTTCATAGCTAGTTATTTGTGTAAATGCATATATGTCCCTCTTCAGTTCTTCCAGTATTTTTTTTTTTTGTTTTGCCTAGGATTTTAGTGGTTTTAATCAGAGGAGATGTTATTCTAAAATGCAGCAGCTTGGTTTGTTTTTTTGTTGTTTTGGCTGGTTTTTTGTTTTTTTGTTTTACAGTAATGCAAAGTTGTCTTAACTCATTCTTTTTTAATTCTATTATAGTAAGAATGCAATAAGAGCTTAGTGACTTTCGGTTGTCAGCTTGGTTACTATTTAAAAACGTTAAGCACTTCCTTACCCAGCTCTTTAGAAGTGATACACCCCGTGTCGCAGCTGTGGAAGGGTTCTTAGTAAAATCATGCCACGGACTTAAAAGTGAGAGTTTGCTTAGACAGACACCAAACTTCTATTCTGATGGCATGTGTTACCCCAATTAGCAGCCTGAATTAAAGGAGGCAGCCTGACTATCCTTAGATGGATAGCATAATTAAAACTTGTCTTGTCTTTCAAGAAAACTATTTCTTCCACCTAAAAAGACTTCTGAATCTGTAAAATGAGGTGTTCACTTCAAGAATCTCATTAAGTACTACTAGCAAATCCTAACAATGGTGGTTTGATGAAAATATTAAACTAAGCAAAAAATTATGAAACAATTCACTGTCTTAATCCTAAATAGCAAACTTTTTTTAAAGCTGCCACAAGCCCCTGAGTCCTGATGTTGACATTTGAAATCATCATGTTGGTGGCAAACCTTATGGAGCAAACAGAAAACCCTGTTGGAGAAGCCTTGTGTGTACCTGAGATGAAGTAATGGAGCTCTGATTCTAGTCCTGGCATTTTCAACTTTTGGATAGTTTTAAGTATTGATTTAATGTTCCTTTAGCTCAATTATTTTTCATCATTTTCTGCAGCAAAAAACAATCATGGAAAAATTTGCATGCTGTGCTTTCTGTGGCATAAAGCTCTATATAATTAGAGCCAACTGAAGAGAAGTAACAACTGTTATCTGTCATGTTCATGCTTGTGATCACACATTTCAGAAGCTGAATTTTTGAGACAGGCTCTCTATTTCAGATCAGAGATAATACTGTCTGAATTTAAAATGTCACAAAAAAGTTGTTCAGAGATTACATGCTTTTAAAATAAGCATGAGAAAATGAAATACTTCTTAAGTGATGCAGTTGTAAGCGTTTATTCTGCATCTCTTTGTCCATCTGGAGCGGGTTACATTTTGTGGGGTTATTCTGATTAAATAAGAATGAGCAATTATACCCATTTATACCAGCATAAACTATCTTAAGCATAGATACAGAATCACTACCTGCCATATCACAACTATTGTCCCTTACTAAGCAACCATCTCCTTTTAGGGCCTGTTAGAAAAGAAGCCTTCTAGCACCAATTAAGCCAAACACAAAACATCCTCTAGTACCTACCTTCTTTATCCCGTAATTCCAATTACAATAACACCAGTGTCTCCTTTCAGTGATGAAGTTGCCTCAGTTGTCTTTCTCGGTGCAACCACTAAATGTGCAAGTGTAATAGGATTCCTGAAAGCAGTAGCAGAAAGGGTTTGAATGCAGATGTAGCTTCTTCCAGTTCTATATTCAGTCCTTTAACAACTTCCCATTCTTCACGTGGTAGGAAAATAACTGTAGATTATAGTTTCTGATTAGAAAAGCGATTTTTTGGGTTTTTTGGTTTTTTTTTTTAAGCTTAAGTTGATGATTTTTCATGACTTGCATGTTCTTCCTGTCTAGTCCTGGGGAATGTGCTGGGTTTCCTGGTAGCACTTGTGTTTCCTGCTCAGGATGTTTTCTTCTGCAGGGTTAACAAAGGCAAAGTGAAATTTCTGTTCTATGGGTTGAATGCTACCAGTGCTGAATAGATCACTGAAGAAAGCAGTCAGCTGACAAGATGGTCTTTTTGAGCGGAGGATTGTTGTCAGTGCTCTTAGAAATCTGTTTTTTGGAAAGCTTTGTCAAAGCAGTACCAGCTTTCGATATTAGGAGGAATTTTTTTTAGGGTTGCTTTGCCAGTAATGCTCAGATCCTTGAACGCTCTGGCAAGGGGCTTACCTGGAAACTTGAGGTGTAATGATGAGATACACTTTTGGGACTTATCCCATTTTTGTGCCTTGGGAAAGCTGCCCTATTTTCCTTGAAGGAGGCAGAGTCGAGAGACAATTTGCCCGCATATTGGTTCATTCTGTCAGGAAGACAGTGCAACTCAGTTTATGATCAGGTAGCTTGGAGCAGGTGTTTGCTGTTGGTAAGACTGAATTAATACCTGGGTTGTCTTCCATCTCTCATATTTGCAGTTACTGTATATTCTTGAAAACTTTTTTACTCAAGAATTTCATGCTTATAAGAGTGCATGGTAGAGCTATAACCTGAATTTGCTGTACCAGCTTTTTTCCTAAGAAATGCTCATTTTAATGAGTTGATAAACCTAGTTCTAAGTTGGCTTAAAAAAAAAAAAAATCCAAGAAAACCCACCTCAAACACACAACATTGAACCACCCTTTCCTGCCTTTTAATTTTGTGTAGAATAGAAAGTTGTGGACTGGATGAAAGCCAAGTGCTTCAGTGCAAGAAGTATGATAGTAGTTAGCCCTAAACTTATACCTGTGAAAGGTCTCCAGGTTATACCTGTGTGACTACAGAGTAAATTACCCCAAAGACTTGGGCATGAGGGTTTAAGAAGCTATCTTTGAATTCTAAGTTGAGACGAAAGAAATAAAAGACAGTGTTTTGTGGGTCTTAAACTGAAATGCAAACCATTTAACCAAAATTTAATTAGAACAATGAATGCTGCCTTTTTTTTTCCCCCCTTATATCCAGGGTAATAACATTTCTTACACATGTGGTTGTAATAGGCTTTTATTGTGGTAACTTGAATTTTCTAGTGACACTTCCCTCAAAATGGAAAAGTGCAGCCCTCTCATTTCAGAGTGACTTTAGAAATGTTCCTACGACTTTCGAAGTGTGGAAATTTTCTTTTTGCTATTGGCATTTTCATGGAAAAGGGGGATATTTACAGCAGCTAATCTTCCTTGGCATAGCAGTATTCTAAACATTGAAACTGCTGTATTTGTTTTGTTTAGGATATAACTAATTTCAAGATCATGCATTTCACACTAACTTTTAGTCATGCTGATGACAGTTACGCAGAGGTAAAAAATAGAAAATAAGAGTGTATTTTATCTGTCTTGTGAAACTGTTGTGCTCAGTGTAAAATATTCACGCTCATGTCATTAATTTATGTAATCATTTCAGTAAAACCATTGCAAGCAATAAAATATGGTCCAAAGTCTGGAACATACCTGCCAGAAATTTACATCCAACTCTTTAGTGTAAAGTCTATAAAGTATTGGGTGTGGTGCTATTTAAAATCGTTCTACTTTATCTGTGAAGTTTCTGGTCATTAAGAAAAAATGTTTGAGATGGTTCATTTTTTCCGTTGAGTAATTTAACAGTTAATAATTTACACTTCCTTTAAGGGATTATACTCTTGATAGTGTTTGATTTTTACCTTTCGTCTGTTTTGTGAGATGATTCTGCTGTAAGAATGAAAAGCTTCTGGAGTTGTATACCTGTATCTGCAAGTGTTTCAGGAGGAGTCTGAATAAATTCAGAAAAAAATTACATTAGTGTGTATTAGTAGTATCAAGAGCAATTTGGGTATCTCTAGTGACATAGATCTATAGCCTTATATTGGAATTTAAATAGTTATGCTACAAAACAGAACGATTTGCTGCAGGAGGTTACAGGAGCTTTCTGCTGAAAGATGTTGGTTTGTTCAAAGTCCTAATTTTTGATCCTGTTAGATCTTAAAAGTATCTCTGGAATAACTGTTGGAAGAGTGCAAAACCATTATTTTATTACTAAAAGCCTTTAAAATACTTTTTCAATGCTCTTTTGCTTTGTGTTAAGAGACATGTCTCTAACCTTTTAGGATTCCCATGGGAATCCATCTAAACCTTAGGCACCTGTATTCATTTTAAGAATGCATATCAGTCCTGTAACATCCCAGGATTAAATGCAATTTATAAAACAATGCAGCAGAGAGACGAAAGCATTTTGGGTGAGTAGCAGTGAGTTTACAAAAGAAGGTAAAGAGAAAACCTGCTTTTTTGGTGGTGTTTTTTTCATTAAAAAAGTGCTTGTATCTGAGGTTGGAAGTTGAAGGACTTCCACAAAGAGTAAGTTTGTGTTACGTTAATATCAATCATACAGAACGGTGTATGCAAGTTCACTATCATATTATTTTTAATTGTATTTTACCACTAAATTGCTGAAATTCAGTTAGCTTTACTGTAGACAGACAACTCAATAGAAAGAACCCCTATATTTAAATACTGGGGGAAGCTGACTTCTTGAAGTTTTCCATGGTTACAGGAGTTTGTCAGTTAACCATACTCTGTAAATAGAGAAAGTAAAACTGAACAGTGTATTGACAGTCTTGTATCCTACTTCGTACAAAACCCTACTTTTGGCCATTTCTATTCCTGAGTTGTGATGAATACTATTACAGCACTTTCAGAGGTTTCAACTCTTATTTGTTATTACTGCTTAACTGGAGCACTCATAGTATCCTTCAAAGTAGCATTAACAGGTCTTCTACTGTGAGCACTACAGAATGTAACTGATACTTCAATAATAAATTAAATTATTTTTATAAAGTACATGTCAAGAGCATTGTAGGGTCATCTCCATCTTATCACTGAAACAAGTTAAATGAAATAATATCTCACCACATGGTTAGAAGACAAGAAGGGGTGGGGGGGTATGTGTGTGAAATAGAGTGCTAGATAACAGTCAAGCTTAACCACACAAAGGTATGATCATTTAAAAGAAACATGAAAAGATAGAGATCTATTGTCATTAACAAACAAAAGGAGAAAACCCAACAACAACAAAAGAAAAGCCAGTTGGAGAAGTGTTCTCCAGGCTGAACAATCTGGACAGTCAAGCTCAGGATCTCCAGTCCTGACCTCCACTTTATCAATGTCTTTCCGGTATTGGGGGATGCCAAACTGGAGTGGCAGCGTTATAGACGTGGTGTAATGAGCACTGAGGAAAGGGGGGATGAGCAAGTCCATCAGCCTTCTGGCCACGTTGCATTTCATACAGCCCTGGGTGCTGTTGGACAGTGTTGCTGCGGTCTGCTGCTGGCTGATGTTCAGCCCTGTCCTGGCTCCCCACCCAACTCTGTCATCGCAGGGGTTGGGTCCATTCTGGGGGGAAGACTCAGACTTTGTCCTTGTTGAATGTCACGAGGTTCCTGCAGAGCCAGTCCTCCCGGCGGCCCTGCCCTCCAGCCCTGTCCTCCAGCGTATCAACTGCACCATCCCCATGCTCCCCTCTGCTCGAGGAAGGAGCGCAGTATCAGAAACTGACTCAGAAAAATTTTGAAAGTTGCTGGAGGTGATTGTGGGAACTAAGAGTAAGAAGGTTGACTAATGCAGACGATATTTCCTCTTTCCTTTCCCTTCTAGAAAAAACGTCCTACAAATGTAAACACGTACACACCTTTGAACCCAGTATGTACAGATATGCATCAACTGACGTGGATTCCAGTGTGTTATATGATAAAATATTTAACTGGGGCGGGGAAAGGAAGGCTAAGTTCAAAATACTTCTCCTTTTGCAAAGGCTATTAAATTACAGACAGCCACTTGTGCCCTGTGAATAAATGCTGAAATATGCTTGTCAGATTTATGGTGCAGTAATGTATTCTTTTTAACTCTGTGACCTGATGTTTCTAAGATGCTCTCAGCTGTGATTGTTTTCTGTGGTGAGGGTTGGACTTGGTGAAGCAGTAGCTAAAAATGCCCAAGTTAACGGAAGGCGCAGTATATTTGTCTATGGTTTGACTTGAAGATGCAATGTATTTTCATCATGGATCTGTGCAGTTAGGAAATTACTGCAAAATTCCACAAACTAATCCTAATCGGTCCAAATTTACCAATATTGACTCCTCTAGTAAATGGCTTCTAATAGCAGTTTGCAGGTTAATTTTTCAGAAATGGTATTCTTTTAATGTATAAAAGAGAAGGAAAACTTGAATTACTTAAGTGAGAACAGGAAAACCAAAAGAATTCTGATTTTGTGTATAAAATGATGATTTCTGAAACAGCTGATACTGCTCAGGCCTGAGGCAACAGGATTAGGAGTTTTGTGAGGGCATCTATTCAGTGTTCAGTGCCAGTCCAAGAAAAAGATAAAACCAACAACAAGAAAAAAACACAGACCAAAAAACCCCACAACCCCCCCCAAAAACCCACCCAGAAACAAAACACAAGCATTGTTAAAAAGTATTGGGAACAGGGAAAAAAAGGTACATCACTGTGTTGCTGCAGGCAATCTAGAGTTTGCTGGTGTTGTAAATACCATTTGAAGCTTTGGACTTTGATCCCTTTCCCTTTCCTCTCTCTCCCACCTCACCTCCCCAAACACCCCCAAAATGAAGTCTATGGAAATAGAAGACCTTCATTCTCACGATGCTTCACTAAGCAGAAGTAGGAATAGCTTCTACTGCAGGTTTAGTTAAGACACTAGGGGCCCAGAGCCTGAAGGAGAGACAGTCGATGAAGAGGAGAGGCACAATGTTGCGAGCTTAAAACAAGCAAACAAAAAACCCCTAGCAAATGACATGGATTAAGTGGTTCAACTAGTCACTGTGTCCCGTGTTATATGAATAATCAATGAACAAAATGAAGGGGCCGTAGGCTTCCTTGACAGCAAATGCTGTGGATGATAAAAGTTTACTTGAGTTCCAGGGGCAGTAGTGATGTTCATAGAAGGGAAATCTCTTAAGAGTTACTTAATGTGGGGAAACCACATCTAGCTTGGGAAGTCTCTGAGGGAGAAGCATCTTGCCTGCTCTATTTTTACTGTTCCTTAGGCAACTACTTGGGGTTGCAGGCGAGGGAGGGATGCTGGGCTAGATAATCTTGATCTGACCCAATGCGGACACTCCTTGTGTGGTTTTGAAAAGGTCACATCCCATGAAAGCTCCCTTTAACTTCTGCAGATCTATGATAACCTCCTCTGAGAAGCAAGACTAAGGAAAAAATCAGACACAAATTTTATGGAAGCAATTAATTTGATTTGCTAGAGCAGTCAAGCAATCTACCATTGCTAAGCCTTAGTAAGTGTGGAACTTTAAATGTAAATGTATCTGAAGAGATGAGTAGAATCCTAGTAGGAAAGGAATATAAATTTCTTAATCTAGACCAGTATCTGACCACTTCTATATGTGACCAGCCTGTGCAATCATGGAGGAAAAATATTATTATGAATTCTTAGGAATTTAACATTTTATGATTTTTTTTAATCAAACCATTTGAAATGTTAGTAAAAGCTTCATAAGAATAAGTAAGAATGGCTGAAATTCTCTTGCAATAAGCTGGCACGTGTATTTGCATGTACTGTATACAGCATCATTACTTCAAACCTACTTTTGCTCTAAAAAGATCAGTTAATTTAAGAGGTTTTGTTACTGATTTTGGCATGGGTAATGTAACTGTAAAATCACACATCAGATGGTTATGCAGAAGGCACACCTACCCAGACTGAATAAGCACAGAATAAGATGAATCGGTAATGATACTCCTCTGCTATGCTCGTCCTGCAAAACACTCACTTTCTCTGTGCAGAATGTTTTGTTCTTTGAAATCTGAGCTCGCCTCTCGTATTTAATGTTGACTGCTGTTGAGAAATCATACAAAAGTCACTTAGTGCTGGTGATTTACTAGTATTTACCATTTCATTGCGATGTTTTTGTTCCTTCAAGAGGAAAAAAAAATTCTCTTGCAAAAGGATACTTTTTATAAACAACATTTTTGTCTTTCTGAAGCATTTTCCTCTTTGAGCTCTGACCAAATTCCTTAGTTTAATTTCATCTTCCCTAATACTGCTTGAGTAATTTTTTAAGGTATTCAACAAGCTCGTTTGTTTGGTTATTAAATAACCTGTGCAGAAATCTCCAGTTATCCAGGTGGTGTAGTCAGTGGAGGGTGGTGACCATTACCAAAATGATGTGACTGCACTTGTAACTTAATACTTCCATTTTCTGTTCAGTATTTTTCTTTCATTGATTGAGTAAGACTTTAAAATCTGTGAATCCAGGAACTGATGGTACCAAACAGCGTGAGTCTGCATGTCTGAGCTTTGCTTGCTTGGATACGGCATGAGCAATGAGTGCACAGTAGCTGCTCTCAGCCTCCCACTAGGCTACTAGCACAAGAGGACACATCAGCTGATTGGCTGGCTGTTCCTCTCAGAATAAGCTAAGGCAGGTACTCCATGCTTATGCTGTTAGGTGACTGCCAAAGTTGCTTGATAAACTTCCTGTCTTTAATAGACAGCGTGAGTTTTATCAGGAGAAAAGCTGGAATTAAAGACTGGTGCTTCTTGGTTTTCTCAGAAAGTGTATTTACACAGTGGGGCACTGCAGTGAAAGTACAGAGAAGCAGGGGGAAGCTGGGCAAGGTAAAAACCAAAGAAGAATCTGAATCCAAAGAGGATTCGAAATCCATTCTCAAACTGGTTCTTAATCTAAGCAGTTGTAAAATCTTCTCTGAACTCAAATTTGAACTGAAATAGGGCTGAAAAGAGATGGTAAACCTTAAGAATGAACTTAACACGTAAGTTCACTTCTTAGCACTCTTTTTATTACCCTTTACTATATATATCCTTTCCTAAAGGATGAATTTAACAGTGGAAAAGTGCAATAGCTTGAAAAACTGTCTAAATGGAAATACAAATTGACCATAACAATGTATGAGGAGCACAAAAGACAAAGGCTTGGTTCCCTCAAGCAGTTCAAATATGAGCATGTAAGTGATAACGCTGAAGTAGAAGTAGGTCAAAAACCAGTGAAAGCTTCTTTCTAAGTAGCATAGTCTGTGAAGGAGAAAGTTGTCCACTGGTGCAGGTATTACATAGCTTCCTTTCATTTTACTTGATCAGAGTTAGGTCTGCATAAGGTGTGCTGGGTTGGCTTGACACCTGAGCCGTGGGAACAGCAGCCTCTTCTGCTAATACTGCAACTACTGACCCAGAGCTGCATCACACCACGGCGCATCTGGAGCATGTGTTGTAGGCACCTGTGACTCTGTCCTGCTGGAGTAGCATCATGTCACAGCTTTATTCTTCACCCGTCTTTCCACTTAGTGTAGCCATCTAACCTGAGCTCTGCCTAAATTACTGTGTTCCTCTATAGAACTTGTTACAGGACAGTGTAGCAAGGACAAAAGAAATTGCAGAAAAACTAGATTCAAAGCTAATGTGAAAGAATCAAGCCCTGCTTTTGTTCTATAAACTCTGACAGAGAAATGGATCTCAGCTGATCACTAGTATTAGAGAAACAGTGCAAGTTTTTGTCAGCATCACTGAAATGCATTTACTCAGTTTCAAATACAATGCTTCATATGGCGGAATAGTTTTCATTTGTGTAGCCACAGATTTGGCAGGGGTGGGTGTCAGGTCTGAGAGGAGCCTGAATTGAGTTTCTGTATTGGCTTAATTCTGGTTCAGAGGAGGTGGGGAAGCAGTGAACACTGGAAATTTCTTGTCTCCTGTTGCCCAGGAATGTGTCTGTGGGGTTTTCATCACGTAAAAATGATGTGTTGCTGTCTGATCAGTCAGAGGATAGAGAGAAGCTCACTTTTATCTCCGGAGGCAGAGATCTTTTTGATGGATATGTACCAAAGGCATGTGTGCCTTACTTGCAGAAGGAGCTTTTGTTTGCAGAATTTTTGTCAGGAAAGCAAATATGTTCAAGTTCCTGGAAACTGTTTCATCAAGCTTAATTGCACGTAGGTTTTGGCATACAATGTTTAATGGAACATGTTCCTGTTATTTGTGCATCTGTAGTTGCAGGAGAGACTGGGCTCCTTGTAAGCTGAAGTAAAAAGCAGTGAAAACAGTGGAAGAAAACTACTAAACTGTTTTTTCTACCTTCACTTGTAAGAGAGTACTCCAGCTAATTATTTCAGCTCTTGGTACTGCGACTTCTTTGTTCACGCTATACATTTAATTATAAAGACTCCCTTCAATTTCAAAACAAGTGTATTAAGATTGATTTTTTTTTTTTTTTTAACCTGTAAAATAGTCTAGAATCTGCTTTTACTGAAAAGGAAGAGGGACGTAGCATCTTCACCAGTTCTAGTTCCTTGGCCGTAGGTGGTCTGTGTGCCACCGCTGCTGTTGTTCAGAATAGCCTTCTGATAAATCTCCAGCTAATTTGGGATACCAGGTGAAGATGATTTCTTGCCATTTCTGTTCTCCATTGCTCAGATGTCTCTGCCAGGCAACTCACAAAACAAACAACAACAGCAGATGAGCCTCAAAGAGTACACTCTTTAAGGCAAAGGGCAGGTGACGGTTATAAAACGTTAGGCTTTAATAGTATTACAAAAAGTAGCTGTAGCAGTTTCCCTGTGTTTGCTTGATAAAGTAAGTGATGCCCTCATCCTTACTTAACAAAAAATTAGTGGGTAATTATTAGGAAAAAAATGACCTTGTACTTTCCTTGCTGGTGGAAGTTATAGCAGAAATTAGTTTATAGCCAGGATTTGAAAGCATGTGGCGCTTTAAGTGATGGTCAACACAGCAAGATGCAGGGACAAAGACAAGAGTATAAGACAAACTGGATGTAGATGGTCAACTTTAGAAATCTTGCAGAAGAGAGAGGGTAGAAAAAGAAGTTGGCTCATTAAACGAAGCAAGTTGCAGTTCATTCTAGTATTTGTACCTGCAATAAAATGATTATTTAAGAGAGTAAATACCGTGGTTTTGTGTTCATTGGATATTTATATGTTTATTTTTTCGTAAGAGAATTGCTTTTTGGTTTGACTAAAGCTTTCTTGCCACTGGTGGTATTCCCAGGCCAGTCTTCAACTTGTGAAAACTCTTTGGCAAGGCTTGGTTGTGCCCATGAAACACAGGATCCTCTATGCAAGTCAAAATTAGCAAAAATAAAAGCCTTTTAAAAGAAAGCAGAATTTCAAACCAGTTTGTATTTCTGTAAGTTGCTCTGGAATCATGAGCATGTTAGTGAACATATTTTTGAGGGGAATTGATATGACACTTAAAATGAGCATTGTAAATCAGCACAGAGTGAATTTAAATGTGCCTTTATGTGTTTTAAAAGGCCTCTGTACTTCACATCCAATCTGGTGATTTCTATGCTATTGGCATTCATCAATGCTAAAATGTCAACCACACTGCTTAAAAAGAGAAGCAGTTTGGGAGTGTTTTTGACAGGTGTTTGTTTTTTCTCTTTGCAAAGACTGATACCTCTGTTCTTTCAATTTATTATTCTTTTCCTGGAGGCTTTCCTTTTTGAAGCATTGCCTGGGTTTTGTTGGTAACTTTATTATACCAAAAAGTTCTAATATATTCACCTGTGTACCTCTGTCTGTTATGGTTTTTCCTTCAGGGGCTTAAGTAATAACTATGTTACTTTTAGTAATAGTTCAAATAATTACATACTTGACATTATGTCCAGAGTTCATGCAACAGTTCTGGGGTTTCTTTCCGTAGCAAAAGCTTTCACAGATTCTTTCCTACTTGAAAAAAGTTTTGGGGTGCATAGTTTTACATGTACTTAATGTGCTGTTTTATAAGTGAAGAGCTTTAAATGCAGTGTGACAGACTTCACATTCATCTTCTTTCTCCTTGAGCAATAAATATCTGACTACTGCACTGGTTCTGAATCGTTGTCTTTCAATAAATTAGCATCAAGCAGATGGCTGATTTGTTATATCATCAGCTGTTTTTGATAGTACAGATTTATGTTATTAAAAATGAGGCTTGCATAATTTACACTGCAGTATAAGCTATCTTTTTAGTATCTTAGGAAACTTGTACACTGTTCTCGTCTGCCATAAATGTATTTCCTTGGTGATGAAGACTGTTGCATGTCTTTGTATCTTCACTTGCGAAAAAAAATAAAATCTACAACAGTGACTTTTATTAAATTTATTTTCAAAATGTATACTTCAGCAAGTTAATTATGCTGCTAACTGCATCTACACTGAAATGCAGAGAGGATAATATCTTAAGAGCATTCCAGCTGTATTTTTTCATGGCATTCACCTATCTAATGCTATGCAACAAGAAAGTGAAAGTATATTGGGGAAAAACTGTCAGTGTTTTTTGCATAATGTGGTCAGTGGTTTGCCATCTGGCAACCAAACATGATGATAATGCTCAAGGTTATCTCCCATGTACGCTATTTGTGGGTCAAAGGGTGAAGGTATTTCCATCCTGATCTTATCTTCTGCGCTTTATAGTAGCTGCCTTCCGATGAAGGAGCAGCTGGGTTTTGCTGCAGTTTGACAACCTGTTCCTAAAGCATCAGCAGAGACTGATTTATCTTCTCATATTTGGAGGATACTACTGGTTAATCCTCCATTGCACTGAGTTAATTTCTTCTTGTAACTCTGTTAACCTGGAGGTGAAAAGAAGGAGGGGAGACCTTGGAAGTTATTCTGAGTCTTGCTGTTGCAGTGTGCACATTGGGGATGAGACCCCTGAGATGGCTTCCTGTGTGATTCTTCCCCAGTTGTAATTTGTTTCAGGTAGGCTACACTAGAATTAAGCGTAATCAAGAGAAGAAGCATCCAATTAGTTTTATCAATCTGCATTTGCATTTCTCATCCTCTCCGTATTGGGGGATTATAAGGCCTTGGCTTTTCATTGAATTGTAATATAGTGACAGCACTGTTGTTGTGATTTCAGAATCAAATAGGGCTAAAAACTTGAGAACAAAAGGGCTGCTTCTGTGGATGTGTCTGAGGTAGCAGGTCTGGATTTAGCAGTCAGTAACACAACATGCATACGGTCCCTTAGGAAGCTGAGACTCATAGCAAACTGGTGCCATTGTCATACGTTACAGTTTTAACCATTAGTTTGGTTTGATCTTTGCAATGATTTCATATAATCTTGGCAGTAATGAGTACCATTTGCAGGGTTTTCAGGAGGCCCTTAGTCTGTGGATTCCTAGATGAGTCTCAAGGCTTCTGTTAACCTTGTCTGGATCAAAAAGACTGCCTCATCTTTGTGTAGAAATTACGAGGATTGCTGGGGAAAGGTTTTGTTGGAATAGCCTCTTCCAGAGCCCAAGCGTTACGTTTGTGTTATCCTGGCTCTGCAGTTTGATTAACTTCTGGAAAGGATAGCTTACAACCACCATGTGTGCTTTAGGGAGCCTACTTCTCCTGTGCTTCATCTGGCTAGTCAGTTGGTGAAATTCTGCAGATGGCTAACTGTAGTTTCCAAGAGTTAGTGCATTAGTATCTTCTTTCTCGTGAGAAGGAAGATTCCTAATTTAGCGTTTACTCATGCACTCATTAAAGATGTTGGGAATATTGCCATGGCCTCACTTGGAGCAGAATCTGATCATTTTGTTCCACTCCCTTCCTACCACCGGACTTAGTTGTAATAGCTTGTTGGAACATTTTGGTGGTGTCTTAATTAGTGTATTAAGCTTTTTTTTCCCTCAGTCATCAGTTTTGTAGTACAAATTACATACTTCATGAGTACCAGTGAAAGAGAGGTGTGAGATCATCTATAGTTCCCTGGCTGGGGTTGTCTTCCCATATCATTAATTTTATTCAAGGTTTTTATTCTCAGACTCCTCTAACTTTACAACAGAAACTCTCAAGTGACTAATAGCACATTTGGTTTCAGTAGGTTGGGATGCTCAGAACTGATGTAAATTCTCCAACTTCAGATGTATGTGGTTAGAGTAGCTTAACTTTTCTCCCCCCACCCCCCTTTTTTTGCCTCCCACACAGACTTTCTAACATTCTGGCAAAGCAAGTAGTTGGACTTTTACCCATTCTCTCACTTTGCAGTAAAAAAGCGTTCATTTTCCAACATTAAACTCGGCTGGAAAACCTGGCCCAAAAATCTTAATGTTTTGAGCAAATGTTTAAAAATACCCTCTGACTTCGCTGCTCTAAGTAGCCTTAAAGCACTGTTGTTCTCTGGGGTGGACAAAATCTTTTTCCCCAAAAAAGCTAGTACTTGCCCAGTAATATTGATAGCAACACATTGAATTTAGTGATTTTAAGTGTTACACAAATAAATCTCAAGCCATAAGTAGCCTGAATAAGAACAGTTACATCTTTAAGGAGTTCCTTTGTGCATGGATGTTGCAGGAGCTGAGGACTGGAGGTGAGAACTGTAGCAATTATGGAAAATAATATCTGCTTATCTTAGATCTTGTCTGTTCTCCAAAACAAAAGCATATATTTCTGCTAAGAGTAGTACACTTTGTAAATTTTACTTGATTTTTGTATCGACTTCGTTTTAAATTGTGTTGCTGTTTCATGCCGTGTCTTGGGAGAGCTGGTCCAAGGGAATACATCCGCTTTCAGTACTCTTTTCCGAAAAGGGTGAATAAATTAACATTTGACTCTGCGTTACTTAAAGTGCTCTTTCATGGCTCTAAATATGTCTTCAAAAATGAAGGCTGATCTTTTGGGCATCTATGCATCAACCTAAGTTAATGGAGAACTGACTTCAATAGTAAGAAGTCAGGTTCAGTCTGTTTCATACCTTTGTGCCCTGTGTGATTAGTGATGATGTTGTGCTCTGTGTTGCTAGGGTAACCCAAAGAAACATGAGAGAAAATATGGCAAAATTTCAAAAAGGAAGCATTATAATTGATTCAGTGCTTCTTATTTGCTTGTGAAATATATTGCCAAAATATTACTGAGAAAACCCAGTAGTCCTTTATAGTTTTTATTCCAAATGTAGAGACTAAATTAAATGATGCAGTCATGCAGTAGTGATTTATTTCTACTTAAGGACAAATTCCAACATCTCTTTAAATTCTTTCCAAAATCTTTATCATGGAAGAAACTGTGCTTACCTTGTACCTCCATTTTGTCATCCTTGCTCTGTCCATCTCTATAAATAAATATAAATTCTTTCAAAAATTCTGGCTCTGACCCTTTTCCAGAAGCTATGCTTTTAGGAATTCCCCCTTTAAACTGCTAAAGCATTTATTCTTTAATAAATATGACCACAGTTGAGAATGAAAAGAAAGGCTGGGGTAGAGACTGCCCCAATTCTCTGTCCTCCTATACAGTAGTTTGGCCAGCACTACGTTGTAGTTGCTCTAGGGGAAAAAAATGAGTGGTCAGAAATCTGTGAAGTGACTTTCAGGCGCTATGTATCCCACATACCCAAAAATCCAGGGGGTCTGCCTCCTCTCAGGAGGAGATACCCACCCTTGTGCGTATACCTGGCATTTATGGGTCTTGGATCCCCTGAAGAGACAGCACTTGGAGTAATCTGAAGGCTGGATTACTTCCCACTCACGGGCTGTGGGTAGGGTACCTGTAGTTTCTGCTCTTAGCTCTGAGTCACCTCTGCACTGAATTGTTTTCTGTGTATGCAAAACAACAACAGCAACCAAGCACATACCTATTTGGTGAAACTCAATGCTGTCACAGGTGTGAACATAGCAATACCCAGTATAAGTCAGTCATCTTTTCTTTTTATCAGCGGGTATGTTCTTTGCCAAATATCTAGTATAAATTATACAGTGTAGACTTACGGTGTGTTTTTCATCTTTTTTTGCTGAGAAATTAAATAAACCTCGCTGTTGAGTGTTACAAGCTGTGGTAAGCTGTTTTGCTTATACATAAGGCATTTTCCCATCACCACCTGTTTGCTTGTCACAGAAATAACGAAGGATTACATTTACCAAATCTTCTCCTGGGCATGGACTAAGGGAGGAGGTTGAATGCAAAAGGTTTTGGTTGGGGTTTTTAATTTGATTTTTTTTTTTTCTTTTTCCTCCTCTCCAATTATAGAGGCGATAAAAATACCTCTGTCTCTCTGAGTGAGGAGAGTTGTATAACCTGCCAAATCCTAGCTCTTCCCGTGGGACCACCTCTGAATGCTTTATCCGAATTGAACAATTGGATTAATCCTGGGGGTCGAGGGTAAGAGTGTGCACACAGACAGTTGTTATAGTGTAGTTAGTAGATGGAAAATTTTTTACCCTAACTTACCTTGCAGTAACTTGTTTATCTATATCCGGAGACGGTGCAGAGGTGTCTGAGCGATGCTTAGAGGGAGTAAATGAGTCAGTATTGAGGGCTGTTCTATAAAATTACCTCTGGTATCTGCCTGTGGGAAAAGGGGATGTTGAAATACTTCAGTTAGGTCTAAGAGTGGGAGTAAAAAGGACAACAATTCTGCAAATATTTTATTTAATAATGGCAAAGAGGCATCAGGCTGTAGAGAAAGTGACTTTCAGTATTGTCTTAAACCACTAACTGTGAGTTGCCATGGTTGCTGCAGCTTAGCTAAAGCAAATAATGCGCTTCATACAGAACAATTTTTTTAAATGCTGTTTAACTATTTCTGTGCTAGGTAACAGCTGCACCTTCATGTATTTTTGTGTATATTTATAAAAATGTGCAGGATTGCACTTCATTGTCTGTTTTGATACTTATTTTTCAGAGTGACTCCCCAGATGTACCAACTAATCCTTTTGTAAAGAATGCTAGCACAAATGAGTGTTCCCCATTTGGACTTGTCTTCAAATCAATCTATGAAATATAACACAATATGGTCTAGTTTTGTGTGAGGGAATGAAGGTAAAGGATCTTCAAAACTGAAAGTTAATGTAGATGATGATCCTGATGGTCAACAGGATGAGTTCAAGTGTGGTGATTGTTGGGAGGGGGGAGTGTAAAATCTCGAAAATTTGAGAATGTACAAGGAAGAAAAAAGGTAGAAATGTAACATCTAGTATAACCTTGGTGCAAGGGTCGACTGCATTATGTGAGGTTAAAAATAAAAGGCAGCAGGGAGATGAAAGAAGGAGAAATTCAGCAAAGTTATATGCTCCTAGTTCTGAAGACCAATGCTTTGGAAGTTATAAAAATCTATAGGGTGTGTAAGTAGTGATAGGATAGCTATCTATCAATGTATTTAAATTACTATGTATTTAGAATGTTTCTTCCTCTTGAAAAGCAATTAATTTCACCTCTGGAATTGAAACATCCTCTTGAATGTGAACAGTTAGATTTCCTTTGAGAACTCCTAATACTCCATGTGAGCTTGGAGTCAATTCTGCAGGTTTTAATTCTTTGTGCAGAGAGTCCATCATTTCTCATGAAAGTCAATGGATGGTCTCATGCTTCTTGGCCAAAGTATCTGGCACATAACTCTTGGCTTTCAGAAATAAAACACCTGCTATATATTTTTGCATAGGTACCAGTCTAGACCTGGAATTTTAAAGTAACCAATACAGACTGGGGAAAAATTCTAGATTTGCCTTGGAAACAAACCAACAAACCTATAGAAGAAATACCTGTAATTAGTGAAGCTGCTGACTTTTAGTGGTTTTTTAGGAATGGAGTAAGAAAAAGACACAAAAAGGGACTAATCACCAAAGCTACACGCACTATCATAAATTCTTTAATTTTCTTTAATATAGCTTAATATTTGAGCAGGAAGCTCCAGGATCCTATCAGTGTCCTCTTTGTCTGCAATTTTTTGCTGCAGCAATGCTCCATCCCTCTTCCCCTGCCCACTTCTGAAACGAGAGCCAAGGAGTGCTCAGGTTATAAGCCAGGCTCCTCTGCATAGGCGTATTCTTCTGGGGGTGGTTTGGGGGTTTTTGAATTTTTTTTCTTTTTTTTGGAGAACCTGTAGATTAGACTGGGATTTGAGGAAGCTGGCAGAGATGGACCACCCAGGGAGGGGATGGAAAAGAGTGTGAGGAAATTGATGATGTTAGCGTCTGGTGACTTTCCAAGGCTGATGTGCAGTTCTAGAAGTGCCTGTTTTTGTTTTGATAAGGGGTTTGAGAATAGTGTGGAAGCAGAATGGGTGAGATCAGCAAGGAAGTGCCATGCTCAAGAGGCGGTATAAAAGACAGGCTCTGAAGCAGTGGACGGGGACATGTTCCCATGGAGGGCAGTCGCTGGCTGCATTCCCTCTCTGCCTTTCCCTTCTTGGGCATCTCTTCTCCACCCCTCAGTCCTGTTCTTAGTAGGCAAGGGCATGGGGTGGGGATAGGCTGATAGGTCATCAGGGCCCACAGGGCTCCTTGCTGTCAGCCAGTGGTTTTGTCAAGGCTTAGAGAAATGATTCCTGCTGTCATTTTATACCTGAGTCTGTGTGCTGTTACAATATAGGTGGCACTGGGTCCGGTGGGTATGTTGCTATGGAAGATACATGTGCTTTTTGTAGTCAAATAGAAAGGTGCATTTCTAAAAGCTTGAATGCTGTGACCATAACCCAACCATTTTATTTCCAGCAATCTTGGCAGTGAACTATGGCTCTCGGGGTTGAATATCAGTTTGCTAAGAATCCAAGTGCTGGAGGAATGTCCTCATGTTTCTGTACCCATGCGGCAGCTCCATCTTCCACTGGTGCCTTTCTATTCTCAGCAGCATGTGGGAATTCAGTGAAATCCGATAACGGCAATATTAATAGCAGTTGAGTAGGTGTCCAAAGAGGTTGAAATTTAGCACAAGCCCGCTGCTAGTTGGACAGTTGGTGTTCGTCTCCTGCGCAACATACCTCAGCGGGGGTGGAGAATCCTTCAAACCCTCCGACGTCCTCCTTGGAAGCGTAAGTGAAGCTGGTTGGTGTTGGCCTAGAGTGCCTAGAGCTTAGTGAAGAGCTTAGGAGCGGGCTTGTTCTGCAGCCTTCTGATCCAGTGTGGCTTCCAGGCCAGAGCATGGCTCTTCCAAGTCCTTCAAAGGGCATCTGGGAGGTGGACCTGCTGTCTTGATGGATGGAAGTTCAAAGGAAGATAACTGATACTTCTTTTTAAACAAAAAATCTGTTCAAGTCCTGTGTTCATGACATATGTAGTACAGAGGAAGGGATGGAAAACAGATAGCTTTGGCAGCTGAGTATTCGTCACCAAGGGAAGGGTTTGGCACTGGGCAGGGTACATTTGTCACTGGCACATTCCTTTCTATCAGTGGGAGTGTCTCTGTCCCTTCTTTCTCCCTGTAAATAGATTTGTATTTGTCTTATCTCTTTGGGCATGACCACGTGGCCTCTTCTCTGCAGATAGCCTCTTATTTAGGGGAGGGGTAATTTCTGATCTAGCTTTTTTTTTTTTTTAAAATCATAGATTGATATCTATACTGTAAATACATTTCTGCACAAGATACAGACCCTCAGAAAGCCATGCTTTCTGAACAGGCTGCTGTAAAATCATCTTCCAGAATTTTGCTCTGACTTCTTGGTATTTTGGATTTGGTCTTGAACTCCACATTGATGCTATCCCTGGAAAATAACTAAGTGAAGTGTCAAAGTAGGTTTGACGTAACGAATTGATAGTTTCTGTGATTTTATATGTACTAGGATGTAGGGGAACCAAACCTTAAAGTGTGTTAAGAAAACTAAATCCAAACTACAGGGTATAAAAGTTAAAAGTCTTGAAATAAATCAACCTGAACATAGCTACTTAAAATGCACCTTTTTTTTTTTTCGTAAGGAGTCATTGGAATGATGTATGTGTGAATGTCAGCATTGCCAATGGATATATTTTACAATTGGCAAAGGCTAGTTCATGATTCCTTAAAGTACTGCGGTCTCCTAGCTACTGTAAGGTATATGACTGTCTTGTACAATGTTTTTTTTAAATTTTAAAAGTACCTCAAAGTGCATTAAAATAATATTAGCAAGCTTTCCTCATTCCTCGGAGCTAAGTGTCAGCAGATGGAGGGGAAGCACAGAATGCCTCTGGCTGGGGTTTTGTCATGTGGGGACTCTCATGGTACTGACTTGTGGAGCAGGGTCCTCCTCCACTGAGCCCCCTGCCTGTACCTCTGGCAACGCATTGCCTCTGCAGTAGTGCTGACATAGTTGCTTGTACAAGTGTGCTCTAAAACAGATGAGCGAGTTACACATTTTCAAAGCCCAGATTATTACCAAAAACCCAAACAAAGAAACAAGCACAGCCCTCTGGTCCTGATGCACAGTGTAGAATCAGTGTGATACAGAGTGGTGTTGGCGTAACCACGGGGGCAGCAAACAGGAGTGGCTAGAAGGGAAAGGGAGACCAGGAAATCCTTAAGGTAGAGCTGCTGCCAAAGCCTTTGTATTGTCAGGCTAGGGCCTTAGTGACTAATTTGGCTATTTAACCTGGAGCAAACAGTGGAGCTGAGAGTCAATTCCCTGAGCTGTGGCTCAGCCTGCTGACCTGCTCTGTCACTTTGTTTTATTCTTGTAGAGTGGTCCTCGTTAGAGAAATACCCATTGGTCCATGCTAGCTAGGTGTAAGTGATGTCCGTGAATATACGTTGTGTTCAGACATAACGGAAGTATCTGGTCTCTAAGCATATCACCTACTAACAGGTGAGAGCTATTTCTGTCCCATTTGTCTCTTTTCTGTTTGCTAAAGTATTGACGTAGATGAGGTGATTTACATGGAAGGTATTATTTCTCCGTGGGTGGTTAGTTCACATGTTTTTGCATCAGATTTCGACTTGGAATTGTGCAGTTGTGCTTCATAATTATTGTAATAAACTCCTACATATTGTTTTCTTATGGCCTTTAGACTGTAATGCTATGTCTGATAGATATTTTCCAGGATGGCTGATCTTGAAGTTGTATGTAAACTTTTATTGAAACCACTGCCAACAATTAAGGTTCTTGCTTTGTGAATTTAAAGTTGTACTTTTAAAACTTTGAGACCCCTTTTTTCAGCTGGTGTTTAACATAGGGCTTAGGTTGGTAACACAGAGGATCGGTGTTGCTTTTCTTTTAAACTTCAGAATGAATGCTAAAATGCTGAGACTGTGGTAGAAGCAGATGAAATATTCAGAATAAAATTATTTCTGCAAGATCTTAAGCACTCTTCTTAGCAGCTTCCTTTGCTTAGCTCAGACATCCTTAGAGAAGCTGCTCTGTTAATGAAAGGACATATAAAAACCTTTGGGAGGACAGAGAAGGTAGTGTTTAAAATGATACAAAGTGGTTTAGTAAGTGGGGTTGTAATTGTGATTTGGAGAGGAACCCACTTCTTCCAGCAGATTGTTTTTAAGATGCAGCTTTGGCTGTGCCCTCCGGAGCAAAGCAGCAGCCTGCTTGTAACTTTCAGCATAATGGCGTTCTTTTATTCAAGGTAGAAATCAGGTTACACGGAATAACACTTTTATAAAAAATACTGTCTTCACCAACTGAGCTCTGTGACAACTTTGGATGAAAACATCCAAGTTTCTTTCACAGTTGACAATGTAGGATTGGTGTTTATTTGCAGATGAAGATACTTCAGCAAGTGAGTTACCCTTTCGGTCCGTAGAATGGCTTTCGTAGGACAAATGTCTCTATGAACAGTGCTGTGTGTGCACTTCAGTGCTACAGACATGTTGAAAATAAGGTTGTGGTTGTCCAGGAGTGTTTAAAAAGCTTAAACGCTACATCGCTGAAGTTCTTGCACTCCGTCTTCTGATTTCCTCAAATATATGTGAGAAACTGAGTCCCTTAGCTCTGTGTATTTATAGCCAGACTTGCAAAGCGGAGCGGAGGTGAGAGCAAGAGCTCGCTGTTAGGTAGCAGCAGGTTGTTAGATAAAGTAGGGTCATGCCTTCTCTCTCAGCAGCAAAGAACTTGAGGTTGATGCCTCTGTTTTGTCCCTCGGTACAAACTGAGGTTGTTCAGAGCTACACACAAGAACCCAGTTGAATTCTTTGCATGGTACTGCGTAGTATTTACATTTTGTTAACACTTTATGAGGGAGAACTTATATTTAATGTCGTTATTTAATTTTGTGTTTTTATTTACTGCAACTGAATTAAAATTTTGCTTTTTTTATTTTGATGGTCACAGGAAAAAATCATTCATCTTAAAAGCTCCTCAGTTTGTATCACACTTCTATCCAAGAGGTGTTTGCCCGGGTATTTTAAATGCAGTGTACTGGAGGGTAACTGGGCAGTGGCTTGTGCACATCAGGTCAGATGTGGATCATGAGCTTGGCCAGGTTGTACATATTAAAGGCTCTTATTTCACTCAAATGTTATGTGGATCCAAACTGCAGCTTCTGTAAGTTGCATGCCTCAGAGGAAAACCAACTGTGAAGTTTGTAGGAGACAAGTGACTTTTAAGGCCTTCCAGTAAGATAACAGCATTGCCTCTTTATTCAGGACTTTTTTTTTTTTTTTTTCAAATATATACCTATTGTTTTAGAGATCCTAGGACAGTACATTCATCATCCAGAATCATCTCTTTTTTTTTTTTTTTTTTTTTTTTTTTTTGGTAAAGCGCTGTTGAAGAATTAGTATATGCCTGTATAAATAAGAAACTGATTGTTCTAGATTAACAGAGGTTTTCTGGTCTTGCTTTTTAATTCTGCTCAGACTACATCTATCGTGACAAGTTGCTGAAAAGGTTTAGAGACCAATAGGCGCAGCTCAGAGAAAGAATGTAGTAATGCAAGTGAAGAAAACTGCTCACGAAGAGTCAGCAACTCATCCTCTTGCTTCTGTTGTTAGCTGAGCAGACGTGAATAGAGCACAGTCTGTCATTTGAGTGTGTGAAGTATCTCCCTGCCTGCATTTTGGGTCTCAGCTGTGCTCATTGGTATACCTGAATGCCTTGAGTTTTGCGTAGTTTTTTAGCCCAAGTACACAGGCCTGGTGTCTCTCTGGTTATTGAAATATTGAGGCAACTGAATGGTGCTCCTGTTGCAAGTGGTTGATCCCAGAAAATCACGGAAAACAGAAGTAGACATCATCATGTTCAGTCATGTAGCTTTGCTCTACATGGAGGTTGGCAACCTCTTGGATACGGACTCCACCTGACTAATGGCAGAGTTTTTCACTCCTCACTAGACTGTTGAAATGTGGAAGCAAATTTTAAGGCATCCACAGCATGGCCTCTGCTTTTATAATTGCAAATAACAGCAGAAATTCTGCTAATGAAAGGATTCTAGACTTTGAAGGTTAAAATGTAAGCCTTTAAAATGCTCTTTTTTTAATTTTTTATTCTTTCAAAAATAGACTCTAGTGGAAAAAAAAGCCTAAGATTTTTGGAAGCTTTTTTTTTAAAGTGTAAATATTTCACATTAAAGGAGAAGGGTTCCTCCTTATCATGAGGAACAGGTCACTGACTACAAAGCGAGTGGCATCTCTGGCATGTGATATTAAGGACGATACAGGCGATGACTGCTCAGGTCAGATCCATCTCAGGACTTTGTGTTCCTGGCAGCCTGATTTTTGCAAGGCAATTACAGCCACTCTCAAACCAGGAAGAAAGAGAAGGAAGGACAGTCTGTGTTCCTGCCAGTTGTCACATTGCATCAAATATTGTATTTCCTTGAAGAGTGTCATCTACACTGACCAGGCTTTGTCATCGTTTTGCTAAAGCTTAACTGTCCCCTGAACAGTTTATTCTACCTTTTCCCTACAGCCTTTGACTACCTTGTTCCTAAATAGCCTGACCTGTTATGGGGCTTTGCTTAAGTCTTTCTGAAGCCGTACGCTAATTATCTGCTTTTTTGTTTGAACCCCTTAACCATGTTGTGCATATTTATTCAATATTTTTTGAGAAACACGTATATTACTTAAAAGCAAACCAAACCCCTGCTTTCAGCCCTACAACATCTCTCTCCAGATGTCCCAATTTCAGTTGCTCATTTTTTTTGTCTGAAAAATTCTTTCTAGACTGAAGTGTTCTTTGTGTCTGAGGCAAATATTATAGAAAACATAACACAATCAGGGAAAAAGTAACAATTGAATCTGCTTTCATATGGAACTGAAGATCTTCCTGGCTAATAGAGGCTGTATTTCCCAAAGTCATTAGCTTGTTTTCCACTTTTATTTGGTTGGCAACTAAAAACCTTAGCTAATCAAAAAAGCCTAGAGCCTTTCTAAGTACCTCTCAAATCAGAAACTACAATAGATGAACTAGTTCCTCGCTTTCTATGTAACGATTGAAATAGTCCAGACATACAAGTATGAATTCAAAGCGAAATGCTTTTATTTCTTTTGGAACAGTCATAGGTACATATTTTGTACTGGCCTCTAATGGGGCTTGAAACCTTTTAAATCTTGAATACTAATTAGATTTAAATTTAGATATTTTAAAACTTTTTGTTTTATTTCTCTCCCTGCCCTGCTTCAGACCGGAGGAGACCAACAGAAGAGTGAAAAATGTAAGACACATCTACTTCAATACTTTCTGAAACAATTTTACAGTATTTCTGCTTAACTATTTTTAAAATACTTCTGTTTATGGCACTATCATATTTACTTTGTTCTTCAGCTGTTCATTTATCTGATGCAAATTAGTGCCATGTTACGATGATCTATATGCAGCTTACTTTCCCAAATAGATGTAGTAATTACAAACAGTACTTACATCTGCTTACTTGAGGTAAATGAGGTGCATTGTAACACAATTTATTGGTTTTGATGGAGATTGTAGGTAATACTTAAACGAGATTTTACAATTCTTTGTGGAAAACATCTCTAAAGCATGCTGTGATTCTTTTATACTCTTATATGATATGAAAGTAATTAAATTTATATTGGGGGTGTTTTTTTGTTGTTTTTTAGGTTTTGATTACATTATACTGGCTTGGGAGAAAAGCTCAAAGTAACCCTCATTATAATGGTCCATACCTCAGCCTTAAAGCATTTGAAAAGTTATTAGGGCAAGCATTGACTAAGGTAAGGAATCCACAAAGAATCGTAAGCAAATAGTCTGAATTTTATAGTTTGCATTACAGCATCAGCTCTAAGCAGTCTCCTGGGGGTTTGATTTTATTCTTAAGTGGAAGGAATGATTTTTATCTTATACTGGTTCTTCTGCTACCCATATAATCATGCTACCTGTATAATGAAATTCAGAATCCACCTGCTCTGACCGATGTGGTAAAAGCCACATCTTGACTGATTAGCCCCATCTTCATTCCTATTGGCTGAGATAAGAGAAATTTAAAACCTCGTGTTGAATCTCCTATCCAAGCTGTTGTATATATTGCTTTTAGAGGTTTCCAGTAGTCTTTACTGAAGTTTGTTTGTGCACTCAAAATGCATTTTAAAAATTTTTGAGTGAAAAGTCATGAGTAGCATTTGCATCTTAAATTACTGTAAAAGATCTTGCAACATGTACTCTCATAGGCGCTTGAAGAGTCCAGCCACCTGAGCAGAAGCGGCAGGGATAGTGGGTACGGTGATATTTGGTACGTTGACCGGGGAGAGCCCTTTTCGTCTTCAGCTAGCCATAAAAGAGACGATTCCTTCGATAGCTTGGACTCTCTTGGTTCAAGATCCTCCACAAGCTTTTCATCAGATATAACCTTGAAAGGTGGCAGTGAAGGTATGTTTTCCTCTTTTAAATCTTTTGTTGACATATGACTGTGGGAGAAGACAATGTACGGACTTAGTACTTTGGGTGCCCGGTACTTAAATTGGCTTGAAAGGCAACTCTAGTTTTGCAACTGCTGCAGTTGCGTTTTGCTTAAGCAAATATTGACCTTTAACCGTTGGTAGAAACAAAGCAATGCTCATGTGAGTTTTCCTAGGAAGCGTTGCTGGGACTCTTGCTCTCACTGCTGCGTTAGGGTGTGTGTATGTGCAGGGTATTTTCCCATAGTTCGGGAAGGGAAATAGCTGGAATACAGTTCCTGATGGGATCACCTAAAATTCAGAATTGCGGAAGTCTCTCGCCTTGTTCCTCGTGTGGATATGTCAAACCTCTATGTCTTCACTCCACTTGTGAATATTCAATATCCTATAGGGTTTTTCCTGCCTAGGTTAACTGAATAGTAGTTGTTACTTTTGATAGTTTGTCAGGGAAAGAAAGGTAACAAGAAGAAAGTTAGTGACGTTGGATCCCTACAGCTGTACTCTAATCTGTGTTTCTGTTTCAGTTTTTAAATTCAATACAAACCTGTAGTCTAACTTAGTTATAAAAATAGTGAGCTCTTAAATTTTGTTCCATGTGAATAACATAAAATCATTGGGCCAAGGCCACATGGAGCATTTCTGATCTGAACAAAGCAACATGTAGCCATGCTACCTATGTGACATACCCTGGGCTTCTGCTGGGCGTTAATGTTACTGTTTGCTGTTAACTTGTCTTTGTTAACAAATTTGAGTGGCAAGAATGTTTTTAATTAAAAACTGCAGTGCTGTTTTACCCCTTCAATCTGTTTTACCTCTGCTTTGTTTCCTGGAGGCAGCAGTGAAAGAGCAGAACAAATGTAGCAGGGGCATGCAAAGCAAACTCGGCTTAATGGACCTTACCACAGCTTTGCCACAAACTTCTAAAAATACCTCTCCTACTGCCCTGTCAGTCGCTCAGCAAATTTGGAGCCAAAACATCCCAAATATGGAGTTAAATTGATTTCAAAAGATTGTGGTGCAAGTTCTAGCTAGAAGCTTGCATCTAGAGAATAATGTTTGTGCCTTCTGTTTTCTCCCTTTCTTCTAAGGTTGCGACAGTGACACAGACTCAGAACTGCCTTTCAAAATGCATGACTCCCATAAAGATGACAGGTCTTACCGTAGGATTTCTGTGATTGAACCAAAACCTACAGCTGACTACAATCGTTTCTTACCCAACAAAAACAAGCAGGCGGCATATGTGCCAGCGCCCTTAAGGAAGAAGAGGACAGAGAAGAATGAGGACAACAGGAGGAGCTGGGCAAGTCCTATCACTGAGTCAGATGGAACATTTTCAAGGTACTGGCGTGCAGTCTTAGTAAAGCAGACTTTGATTTCGGTCTTTTTAAATAAATAACTTTATTAGTTAAAGAAAAGCTGCTGTTGCTGCAATACCAAGTAAAGTGTTTGAGTTTCCATATTTTAACAGGGGCAGCGTTTTGATGTGGTTTGTGGTTGGTTGTTTTTTTTTTATATTGGTTTTATTTTTTTAACTTTGTTCCACATATCTGATTTCCTGTGTTTGACTATTGTTTTGAGGCTGGTCATATTCCAGATAGCGGGGATTTAAATGATCTTAAATGTAAGTTCACGAAAGATAGACTTACAGTTTTAGTTTCTCGTTAAAGCCTTCCAAAATGTGATGCATATCGGTTGTTCAGCTTCTTGGTGTGTACAGAAGAGATTAATGGGCAGTTCTTGGGTTTCATCATTGCCTTCATGACTTTACTGTCTTCATTCTGTTCCTGTTTCGGTCAACCTCAGTGGACGTGAAAGGAATCCCATAGCTTCCTGCCAAAATAGCAGAGCAGACTGTGGGGTCACAAATCCAGCTTCCCTCCAGATGATGTATGAGTATGACAGTGGCTCTGATTCAGAAGATGGAAGAAGGCTGCCTGACCTGGTTATGGATGACTTAGCAAAACGTAGATTTCTAGTCAAAAAGAGCCCTGTAAGCTCTGCTGCACCTGGACATCATTCCGTGTTACGCAATGACTCTCCTAAATATTGCTCACAAGAAAGCTATCCAGCTGGTCCACTAGCTGCAGTGCTTGAACCACTGAGGTCAGAGATACTAATCCAAGATCCAGTAACTGTATTATTACCTAAATTGCAGTCCGTAAATAACTCCATAAAGTTAGCATTCTAATCAACATTTTAACACGGCTGATAACTTGTTCTGTCAAACTTTGTTATTTTTTTGTTGGAGGCGATAGGATGCTGATATAACCATTTAACTTTTTTTTTTTTTTTTTAATGTATTGTTTCTGGTGCTGCAGTAAGGGAATTGAGAACTAATTTGCTTCATTTGCGAGATTGAACTCCTGAGCCAAAAAGCATGTCTTTTTGCTTTCTTTATGTCAAGTTGCACCTAAAATATCTTAACTGATTGGGTATTTTGAACAGTAACCAGAGGAGGCAGAGACATTTGGATACTAAAGAGGAAAACAAACCGAGAGTTAACATTCCTTCAGAATTATCTGGGTATTTTGATGAGGACGAGGAAGAAGAAATAGGCATCCCAAACATTGAAAAAGATGATCTCTATTTTCGGAAGCTAAGCTCTTCAGCGGCAAATACAGGTGTTGCTTTTGACAAATTCCTACCTAAATTTTGGACTCCAGAAGAAGAATTGCTATGGAAAAAAATTAGGAAATCCTCTTTCAAACCCTGGTATAAAGAGATTCAAGGGTTCAGGTGCGTTTTCATGCATGTCCCTGTTTCTCTCCTGTGTGCCAAACCTATAAATAAAGTGTGGTTGTTGACTTCATTTTTCATTTCTATTGCCAGTGTAGCAGCAGGATATGTTTTCTCTTTTTTTTTTTAGAAAAAAATTTGAATATTATTTTCATTACACTGTTGCCACTGTTCATTTTCTCAATGACTACACTTTGTGGTTTTTTTTTCTTTCCCTCTGCTCATTCTTTGTGCTGCTGCACAGTAGAAAGAAATCAGATTCCGAGGATGAGGAATTTGCTTACAAACAAAGCTCTGCTAATCAACCAAGACCAAGTTTTGACTGGAACAGCAGTTGCAGAAGGGATCAGAACTATAAGCCAACTGCTGAATATGTGGGAAGTTCATTGTCACAGATTACAGAAGGAAAAATCTTGGAGGCTTCTGATCAGCCCAGGTTGATATTGCTGCATGAGCTGTACTCTTGCTGCATCAAAAAGAAATGGCTGGATGTGCAACAGCTAAATGAAATCAAATCATGTCCTGTGATGTCACGCTTTTTGGATTATTACTGTTTTGGTTGGCGGTTGGGGTTTTGGTTTTGGGTTTTTTTTTAAATACAGCTCTAAGTTTCTGGTCTTCTGAAACATGTAAATGCAAATGCGTAATATGCTGCATAGGGTAACTGGCTTTGTGTGTGAGCATGTAAGCGTGCTGTTTCTGAGCAGGTTAGTATGCCGTGATACCTTTACACCGACTGAAGTGTGCTGTGCTACAGTTAGTGGTGGTGAATGCCAAGTGGTGTAGTTGTAATTCTTGGGATACTGCAAGTCTAAACCAAGTGTACATCAAAATACATTGTGATCTGCTTGTTTGTCTCTTGCTAGTTAACAATATTTTTACTTCCCTCCTTTTGTTTTATATGCTTCAGTCAGTTTTCATTACTTCAGGCCCTGCAAAAGTACTCTGACTACTTGTCTTCTGAAACGAAGACCAGAATTGATCCTACTTCTGGCCCTAGGCTCATAAAATGTAGAAAGAGTATTTCCTTTGTACCAGGATGCAAAGAAGGAGACACAGAAAATGGTTATCTGTATCCAGATTTAGAAAACGATGACTTGTTCATTCGGAAAACTGGGGCTTTCCATGTGAATCAAGTTGTTCTTCAAGACCCCCGATATTTAAAAAAATTCACTGAGCAGGAACCTCCCCTAGAGGGTGAGATAATTCTGCAACCCAGAGAGGGCCAACCTGTGATTCCAGATTTGGAAAAGGATGACATGATTTTACGTAAAATCCTCTCTCAGAAAAAAGAGGTGCCTTTATCAGGCGCTCCAGACAAGTATCATCCAGCACTCTTTCCTGATCCGTGGAGTCTTCCAGAGGAGATCCGGTCCAAATTTCTATGTTTACTTGAAAAAAACACGACACCGGAGGAAAAAAAGAGCAATGGTAGAGTGCTGTCACCGTCTTCCCACCATAAGAAGGACGATATGCTGACCCGCAAGATTGAATCTTGGAAGGTGGGAAGCAATGTACAGCCAGTAAATTTCATCCCAGGTCCGTGCAGTGAAGAAGACTGGAAGAAGTGGGAAGCAATCAGGGAGGCCAGCAAGATTAGACACAAGAAACGTCAAATGGTGGAGAGGTCAGGTTGTGTCCTGCACGGATTGTGCTTGAGTGCAGTTGAACCCTTTCCATTCAGAAAAGCATCGTCTTGTGCTGAACCATTCATAGAGCGCCAATCTGCTATTTGTTCGTGGCATCCTGGACAAGCTTTTTATTTGCTTTGAATAGAAGCTCATGACTGCAATACCATATTTTCAACAAAAAAAAACCAAATTACAATGTTTTCTAGTTTTAGGCCGCTATTTCAAAGAAAATACATTATCATTTCTTCAGGCTGGAAGTTCTGCATAAGTTTCTTTCTATGGTTAAAAAGATTGTGGAGGCTAGAAATATTTTCTTTTTTTATCCCCAATATAATTGGTAGAAACATTTCCAAAATAAATTCTGGAAATGAACATTCTGATATTTTTGCTTGCACCCAAGTTTGAAAATGCTTGTAAACTGTTCTGCCACAGTTTTGAGATGATTAGATTAGGTGAAAAAACCTTTAGTGTTGTTTTGCCCACCCAGAGTCATGGTGCATGCAAGTTGTGTGTCCATGTAATATTAAATTCCACTGCAACATGTTTTATTCTGCCAGTATCTTCTCCCTGCTTTCATACAGTCCTGATTAATACTTTCCCCTAATCCTTTCCTGGTATACTCAAAATTTCTCTTCTCTGACTGAATACTGTTTTTAACTACTTCCTAGCTCTCCTTTGAATTTTGTACTTACTGGGGGAGAGTGGCGTTTCGAATGTTTCCTTTAGTTCTGAAAATACGGCATTGCAAGTTGCAATTCTCCCAGCTGTGCATCATTCCTTTGTGACTAAGACACTTCCATGTTCCAGTTGATATTTTAATGTTGCTGCATTTAATTTTCAAGCTTAATACTGTTAACAAAGTGCGAGTTTCACTGGGGAGTATTTCTGAAGTGCTTGAAAATATTTCACATTTTAAGAATTAATTCAATAGAATAAAATACTCATATTCAAGAATACTAAAAATCCCCCTGAATCACACTGGATTAATTTGGTTCTCCACTCAATGTGCTAAACTTTTATATAGGGCCTTTTATTCTTATCCATTCAAAGTATTACTTTCATTTAGTATCAGAAATGGTTGAAGTGAAAAGAAAACAGCCTCTGTAAACCAGGCTTCTTGTTGGGACTCAAATTGGTATTAATTTTCATTTCTTGAAATGAGTATCTTTTGAGCATCGTGCTGTTCAACAGCAGTGGAATAAGTGGTGCAGAATTAATACAAGGCTCTATGCGTGCAGTATCGCTAAATCGGAAGCATTGGAAACTTGCAGGCTGCCTTGTTCTGTCAGTTTTCTGCTTGACTCGCACATCATGAAAGCCCTGATGTGTTTTTTGACTAGTGTCAGATCTCCGATGTGTTATTCCATGCTGGCTGGTCCTCAAACTTTCAGTTTCCTATTCACGTAGTGAGGGTGCTGGTGTACTGATGGTGTTAATGTTGTTATGAATATCGAGACACTGAATCTTTTCTTTTTTGGTTTCTGATTTCTCAGACTGTTTCAAAAGCTTTCTGATGAGCAAGGGTAAGTTCTATAAAAGCTCGCAAGATCATAATGCTGTTTTTGCCTATTTAAATACTCGTGCATGCACAGTAGCTAAAAACTCATGCTAAAAGCAACTTGTGCATGCTGCTTTGTTGTTCAGTGCTTGGGCAATTTATGTAACAAATGTAAGACTAAAAGCTATGCGTCTGGCAAAAGTTCTCTCTGGCACCTACGGTATCCAAGTCATGGTTATCAGGCATTTTGAAAATCAGCTCTGAAGTTTTATTCCTGCTGAAGTGAAGTACTTGGTGTTTACTGTATTTAAGGTAGGCTTTAAAACATTCAGAAATATAAAGGAAGATTAGTGAATACTTTAGTTTGAAGGCTGTACAGACAGAATCAGAAAATTAATGACATGATGTTTATCATGGGAGTGGTGAATGTTCTGTGGAGATACTCCAGGTTATTGAGTCCTCGGGGAAACATTTTGGTTAGTGCCATATGTACTTAGGCCTTCTTTACAATGTACTGTGACTCAAAGAGAAATATTTTTCCGCTTACTGTGTGATGACATATTAAGTATTTGGTTATGCATGGTGTTCTGCCTTTTTTAATGGACATTTATTTATTTATTTATCTCTTAATCTATTTATTTATTTACTATTTTCACCTTGAGGCAGAACCTGGTAATTGACTAAACACTTCCAGAAAGAGCAAAAAATGTTTCAGAAGAAGTTGGATGTTAGGGGAGGGAGACTCAGAATACTCAAGTCACTAGTTATGTTTTAATGCTGAGACTAGAACTGAAACTAACATCCTGTTCCTTGGTATGAATGTACCCTTAGTTAGGTTATGTGATATTTAGATCTAGATTTTCCTGTTTTGTTGCAGGAAGATACAGAAACTCAAGAGAAGAAAAAGGAAACCCTAGTCGTACAAGTTTTCTAGAATGGATCTGGAACATTTTTGATACTTATGTACAGTTTGGTTACCCAAACCCTTTTCTACATGTGATATAACTTAACCACAATTAAAAAAAAAAAAAAAAAGGAAGAAGTGAGAGAGAACTGTAGGAGAAAAGAGTTTCTGGAGTTGTGACCAGGAGATTTATTCACTATATTGGGCATCCTTCCCATTCGGAAAATAAGCAAGCAAACTGGTATGAGTTAATGCCCTAGGCTTCAGTTTTAAAGGCCAAAGTCCAAGGTCTTATGTTACCAGTGAAAGTGAGTTGGGCCTCTTGAGAGAGTCTGGTTTGTTAGTTCAGAGCTCTCTTGGTATGTAAGAGATTAGAGCAAGGCCCTGTGCTGAATCAGTTTTGGCTTTAACCTGATTTATTGTCATGTCAGAGAAGTGCCACGTTTTCAAGTCCTGTTAGAACTTGGTTACGCCCCTCTGTCATTCAGATTTTCTTTGGATAAATGCAAACAAAAATATTTCTGGGGAAAAAAAATTAAAACCCAAACAAACCAAAACAAAAGCCTAGCTTTTTTTTACATTTCAGTGTTGAACCTTAGGGTGAAACACCTGCATTTTTGGTGTCTCAGAGGCTTGTGGTCAGCACTGAGCCGGAGTCCTGTCCTACACCTAAATTAAAAGTCCTGTTATGTTTAGCACTGCAGTGTGATAGAAAAAAGGAGAAAACAGTAGTGAAGAGAGGGGGGAAAAGCAGGACAGGTGAACTATTAAGAATTTAGATTAAAGGGAACTAGTGAGTAGGAGTTCATGGGTGAAACTTGTACCTGTTGAAGAAATTAGTGAGCAGATGGCTGTGTTAGCCATCCTGACTTGGACAGAACTCATCACGGAGAGTGGGGAGGAGTAGCATAGGCTATTCAGTTGGCAGCCAGTCACAGGTGGTATTCTTCAGGGCTCTGTATTGGCACCTGTACTCTTTAACATTTTTATCAATGATCTGCATGAGCGAATTGAGTGCATCCTCAGAAAGTTTGCAGATGAAGCCAAGTTAGACGGATGTGTTGATCTGCTTGAAGGCAGGGAGGCTTTACAGAGGGATCTGGAGAGGCTGGATCTATGGGATGAGACCCATAGTATGAAATTCAACAAGGCCAAGTGCCGGGTCCTGCACTTAGGCCCCAACAATCTCCTGCAATGCTTACAGGCTTGGGGAAGAGTGGCTAAAAAGCTGACCATCAGAAAAGGACCTGGAGGTGCTGTTTGACAGCTGGCTGAATATGAGCCAGCAGTGTGCCCAGGTGGCCAAGAAGGCCAACAGCATCCTGGCTTGTATCAGCAAGAGTGTGGCCAGCAGGTCTAGGGGAAGGGATTATCCCCCTGTACTTGGCACTGGTGAGGCAGCACCTTGAATACCGTGTCCAGTTTTGGTCCCCTCACTTCAAGAAGGACATTGAGGTGCTGGAGCATGTCCAGAAAAGGCTGACAAAGCTGGTGAAGGATCTAGAGAGCAAGTCTTGTGAGGAGTGTCTGAGGGACCTGGGTTTGTTTAGTCTGGAGAAAAGGAGGCTCAGGGTAGACCTTATTGCTTTCTATAACTACCGGGAAGAAGAATTGTAGCAAGGTGGGAGTCAGTCTCTTCTCCCATGTAATAAGTGACAGGACAAGAGGAAATGGCCTTAAGTTGTGCCAGGGGAGATTTAGGTTGGATATCAGGAAAAATTTCTTTACAGAAAGGGTTGTAAAGCATTGGAACAGGCTGCCGAGCGAGGTGGTGGAGTCCCCATCCCTGGAATTGTTCAAAAGACATGTAGATGTGGCCCTGAGTGACATGGTTTAGGGACCCTGGCAGTGCAGGGTGAATGGTTGAACTCAATGATCTTAAAGGTCTCTTCCAATCAAATGATTCTGTGATTCTAGTGAGGCAGTGAATAACTTTTAGCTTTTAGAAACATGCATCAGTAACTGACTTGATTTTATGATTAGCCTAAGGAAGGAAAGAACGGGAGATGATTCTGGGGCTGTTACTGGAAGGAAGTAGTGAAAGGATGGGAATTTGGACTTGAGGGGTGGGGATGCCTTTTAGGTCAAAGAAAGAAGTAAGGTCAATAAAGAGAGTAAAAAGTTTGAACAGAAATAGCAGTCAGGTACAAGGAGGTCAATGTAAATGGTCAGTGTGGAGCTGCTACAGAGCTGCTTATTCCTTTAACCTGACTTCATTTGCTCAATTATGCAACTACTGACTTGAGTGCTGGCAATAGAGCACATCCCAGCCTACTTGTTCATCTGCCCATGTGTTTCCTGCTCTATTCAAAATAACAACGTCGGTTGTACTAATATAAATCTCTCTCTCTCAGGTTTCGCTTGCATACATGATGGCACTAAGATGTGATAAAGCACAGTACTCTTTTTCTTTCTAGGAGTAAATCATTGAATGATGTCAGCGCAGAGGAGCTGCAGTCATTGCGCAAAATCCGTTATGAAGAGCTACAAAGGATAAAAGAACAGTTACAAGAACAAGATCTAAAGTGGCAAGAAGTAAATACTCCTTTTCACCCCTCCTCACGTGTCCGACTGAAGGGCTGGGTGCTGCCTACCTTCAGTGTCCATAGAAAACAGGCTTTGGCATACGCGCATCAATCTATGAGGTTACGTTCTAAAATGACCCGTCTCATGTAACTACTAGTGTCTTTGGGGATGCCTGTTTAATCCAGAACTGAAATTATTTTAAGTATCAGAGGTATTTGATTAATGCTTCAGGAGATAAGACTTGTATGTGTGGTAATAAAGCCTTCAGGACATAATGAAGAGTTAGGGCACACTTCCATGTGTTGTCTCAAATTCATGAATATGTTTTTGTGAAACGATTGGAATGTCTGAATATTTGATCCTTTGGGAGAAGGGAGGGAAATACTATTTCCTTGTGTAAATTCTTGAGGCTCCTATCCCCCAATAATTCTGTCTTAAATCCAGCTTGTAAACTGATGTGGTATCTTTTCACAGCATTTTAAGGTTATCTTGAAGACTTTTTCTTTTTTATTAAAATCTGTGATTGGCAGTGATTACCAACAAGAAGCTGAAATTAAGAACAGAGCATCGAGCAAGCAGTTCATAGTTATTTGCTTAATGGCTCTCAATTTTAATATTCAGTACATCTCTTAACCCAGCTCTGGTTTTTTTTGGAGAATATTGCCAGTTCCTGTTGTGGTTTTACAGAAATGAAGAAAATATGGAAGTATATGTTTTCAATTTGGAATTTAAGGCGTGTTTATTCCCAAAGTCCAAAGCATACAGCAAAGAAATACAGATGGCATTTGCATTAGTTTTCATCTATGTGTCATTGAGTGACGTATGCTAGAATAAAATTGATAATTGAAGGGGGGGGGCGGGGGGCGAAGAACAAAATACATACCTTCCCACTCATAGCACAGTAAATAAAACTGTTAACTTTAAGAGGCAGTGAGCTTGTAACCCTGACTGAAATATGAGGACCCCTGTATCATTTAGGGGGAAGATGCCTCTGTGATTTACGAGGTCATGAGAAAATCTGATTGTATACCTTCATGTTGTTCTTGTAGGATCTAGCAAAATGGAAGAATCGTAGAAAGAGCTTCACTTCTGAGTTGCAGAAGAAAAAGGAAGAGAGAGAAGAAATAGAAAGGAGAGCCTCTGAGGTGTCTGAAAGGAGTACCAAGTCACTGAAAGAAATGCAGCAGGAGAGGTAATGACCCTAATGGGAGTATTATGTTGAAGAACTCAAAAGTGACCATTTTTATTCCCTTGAATTCTTTAGCAGCTTTTACTGGCAAGTTGCAATTGATTCTGCAGATATCTCAGCAATTTTAGTTGCAAATTACAGTGTAGAAACCTAGGCAATTGAAGGGTGGAATGTGGTCCATTAATGCATTGTTTTCACAAAATGTTAAACAGTTTTGCTCTGTAAACGATGTGTTACTCTGCTATCCATAAGTAAATGTATTGAGAAGTCAGTATTTGCATCCAGTTTAAAGAGGTTAAAACAATAGTGTTGAACTTGGGTAATTGTCTTTTTTTATTCTTGGATAAGCTTAAATATTTTTCTTTCCTCTACCACTGCATTTGCTATTCCTTTAGCCACTGTGGATAAATACAGCTAGAATTTTAACGTATATCACAGAGCTGTAAACTCTTATTTGATTTCCCCTCTATCCCAAATTGTTCCTCTGGGTGTTTGAACAAGATTATGTCTGAAAAGTAAAAAGTGTAAACTGAATAGCACAGTACCATTTCTACTGGTGACAGCCTTTTTTTTTTTTTTTTTTTTAAAAAAATGCATGACTGCATTGAAGGCAATATACACATGGCATGTAGTCATAAAAGGAATTTAAATAAGTCTTAAAATAGAATGTTCTGAATTTCTGTATTTTTTTACTTTGTATGGAAAAAAATTAGTCTATGAATAAAAATTTCCTCCATAGGGAGGACAGAGGTCAAGACTCCTACAGGCAGAGAAAACATGAACACAGATGGACCTATTCATTGAGTGATGATGTGTTTAGTGAAGAAAAAGCACCTTCCATAGGGTCAGCAGCAAAAGATTACCTTTTGGAAGAAGACACCTCGTACAGCACTAAGGACAGCAAAAGTGCATATGCCTCACAGCCGCACAAGGAGAACCTGCCGGAGAGCTCGGATGCTTGTGAAGCTCCCTCTCCGCCAAAGAGCCTGGCAGAGGAGCAGAGCTCGGCTCTTTTGTCTACCCGCTACTCGGTGAATGCTCAAACTGGGTCAGCTCAGGTTTCAGCTTCTCTCCCGAGAAGTTACCAGAAAACTGATACCTCTAGGTTAACATCTGTGGTTACACCAAGACCTTTTGGTGTCCAGTCAAGAGGAATCTCATCACTTCCACGGTCGTTCACGGTAAATTTCTGCTTCGTTCCTGATGTTTGTCTATATTGGGGTCCTGGATAGCTGGGGGAACAGTAGAGTTTTAACATTTGTTGTTTTTTAAAAAAATTGTTTGCTGTTTGATGAAGGCTATGTTAATAGAGCAGGCAATTCTGTCATGGCTTTGGATATTTAGTCATGTTTCTGTACTTAATGGCACTCCTAGAAATAAGGCTGACAAAGAGATTGAATAGAATAATCTTTTTATTACTTGTAATAAGTTTCCATAGTGTTCCTTATCAAAAAACCTGCCTTCGGATCCAATTGTCTGAAGCTAAGTTAACATAATTAAGTATTAAAGACAAATTTTTCAGGTGGTATGTTTCCTCTGCTCTGCTGTCTTTGTTGAAATTGAAGTTTTATGCTAGCCTAAAATTTGCCTGCTCAGTAAAGCACTGTACACAGAAATTGATTTTTTTTCAGACCACCCTTCATCCCTGATTACTATGTCAAATTTCATAGCTTTCTCCTAAATCCAACTTAAAATATGGTAAGAATGCAAATCTTTCTAAGCAGATGATTTTAACAAGTTTATCTTAAAAAGCCTGGACTATTTATTCTGCAAGCACTTCAAGAGGAAAAAAAACATGTTGTTCTTCTTTAAAGTAGGTCATTCTTAATGGGTACAGTAACCAGAATTTTCCTGAAAGGGAGAGGGATTTTTTGTGTAATATTTAGATTGCTGAAAGATTAGAGATTTTTTTTTTAAAAAAAAGCACATATTTACCAAACTGCCATTTTTATCCTAGATGGACGATACCCAGAAATACAACGGAGAAGTAGAAAAAGCTAGAAGAACTCAAACCTTGTTCAGTAGCAGTTCGTTTTCACAACCAGACTCTGCACATCCTCTCTCCACTAGTGCACTCAGAAGCAGAGGTGAGGAGGAGGAGGAGGAAAAAGAAGGTGTTCAGTCAACACCTCCTCCTAGTTTGGCATTACCTGTACAATCCCAAGACCAAGATGCTGGAAGCAGTATTCTTAAACGAGAGTATTACTCTGCTCCTGATTCTCTTTCACTTGCGTCTTCTGCAGAAAATGTGAGTCTGCCAGAGCCTGAGAATTTGAAATCCCTGGTAAGTGTGGAAATAATCTGATTACTTAGTGTAACTGAATGCTAAGGCAGAGTAAAAGAAAAAATAAATAAAATTCCATCTAATGCAAGTATTTTTGGTAGTCAGAAAACAGCTCAGAGAACTACTATTTCCTTTGATTTAATTCAGGGAAAAGAGAATATTTGGAAACAACATAATTGGTTCTTTTGCTGCATTTTTTCCCCTACCCTTTATAGGTCCTGTGCATAATTTTATTTCTCATTCTAATTCAAAAGAGTTATTTCAAATGTTGTTTGATGCTTGCAAAGTTCTTATTATTCTCCAAATTAGCACATTGGGTGCACATTCAGGTATGTCAGTTACACGAATGGTCTGAGCTGCTGTAGCATTCATTTGCACTTGTAAACTGGTGGTGGAAAACAAAAGATCAACTTTTCAAAAGCAACCATAAACACTAGTATCATGCTGTCCTTTTTTCCATCTGTTGTGGCTTAAGCCACACACACCCCTCCCCCCCTTTCTTTTTAAAAATATTTTCTTGAATTTAATCTAATGTTCAGATTAAGGAATTCTAAAACAAATCACCATCTCTTTGTACATGTGCTTATCCAAGAGTTGAGTCTTCCAGTGGTTTTTTGGAATAAGTAGCTTCACGTGCTGTTTCTTCCAACTGATTGCATGGTTCACCTGTAAGAAATGACCAGCAAATACCTTTATTTGTCAATACGTTTCTGTAATATCTAATGATGTGGTTCATACCCTTTGACAGATTAGAGATGAATTCTTGCATTTCTGATGCTGCTATAAAAGTTATTTGTGCTGGTTGCTTGGGTGATCATCATAAAACCTTGTATGCTGATTTAAGAAATCACTTTCCACATCAGCTTTTTATAAATTCGGTCACTTTGAATCATTCTTCTTCCTAAACACTTGTGGAAAAGGAACACTCTTCAGTTTATTACTCCTGATACCCCTTGGCCATTGCAGTGAAATTATAATGATTTTTTGAAACAGTGATTGTTGTGTAAGGAAAGAGAGAATGATTTCCCCCCCCCCCCCCCCCCCCCCCCCCCCCCCGTGTTTCAGCAAAACCAGGCAGAGGAATTGCTGTTCTAATCAGTGAAAACATAGATTAGATATGGGATCTTTGTATCACTTTAAGTGAGCCAAGTAAGAACAAGATGTACTAGGTCCAATTTTTTTCCTGTCATTAATCACAAGATTATAAATTATCTTTCCTGCAAATGAGTAACGTGGGGTTTTTAAATAAAATATCAGCAATAATAATTTTTTAAAAAGCTTATGTTACAGCTTTTTTGAGGCACAATCTAAGATGCACGTTCCATTTGACATGTTTGTAAATGGTTGTCAGAGTTGAGAGATTGGGGTAGTACGCTGGTCATCAGGGCAATAACACTAGATTTCTGGAGTACAAAGTGTTTTGGAGACAACCTGTTCAAATGATGACATTGTGTACAAAGGTACATTACTCCTCTGACAAGAGGTAGGTTTGAAGAAGAGCCTGGTTGGGAGAGTGGAAATAAAAATAACAATTTCTAGGAATACACTCAAATTCAAAAGCTTTATATGTTCTCTAGTGCAGTGCGCTAACCTGTCTATTGGTGGACTCACTTTTGATGGACTGTTACTCACCCAAGGACGTGGGTTGCATGGGAGCATTTGCAAGCTAGTATCTGAGTTTTGAGGAAAGGATTTAATTTCTACCCTGGGCTGTGTCTGGGAGTGTTTTGCTGGAAACATTCTTGTAGTACAAGGCCAAACCTCAGGATGTTCCCTTGGTTGCCTTGCAATGTTGTTGACTTCGGCACCCAGCACTCAGGCACTGCTGAAGCCTCCTCTAGCTGTGTCCTACCCAGAGAATCTGGCCAGCTCCATTTGCTTTTGCAGTGCTCCCTGCAGCTGCCTGTTGCATCCTACCAACATAGGAGCTTTGGGGAATTGGCTTAGACACCTAGACTATTAAATATTTTAAGTTAGGGAAAATGAATCCCACCCATCAAGAAGGGTGGTTCATTAGGCAGCTAAAGTGTAGGTGTACATTTAATGCATGCATATAAGCATGCAGGGTCTCCTCCACACATGTATTTCTGGAATATATCTATTTTAACAGTGTTTGACAGAAAAAGTTTTAGGTTTTTTTTTCCTTCTATAACAATGTCAGTTTAATTGTTTTTTAATGAGTTCACATTAAAATGTTAATATATGCAACACATGTTCATAATATATTGTGGGATTGAAAGCATGTGTTCCAAAGTGTTTTCCCAATCAAATATTTCTGTAGTTTAAAATGGTAATGTTGAGTTTTCATTCATTGAAAGTCCACTACAATGGAAGATCTGGATTCTGGCTAATTCTGGGATTAGTTTTATTATCTAAGGTCTCCATTGCAAAATCCATAGCAAACTAGTAGTATTTCACACAAGATTAAGAAGATGATTGTTCACCCCAGTAAATCTAGTTGCAGCATTGAGCATAAAGGAAACCAGTGATGCCTACTTAGCATATGCAATAAAGAAAATATGATGAATTACTGTTACCCAGCTTTTTCACATCTCTATTTGACTGATGCACTAAGGAGGCAATGCATTCCACAAATTCCCAAGACTCCATGAAGACCCATTTAGAGGTTTAGTTTCTTCAAATTTCTCATTCTGTAGCATCATGTTAGGAAACATTTAAAATAAGAGAAATGCACAGCTAAATATGTGTGTAGAAAAAATAGAAATGAAAACTGAAAACATACGTGTTTGAATAAAAAGCGAATTAGTTGCTTAACTGCCTTCAATGCCATTTCCTTTGTCTATGTTGCTAATAATAGATAATTAAAGTGCACATTGTGAGCAGCCTCACTTATTTAGAGGATAAACTTTCCCTCATTTAGATTCCTGTGATACCAGATACGATAGTGTCATGTTATATTTTTCAGGAACAATACAGTGAACTGAGAATCAGTATAAACCAGCGACCTGGCCACAGTCGCAGCTTTGGGTTTACAACAAAATGGAATTCTTCAGGGGCTTTTGTACAGACAGTTGAAGAAGGTAAATGTGTACTAACTATACCAATTTTTCTTCTTGCGTTTAGTTTATGAAGGCTTCTAAATTAAGGCATTTGCTGTTAAGAATGGTGCAAATATTTAAAAAAATCAGGTAGAGAATTGAAAACTCAATATTTAGTTTGCTGATGTATTTCTGTGAAACCTTCTCTCTTGAAGTGGGTTGAATTCAGAAATACCAAAACCTCATTTTCCTAATCAAGGACATTTCTATAACCACTGGAAAGGCATAAATGTGATCACTCAAACATTCACCAAGCCCCTTACAGAACAGTGGTACAGGGCACATACAGACTTTTAATATCCAGATTGGTCCTTCCAACTAAGTTTTAAAAGATTTCACTTTGTATCATTTGTAAACACATGCAGAGGAATCTTAGTTAGGAGTCGATATTTTTTAGTTTTGCCTTTTTTAATGATGTTGAATTTTGGAGACAGTTAATACTTTTTAGCAGTTGCAACTTCTAAATTGATTTCTAGTACAGTTTTTTTCAGATGTATTAATACTGAGGAATTGTTGCCTTGAAATGCAATATACATGAAGTTTATTACTATTAGTAGTCTTCTGCAGAGAACAAGCTCAGTTTTCTTAATTAAAAACCCCAACAAAACCCAACGAAAAATCAAGCAAATCTAGGACTTGTTTCCTGAAGAGTGATTTTTCCCATTGCCAGTAATACTTGAGGAATATTCAGTTGTGCCCTTTCTTCCTACTAACGCAAGATCATCCTGAGAAAGGAGAAATAACTGGAAACTTCTCATTTAGTTAGCTGTTCATTGTGCTTTCCAAAGAGGATAAAATATCATTTAACAGCACTTACCGAGCGGTCTTGATTTTTTTTTTTCTTTTTCTAAATTCAATTTTTAGACCTCTCTTCACTATAGTTGGGTACTTCTCGTAATTAGATTGTAACTGTTAATATTCACTTTGCATGAAAAATAACTTTCCATTTACTTTCCCTGCTGCTAGTCTTCTGGTTTAATTTTGTTCTATGGAGGCAGAGGACTGTGTCTTTGCCCTGCCAGCTGTAAATGAAAAGCTTGAAGGTGGTGAATGTTCTTGTTTGTCATTCACAAAGGTCCACGTGGACTCTATTCCCAGCTCTGTAGGCGCGGAGAAGATGAAGGCCTTGTGGCTGTTACCTTGATTACGCTTTATTAGCATTCTCTCAAGGAAGGGTGCAAAGAATAAAGATTGAGTGGAGAATGAGCAGTATCATGGTGTTCTTGTTCATAGCCTATGTTTAACATATTTTTTTAAACAGCTAGGCTCATGTTGTATCCTTCTTCAATAGCTGTAGCTTCCTTTGAAGATACGAATGATGAAAGATGTAGATGGCCCACTGAAAGTGTAAGATGTGCTTTCAGCTAGGCATTTCTGTACATTGCTTTTCCTGTTTTGCAAGATAAGTCACAGGATAATTCAGGTTGGAAGGGACCTTGGAAGATCACTTAATGCAAACCCCTGCTCAAAAAAATGTCAAGACTGAATTCAGACCAGGTTGCCTAGGGCCTTACCCAGGTGGGTCTGAGATCCTCCAAGGATGGAAACTGCACAGCCTCTCTGAGCATTGCATAAGTATCCTTTCAGAGAAAATTTTCCCCACATATCCAGTGAGTCTGACCTTTGTCTCAGTTTATAACCACTGTGCTGTATTCTCCTGCCGTCAATTTTCATGAAGAGGAGGCTTTCCCTTGTCAGTGACCTCCCAGTAGGTGCTAGGAGGACTGCTGTTAGGTCGCCCTGCGGCCTCTCTTCTCCAGGCTGAACAAGACCATACCCCTCAGCCTCTCCTCACAGGGCAAGGGCTCCAGCTCTGACCATCCCAGTGGCTTCCTGTGAACTTGCCCGTTTACTGATGTCTCTCTTACAGTGGGACTCCAAAACTGCACATAGTATTGTTGATGTGGAATAACAAGTGCTGAGTGAATGGGGTAGTCACTTCCCCCAATTCGCTGCTCACGCTAGTGTTCATATAGCCCCACCACTGTCAGGGTCCCCCCACTAGCCCTGCTCTGCAGCCCACCAGCCCCCAGCCTGTACCATTACTGGGGTTAGTCCATCCCAGGAGCACGATTCTTCATTTGGCCTTGTTGAATGTCAGGTTCCTGCTCTGAACAGCAGCCCTGCCCTCCACTGTATCAGCTATCCTCTTTTGGCGTGGGTTGCGGACTTGATGAAGGTGTGTTCACCTTCTCCTGTTCCTGGTTATTGGTAAACATGTTAGAGAAGACAGGTCCCCGGATACATCCCTGGGGAGCTCCACTTGTAACAAGCCTCCAGGCTGAGTATGAACAATTAACCGCTACCCACAGAGTCTGACAGCCCAGCCAGTTTTTCACCTATTTGGTCATTGTGCCTTGTAGTCAATACCATCCCAACTTTGATACCAGGATACTATGGAAAGTCATGTCAGAAGCCTTATTAAAGACAAGGTGAATGGTATCCACCACTCTCCCTTCGTCCACAGATCTTGTCGTTTCATCACTGAAGACAACCAGGTTGATCAAGCGTGATTTAGGCTTGGCAAATCCATACCAACTGTTCCCAGTCACCTTTTTCTCTTTTGTGAGCCCAGAAATAGCTTCCAGGAAGACTGTCTCTGATTGTCTTGACATACTTGTTATCCTAACTAGCTATATGTTTTTCTTCAGGTGATAACTTGCATTTATCTTTTTACTCCTTATAAATGACTGTTCTACATGTGCTTTTCCTTCAAAAAATTAAGAAAACTACTCAGCAAGCAAAATTAACTTAAAAGTGGTCTCAAAAAGCTTAATGAGAGTTAAGCTTGTAACACATGTTTTGGTGAGGCCCATTTACTATATGTAAAAGAAAATAATGCTCCAGTTTTAGTGGAACCTTTAAACTAAAAATCAGGTGAACAGAAAGCCTTGAAGTCATTAATCTAGACATTGTTCTGCCAGCTTCCCCACTGCCATATTATCTTTATTGTTTCAGTCCTTTCCCTTTCACCCACCGTATTTGCAATCACGTTTTTGAGATGGTGTTGATGGAGTGCGCAGGTCTGTGGTCAAAAGCTTGTAGCCATGTAGGGCAAAGTAAATTTGACCCACTTCCTTCAAGGTTTTTTTGGGTTTGGTTTTTTTTTTTTGTGACTGAGCTAGTATTTATCTGTTGTAAAAACAACAGATGGGGATAGGTTAGAGATAACTACGTATGAATGGAAAATGAGAGAGTATTTGGTTGGTTTTGTTTTCATTGAGGTGTAGTAAGAAAATCTATTAATTCTTTAACAACTTATTTGGTCTAGGGAGAAGTACCTCTTTTCCAGTTTAACTGTTGCCTGTGTTTTCTTCCTCCAAATAAAAACCCTGCATTTTCTTCTGTAATATTGTTTAAAAGTAACTGTTGTGTTTTGAAAATTTTACTGGTAGCTGGTTGTGGAGTTTTTAGCCCATGCTTTAAGAATGCAGAAAAACAGAATATGGAGCTATACTCTTCCAGCATAGTAGTTAGTGTTGGGGTTTTTTTGTGAACTATGATGGATCACTGGTTGGTGCAGTATTAGAAAGCATAGTGTTTCTTCATTTCCTAACTTCCTTGGGTGCCAGGAATATTAAAAGCTATCTGAATCCTCAGTGAATGTTCCAGATTTCTAGCAGCATTTTACTAGTGAATCAGAAGAAGGTCAGGACGAAGTATAAGGTGTCTCAATTCTTCTGTTATACTTGTCCACATTTGTTTCTGATAATGTAATATAGCATTGTTCTTGGTATGGATGTGTGGATTTCACTACTTTGGATAATGCTCTCATTGTGTAGTACAAGTTTGTTTTATTTTATTAACATGGGGATTGCTTGTGCAATCTTTAACTACGTTTTCACTTGGCTTTTCCATTTTCTATTCTGCTAAGGGAATAATTGTTAATGGAAGAACCATTCAGATGAAATTGATAAAATCTTACTTAGGGAAGTCTTAGTTTTGCAGCTCATCCATTTTTTGAATTAAATAGAAAAGAGTTTATTAACTGTTTCCATATGTTCTCTGTCCTTAGGGTAGTGAGATCACCTGCCAATGTTTAGTAGCAGATGAAAGAGAGTTTAAAGTGCAGCTTGTCTTACAAAGTATCAGTAGAATTCAAAGTCCAAGCTGCAATAAAATTTGCCCTTAATTGACAAAGTAAGTAGAATCCAGAGAAGTCTAACTGCATAGCACCCAGCAATATCTTGAGTCCATTTACCAGTTAAACTAACAAACTATTTTAGCAAAGCAATAAAGCAGCATGAATAAATAAAGCCCAGAAGACGTAAACAAGAATATGAGAAAGCCAGTTTCTTCTGCAGTTAACAAAGTGGAGGCTGGGGTTTTTTTGTTTTTTTGTTTTTTTGTTTCTGGGGGCAGGTGGGGAGGGCAGTGTGCAAATAAGAGGATTACCCAAACATTGGCCGAATTTCTGCTAATTGTTGGCTGCGGACACTGTGGTGCTGTGTGTCTCTCTCTCTCTCCCTGCCCGTGCCCTCCTCCAATGATAAAGATGATAAAGGTGAGTTAGTGAAGACAGGAGTAGACCCAGAGTCTGTTTATTAAATGGGCTAGCCAGAATGTGAGTGCTTGTAAGTCCAAAAGGCTGATGTCCTTTGTCATTTTTCTAAGTTTCAAATTGAAAACTACTTTGATATTGAGTTTACTGAGCTTATATTCACAGTGCAGTAGATTTTTCAAAAACTTCTGAATATCCACCAATAAGCATTTCTTTAGGGAGGAAAAAAAAAAAATCACTCAATCACAACTCTGGAAAAAAAATAATTGTGAATGGAGATGTAATTTTATTTTTTGTGATGTTTGCTGCAGGTAGCCCTGCAGCACTTTGCCAGCTGCATGTAGATGATGAGATCATTGCTATCAACGGCACAAAGATTTCACATATGGACTATAGTCAGTGGGAAGAAGCCATCGGCAAAGCACTAGAAACTGGAAACCTGGTCATGGATGTCAGACGATATGGAAAGACTGGTGAGTTGTTTCGTCAGGCAGATACAGTATGCTCTGTAAGGCAAATAAGCTTTGTCTCTACAATGCCTGACAACCGAGAGTCCTTATTACCCTTACAGTCGTAATGTGCATCTAAGCTAAAGTAGTTGCTAGCATGCCTGTTGCATTTTAACACAACTTGGCTTTTTTTAACTATTCGTGCATTAGAAATGTCTTGACGAGTCCTCAAGGCATTGAACTACTGATCTCTCTCCTGTCGTCTGGCCTGTTTGAGAGGGTGCATAAGTAAAAAAAACTGTGCAACCACCACACAAGGGAATATAACGTTTTCTTTCCTGCCACACCACAAAAACAAAGAGGGGCTGGTCTCTCAAGGATAGTAGTTTTTAGAACCTCTGTCCTTCAGTCAGCAGTCCTCTTTTCATGGGGGAAGGAGGATCCTTTCTTCAGGAGGTATTTTGGGTGGTGTATGAGCCTGTGGGTGATGTAGCACCTCTGTGCTATGATTTTTACCACTGACTCAAGTATTGTGATGCTGTAATCTTTCTGGAAAGTACTACCCGTTCTGACTAGTGAGGGTTTCCATCCTGGCTGAGGGCCTTACAGCATTTCTAGACTTGCCATGGGTTTGGTCAGGATACTTTTTCAAAGTCCCAAAGGAATTTTTCCAGAGTTGGAAGTGTGACCAGTGACTTCTTTCACATTATAAATACAGATCATTCTTTTAGTGGGAAGCTGGAGACGATAAAGTGTCATGAAATGGGGGAAAAAAATAGTAGGGTGGGGAAGAGGCAGCAAACAAATCACAACTTATATGGGACCTAGCACAATTGAAGAGTGAAATTTAGTGGAGAACAACTCACTGAATAAATTTTAGGGAGCTGACGAGAGAAATGATGGAGTCTGACTGAAAATTATGATTTTTCTTCACCTCATCAGTTTTCCTAGTTTAGTTTAGACTGCCTTTTTTTTTGCCCTCTGTGTGTTTCCTGAGAAGCACAGACATGAAAATGCCACTTGCCTGGATAGTATATGAGTCAAACTGTACCTTGTGTGAGTAAAGCTGGAAGAATTTTCTTGGTCCTTACTAATGCTAATGAAATAGTTTCCAATGAATGCTAATTGTTCTGTAATGTTGAACTGCTGTAGTCCATGTTAACAAGGCATCTGGTCAACTTGCACCTGGCTTACAACTAACACTTGCATTTTTGGGGAAGGTGGTCTGCTCATAAAAATCCTTTTTTCTGTCTTCACAAATTCCACCTGATTTGTGTCTCTTCCTCTTCTGTTACGTGGTTGTGCTTTTTTTTGTTTGTTTGGTTGATTTTTTTTGTGTGTGTTGTTTTAATGTTTTCACTAACTCTTGTTCTGTTCTTTGACTTTACTGTCTACATTAATTTCTTGATTCTCCACATACCAAAAAGACTGGGGCAAAGACCAGCCTTCCCTGCCACATGTAAGGCATAAAATCCTCAATCTCACCAGTATGGCTACCAACATTATAGGTACATCTGAAAATAAATGGATTGATGCAACTTCTGGAGAACTTGTTTCAAGTGTTTCCACCATACCAACAAACAGAGATTTCTCCAGCAGCCTCCAAAGTTCTGTGAGTATGTTTTTGAAAGGTTGTGAGATTTGTGGGGAGGAAGAAAGTAAAAATGTAACACCTTGATAGGGGGAGGATGGAGAAAAGACCTTGGAAATCTTATTTTTACTTTTACTACTTAAGGAACATATAGGATACTGCAAATACAGAGATGTAGCTGTGTGCTTATTAAGGTAAATAAGTTGTTTTAAAGACTCAATTCTGGCCTTTCATGAATGATAAGTATTAAAATATTCGCAGACTATGTTTTAACTGAAGTGTGTAGAGTGTTTACTCTCTAGAAAAGACTTTTACCATCATTATTAGCGTAAATGAAAGTTGCAGCCTATACGTGCTTTCAAATTGCTTGCAAATCACCTTGCCTGCCAAGGAGCTGAAATAAGGAGATCTTGGCTTCTGGCATTTTCTTGCAAACTAATGGATTTTATTTCAGGCACCAATTCACACCTTGTTATTTATCCCCTCAAATGCCTGCAGTCGTTTTGTCATGTAGTACACTCGGGTAGGTCTAGATAGTTTTGTATCTTTCTGTGGCAAGTGTTCTAAAGTGTTTGATATACAGTTCCTGTCAGGGGAGATGTGTAATTGGATAAAATTCCACAAACCTAATGAACTTAAGTCCTACACTTTTTATGTTTTCAGGATCCAGAAACAAAATTGATAAATGGAACACAAGGAGATCTTGGCTCTAATGAACAAAGAGGTAAACCACTGTTGCTTTTCATCTGCTAATTGTGTGCGTTTGGAACAAGTACAGGCACTAAACCTGTAACCATCGCAAGCTTTGTTCAGCTTTGTGTGCAAAGCCAGACTTTAATGAACTGAAATCTAGGCAGGTATCATAGAGATCTAGTTGCATCCAAACTGTGTGTAGTTTGATTCCACGATGTGCTAGGCAGTTGGAGAACTGGCAAGAAAGCAGTGACAAGCACAACTCTGCATCAGTGGTTGTAAATTTACTGTGTGGGTAGGGGTGAGAGAGAAGGATAAGACACACAATTCACTGTAATTGCTACTGCGTTGGGTGGAGTCTGAGTCAGTATGAGTACTGATTTATTGCACTGCTCTGGAAGATTGTAAAGAGTATTCAACTTTTTTTGTCTCCCCCCCCCCCCCCCCCGCTATTTCAGTTGTGAGGTTTTGGGAGTAGTAGTTTACTATTAATATTTTGCTTTTGTTCCTGAATAATGATATTGATGATTCTAGTATGACTAATAGTTACTTACAATGCTATGAACAGTTGTAGCCTTACTTGACAGCAGTGAGAGAAACCAGATATGTATGCTTCCTAATGGAACAGCAATCCTTAAATGGGAACTTTGTATTTCATTTTATCTTGAATGCACATGGCGATTTATGAAAGAATTCCCCCAAGCAATCAGTTGCCCTCTGGAGATGCCTTTCTGATGACCTTAAATGGTGATAAGGCTCCGCAGTCCAATTTGGCATCTCAGTCGAGGAGGCTTAAATTAGACAGGGAGAATCTGAGTCCAAGTTTGACACTTGTGCTGTTGGACATTGTTAGTGATAAAATGAAATACCAATCAGTGTATGATGTAACCTACTAAAAACTGTATTTGTTATTATGAAAGTTTAGATTTTATTTGTGTTCCAGGGGCTTTTTATTTTTCTGAAGTGATGCTGCTGCAGATTGGAGGTCTAACAGAAGTTTCTTATCCAGTGGTGATGGTTATTAAAAAAAAAAAAGCGCACCTCATTGATTTATTTATATTCTTTGTATTTTTCAAATAGCATCTGAACCTATTTCTTTGAAAAACTTAAAAAGACGGTCACAATTTTTTGAACAAGGTAAACCAAAGAGCTAACATTTCATGTACTTCCATGAAATTGGTCCTGCTGCACACTCTTCCTAACAACTCTGGTGCTGGGTACTATACCTCTTCGGCATTGTTCGTTGCAATTACAACGAAGCAACATAATTAATTTCCCTTCTTTCCCCAGGGTCATCAGGTTATTCTTACAATTCATGGGTCTACCTTTGTGGTAATGGGTCTTTGTGTGTTCTCTTACATCTATAGCTGTTTAAATCTCTTCTATGTTGTTCATACTTTTTTTTGTTCACTGGTTAGGAGTAAGAAGGATAGCACTCTCTGTTCAAGTTTGCTACTACCTACAAAACAAGAATAACATTTGAATATTCCAGTAGAGGCTTAGTGCAGATCTCAAAGAGCTGTTGATAAAACACTTAACTATGAATTTGAGTTTATCTTGAGTTGCAGCTCTGTGCTTTTATCTAAACTGGTGGAAAGAGGCAGCTGCTGGCTTTCCACTATGTGGGGATGTCGCCAGATCCCAAGATGACCAATATAAATTTTAATTGAATATGCTAGCTTTTAAAGGCAAAAAACCAAGGCACTCAATTTTGGTTTTGTAGGTTGCTTTTCAGTGTTTTGCATGTCACAAGTCACTTCCGCTAATGTTGTATGTCTAATGCTGACTTCAGACTATGTATGCCTTGCTGTTTTGCTAGAGCCTGAAAGAGTGAAATTCTGGCCCACTGGAAGTTCAGTGTGAATTTTGCCAATTATTTTAGGGGGGCCAGAACTTTGCCTTCAGTGGTGATGGCTTCTGTCTTTTCCAGAAGTGATATGTGAAGTGCCACAGCATAAATCCGTGTTTGTGGTTCTGTTTGCTTTTAAATACTTCTGCTGCATTGTATCTGCAATATGGTGGTATTTTATTGTTGGTTGTTTTGTAGCTGGGTTTCTTTTTATTTTGAGGTGGTTGTGTTTGTTTATTTTTTTTCAAAGGCTGGCTATGAAGTTTGGTTTTTACTTTAAATATTGCTATAAATTTTATTAAAATATTTCACTTGTGCTTGAAAGGGTTAAGGGTGTATTTCTAGAGGGTACACTCAGTACAGTTTTGTTCGTTTTAAACTTTAGCATTACAATGATATGAGAGCTGCTTCTTCCTAAACCGGTACAGGCCAGCATATGCTTACAGGGGTGAGAGAAGAGGGAAGCAAAGATAGGTGCTGTCCGTGCCTCCCTTGAGCATCTCCTAGTGCAGTTGCAGGAGATCCAGTCTGTTCTACTGTCACTGTGGCTGTTGCGATCTGCTAATGAAGACAAAATTGTGTGTTTATAGATCGGACACTAATCTGTGACTTGTTAGGTGTCTTTAGAATCTTCAATTTGACCTTTCTCCATGTGGTCACCCTTCAGAAAACTGTCATAACTTGTTGCTTTTATGCCTTTTTTTTTTAACTGAAATTTGGACAGCTAAGTAACAAGTCCACTAACAACAAGCATAGTGATGATGCTTGGAAAGAATTACACTTAAATCTGTGTTTCTCCACTTTTTCTCAGCTTTTAATATATTAGCATAATACATGTGTCACTCTCTAATAATCATCTTGGCACAAGCTAAAACCAAGCATAAGAGCCTCAAATAGCATAAGGTTTGTGGTGAATGGTGACAAGCTTACCAAATTCAAGTGTGCTTTTGGGAGAAGGAAAGATGAGTTGCCTGTGGATGTCTATTGCTCTTAATTCACATTGAGGGCAGTAGGTGAGTAGCTGCTCTACCCTGGAGCAGTGTTCTGAGTATCAGTCATGCTAAACAGTTGGGATTCATAATATAATAATAGGAGAGGTGTAGCAAAGAAGGTCTATATTGCCACAGTGGGAGATGTGCTGCTAGTTCAAGCAATTGCTGATGGCACTTGTAAGCATGTAAAGCTTTTAAACACCTGCACACATTAGTTGAAAGCACCTAATGAATTCTGACCTCAAGTAAGTTCAGTAGGGCAAAATGCAAGCATGGCTTATTAAGGAAGCAAAAATTAGCCTGAAGCTTGGACTTTCCATATTTGCACGCATCTTGCAGTAGTGAGTATGTATGGTTCTAATGATTTCTGGTTTTTGTCTTCCAAATCCCACAGGAGGTCCAGAGCCTGCAATGCCTGATGTAAGTACTATTTACAAACTACTAATTAGTTGTGTAATCCTGGTCTTTTCAAGAAGCCCACTGCTTACTATTGCTTTTTATACTGCTTTAATATTGTGATAAAATCCAAGTGTACTGACTAAGATCTTCTGATGTGTAATGGAATGGTTGTTTTCTGTCCCTGTGAAGAAAAGGCTAATTTAGATCCTTGTCACTATAAAGCTGTAATGTTTTTAATAGCTTTTATTTCTCACTTTCAAAAAATAGTTTTAAAATGTAGAGTGTTGATTGCATAGAAGATAATATTATTACATTTCTGTGTTACATTAGCTCCCAGTCCCATCCATTAGTGCTCCTAGTCGTCGGGTTTGGGATCAAGAGGAAGAACGAAAACGGCAGGAAAAATGGCAAAAGGAGCAGGACCGTTTATTGCAGGTATCATTAATCTTCATAATCGTAGGTTGGCAGTCCCTTGGGTACAGCAACTGTTAGGGACAAAAAGTAACACGCGACTCTTCTTACTGCTGGCCTAAGAGGACTTTCAGATACATTTGCTAGGCTGCATAGTTACACGTACTAGCAATTATTCAGCAAAAAAAGGAAAATGCATTAGTGAGCTTCATAAAATCAGACAGACTGAGTAGTGCTCAGTCATCACAAGGCTGTTACGCTCTTACTGGCAACAGAATTTAAAGTGTAAGCAATGACTTAAGGGACAGTAGTCTTCAGTTTTGAATAGGAGTTTTATTTTTTCCCCTTAAGACAATTATCTCTAGAATGAGATACTCAGTTAGCGATACTGCCTTATATTCAGAGATTAAGAGAAGGCAGCCAGTGCCTTGGTTAGATGCCTGCTAGCATCCTGTCATTTAGCAATCAGCTAATCAGTTGGATTCAGCCTGGTTCCCAGGACCTCTGTGAGTCAGGAAGCTGAACCTACTAATGCAAAACCACCTTGATAACCAGTTGTTAGAAATGGAGGGAAGTGTGGCGGAGGGAAGAGACAACGTTTGTCATCTTAAGATAGCACAAAAAAGCCAAGCACACATCTCTACAAAGACCTCAGCTCAATGAAGCATAAGCTCATTCAACCACATTCACCAAGACGCATCGCTGCAAATTAAATTAAAGTTTGTTTTCTAGAGCCTGTTGGCTAGGAGAAACATCAGTGAACATCATTTACTCTGCACAAGCCCTCTTCATAAGTTTGGTGCATTCAGCAGAAAACCATCATTTCAAAGCAACTCTGTAACTTTTTGGATGTTTTATCTTTTGTCATTCCTTTTAGCTTACAAACTCTGCAAGGCAAGAGCTGTGCCTTCCTAAACATATTTGTGGTCTCTTTTATGGTTTGGGTGCTCCATTTGGTGCTTGAAGAGATGACTTTAAATACTGTAAAACCTGGCTCCCCTTTCTCGAGAGCAGTCTCAGCCCTTTGCTGTCACTTTTTTCTTTGCTTCTCCTCTTTTTCATCCTGACTTAGTAAATTTGGCCGGAGTAATAATGTTCTTTCTCTTCCCCATAATCCTAGTAATGAGTTTTCAGATAACAGAGAAAGGAAGTGAGATCTGTCTTTACTTATTTCCAACATCCTAGAAGGAATTCTTTTGACAGCATTAAATATTTTGCTTTTCCCAAGATCTAGGTGGTGACTGACAAAACCACCAAAACATTTGTGTAACTTGAGTAGTACTTTAAGATATTACATTGATTTCATACAAATCAAATCCAGTCATAGGACAAATTTGGAGGTCTGAACACAGGTTGGTTTTTTTTTTTTTGGTTGAGATAACATTGCAAAAGACCAAGAGTTCTTTCTCAAACCAAATTGCTGCCTCATATTTCACTTAGTGATCACTTTGTTATTAATGGGCTCATCTCCAAGTTAAATATAATCACTCCACCTTTCAAGAAATACCTTAGATAGCTGATTTTCATTCAAATGGGAACTAAGCTGTAAGACAGGGAATATAACAGATGTGAGGCTAGTTGTTATGAGGCATAGCATGTAACAAGTCCAGATTCTCTGAAATCAGTTGCAGAACTCCTTTGGACTGCATTTGAGCCAGGATTCCATTCACTTGTGGCAGACTTGACGTCCTGGTGGAGCTCAAGCGTGTTTTTACCATGCTAGCCTGTTTAAAACCACATTAAATACCATTAGTACATTTTAATGCATATAAAAAAATACCATGTTTCTTATTTACGTGTTTAACTTCAATCTAACCTAACAGGAGAAATACAAACGGGAACAAGAAAAACTGAGGGAAGAATGGCTACGAGCTAAGCAAGAAGCAGAAAAAGAGAGCTCCAAATATTTTGACGAGGTAGGCTATGAATAGCACCTTTGACTGTTTAGTTTCATGATGGTTTTTTTTCCCTTATAGTAGATGCATGCAAGCAGGCAAATACTTTATTTTGTTTTGTTATTTATCTTCTCATTTTGGGAAATAAATTCTTGTCTGTGACTTGGTAGAAATAGGTTGCAAAATTGGGAAGGAAAGAGTAAATGGGATGTTTTGAGACCTGTTGAATTTGACTTTTTTTTCTTACAAATTGGTTCAGTAACTAACATCAGAAATATGTTGGCAAAAAGTTACAGAATGTATTAACTATTGTGACTGGAATTAAGTGGTCCCCTCTGCTGTATATATACCTCCTGATGCTACTTGTTGGAATTCTGCTTCATTACTTCATGACGAGACATGTTTGTAAGAGCCTGGCTTGTTACCGGCAACCAATCCATCCTATCTCTGATAAATTTACTCATCATTTGCTATCGTATGCTTCAGAATATTGAATACGTGTAGGTGTTGACTTTTGTGGCTGTTGCTTATGGAAGATGAACAGGTTTTTTTTCCCTGAGTGGGGGAGGTGTCTGAACTATCTCTTTATTGATATTCAAGTGCTGCTTCAGGTATCCTAGCTAGGCCAGTTGTGTCACAAATAAGTGGACTGTAATCTAAGACTTAGAGCTTCAATAAGAAAGCTCTTTGAGCTGTTAGAGGACTTTGCTGTACAGGAATGTAAACCATTTCCTATTTTTTCCATCATTAGAAGTTTGGATGGACCTGTAAACAGTATTTATCTCTGCAACTAAAACATCTTTTGACTACTGAAAGACCTTTTCTCATGTTTGAGAGAAGAGTCATAGAGTAGTAGGTCCAAGGCTTGGCTTTCAAATGGTAGAAGAATGGAGGAGGCTGAGCGTTTCCCATTCCCCCATTCATGTGAAATTCATTGGTCTGATACACAGCGGCAGTGTATAACTTTGTGTACACACTCTTAGGTCTCAGATTTCTAGGTCAAAACAGTAGGGAGAAATACTGGTTATCATGTAAGAGTTTGTTTTCCATGGCTACTTAAGTGGGGATGGGATGGCTTGAAATGTAAGTGATACTGTAGAAAGCAGAATGTTTTCTCTCACTGAAGCTGCTCTGTGGAATGAAGCTCTTGCATTAGGAGAATGTACTAGCAGGCACTCAAAACACGAAACCAAAGTACACCCTGGGTCTTCCATTGAAAGTGTTTGGGTCTTCCCTCATAAAATAAATGAACTTTTCTGAGTAGGCAACCTGTTTAGAAAAAACAGCTCCCTTCCCTAAAAACATGATTTCTTTTTTTATTCTTTGTCACAGGAGCAGAGTGTTCTAACCTTAAACACAACATCTGCCCCTGTGTCCAGCTGGAGAGCAAGCCCTGAAGGGAATACTGTTGAGCCAGAAGGAGATGGAGGAAGCGAGCAGGCAGCATATTTGCAGCACAAGGAAGAAGAAAGGAGGCGGCTTCAGGAGGAATGGAGGATCCAGGAAGAAGCAGCCCTGCGTTTTGAGCAAGAAAGGGAACTCCAAGAGCTGGAGCTTGAGAGACAACATAAAGCGAGGGAACAGCAATATGCTGAGGAGCAGAGGCGGCAGGCAGAGATGGAGGAGCAGAGGCGGCAGGCAGAGATGGAGGAGCAGAGGCGGCAGGCTGAAAGGCAGAGGGAAGTGTCAGTGGAAATGCCTCAGTACCAAAGGTGTGCACTTGTGATAGGATGTATTCTCTCTTCCTTCTGCATTAAAAATTCAAATAAATTTCTAGTGGGATTGTGTATGTCCTGAATATATGGTAACTAGTATAATGGTATTAGTGTAAGACTCGTACTGTAATCAGTCAGTGCAAGATACCACAGGAGAGCCTTTCTTTCTAAAGGTAGAAGGATCAGGCATAAGACAAAGTCTTTCCCCATGAATCAAGTGCTCTATTATTAACACACTTCAGTTCATTTTTTAAAAAGGAAGTGTAAATACAGTAACTACAGCCAAATCAAAGATGACCTGAAGCACTTAGTGTGAAGATTTTTAAGAACCCCGAGTAAACCTGTAAATTGGAGAGCCAGTGGCTCAACCTAAAGGTCATTCAGAAGAAATACAAAGTTAACTCTTCTCCAACAAATACATGACTAATTTTCCAGACTCCTCTCTCATTTTACTTTGACAGTACAACAATGTAATGGCACTACTGGGTTAATTTGTTGATGAGGGAGGTCACAGTATATGATTGAACAGATACTGGCTTAGATATTGTAGCCTGTTAGAAATAACCACTGTGGATGTATTTATTCTAGAGCATGAAAAAGTTTCATTACCTTCTTCAGCAGCTTGGGTTTTTTTGTTTTGTTTTTAAGTAGAACAAAAGAAACAAAGCCCCCCAACTATTAGTTTAGAAGTTTGTGTTCCTGCCCAGAAGTTTTTTTTTTTTAAACTACCGTTACAGGCATCATTGGAGATTAATCTCTCTGAAACAGATTGGAGCAGTAACTTTTCCTTATTTCTTGTGCATTTAGCTTACTGCTTTGTGTATGACAGCTTTGCTGTTTCTCTTGAGGATTTTCCCATTTTTGTATAAGTAGTAAGAGATGACTAAAGATAACGCATGGTATCAAGTTAAGTCTTAGGAGAAGAAAATATGGTTATAAAATTGCATGTGTTTTCAGGGAAGGTTGTGGGACCTGGAGTTACTTCAGTTCATTGTAAATGACTGCTGCTTGAGCAACGCAGAGGCACAGTTGTTAACAATGGCTAAACAGGTTCTTCTTGGCAGCTGAGCCAGGGTATCTCTACAGTTCTAGCTTGCTCCAGTTCCAAGATAATAGGACTTCGTGCAGTAACTTTTTAAGATACTGCAATATCTGCACATCTAAATCCTTGATACATGCTTAGTCCCAGGGGATTTCATTGCTTCTGAGGTTGTTGCCAAAGGATGTGTTTTGCAAAACAAGGATGGCTTTGCTTAATAGTAAAGGAGCAAGTTTGGTGAAAATGGAATTTAAAATATCTGGTGTTAAATACTTGCTTTATGATGATATCCAAATATATGACTTGAAATCTGAAATGTTATATAAACATCTGTGAAGGCATGATACTGTCTGCAAAGAGCACTAAGATTTGGGACAGGCAGCTGGAAGAGCTTTGTTTGTGGAAGTTAGTGACTGTTTCTCTGTGGGTTACAATCTGCACCTATACAATTTTCTGGAACATACATGTAACTTTTAGAGAACTGTTGTGTTTGGACAAAGATCACCTTTTTGGCTTTGAAACAGATGAGATAATCATTTTCATATCTTTGTAATTTTTCAGCATCTTAAAGTTCTGGGGGTTTTTTTCCTATGTATTTTCATGTTTCTAAGTAACACATCTGAACCTTTTCAATTTTCTCTATGTATACTTACTGTTTGCTCAATTAAAAAAATTTGTTTTTGTTTAATACATATTTTCTTTTATCTGTATTTTGCTTCTAGACATTATGAGCGCTATGAAGTATCTAAAACAATAGAGGATCGAGCTGGCCATCCTCTCATTGACAGGTAGGTTGAAATATCTTCAGCAATAAGTATTAACCATTTTGGCATGCTCATGTATGGATTCCTTGTCACTTAGAAAAACGTAATTTCAGGCAGCTTTTGTGACAACCTTTCTTTTTGTGTCTCTTGTTGTGTTTGCTAAAACTAAGACTCCTTAGAACTTTAACTGTTAGGGTTTTTTTTTCTTTTTTTCCCTTAAGGATCTGCTTTGAATATTTTTACTAGGAAATATTTATACCTATGTCCATGTATGTCGTCTTCTGTATATGAACATAATCTGTCTTTTTAAATTATTTTTTATAGGCATTATGAGCGTTATGAAGTTTCTAAAACTATCGAGGAGCAACCTAGCCAGTCACTTGCTGACAGGTATGTGTGATACTGAATCTCAGTACAGACTGTAATGTTGCTCTTTCTGTGTCAGAAAGCTCTGAAACTTCCAATAAACTTCAGCTATGGCAGCTGAGTTTATTCTTTGTATTGCTTCTGTGTTTTGCAGTTTTTATGGCATGTTTTCATATTGAGAAAACAAGCAGCCAAACTTTTGGCAAATTATATGCTGTACTGTAAACAACAGTTAGTCAATCAGTAGGATTTTACTGGGAGAAGCAGAACTGTAAGGAAGTAAACATGTGGGTGGTACTAGACTTAGCTGGCTAGAAAACAATTGCAGATAATATTGTGGTTGTGTCGTAATGCAGTATACAAACTAAGGTGCAGTCATCCCAGTCAGGATTGTGCAATTTAAGAGGGAGTAAACAGGGAGGGAAGTGAGAGGCAGCAGCAGTGTATTTATTAGGAAGATAGTAGATGTGCCACTTGTTAAGTTATGCTCTCTTACCTTGGCTGTTTTCTAGTTTGGTTTGTTTGGGGGTTTTATTGTTGGTTTTTGTTTTCTTTTAATTTCAGTAGCGTATATTAGCCACTGCAGATTTGGTCTCTTTGAATAGACAGCTTTTTCTTCTTTTAGCAACTGGGCTATGGTTAAAAAAATGCCCGTTACCTAAGTCCAGAATTTTTGTATCAAGCTTTTGTCTTAAATGGCAACCCACAGTAGTTCTGAAAGATCACCACTGCTGCATATTTTATCAGTTCTTATAGTTGGGGTAAGCAGACCTTTGTTTATATTAAGAGGAACCCCAAAACTTGCAGGGTACAACTAACAGAAGATCTAAATCTAACTTCAGAATGTGCCTGCACAGAATAGTTACGTCTTAGATATTTGTGTGAGGAGGACACTCAGGTGCTAAAAGCATCCCACACAAGGCTGACCTGCTTTTTGGAGCTCCTGTTTACTACAAGCAACTGTGAAATTGTTGTATCTTCTCAAACAGATAATAAAATAGGTCTGCATCATAGGACAAACAATCAGAACTTGGGGGAGCAAAAAATGTGATGCAGTTTCTGCATCATTGTATATAGACAAAGGACAAGACTCCCTCAAAACACTGTTAAGCAGCCGGTGCTGTATGTGTAAACACATTAGTGAAGCAGCTTTGAGTTGTGACCCAGGAAAAGATTTCTGTTCCTTTTTGAGGTATTTTGAACTAAGAAACTGGCTCTATTACTTGAGACTAATAGCACAGAGATGTTGCTGGAGCTCCTGCTCTGTACTGTCAGAAAATCAGCTTTTTGCCCTTTGTCTTTCTGTATATTGAATGACATTTCTTGGCTAAAACCCATTAAAAAGTTATGCTGCTAGGTAAAATCAACGAATAATACATTTCCAGAGAATGGTCTGTATGCAGTGTTTGAGGAGGTGTTTTGCTTGTGGTCTAGTAACAGTGCTGAAGTATGATTTAAGTTTCTCATTAAGTTAAATAATTTATAACCTGCTTTGAGATTTATCACTTCTTTGACAGTCTGAGTGTAGTCGTCACAAAGGTTTCACGGGGAAGGACTTCGGTTTTTACATGGGTTTTGTTGAATCAAATACAATGATCGGTTCCTTATACCTGAAACACTGGGAGCTTGCAGTACACAATTTTAACTTTTAATTGGTGGTTACATACTGACATCTAAATATTGACATCTTTTTTCCCCTTAGTATCCTCTTGGTCTTCGGGTATTTTTGCCTCTTGTTTTAAATACAGCATAAATTGTCGATGGAAGGGATGGTGATAAAAGGGACTGTGTAGCTGTGGTCTGCAATGATAAGATTTTTGTCGTTGACAAGGTCTCCTAGTTGACAGAGAAATGAATGTTTTCTCTATCCTTAGGAATAAGTCCAAGTCAACTTCAGAACTGAATGAATTCAACGCAATCAGAAATGGTAAGTACTGTTTGATTTCCATTATTTTTAAAATGTCTTTTTTTGAAAAAAAAAAAGTGTGTTGGACATCGTAGAGTAATTGTCGTAGTGCTTTTTGATAGCTACATTGTGATTCAAATTCATACTGTGCCACAGTGTAATGATGTTTCAACAGAGAAATTCATCCAATCAACACATAAGCCTGGAACAAAAAGGATTAACTGCTCTCTTGAAGACCATAGCAATGATTACAAATGGCTCTCAAATGCCTACATTTTAGATGACTGATACTTATATGAGATTAAACCAATTGTGTAGGTTTATCATTGAAGACGTATGTGCTCTTGATATGGTGACTCTGCCAATAAAAAAACCTGCACATACCAATGTATTTAATACAATTATTTGCTCTTTTTCACTCCTGTTGTGTAGAAGTAACACAGCTAGAAGTCAGCTCTTGATACTGTCACAGCGGCTGGTTTCCTAGACTCCAGCTCCTTGTTGCCTTTCTTGAGTTGTCCTTCAGTTATGTTGCTGCATTTTTAGAGGAACGTGTGTAAAGCAAACAAACCAGATTTATAAATATGTTATAGTAGGAAATGCCTGAAAGCTATTCCTATGTCTAAAACATGGTTAAAAAAAGTAATTGAAGTTATCATAGAAAAGTAAATTGTGTATTAGAGGATATTTTGCAGATTGAAATTATTGCTTTCACACATTTAAGTTTGGTCATTGAAACTAATGAACAAATTAATTTCCATGATGTTTTTTATAGTGATCTATAGAAATAAAACAAAGATTCATAGTCAGAGCAGTATTTAACGGGATTGAGATTTCAACTGAATGACTTATTACTGAGTAATTTTCTTAATTAGTCTTACTGTAAAGAATAGTTACTGGATCTACAAAATAAATTAAAAATTGCTGCCTTCCAACATGTCAACACATATTGGAGAAAGAAGGTTTGTTTGTTTCCCTTTCCAAAATTTCAAAAGCCATCTACACCATAAATCTCATTTCAACTGATTAGTTAACACAACATCCAAATAATAAAGAAACTCTCTGTAAATTAGTCCTCTCCCTCTGCCCCTCTATATATTTACATAAAGCAAGATAAAATGATGTGTTTAGTGCCTTGAATAAGGAAAGATTTCTTGAAAACAGGGATAACTTACAGAAAAAACTCTAAGTCTTAAATGAATTCTTAAAGGGAAAGACAGTATCCCACCATTCAGCTATATATTCTATACATGCTTCAGTTTGTATTGCAGGAAGAGTCCAAATTGTGGCACTAGAAGAGATCATGGCCTTTTATAAATAAATATGTCTGTGTGTGTGTGTGTGTGTGTGTATATGTAAATACATATATATGGGCACGAAAATGTATATACATATATACTTGGGAAGTAAAGGAAAATACCTACTTATATTTAAGTTAAACATCATGTAAAAGGCCGCATTAATGGAAACATGAATAAAAAAATTGTAATGATGTACTGCCAAGTTTGATACAGGTCAGCTGGGCGTAAAAAGGAACTGGAGACCCTCTGAACGTGGTAATGAACAACTGCTTTGGGAGTTATAGCCAGAATACCAAATGCGATAACTGGTTTTGTGCCTGAAGGCATCTAGCTGAACTTAGCGCATGTTGTCCGAACAGGTACTCAGAGCAAGTATTCCGAGAGGTCCTGGAACGTGGCTGAGTCACAGAAGAAGTCTCAGAAAGAGCACAACCTGTCTGCAGCAGAGTTGGAGAGACAGCAAATCCTTCAGGAAATGAGAAAGAAAACATCTCTACACACAGACAGCAGCTGGATTAGGCAGCGCAGTTCCAGTATACATAAAGAGCCCGTTAGTCTGTACAGCAATAGCATGAGGAGGTAGGAATCCCATTAAAAATTAACATTATCTCTCATCAAATATTTTTGATTGGTTACTCTAAACTTCAGCTTATATTACAGAGCACAGAAACAAATCGGGTCTGTGAAAAACTGTAAGGTAAACTGCATAATAGCACAGACAGAAGAAAGTAGCTGTATTACAGCTGGGATTAAATGGTTTTTTGCAAGTAAAGAATGTGGATGTGACCTGTAAATAATTCAGCTGCTTATTTCTTGGTTGATATACGAGCGATAGAAATCAAGTGTGCCTTGTCATTGACAGATGTGCTTAAGAATTTCAGCATGACAAGGTATTGTGGAAATTAATTATTACGGCTAAGGAATATATCTTTTTTTTTTAACATAGAAATATGTCAAAGTCTGAAGTTTGTTGCTTGCTTTAATCTATGAATGTTGGATTTGTCACTTAGGAAACATCTGAGTTATCAGTCAGGAGAATGTTTGGCTATCGGGCCAACACCTTGTACCTGGATGATGCTATGCAGTCTGGGTGGATTGTTATTTTTGCTCTGGTATCCCTTGGAGAAAACAGAAACAAACCCGGTATCTGAGGTCCGTTGCTATACAGCGGATTTCAGTATGGTTCACCCTGATAAGACTGCCATGAAGAGTGTTTTGCCTTTATTCTGTAGTAGTCAAGTGCCACATCTCTTTTGCCTCGCCTGCTTTTTCCTGTGAGACTAGGACCGGACACAAAGGATATCTTGCTGCTCAAGCATTTTAAATCAGTATGTGAAGAATGCTGCTCAGGGTGATCAGACAAGCATATTCATGCTAGAAAATCTTAAAAATGCTAGAATAATGGTTCCCTCTTTTTAAAAATCAGGATATAGCTCCAACCCTACTGCCATTTGCATTTATATGTGTACCTCTGTTACAGAGGGGAGTCTTTGGACAATCTTGATTCTTCAAAAACAAGCTCGTGGAGGCACCACTCATGGCTGAACCAGTCTGCCTCCTCTTCATCTCTGTCCTCTAGTCAAGATTTCAGTCGCCCGGTGTCCACTTCAAACCGAGCCTACATGTGCACTCCTTCCTCCAGCAAAGCACCTCCTGCAGCCACTTCTGCGAGAGCCCCCTCCATGTCCCAGACAGCCTCCCGGGCTCAGTCTCCCCTCTCTGCTTCCCAGTCAGGGTCCCAGACACGCAGCAGGTGAGTGGGTGCCCTTCTGCTGGGAAGGCATAAACTTCAGGCCGTTCTAAAGAGTGGGCTTTGTGTATATGGTGGTCTACAGCAGTGTTCTTGCCCCTAACAGTGATTAACAAGTCTGAAAAGTACCTGGAGTTTTCTGACTGGATGGGCTGGTGGAAGTATGGGCTGGTATGACCTCCCTGCTCCAGTCACTCAGAAAATTCCCCAGGTTTGTCATCACTGTTTGACATCGGTTAAAAAAACAAAGGAACTGGAATAATAAATCTCCACTCTCCAAGCTGTGTTTTGGTTACCAAAATGATTAGTAAAAGCCTACTCCAGATGGCATTTCTGACATTTATTTTCTTAGGTTTGTTTTAACAAAAGATTCCTGAAACCCACACTTTATGGCCCTCATCTTGGTCTCTCTTCCCCGCCTTTCTGGCATGTGGTCAATATCATCTCAAGGAGCACTCAGGAATGCGCATAACCCGTGACCCTGCAGAATTACAGAGTAGGATGTTGATTTTAATCTAGGAGGAGAAAGAAAGAATTGCAACATATTTTGAAACAAAATTGGAATTCACTTGTGGTAGGATAGATACCTCTGCTGTTTTATGGACTTGAAACATTTTAAAAAAACCTTGCGTTTAAACTCTAGAGAATCATCACAATCGTGTGTATAACAACAGTGTGTACACTGATTCACTACTGCTTACACTCTCAGGCACTTTGTGATAAATTGACCCCCTTTTTTTGTTTTGTTTTAAGCTGGGCTCCTGCCTTCTTTATAATGTAAGAAAATTACCTTCTTAACCATGTTTGCTTATCTTGTTATCACTTCCATTTGCTAACATCTTGGTAGATCTGTGGTAACTGACCTCCATATGGCTTATGTTCAAAGAATTAAGATAATATTGTATGTCCAAGACCAGCCTTCTGTAATCTAACAAGGTGCAGATGGTGGGACTTGGCAGGGCTACCTGCTAAAACTTAGCCTTCAGGATAGTTTTTCACAAATAAGAAATGAGACAGAAGCACAAAACCTATGTTCTTGTTCTCCAAACTTAACAATATACATTTTTATGTGTATTGTTGGAAGTTATTTTATGCAGTGAAATATCTCTCAAGAATGTGACAGAATTTCTTCATTTGTTCCTATGTAACTTTGATGTAAACTATAACAATTCAGCTTTCTCTAGCTTTGAGATCTACCGTAAATAATATTAATTTTCAGTTTATTTTTCCCAAGCAGCCTAATAGTCCACTTTTTAACAGTTTTTGTTTTTTAATCTCAAAAAATCTTTGATAACTTTTCTTTGTCTTTCAAATCTTTTCAAGCTGGTTTTAAGGATTTTCATTCTATATTTAGGTCAGTCAGTGGGAAGAAAATCTGTTCATACTGTAATAACGTTCTGGGCAAAGGAGCAGCCATGATCATTGAGTCTCTTGGTCTTTGTTATCATTTACAGTGCTTTAAGGTGAGAGCTGGGAGTCACAACATGAAGGAACAGGAACTAATCAGGAGCACGCATGGCTACTCAGTGTTATGCTCACAGGGGCTCTACTAATCACCTGCTTTGCCTTCTCTGGACAGCGTGGTGCGTGTATATTTCCATGAGGCAGTCCTATCTGCAGGCATTTAACACTCAACTCTAGAAGTATTTCTTAAATACCAGAGCTAACAAGTAGGACTTTGACGAGTAAGATGGGCACATTGACTGTGAGATCAAAATTCTTCCTTCTTTGAATAGGCAGCAAAAAATTGGAAGGTACTCAGCTATTGCTCCCAGGGAAACCATCTCCAAAAAAAAAAAAAAAATCTCAGTTGAATCTGGCAGTTGAATCATTTAAGATGACCTATCACTTCTAAGCTAATCCTAGCAGACAGTGTTCATGTGGTGTTTTCAGGCGAAGGCATGTTGGCCATGTTCAGCCTGGCAGGATAAAACCCAGCACCAAACTGGAAGCTGTATTTAGTGTTACTCAACCCTGGTCGGAAACTGGATATATGACGTCGTGCTCAGCACTGAGACACAGTTACATGATTTCCAGTCAGCTTGGGCCATATGCAGAACTGAGAGAATAAATGCCTCCCTACCTCTTTTGATGTAAAAGCACTCCTAGTTCCCCTGACTTAGGATAAGATGCGGAATTAGGCTGATGTGGAGGTGCTGTTGGAGCCTACTTCTTCCATGGCTTTAAAAGACTTTTGTGTCTGGTTCAGAACACTTGTCTTTTGTGCCCAGCTCAAATGCATCACCCTCAAGTATTACAAGGGATTGACTCAAAGCTTGTCCTGATCCTGTCTGCCTGAACAGGAGGGTCAGGATTATTCCATTGGGACTGGTCATCATTCCCTTCTGCAGAACATGTATTCTCTGTGAGGGAGTTCACCTGTAGCTCCTAACCTGCGTAAGAAAATACCAAATTCCTGTTTCCACATTTCTGAAGATTAATGAGCTGTTGAACAAACTGCCATCCAAAAGATTCATTACTCATTTAAGCAAGAAAACTATCTGTCCTTCAGCTGAGTACTTTGCTTCGTAAATTCAGTAAAAAGAGCATTCTGTTTTGGATTACTTTGCTTCCAGAGGTGGGTCATATTCACAGCAAAGATGTGTTCAGCCACCGTAGTTAAATAGTTTAATGTTAGCATGAAAGCTATCAAGTCCCTTATTCATGTGTTTATTCAAGAAAAATGAAATCAGCCCCTTCTTTCCAAATAAGAACTTGTTTCTATGGAGTGAACCCAGGAAATCAGGCATGCCTGAGTATTTGCTGCTTTGAGTGCCAAAGGGCTGACGATATCTGCAGTGTACAGTGCCACGTGGAAATTTGCAAGTAGCACACCTAGGTGTTCTGTGCCAAAATTGCTGTTGCCATCTAAAGAACAATTTTTCATGTGTTTTGTGTCGAGCCAGTTTTAGTTTTCAAACTGAAGTTCAAGTTACATTTAATGAACTAATCTCTAAAAACTGTCTGCTTTATGTTTGCTTACTTGGTGTATCTCTGCTATTCGTTGTCCAGTTGTCGCCTTAAAATACCTACTCAGGGTTGGATGCATTTTGATCTACTAATCATTACACGTTTGCTTCTAGTGATTGTGGGTTTATGGTTCAAGCTTTGCTGAGCTTAATCCAAGCTGCTTTTGAACAGGATTTTCATGTTTTAATATTTTGTAAGGAGTTGCTAATCGTTGCATCTGTCATACAGTGTGTTGCCTGTGGATGCGACCTTGGGGGATCCCGCTCTGGAGCTGAAGTTAGGATCCGAAACAACAAACTCTTCTGCAACGACTGCTATATCAGATTTAAAAGTAAGGCAATCCGACTGCAGTGTGCCTGTTCTTCTCTGCGTTGTACAATGTAGTTCTTCTCTGCGCTGTACAATCTCAGCCCAGCTAAGCTGCTTGATAGCTTTCATGTTTAGCTTTAAGTTGGTATGGTAGTGAGTAGCTTCAGCGAGGTTTCATTGCCAGTTTCTGTCTTTTGTAGGGGAGTCATTCCCAACTTTTATCTTGCTGGTAGCTGATTTTACCACCTTATTTGTTAAGCAGGTTCAAACAGACAGTGTGGTATAGTCATCCTGCTTTCTTCATAGAGTTGTCAGTTGCTGAACAGGCTTGTCTTGATAATAGAGAAGTCTTTTTGAAAAATTGCCTACGTTTTTTAAAAAAGTAATCTGAATATGTAATTAATTCAATCCTAATGCATACGTGGAAAGCTATTATCCTGTGCAGGTGGCACAAATGCTGGTTTCTTTTTGCGATGCTATTATTTGAATTATAGGTCTGTGATTGGTTATTCATTTAGGTACAAGTTCAGGAGGAATTGATTTACTTACAGATCTTAATTAAAAGGTGCAGTATAATTTTTTTTTTCCTTTATTATGGTTTGCAGAATTCTGATTTACTGGAGCATGATACTAAGGCTTTGAATAATGGTGTTCAGTTTATTTTTCTGCTGTCATAGATGATGGTAGACAACCTCCTAAATTTGACAAGTCTTGGGAGTTTTATGTGGCTCTGTTTCTATGTAGCAAATATGGAATTTTCTAGAATGATAAAATTCAGCTAAGGCAAAGCATTTCTGAATTACTTCCTGGGAATCATGTCCACGTTTCTTCATGTCCCTGGCACATTTTTCTCATGGTGGTCCAGAAGGCAGTGAAGGGAAGAGGATACTCATGCTACAACACTTGGGCAGGATTTGGGCATCTGCTGGCTAGGAAGCCTAGCTAAGAAAAAGAGAAGCTCTGCACCTGGTGCTCTTGCTGTTTCCAGGCTCGTTTTGGCTTCCAGGAAGAGGAAAAGCTGCCTGCACCACAGAAGTGACTCTGTGGTGCCCGAGCTAAAACTGGAAAAGCCCACACCTTTTCTTGACACTAACAGTGCTTTCACAGAGGCTAATGTTAGGTGCAATTATGCCTCTGTGATCAGTGGAAGAAGGAAGAGAATCACCCCCTTCCATCTGGAGGTGATCCAGAGCACTGGGCCATATCTTTCTGAGTTAATGTTTGGAGAATTTATCTCCTTGTTGATGGCAAGACTACACCAAAGTGACCATGTTTCTATTTGAAGCACCCAGATGCATGGGAGATTCACTCCGGAGCCCTGCTTACGATATTTTATCTTTACCTTTTCTTTCGGGGGCAAAATTGCTGGATTAGTTGACTAAATTTGGTACTGGGGGGAAAAAAAAAAATCTGTTTTTTATTATTTCTTGCCAAGACAGTATTCAGTATTTAATGACGGAAGTAACCAAAAATTCTATTATGGATGAACTGCTATTTAGTCTCTCTTTGACATTACAGCCCATAAAGTCACAGTAGTGCCTTTCAGAAGCAGAGTTGATGTGTGAGGAAATGGTTCTATTCCATTCCCTTCAGACTGCATCTACTTGGGCCAGTAGACACCTCAAAACATAATTGTATGAGATACGAGTAAATCAGGAATTGTAAGAACTTGTAGGTACAGAATAAAGTATTTAAATTAGTGATGAGTAACTAAATTAGCTATTTGAATAATACTAAAACCAGCTATGAGATTGCTCCAAAGAAAATATACTGACAGCACAGCACTGGTCTTTGATGCAGTTTGCTTTATCTGCAGCTGGCATTTGACATCAGCCTGGCTAATTACTTCTTAGTTTGGAAGGTGAACATATTGGCTAAAAGGTTTTATAAACTGTAGGATTATTAATATGCGCTGTGTAGTTTTATGATGTGGTATTTTTGCACATTTTTTTATGTTAATTTTGTGGTTTAAACTTGGAATATTGTAGTGAAACACCAGTGTGTTGGCAGATGCCCCCAAATATAAGGAGAGAGAGGATAAATAGTTCCTTTTTGATATTGTTACAGTTATTTAGCAAATTTTAATTTTATTATTGAGAGGTAAATTTACAAAAACTGTCACCCTGTCTCTATGCTAATAGTAGTAATAATTCTTAAAACCTTGGTAAAGTGCATGTTCTGTGGAATATTACTTGGCCTGAAATACTTGCAGTGCTATAATTGGATTAAACTCAAATTTGTATTGTTCATGAAATCTGGATTGCTAGATTCAGAATGTATACCTTAGTTTGTGTTACCATTTTCAGTTGTTATTGGAAATACCATTATCTGACTATTTGTAACTCAGAAATTTTAAATTTTCTTCACAAAGATTCTTCAGTAACTAGACTTCAATGATGGTTTCTTCTGTCTCTCTCTAACAGCTGGACAACCAACTTCCATGTGAAGCAAATGAAGACATGAAACCACTGTTGCAGATAAAAGAAGAGGTGATTGCTGCTGATGTAGATCTATAAATATATATATTGTGTGTATGTGTGTTTTTTTCTAAGAGTAACACTTGCTTGTCTAGTCTTCATAGCAATACATTGTATTCTTCATATAACTATTTTTATTTATAAGAAAGTAATTGCAGTAAGGAAATATCTGGGGAAAGTGCTTTCACTTTTTCAGCTTCAAGTACTGAGAGCACAAGGGAGAATAAGTATATTTTCAGTAATAACTTCAAAATATTTTTGAGGCTTATAATCAGCTAGTTGACTTTCCAATGGTGTCCGAAGAGGGTATTTTGTTTCTAAGCTCTTGAAGTGAGCATTAGAGAAATAGCTAATATAAATATATATTTGCAATTGCTGTCTTTATTTTTGACATATACCGAAAGTGAATTCTCTAGGTTAATACAAAGCTGCATTTAAGTGCACATAAACGTGTTTGCTTTCCATATGCTGGTTTCTAAAATTATGTGCTTTTTTGAAACTTAAATACAAAGAATAATCTGTTTGCTCAGTGGTGTTGGCATAATATTATGTGGAATCCATTTAAGGGGAAGAGTTCTCTTTTCCCATTTGGAAAATGTTAACTATCACTTTTTCCTCCACAAACTGAGTGGAGAATGGTTGTTGAATTACAGTATATTTGTAAATAAAATTTCTGACGTTGCATTTATTAGAAGGTTTTTTTTTTTTCTTTCTATACATCTAAATGTGTCTAAGGTCATTTGCTGAAATATAAAATTGTTTGAATTTCATCTTGGGAAAGTATTTTTTTATGAAAGAATTAAGATATCCACCTAAATACGTCCAAGAACAATAGTTCTTGCTTTTCTCTTTTCCTTTACAGTAGATGTCAATTTTTTTATACAGTTCTTCCATCAAGCTCGTGATGCTCTTTTCCCTTCAGTGTTTAATACAAGTGAAAAGAATGATTCTTTGTCCTGTATGCTCATCCCTGAAGCATGACAATTGGAGGTGGTGGAAGTTCCCCAAAACTTCTTTGCTGTGGCTAGAAATGAGGTGCTGAAAATATTTTGGATTATGTTCTGCTTCTTCTGAAAAGGCAGCTGGAATGTGCACTATGTGTTTTTCAGTGGTGCCTCCCAAATTGCTTTGGTCAGTGGCTTCCCCAGATCCCTTCAGGCACAGTTATGTACCCTTCTGTGTCCACATTCTTGGAAGCAGCAAAGAAAACACAGGATGTGGATCAGAGGAATTTGGGGGAGAATTTTGCATATGAAACCAAAGAGGTAGACAGCTGGGAGGCGTAGGAGGGCTGGCTGCAGGGCTCTGAGTTTGAGCTTGTACATGGCACCAGGAGGAGCTGCAATGAGGGTGCCAAAGCAGGTTAAGGTACTCCTTCCTCTCAGGGGATCTCAGGGATGGTCAGGAGAGCTAGCACATTGTGGGGAGAGAGATCATGGCTGCGATAGGTGGGGCTGACAAGGGAATATCTTGCTGTTTCAGTGTAGTGGGAGAACTTCACCTGTGTGGGCCTCCTGTAGTTTCTCCTGCTTCTAACTCTGCTTGATGGGTTCTGCCTTGCACCAAGGAACAACCTGCTAATAAATGCTGAATTACGACGTGCCAAACATTATTTTCAAATTTTGCTTTGAAAAAAAAAATCTAAAATGCCTCATCAGCCTGAAGTTGCCAAGCTCCTTGTTCAACCAACTTTGTGACTTAGCCTTGGCTTTTCCTATTCAGTTGAAGTGTTTCCTGTGAAGGGGACTAGTTAAAGATACTTCGTTTCGTTTCCACTATATTGGTAAGTAATGACATAGTAGACCATAGGTGAGAACTCTGGGGTATGAAGACCCTAATTCTCAAATACAGGCAATGGAAGGATATTCACACTGCCTGCTCATGTAGCTCTCTGGGAGCCTGGGGTCCTCTCTGCTGCTTGTGGAAGAAAATTGCTTCCCTGAGAGCTATTCAGAATAGGAACCCAAGTTAGGTGCTGTGCAGATCTGGCTCTCGGTTAAGGCCAGACCTAACGAAGATGCTGCGGATGCCCCTCTACACTGTCTAGTTTTCAGCCTCCTTTCATGGTAAGCAGCATCAGACTATGAACAACTGCTCCACCCTACCCCCCAATAAATTCCCCACAATTCCCATCGCCAGCCCTGGAATACACTGAGATGCACAATTTGTTTCTCGGCTTCCAAGGCATCAATGCATTTATCCTAGTCTGTCCATGATTTCCCCTCTCCCAGCGCTGTGTTACGCAGCAAAGCTGAGGGAAAAGTCACAGATGGCCCACACAGTCTTTTGCATCTTGAGTCCAGCTGTGTTGTCCTGTCCCTGGGAGTCATTTGGGCATGAAAACTGCCTGGGGGTGAAGAATGGAAGGAGAGAAGAAAACTCAGTAGCCTGTGGACTGTGATGCTTCTAGAGCTGCCTGAATGGTATCCCACAGCCTGGAGCTGACACACTCTGAGCCAGGCTGGCTTTTCCTAAATGGTGTCAAGTATTTCCATACAGGCTCAAATTCCATTTTCCCACAAGATGTCTGCAAAAAACTGTGTTATTTCATTAGCTTGTACCAAATTGCTTGCCTGTGAGCAAACAGCGAGTGGAATTTTGTATTTAGTGGGGCTCAAAGAGTAGAAGTTGAAACTCTTCCAGAGCTGAAGCTGTTTGTTAAAGTCTTGGATTAACAAGGCTCCTTCAAACCTGCATTTGCTAATTCGAGCTGGTGCAGCTCAGCAACAAAAATTCTTTCCTTCTCTCCTTCCTCTGGAGGGGAACAGTCACAGAAACCCACCTTACAAATGTTGTTGTATCTGTATATTTTGATCCTCACTAAATTATTTGGAGCGTGTTGGGCTCTAAAATTCAGCAAAACCCATTATCTGCTAGTGACACAAGATGGCAGTGTGTGAGTGCAACTTGCACAATAAAAAGCCCTTTCTGTGATTGGAAAATCTTGTATATAAAGGGTCGTGTTTGCCAAGTGATACTGAAGTTGCAGTGTACTGAAAGTTTTAGAGAGAACTTACTCTCGATTTTGGGCCATTCTCCCTACCTGGCATTGTGGAAGCGTGATGTGCAACTGAATCTGAGCAGTCTTGTTTGATTTTTTTTTTTTTTTTTTTTGCTGTTTCATTAATTAACTGCTACTTAAATGAGTACAAAGTAGGGACAGAGGTAAAGAGAACATTTTCTGTGAAGAAAAATAAACTACATGACTACCAGTGAAGAGTTTTGCTGTACTTTTTTAAGGTGCTGTTCAAGGAAGAAGAAACAATTGCTCTCCCTCAGTTCTTCAGCTTCAGACACTACATTTAAGGTTAAAACCCTTAAATGCAGGTGTCTACAGGTGAGCTAGGTCTCTGCACTGCTATTAAAATCCGAGTGGATTTAGGGTTCTACACCGTTCTTTACTCTCGGGTGTCTGGTGCTGCTTGGGATGTTGTCAAGTGTCTGGGACATCAACCCAGGGTTGGGGGGATATGGTGCAAGTCTGGGAGATACTTATGCAGCTGCCAGTGTAGGTGTCATGAGATGCTTTAGAGCATCTGAAAGGGTAGCAGAGGTTTATGAGCAAGCAACTGAATCAAGCTGAACTCCCTACAGACAGTGGAGCAGTGATGAGATTTCATGGGCCAGTGAGTAGGTGTCCACTGTCAAATGAATTGCTTAACTGTCTAAGCTTCACTGACTTTAACAGGCATGCGGACCCTGGCTCACATGTAGACACCTGCATTTTTTCACACCTATGTTTACCTATCTTAGTGCTGACTGGATTCTTCCAAAAACACCTGGGAAGCTCAGCTAAATCCTTCATCTATCCTATCTTTAGGCTTGCAGGCTGTCAGCTAATTAATTGCAATCTACTCTTCAATATGGTTTTGGAACTGAGTGGTCTATGGGTTGCGGCTCTGGCGCAGGGCAATGTTGAAATAAAAACGTCACTTCAAAAGTAGAACCTGTTTTTTTGTAATTTTCAGTGTGAGCTTACTGCAGGTTTTCTCTGATACATAAGAAAACACAGGGTGAAATTCGAAGTATTGCATATGATCTCAGTTTTGTTGAGATTTCCTTAAGAATTTAATTTTTTATAGAAAATTTGTCAGAGGTTTCAAGCTCAATTACCCATGCATTCATCTCTTCAGGCAAGCTGCAGCACTGCAGGCAGTGCTGGTTAGTGGTGAGATTTATGCAGCAAGCCCTTTGTGTAGGAATACGGTGTCTGAATTCAGAGCTCACATTGCTACCAGAAATGGGCAGAGCCAGTCTCATTGTTTTCAGGAAAGGACCTCACAGGTGAACCCCAAGGAGGGTCCAAGTGGTCAGTTCAACCCTTCCCTTAAGTAATAGCTGTTGTAACGTGGCCCTCCTTGTCACTTATGGAGGGTAAAAGGGTTTGAAATCTGATAATTCGAGCTCATCGTGAAAACCAGCGCGCTTGCAGCAGTGTTTCAAATTCCAACCAATCATTTGTAATGGATTAGCCAAACCTGTGCTGTGCCTGTAATGGAAGGCTATTAGCAGCAGGTATAATTACATGAAAGAGCAATTTCATGCTGAAAGCTCTTCAGCATTTTCATTTTAGCTGCATGCTTCTTGGGAGCTAGGGCTGCTGACATAAAACAACATAGGAGGATGATGTAGAGTACTTGCTCACAAACAGAATATTCTAGGGTGAGCAGCAGGGTATCATTTTATTAAAGCTGAAAAATTTTTTTAATTAGTTCAAACTTCTGGAAACAAACTTGCTAATAAAGTAGCTGCTGTAGGCAACAAACACTCAAAAGATGCGTCGTGCAATGGGAATTATTGGCTTCTGTGGGTTTGCCTTGGCAGTCAACATTGTACAAAGAACCGAAGCACTTTTAAAAAAAAGGTATGTAGAAGAGTGTGTGTACGCACAGATTCTCTTCATTAATTGAAATAGAAGAGAGAAAGAAAAAGCTAGGGCCATTGAATGGATGGTTCATAAGCACAACCTAGTGAGAGCAGGCCTGTGGTCAGCACAGCGTGCCATCTTAAACGGCCTTTTGCAAGTAGCTGTGCCAGAGCAAGTGTTTCTGATTCCCTGACAGGGAATTGTCTCTTGCTCCCAGGCCGTAAACCAGATGTGGCATTTATTGATGCATCAACTGCATATGGCCCTTATATGGCCCTTCCAGGATGGAAATTCACGGATTTCAGGGTCAGATCAGGCTGCTGCAATCCTATGATCTGCCTATATCCCTGTAAAGATCAGAACCTGTCACCCAGTAATTCCTGTATTGAACACAGAACATCTGCATGAATAGCAGTGTTCTTTGTTGGGAAGAAGCCCTGTGTAGATCTGAAGTATGCAAATGATGGAAAAATCTACCACATGTCAACATAAACTGTTGCAGTGGTTAATGAACACTCTTAAATATGTTAATTTTATTTTTAGTTGTTATTTTAAGGGCTTTCTAGCTTGTTATGATTTTATTTTCATTCATTTAACTTGATTTAGGCTCTTAGCATTGGATTAACTCTTTTTCTGTCTTAGATTGTACATGTGACTTCAAGACAGTCCCCATTCTCTTTTGTTGTTTTAGTTCTTAAATGTGTATGTAAAGCCTTATTGCTCAGTCAGAAAATGCAAGATTATCTCCGTGGGAGGATACTGTGGATAGACTGGCCCTCGGTGAACTGCAACACAAAACTCTCCCAGGAGTATATCTAGAAATAATCTTTAAGAGCATTAAAAAATCTGAAGATCTAGAAGAATTTCTTTGTGTAATACATAGATTCAAATAAGAGTTTATGGCCTACAAGGGAATTCTGCTGCATAAATCAGGTGTAATTAGTAAGACACTGAATTGTCTTTGTGGCTTTTGACTGAATTCCTGTGTGGTTCTGCTATTTTTCCTGTCTTGGGGCAGCACCTGTAAAAGATTCCCATGCTGACAAGTCTCAGTTGACAAGGGGACAGGATCACATTCCATTTTTATTTCTCAATGTGAAGTGTCATCTGCAAAAATACAATTAGTTCCTGCTATGTTTGGCAGGTATTGATAGACAGGGTCCAACTTTGCAGCCTTTTGTCAAGCTCCACTCTGTAAAGATAACAATTACTGTCTTTTGATGCCCACGTAAACAAGTCTCTTGCAGAGAAACATTAGTTTTACTTGCATGTGATACTTCGTTTTAAGTAAAAGTCATCCCTACTGGGGTAACTATTGCGTTTATGAGACGTATGTGTGCTGCACCTCATTATTTATGCGAGTGGTTGTACTGGTGTACAACCTGCCTGCACAAATCAGGAGAATTCCAAAACACTTTGGGAAAAGCCCCATTGATTGCAGTGGAGCAAGTCAGTAAATGAGCAGCCTTCAGCTAGGCACGGCTACTGTCTGTTAATAAATCATGGCCATCTAGCACAGCATGCTGCAGAATGGCAGTCACAAGCTATGCTAGTCAGCATATTTTATGCAAAGTTCAGGTTACAAATAAGCATGCATTTCTATCAATGATTTGAATGCTTACAAGTTCTTTTGGACCTCAGCAAGTAAAAAACCTGGCAAATCACCTCTGCCTTTTGCTGTTGGGGTAATTGGATGGTTTGGGCTTTTGACTTGTATTCTTTGGAGTTTTCTGTTGCCCGTGGTAGTTCATAGCATGGCTAACACCTGCAGACCTCGGGATTTTGTGTTCCCTCTCTGTCAGTGCTGTGTCAATTCAGCACAAAAGAAAGGCTATTCTGGACTAAAGGTCATCCCGTCAATGTACGAAAGGTGTTTAGGTTGTCCAGAACATTCTCTGTTACACCAGCTGCCTTGGTTTCACCACCACCTAATATTTTTCATTTCATCCGATTCTTCTAGTGGTATAGTACTAAATGGAAAATGAAAATGGAGCAGGTAAACACCAGTTAAGTACTAGAAAGATGAGTAGATGCTGAACCAGAGGGAGTATTCGGGCAACACAATCCATTTACCCCTACAATGCTAATGCTCTCCTGGATTATTCCTGATAGCACTTTGAAGATACAGTTTATCACATAGCATATTCTTGGTATCGTATGCACTTATGTTCTCTTAAATCCTACTTCTCTGTAATATCTTGGACTCAAAGCCAAGAAACCTGCCTATTCAGAAACACTGTGTACATAATCTTCTAATCATTTTGCCAGATCGTGAATTGTTCATAAGACTGAATTTGTATAAAATACTAACTGAAAGTGCTAACTTCAGTGAAGTTCGTAAAACCAAAGCATCCCTTCACCTAGCACTAGCGAGCACTTCAATTCTTCCCTTTAGTGTCTGAAGGCTATGACCTTGGAAGTATGTCTCTGAAAGTATCAATAAACAAGGGCAAAAATGTTCCTGGGTCAGTCCCCCAAGAAGCAGATATTTATGCTCACTGATTTTCATAGTTAAAGTATTATTTTTTTCTTTCATCAGTTCTGCTTCACCTTTTTTTTTTTTTCCATGATAACAACAGTTCAGCAGATATACTTATCTTCTGATCAGGCTTCATGCTGAGACAGCAAGACTGATGCATTTATAATTCCGTTCTCATGCACATAGATCAATTGCAATTCTGATTCCCACAGAGCCTGATTGGTTTTAAGCAGAGCACTCAAGGAAAGCGAGCCTGGGAGTCATCCGCCTGCCTCTTGCCTCCCAAGATGGAACAGGCTCTTTGCAACAGCACTACTGTTCTCTACCCTGGGAATACAATTTCCCCATGCAACCCACGGGTATGTTCTGCTGTTCAGTAAACTCCAGCAGCTTGCGTTGAAGGAGAGCCTGCGCCACTAGAGACTTGCTTCATTAACAGCTAGTTAGAACAGGACTATGACTCAGATCAGCAAGGCCCATTAGTGAGGCTGTGAAGTGATAACCTTGACTGAGCTAAAGGCTGTACTGCTGGGCAGTGTTAGAAAAACTACCTCTGTTGTGAGCCAAGCCACACTGGTTTGCCTCAGCTGGAGTTGTATGCATGGTACAGGGGAAATTACAACTACGCTGTAATTCTCTAATTTAAGTTTCTGTAGAGGTCTTGTAGAGGCGTACAAGTATCATTGGGTTTTTTTGGAAGCTTGAGAGTTAAGAGAGTGACAAAAACAATACGCTGTGATTCTGTGAAGATGTTGAGCGCTCACCTATTTTGTTGGACTATAAATCTCCTTTGTGACTTTCTTCAAGCTTCTGATTTCAAATCATTAAATGGTAGTTTTTGTAAGCGAGGTGACCTTTTTTTCTTCTTAAAGCAAGAAAACAATGAGAAAAAATTAGATAGTTCAATAAAAAATTAACTTCTGTTGTTGTTTCTTCAGTTAATAGAGCGTGAAGAGCCCTCAATAGATGATTGATTCAGCAAAAGAAATGCCAAGGTTGAAACCTTTCTTAAATTATAAAATTAATCTCAGAAAATCTGCTGGTCCTGGACTCTTGAGCGATGAGTTTGTGATCCCTCACTGGTTTTAGGAGTCTGTGGGCACTATTTTCTAATTTTTCTAGTTTGATTTTTGTAACATGGATCTGCATAATCTTATGATTATTATTTTCCACATGAAGACTTAAGGTTTAAATTTTCCACACATATTTGAAAGCACCCATCAGCTGTTGGTAAGCTTCAGTATTTAACTAACCAACCTGTGAGAAGAATACTGAGAGGGGTGATAAGTGTTTCTCTTTAATCTTAGATTTAAGTTTGGCCAAGATCTAAATTTTTTTCCTCTTTGGCACACTGTTTCTCTGTGCAGAGGACACTCGCTGTGGGGATGGGGAGATTGCCCATCTCCAGCAGTGGCAGAAGGTTTTAGGACTAAAATCTCTTGCTGGACACATCTCTCTCTACTGTGTTGGGTCAGATTAGAAGTTGGTTTGTTTTCTCTGCCCAGATATTAAACCCTGAACCTCTGAAGCCTGATTCAACACTTAGAAGCTGTAACGGATAGATACGCCTTTTGTCTACCAGCTTTTCAATACAAGACTAGGCAGAAACAGCCAGGGTAGATAAATGCTGGGCAAGTTCTGCTGTTCCACTTTCTCCACGTTGCAGTATGGCCTCTCTTCTTTCTGCCAGTACTGGATTTGCCCTGTGGGTTGCACTGGGCAGGATTTGACATGTTAACCTAGTCACTTTTCTGAGCAGAACAGACCTTTCTGGTGCTTTTTTTTTTTTTTTTTCAGTGGTGGTTCTGGCCAAGAGGGTTGGATACATTCCCATACCATGGCTGCTGGTTTTATCTTCTCTGTGCTCATGTTCCAGCACTAAAGTCAGATTTTTGCATTCCTGACAGCTGAAACAGGAGGAAACCTGATGTTCAGCCTCTATCAGCCTCTCCCTGTAATGTCAGTAATTATCTGTGCATTTCGCTTGCCAAGCAGCAAGGCTTGGGCTTCTTGCAGCCATGCTGGAAAGCAAAATATCACAGTCCCCTCGCTTTCCTACTGCACTCTCATGTTGGCTCAGCAATTATCTACTGACAGTCATGTTGCTGGAAGAAGGAGTGATGTCTCTTTGGCAGCTAGCCCATGCATGACTTGATACTGAAGTTATTATGTCTTCGCTTCAGCAGCACCGTACAGATTCAGCCAAGGGTCGGGTTCCTTTTCTCCATTCAGTACACTGAGAGGAGCTTTTCCCCATTGACCTTGTAATTAAGTCAAGTTGTAGGTTTCATAAATCGCCTGCTTTAAATGTGAAGTGTTTTTGGAGTTTCCTGATTCCCATCAGCTGTGTATCAGTCTGCTGCCACGCAATGGAAGTTGCTTACTGTCAGCAGAAACCACCTCTGCTGCCAGAGACTCCCAGGGAGCAGTACATTTTGACCCTTTGACTGTCTAAATCAAGTACTGGAGGAGTGGTATAGATTTAAGGTAAAGGAAGTACAACCATGAGCTGTTCAGCAGGGGAGGTATCCACCCCTTGTATCCCATCCCCAAGAAGAGCAGTAATACAGGGAACTGTATGAAGGGTTCCCTCCTGCTTTTAGGTGAGGCTGCGGTAGCGTGACGGTGTGTGCTGACTGCAGGAGTTTGGATGAAGGCAGATCACAGCAGGAAAGGGCTGGACCTGGAATAGAGAAAGGCAGCTTTCAACTTCACTGGTTGCAGTCATTCAAAACTATTTCCTTTATCATACCTTGAGCTGTGCCTTTGATCGTTAAAGAAAAAAATTAGAACTTAAAGGATAATGACATGATACAAACCAATTTTTTTTTGCATTTTCTGACAGATGCATTTAATTCCTCTTTCTAAAGGTTAAAACCAGCTTGGTGAAAACCTCACTCTGCTGGAGGACTACGTGATGGACATACAGCTCGCATAACATGGTAGACAACTGGGTGCAAAACTATTTACATCAAGAGAGAGTATCGTACATTGGACTTCTTGGTTTTTAAGCTGTGGTGAACCTTTCTTTTTGTATTTCGCTCGAAGACACCATTTCTTCAGGCCTTTCTCTGAAGAGCTTAGTTGGGACTGACTCAGTGACAAAAGTAGCTGATCCACTGGCCCTAGAGCAATGACTGAAGGAGCTGAGTTTTGGAGATTTTTATCTGAAAAACACCGAGCAGTTTTTCTATGTTACATGAAAACAATGTTGGCTTTAGACTATCTATGCTTGATACTTTCTTGCCTAGATGGTGGATTTTTCTCTGAGGTTTCATAACCAAGCTCTTTGTGAGTTTGACCTTGCTTCCCTTGTGGCATTTGCGGCAATGCCTCTGGCTTTGCAGACCTATACAATGATTAAAGAGTTAGATATGCCTTTTAATTAATTTTTAATTAAAATAGAGGAAGTGGCGAAGAAAAAAGGAGACAGTACTAAAAAACTGAAACCTTTGTTCTGCTCTGAGTTTATTTCAGCTGTTGCTGTGTTTGAGAATTGTAATTGATTCAGTCTTTCTAGTTTGGTTAAGAACCAGCCAGGGTACGTGGACATTTTCTTGCAAAGTACATCCAGACTTTGAGTTCTCTGTTGTCCCTGTGTGCTCTGGTCTGATCCTAAACTCAGAAGCCGTGTGGCAGAAATCCAAGCCCAAAGAGCCTCACAGAGTGTACTGGCCACCTGTGGAAATATTTAGTATTAAAATAGTTTACAAGACTGCATCCGTTAACACAAACTGCTATAAATTTTGGGACAGAATGTAATTGCCTTCTGTTCACCTCTTCTTCGCTCTCAAAAGTCTTGTCAGCCAGCATAAATCTTATCCGCTCAGGTTAAATGCATTAAGACCATTTAATAAAAGGTCATGTTCTTTTCAATAAACACCATTTAAATATATTTAGTGAATGAGTTTAAAGATTTTACTTTAAAATGACACTATACTTAATTGCCTATTTACTGGAGTTAATGAGCTGCTTTCATAGCTCAGTATAATATTCAATTAGGTGAACATACCAGTTTCTATTTAATTTGTTACCAGTCTAATTTGTTAAGATTGAAGGGTTTTTTGCTTTTAGATTTAATTCAAATAATCATCAATTGTATTTCCTTTGCATACACTTAGAATCCTAATAAATGGAAGAGGAGCAGACTACTTCTTCTTAATTATATTAAAAATGCAAGTTATTATAGATTTTTTGGGGTTGTAGATACATGTAGATGCCATGTGAGGCCGTCTAAGTCTCACCTAAATTTTTTTTAATCATTTGAAATGCTCTGTGCATGAGTATCCCATTGCTTCCAGATTTGTGTGGCCTAGCAAAGAGTTGAAAAAGAGTAAGATGATTCATGTATAAATACATTCAGGAGAGGAAAGGAGGTGAAAAAGGCAAGATCTTTTCAAGTTAAGAGGAAGTACTGGCATGAATGCCAAGTATTGTACACTGGTCGTAAATTTAGACCGGAAAATGAAAGAATTCTGACCATTTGAAGAAGGAGATCTGAGCTAGTCTTCCAACACAGCGGTAGAGACAAGATGGACATTCAGAGATAAGTGCAGAGTCTGTATGGCAGAAAACAGAGCAGTTCCTGGGCATAGAAAAAAAATAATCTTGTGGCCCAAATCCCTTTGTGGCTGATCTGTTGGCATCTTGCAGGGGGGTGAAAGGAATTTGAACATGTATTTTGTCTTAATATGATTTTTTGGGGGTTGAGGAGTAGCAGTTTGGTAGGATCAGAATTAATTTCTTCCCTATTTTGGCGACTTCCAAGGCACAGTAGTTTGGCTAAAACTACTGGCATGAGTAGGGTGTGTTGGTCCTTCTAATAGCATTTGTACATTTTGCAGGTCTCAGGTCTGTGTGCTTTGATCGCTCACGGGACTGATTCTGGATTGCCACTCTTGGGACTAGGACAGAGCCCTTCCCAGGCAGGATGAGTGGAGTTTTGCCAATGCGTGGGACATGCTAGGAGAAAAGGGGAGCTTTACAAGGCAAATTCTCTGGCAGGATTATGGACAGTGGCAATGCTCTTGATCTTTCCTGATCTATTTCTATGGTATAAAATTGTTAGATACCTACACATTAGGTCTTTTTCACTCTGTATAAGTACAGGTGGGTGCACAGCATATTTCTGTCTAGTTGAGACCTACATCTTGTATTCAATTTCATCCCAGCTCACCCTCCCTGCTGCAGTTTGCTGGACTCTTAACACAGTCATGTCCTGTAGTGACCTGAATTTTCTAAGAACATTCAGTCATTATTCCCCTTCATTACCTGAGGTCACAAGAATACCCCTCCAAAATATGTATGGTTGTGCTCAGATTGAATATAGTCTGTTTTTCCAGATCATTAAAGATCTTGTCCCAACATAGTCTGAAAAGGAATTTCTGAGACATCCGTGATTAGCCTTTTATTAAAGTTCTTCCAGTCTTTTGGTTCATAGCATAGAAAGCCAATACAAATTAAAACAAAGAAAAGTTTTTCTGTTCCCTATTGTCCCACATTAAAGGGCAACAGCTGCTTCTAAAAATGACTCTACTTTTATTTTCTTCATGTGCAGTAAGAGCGCCTATTGTAGAAAATAATGGATGTGTATTTGTCAGAAAGGATCTGATCTTTCATTAATTTCATCACAGAGTGACTTTGGAAGGACATATTTGATTTTTCCAAGGGCTCTGAACTTTAGCAGCTTGAGGTGAAACAGGAAATCAATCAAAATCAGTCCATTTCTTTGAAAGTTAGAAAAGACCCTGGAAAAAGTGAGAATTTCTCTCTACAGTAGCTTATCTTTCTTTTTAACATTTGTTCTTGTTACTTACTTCTAAATGTGAGCTGAGCTATAAATTGAAACAAAAGTTAGCAATTTTCCTGTGCCTTTTAATTTTTCAGCTGTTAATCACAGAGTACTTTGGCTACCTAAAATGGTTTTTCCTTTTGTTTTTAATAAGCTGGTAAATACTAAGTTTAACAGTAGACTGTGATTTTTATTAGTTACCATGACAACATACTCTGCAAAATTTCCTTCAAGAAATACCTTTTAATTTGCTACGTCCTAAATTATGTGTTAAGTAATTTACCATGTCTAAATGCAGTAAGTGCTGCTGTATTTTATGCTACCTTATGAATAGCATGTTAAGTCATCCATGAGCTTTGTGCCTAATTTTGCAAATGGGCTGGGCGGACAGAGGCTCTTAATTCATTAAGAATGTATGTAAATGCTATTATTATTATTATTTTAATTCTTCTAGTCTGATTCTGCAGTTTATATTACGTATGAATCCCTACATTTCATTTTTCATCTTCCCTATTATTTGATGATGCATGTGATGGTCACTGAGATCCCTTGAATGTTTTGAAGCAGTTGACCCACTCTTCCCTCTCCATCCTCTCCACATTGCAGTAAAATTCTTACAGCTCAGTGTGGTTTTAGTCATTAACTTGTGTATATATTTTCAAGGTCATATGAATTAACTATATGTGGCATTATTTAAGTTCTGGATTTCTGAAGAGTGCACAGTCTGCAAAAAAAGCCCAAATGAGTTCAGTATGATTTGGCAAGATTATGGCATGTTGAAAATTACTTTCTGATACGAGGTAGTGGTGGTAGTTTCCCTGACACATGTTCAGGAAATATTATAGCATCCAGAGATTCAGGTTTGTGGGTCAGGGCTGGATCATCTCATTGTAGAAAACAGGATTGTGGCGGCCCCATGTGCTGTACTGTAACTCAAGATGCAGATTTGAAATCATAAATCAGAACTGTGCAATAATATGCAAGATTGTGCTGGCTCTGTTTATAATATCATGTTGAATATGACAGTATTCACCGATGTAGAAGATGTTTTTGAAATTAGAGTTGTGGTACTTACAATATTTGACAAGTGCGCGTCGTTGTTTCTGTTAAAACCTTTCAGTTTTACACCCTGTGAATCAGGCTCATTGATAATACTGAGCCAGTCTTTCTGTTTCTCTTGTAGAGTCCCTAAGGTAGTATTATTTTTCATTACTTCTAAAATCAGATGTTAGTTTCGCTGTGTTTTTGTATTGCTATGAACAGCTCAGTGGACCCCCGTACACCAACAGAGAGAATTTTTGCACATTTCTCATCACAACAATGCAGTGATATTCACTGTGGCCCAGGGACTCCTCTCTGTTCTTTGGATTTCCCTTGAGAACCTGTTGCAGAGTTGTTGCTTTCCTTTAAACACTGGAGGTTTGTTGATTGAGATAGTTGGTTTTTTTCTTTTCCTTTTTTTTTTTTTTTTATTTTTATTTTTCTTCTTTATTTTTATTTTTCCCCCCTTTTCCCCCCTTTTCCCCCCTTTTCCCCCCTTTTCCCCCCTTTTCCCCCTTTTCCCCCTTTTCCCCCTTTTCCCCCCTTTTCCCCCTTTTCCCCCCTTTTCCCCCTTTTCCCCCCTTTTCCCCCCTTTTCCCCCCTTTTCCCCCTTTTCCCCCCTTTCCCCCCTTTCCCCCTTTCCCCCCTTTCCCCCCTTTTCTCCCCTTCTCCCCCCTTTTCCCCCCCTTTTCCCCCCCTTTCCCCCCCTTTCCCCCCCTTTCCCCCTTTCCCCCTTTCCCCCCCTTTTCCCCCCCTTTTCCCCCCCTTTTCCCCCCCTTTTCCCCCCCTTTTTTTCCCTTTTTTTTCCTTTCCATTTTTTTCTTTTTTAAATTTTAAATAAAGTGATGAGTATTCTTGGCTATTTAAAGTCATTGTGTCATAAAGGTTCTCCATTGCTGGTCTTTTTCTTATCATTGCCTAGCACATGGTACTGGGAATCTCCCTCAAGGTAGAGAAGAGAGTCATAATAAAAACAACTGTACTGGGCAATGGGTTGCTTTTGTTTATTTGGCTGGTTGACTTTCAGGCAAAGTAAACATGTGTGCTGCCCAAATTTATCACATAGCATCTCACTAAGTCTTCTGGAGGGTTTGCACCTGTGGAAAGAACAGATGACTTCTTTGCAATGTGTAACCGCTGTGCAGATAACGTATGGATTAGTAACCTCAGATGTTACCAGGCTTTCTTTTATCCTGCAGCTGTAAGTAGGAAGAAATGACAATCATGCTTAGGTATCGACTTCCCTGGTAATGGGAATAGTTCACCAATGTCCATGAGCTCTGTGAAGTGCCTTTCTCAAAATACTCATTGCTTAAATGGCTCAATGCTGTTCTCCATGGAGTAGTAGAGGTTAAACCCACTTGACAGTCTTTCTGGAGGAGAAATGCCAGACTTCAGTAAAATACATAATGAGTTATGAAAGAATACTATAAGGAGTCTCTAGCCTAAATCTCCAGTTCAGCCTCTCTGCTGGCAGAAATCTTCTGCCAGCTGTTCGAAAAGTCTGCTGCTGAAGATGCTCCAGCAATAAGACATCAGTGGGTTGCAGCTGTCGCGCACAGATTCATGCACATCGTGCTGAACAGAGACTTAGAAGACACATGGTGTCTTCGTGGGTGTAGGGGGAAACCTCTCAGAGGGACCGGAATGGAGAAATCTATAATTTTTTCATTACCGAAAAACCCCCACTGTTCGTTTGTTCATTGCCATCTGTCTTTTCTCAGCTAATCTATTCCCTAAGCACAACTGCATTTTCCCAGTGTTTATCTGCATGCGATACCGGCCCGTATGCCTCTTTGCTGTGCAAAGCCAGACATTCCTGGATAAAATCAACACTACCAACATCCCCTTGAAAAACATGGTTAACTGTGAAAAAGAAAAGCTCTGCAAGCACGCAGCCATTTAACTCAGCTAACCTCTGTCATATTCACTCAATGCTGCCTGGTTCTCTTCAAATAAAGATGAGTTACAACAATAACTTGAAGGAAGCATGTTCTTTCATGGCTGATATGCTCCCACACAGTTGGCTGCTTACTCTTGAAAGTAAATTCTTTCCTCACAAAGCCATTACCTTGTTAGTAAGTAAAGCTCACCACATCTTGGCTTATCGCTTCCTTAAAATGGTTTTGTGGGTTGATGTGCAGTGTAATTCCAGAGTTTGATAATTCATTTGGTTTTTTCTCTATTTAAAGGTTTTATTTAAGCTTGTTGTCAGAAAGAGCTTTTAGATCTCACAAATAACTAAATAAAGATCATCCCAAGAAATAATTTTTTTTAGATGTGAAAATACATCACAGGGTAGCCCCAATGGAGGATCACAGAAGCATAGAATGCTTTGGGTTAGATGGGACTTTCTAAGGTCGTGTAGGCCAACCCCCCTGCAGTGAGCAGGGACATCTTCAGCTAGATCAGGTTGCTCAGAGCCCTGTCCAACCTGACCTTGAATGTTTCCAGGGGTGGAGCGTCTATCTACCCACCTCTCTGGGCAACCTGTGCCAGTGTTTCACCACCCTCATTGTAAAAAAATTCTTACCTATAACTAGTCTAAATCTCCCCTTTTTTAGTTTAAAACCATTATCCCTTGTTGTGTCGCAACGGGCCTTGCTAACAAGACTGTCCCCATCTTTCTTATAAGCCCCCTTCAAGTACTGGAAATCCGCAATAAGGTGTCCCCAGGGCCTTCTCCAGGCTGAACAACCCCAACTCTCTCAGCCCATCCTCATAGCAGAAGTGCTCCGTCCTTCTGATAATTTTTGTGGTCCTCTTCTGGATCTGCTCCAACAGGCTTATGTATTGTCTGAGGGAAAGAGAAAGGAAAATGTGTTCATAATTGCAAAAATTCTTTGTTGCCTTTTTTGTTTTGGAAAAGTCTTGTTTTAGCTTTACCTCAAACTTGACACAAGCAAATCACTGTATGACAGCAGATAAAGAGGTGGTGAAACTTTCATTTTAGTATTAAAAAACTGTGAGAAGTGTTCCCCTCTTTTCCTGCCCCAGGCAAAAAGAAAGGGAAAAGAAAAAACAAACCAAAAGTTTTTACATGGGTCAAAATTGCTGCTTGACTGAAAACATGCAACATTATGTAATAAATTGGGTGGCTCATGGCATTTGCTTAGGGATCTCTAACTCCTGGTGAAAAGCATCTACCTCACCCTGCTTCTCCTCCATTTCCACCCCATTTGGTCAGCCTCTCCCTGCTGCCACTTCTGCCTAGGTGTTAAGGACCGTGACACACAAAGGTCCTATTTGGCATTATTGAGCAAAGGTGTGCATGAGTCTGAAAACAGGAGAGACAGCACAAAGCCAAACCCAGGGACACAGTCCCCAGAAAAGCCTAGGTAGACTTCCTCTCGGTGAAGAAAGATAGCTGGAGCGGTAAGTAGAGAAATGTCACATTTTAAAAAAGCTGAAACAGAGAAAAAAAAAAGAAAAGTATAAATTATTTAAAGCAAATTTCCAAAGGGTTTTCAGTTAAGCTTCAAACAGAAGCATCTTAGATCTACATTGATGGGAAAAATGCAGAGAGACAAATCCCAGAAGAGTTTGTAGACTCTGAGGTGGGGTATGAGGGAACCCACAGAGTGCTCCCAACGCCTCAGTTTTCTTCATCCAACACAAGCGCTACGACCACAGAGCCACTGAATATTCATGGTGGTTGCTGGGTCTTGCAGTTTTTTTAGAGGTCATGGCTCTCTTCTCCCTTAGAAAGGAACAACTGCTGAGAAAACAAACTTTGCCATGATTGGGAATTGCTTTCTGATGAGCCAGGCTGTGGCGTCCAGGGAACCGGCTGTTTGTTAATAAATAGCAAAGCAATAGAGAAATACTGGATGTTAACTTTGAATTCTCCTGGCTATGACTCCACTTTACATTTTACCTGCCTGCCTTCATCAGGAAGGAAAATTCTCTCTAATTCTTCTCTTTTACTCTTTGCTTTCTTGTTTTGTAATTCTTTTTGATGCCGTGGACAGAGATGGTAGGTCTATGCTCCTTGCCTTTCCCTATGGAAAAAATCCAGAAACGCCTGGTTGAAATATGAAGGTTTACCTTTTCCGTGCAATGTCTAGCAGACAAAAAACAGCAAACTGATCATTTATGTTGTGGCCATTTATTTTGACATGGCTCTCACTCTTCCTCTATGACATCAATGCACCATCACACATAATATTTGCTTCAGGTTTTGTACGAGCTGAATATTTTCACCAGAAGCACGCTATTTTCAATTCACACGTCCTCCAGGATGAGTGAAAGAGGAGGTGTTCCCCATTGACTCAGGAAATACCTTTGAAACCTGGTTTATAATGCTTTCCTATGAATAAAAGGCTTCTGTGATTGCATTGTCTCTGTCAGGCTTTTGCTGGCTAACATCCACTTAAACTGGCAGAAATGTAGAAATCTCAAAATAACTATATTCCTGGGGGTTTCTGTGAAAATGCTGAGCCGATGGAATGGAAAAGGCCCAAATCAGTGCCTGCACTGAAAGCTTGTGATAAATAGAGATGGATCCAGGCTCAGCTGCTACATGGCTGGGCTGACACGTGTCAGCTGGGTGGCTCTCAACTATCCTGGGCTCTTCACAGAGATATCACAGGGGTTGTGGGGAAGCGGAGGTGTGGTGCGGGAAAGTTATAGACAGCCAGCAGCTGTTTAATCATGTTTAATCATGGATGTGAATAATGATTTAAATAAGTGTTCAAGACAGTGTTCCAAATTTTGAGGTGACTTTAACCTTTGTTAGAACTACTTGTATATATATCGCATATATATATATAGTGTGCATTAAATTAGCTGCTCATGGAAGCAGTTGTTTTTGAACAGACATGAAAATAGCTTTGCAGAGTATTGAAAAGTCCCAACATTGTGTATGCTTTCCTGCCCACTTGTTTGTTTCCCCCCCCAGTTTTTTCCTGGCCTTTCACCCCAGTTCATGTTTTAAGTCGAGAACATTGTTTCCACATTCTTCACCTTAAGCAGTCTTGAAGCCAGAGGAGATAATGTGAAAAGCAAATTAAATCCTTTTCAAATAGTGTGCGAGGAAGTGTCTGGCAAGTGTCAGTGACTAGCTGGCTAATGTCACAGCACAGCTGATGTCAGGCAGAGAGGATAGAAATTGTGTTTAATCATGGATGTGAATAATTATTTAAATAGATGTCCAAGACAGTGTTCCAAATTTTGAGGTGACTTTAACCTTTGTTAAAAGTACTTGTATATATATATCGCATATATATAACATGTTAAATTAGGCACATAACTCAGAGTAAGTCAACAGAGTCCAAAAGCACAAAAAAATGGAAAATACATATGACTTTTTAAAATGCCCTGCCCATAAATACTATTTTTTTTTTTTCTTCCTCACTAAGATAACAAATAGGTGACTGTCATAAACACTAGAAATCAATGCAAATATATTTGGGAAAGGATCTTGGACACACAGAGGTTTAGTTCACTTTAGACTGAAAGGAGTCAGTTCAGAATTCGGGATCCTCTCTTCTTCAAACAGAGATGTTTGATGCATTCAAGCACTGTACTGAGCTCCATATTCACATATTAATGTACACGTCAACAGGCCCACCTGTGTGCAAAGTGTCCATGCTCCCACTACAGTCCAGGGAAAACTGATCAATACAGTCAGTGGGACTGATCAAAAGGGATGGTTATGCCTGTTATCCTATACCAGAGAGCTAGGGCTTAATTCAGATGTTAAAACATAAGCATCCAATGCCATTTGAAACAATCCTGTATATGAGGCATCTGCATGGTCCTTGCAGATAAGAGAGATGACTGAGACAACTGAATTGCATCCCTACCTTTGCTGACTGAACTGCTCTTCTGATCCCCTTGGCTGTATTGATTAGATCTCCACTAACTCCAAGTGGAGACAATTCTGCAGGTGTTTAGGTTGAGATGCCTGAATCTGGAGCTCACTACTAGATTCAAATCCCAGCACCTCAACCTGGGGCTTGAGGAAATAGTCAATCGCTCCATAGTCATGGTAGCTGTTGTATGACTACAAAAGGTGTTCTCAGATGAGCACGTCTCAAACCATCTGGGACGTCATATTGCAAACCCAACGCTTTAAACAATACCTAGGTAACAGTCAGATGTTTGTAAAAATTAAGTGATATGAAGGTTGTGGTAAAGAGCTCTGCTGAGCAGTTAATGAACTTCCCATGTGGGCGCTCAGAGGCTGTGTCAATGCAAGTAGGGTCCAGATTGATGAGGTTTAGATGGATAGGTTCTGCATATAAACTAGTTTTCACTTAAGCACTGTTTTTGTGGTTTCAGTTGATTCTACTCTAATTTATTGCCATTTCTCTGTGTTTTCTGCCTCTGCTGTTGCTGGATCTACCATTTTTCTGGCGTTAGCTCATTGGTTTCACTCATTTTTCTTACAGCCATAGAATCTGCTTTGTTATCCTGGAAATGCTCTGCTTAACATAGCTGCCTTAAGCCATTTCAGCTAAGATTAAAAAGTTATGCTACAGCAAACTATGTCAGAGAGAGCATGAGGAGAATGAGCTTTTAATTACGGCCATTATAAAACCCACAGGAATATACAAGCCTTTCTTGCTGGGACATGAGACATCACTGAAGCTGGTTTTAGGATTTTAAAAGATCCTACTCTCTTTCTTGCTCATAAGGAACGAAATTGAGACTTTAGCAGCACTCAGACCTGGACTTTGTGTACGTGCTGGGAAATCCCGTCACCAGCAAAGTCAACGGGCATCTTGCCATTTATTTTTAAAGAAAACATGACAGCACTGTGCTGCCGTGGCCTTTATGTATCCTGTACTTTCTAGGATGCTTTGTGCTTTCTGATTGTTCCTAGGGCAGTTCTGGCATGAGCTGCTTGTAACAGGGACAACAGCAAAGCAGAGAGCTGCCTTACAAAGAAATCAAAGCACCGGGAGCCTCCCAGCATCTGGGACCAAACACAATCAGCAGATGTCAGCAGGCACTCCTCAGAAGCTTTAGCAGGTGAGACATTAAAGTGACACATCTAGCAATTGATTTGTTTGGTGTTTTCACCCTTTTAGCTCTGACACTTTTCTCTCTTACATGGGGCAGAGGGAAAGAATAACTGGCACATGTCTATATGGGTAACACAGGGAAGCTGATATTCATTATTAACATTGATGGTCTGACTTTTGGACAAGGACTGGAGTCTAGATGCCTCCACACTTCTGTTTTGGTATTCGCTGGGTGAGATAGCTTAAATAATAGGCTTTACAATCCAAGAGGAGTACCTAACTTTCAGAGCAAAACTCTTTTAAGTAAGCTAGGCAAAGTACAAGGATCCTAATATCACTCATTACTTTTGACAACACAGACCTCTTCCCTTTAGAAGAACTGGCTAGGAACACCTTGTAGAAGTGAAGACTAGTGTCCGTGACATGTGAGGAACTGGGGCTCCCGTCCCTATTACTCCAGATGTGATCAGTAAGAGGAAAGCCATGAAGGGACCTGCTGCTGTTTTTTTTCCCTTTAGCAGCTGTGACATGAGGCCTCGCTGTCCACCTCTGTAGGAGAGGCAGAGGAGCTGGGGAATGCAGAATAATCTCAGAGCAACCGCTCCCTCTGCAGGAAGAAGGCTGGAGGGAGCCACTCCTCCGGGCTGGGTGAGAAGGCAGCGCAGCGCGTACCCACACCTGGCGCAGAAAACAGTGGTGGTGGAGGGGGACACGATGACGTGACCAACAGATGTTTTACATGCAGGTGGTCCGTGTAACTTCAGAATTTGCTGGAGATGAGGTCTGAAGCTCTGTGGAGAACAAAGCTGTCTGAAAGGGGTCTCTGAAGCCTGGTGTTTGGTGTCTTTCCTGTGCTAGGAGAGATTTTTTTAAACTGTTTCGGGAGTTGATGACTTTGGCTGTGTTTTTACTGAACCCAGGCATTGTGTCTAGCTGTTAATCTCTGAATGTGGTCTCATACTTTCCTCCCCTGATGCGCTAAAAATAATTCAAAGCTGGCCCAGGCCTGCAGCTTAGGTCGGCTGCTGGACATAAGCATGTTTCTGTTTTAACAGAGATTTTCTGTCTGGAAGTCTGTGCTTTTTATATTGTCTGTGTAAAAATAATTCATGGGTGTTTTATGGTCCATCTGATATTAAAATGACATTTAACATGGGATTTTAACTTTACAGCGTGGAGCAAGAGCTCTGCTGCTTCTCAGTTTGGTTAAAAACGTTTTATGAACTTCATGAATATATGCCTAGAGTAGATGCTGGAAGATCAAACGTATCAATGGACCAAGTTTTTTAAAATTCCTAAATATGTATTTGCCTAATTTGTTATTTAAATAGTATGTATACAAACTTCCATGGTAGACCAAGGTAGAAATGGGCTCAGACTACAGGTTTGCTTCCAATCTTCTGGTCTTGTCAGAAATTATAGGTTTCTCTGTATGAATCACTGAGTAGTAGCTGTTTCTTCTATTGATCGTGAATGTAGACTAAATAAATGCAATGATGTTGTCTGGCCTTGACTATAGGAATCAGTTTTTAAATAATATCCCCAAACAGTACAGATCCGTTGTCCCCCCCAAATGTTTAAGTATATTTTTATAGTAAGGATTATATGTCTTACCAGTCTCTGAATATGACACACTGAAGGACTATACACAGTAACTCACATCTGGCTATTCATGAAGATAAATGATTTTTTTCTGAGAAAAAACAGTCATTTAATTGGTTTATCTGATCTTCTCCATAAACAGAAAAGAAAGGTGGGAACTGAAGTTTGGGATCTTGTGAAGGTGTTCCCAACATTTACAGTAAGAACATTTTAGGTATACACTTTAGGTTAAGAGCTGAAGTTTCTTACAGAGCCATGGGAAGAATTAACTCCAAAGAGTAATTTGGACCAGTGAGATTGCTTATACTTTTGCCTCCCTATTTAGATGCCTTCCAAAGGCTTTTCTTCTTTCAGTGATTGCATGAGAAGTCAAGACTCTCCAGCTAGGCCTTTAACGTTAGATGATGTAGTCAGGAGCCTTTTTTTTTTTTGAGGCACAGTAGACTATTAGTGTCAGCATTGCTGTACTCAAAAATCATAGCTGCTACTGCTCCCTCTTCTCCCTGGGAAAAAAAAAAAAGTAAAAGCAAATACAAAAAAATTGTGCTTAAAAAGCTTTTAAAATTACATTTTAAAAATGTGTGTGTGTGTGTGCGTGTAATTATGCATGCATGGAAACAATTCCATAGAAATATTAGAGTGAGGGGAAAACTGGGAAAAAAAGTCCTGACATTTTCAACTAATGCACAACATGGAATTCTTTTCATAACTATTCAGATTCCGTATCACAACAAATATGGGAGAAATGCCTTTTCTTCTTGGAGAGATTTCTTTCAAGACATACTTGAAGGAGACGAGAACTTAAGAAGCAACTTTTCTGTTGCTGTTTCAATTCCCCCGCTTCTACAAAGCATTGAAAAAGGCCTCAAGCAATCACAGTCGCAGCAAAGTCCAGCAGCGAAGTGAGGGGCATCACTCCGAGTTACTGCTTTCATGTTAGGAAACTTGAAAAGGGATGAAGGACATTAAAGGATTTGTTCTATTTGTGAGAATGCAGAGGACATTGCTTACAGGGGTAGGTTGGAGCGCTTGTACTGTGCTTTTAACTTTCCACGTTAAAGTAATCATCACAGTGTTAAGCACCAGGATCTTAATTGCTGCTTTGGCTGTAAACTCCTGGATGTCTCATTTGTCTCATTCCTCATCTCCTTCCTAATTTCTCCTGTCATGATCTTAGGTGCTAAGGTTTGAAATACAGCAAATGTACTGAGATCGCAGTCAGAAGGAATCTGTGTGCTTTACTTTGCCCACGTTTTGGATGAGGTGTTTAGCTCACAAGATTAACTATCTCTTTGGGATGGGACTGGAGAAACTTCCAATTGTTTTTATTGTGACATGTTAACCAAAATCCAGGCGGCTCATTAGTAATATTATTCAGGAATAGCGTAGCCTCTTAAATCCTCATGTTTTGAACAAGCAATTGAATATGGTATTAAATATGGTTTATATTTATATTCTGTGTTGGATTATCAGCAAAGCAAACCTGAAAAAACTTCTCTGTCAAAATCAGCAGTTACCATGAAGCTTCTAGAATGATATTGGAATTAAACTTTTTTGTTGTTTTTAAAATGTCCTACAGAATTTGGTAATTAATGAATAAGCCACTAATCGTTACTAAACACACATTAGATGATATGCTGTAATAATGGAAGGCTTAATGCACAGCTCCCTAAAAGGCACTGCAAGTATTTTCACTGATTTGAGTTATTACTCAAATGAGATCAACTTACCTCAGCAACACTGAAGATACTAAACAGCTCTTCACTCTCCAGGCTGTGGACAGCTTGTTTTCTTACTTTCCTTCTTTTTGCCCATTTCAGGCATCAAGGTTAGCTGCATTTTTGGTTAGTATCAGTTTTGTTTTCAGGCCCTGTGTCTGAGGAAGCTTAGGCTGCCAACAATGCTGGGGAATATGTTATTCATTTTAAACCGATCTGTTTCTGTAGATGTCTTAAAAGCAAAGCCAAGAGTACAGTTCTGGGAAAGCTTGTTTTTATAAATTCTGAATTCTGAGTGAGCAAATCTGAGTTAAAAAGGTTCCTTTAAATCTCTAGCTTATCCCGCCTGTGTCCCTTCTTCAACACACCTGATTGTTAATTTCTTCTCCTTGTTTAGGAAATGGCTGTCTACGTGTGAGCTTTCTGACTGCTGCAGGGGAAAATCGGGATGTCTCTCTGCTTTCCACTGCAGAGCTGGTTTCAAGAATGCTCACAGTAAAGCAGAGTGTTTTCCTCTGTCCTGCTTTTTCAGACTGATTTTGAATCAGTTTTTCTCTGCATGGTTTTGTCTAGCCTTAGTAATGATGCATTTATTTTCACCAATCTTTTTGCGTGTTTACAACAGCGGGGTTTAATCTGTGTGTTAAGGTGAGGAGGGACCTCCATGCATGATTTCCAAAAGGTCTGCAAAAGCAAACTAAAAAAAAGCAGTGAGCTTAAATCTTGACTATGAGCGTCCATCCCTCCTTCGGTAACTTTTCACAATCAGTACAGTGAAGATTTCAAACTGCTGCTCACTGCAATACTCCTCTTGCATCCATGCTTTTTGACGTGGGTAGGAATGACATAAAAAGCCCAATAAGCAGCACTCTATGCTCTGAATTTTTCTCTGTAAATCTAGACTCTGATCATACAGTCCTATACGGACCTGCAGTAATTTATATCCACTGAGTGATAGTTCTAAGTAATTGCCATGGGTTCATTTCTACTGGCTGCAGATGGGAGGAAATGTGTGGCACACAGACATAGAAAAGAGCTATCTTGATACACAAGAACCTGTAGAGTATATGCTGGCTTCTTATAACAGTGGGCTTTAGGATGTTAAGTGTATACTGGCACTTCTGAGTATCAGCTGCAAGACAAATATAATCCATATTTCATCTTCTAAATCTCCATTTGAGTGCTATGCATTCAACATAATAAATTGACCATCATTGCACTAGCCCTGAAGATGAATCAAGAACCCCTTCAGTTCAGTATGTAATAACACTCATGCTGATGTTAGTTTTCGTATACTTTTATCTTGTGGATGGTTTGGGGTTTTGATGTGACCTTGGCTGTTACTGAAATTTGTATACAGGATGCTTTAAACTGCTCTTGTAACGGATGCACTGTACTTTCTGGGTTGTAATTCATGCCACTGACTATTCTACATCAAGTGAAAACACATAAATAGCGTGGAGGACGGTTGTTCAGAAAAACTGTTTGCAGGGAGCTGAAGGTGTGTAAGAAAGGGTCTTCACAGGCTGCCAGACAACAGCCTAGTGTTAAAAATGTTGTATCCTCCCTTGTTGGCTTGTCTATTGCTTTGTTTAATTTCTTAATGTAACACGTTAGGGGTGTTTTCTTCTTGCTCTGCAGGATGCAATTTCCTGCATATGGTCCAAAGGAGAGTCTGGGAAGGCAAACTCATTGCTGTGTTCCTTTTCCTTCTGCAGAACTCAGAAGTGTTTAGAAAAGCTGCTGTCATAGTAGAGAAAGCTCATTTGTTAAATCTCCCTGTGTCTCGACTTCCATCATAACTACTGCAAGTATCAGTGCTATGACCTTGAGGTGACAAGCAAGAAAAGACTGAGTGGTATTTTATGAAATGATTTATTTTCACTAAGCTGAGTCCATCTCTTTTTTTTTTTTTTTTTTTTAAAGGATGAATCACAGCACTTCTATGAATGAAAATAAGTCTATCAGAAGTATAATTTTCTACTTTCGTACTGCAAAACCTAGATTAACAGAGTATTTACTGCTTTTGCCTTATTTTGCTCAGTATATAGCCATCTCATTTATTAAACTGCTTATAGTTATTAGTATGGCATTTAAACCAATTCACAGTAGAGTCAATGAATTAAGTGCTAAGGCCTGTGGGATCATTGATATGTGAGTAACATTTTAACACTTGCCATGATGCATGGTGTACTGGTCCACATTAAACTGTGGGCAGGAAAGTGTTGAGGAGAGATTTGGGAAGCTTCAAGAGTTTTCTGTGGTCGATTTTATTTTATGTTTACATTAATCTATTTAAAAATTGTTTTCCAAACTCAGTGTTAGAGTAGGGAAAGATTACAAAGTGTCACGCGATTTCGAAACTTGCTGCAGAAAGCTTTTTTTTTGTTTCCTTTCAGTGTTTGCAATGCAAAACATTACCATCTGTTGAGATTTAAAAAAAAGACCATGGGTACCCAGTTATGTACTCTTCTCCACTCAGCCTTTTGATCTCATCTGCCTTTACCGTTTTCAAAGTGCTCCACTAGGCACACTTGAGTCTGGGGTCTCAGTTCTTCTTGCATTTAAAACAACTTTTCTCCATTTAAGTTACTTAGTATGTACGGACATAGAACAGGGTTTAGTCCTCCGTGTGTCTGTTTCTTTTTGGGGTTTTTGTTAAATAGAGACCTAACATGATGAGTGTCTAAATTGCCTCACTAAAAAAAAAAAAAAGGAAGTGAATTGAAGTCAGGGGATTGGAGTGAATGACAGGTGACTGAGATAAGCCTGAAATAGCATCTTAAAAGAGTGACAGGGGAAGATTAAAAGATAAATGAAGGCAACTGCCAGGAACCCGTAGAATCTAGGACACAAGATGAAGGAATTTTGGAGGGGAAAGCAATTGAGACAAGATGAGAGTGAAAGGGGAACTGCCACAGGATTTCAGTATTTTCTCCAATAGGAATAAACCAAAACAAAACATTTTGATAATACTTGATGGGGAAAGAGAGAAAAGAACAAATACACTCCTGTCTGACAGAGAAATAAGGAAAATGAGAAGGAAGGAATGTGAGGTCTTTGCAGTAAAAAAGAGACTTCAGAAGGCTAAATGTTTATTTAAAATAAAATGGGATTATAGTCAGAATCATTTGAGGAGACAGGACTAGGTGTAGTTCAAAGGCTGAGGCATTGGAGGCAATCCAGAGCTAATTTCTGATACTCTGAAGTAGTGTAGTGGATAGTATTCATAAAGCCTCTCCCTCCTGTTGTCATTGAGCAGTCCATGAGATGAGGGATTCATAAATCAAAAAGTAAAATTATATATTCACTTCTGGTAATATGCATGTGAAGACAGAATGTTCCGCCGACAGAAGCGTAACAATTGCTAAAATGGGATGCAAAGCAACAACAGGTGACAGATTTGAGGGAAAACCTTACCCTTCAGCACAGCTCATTCCTTCCTTTCTGCCCAGGCCTAACAGCACAATCTAGTTAGAAACAGAATTATCACTTTGGGGTAATTCTTGACAAAAGGTGGAGATGACGGAGCACACTGGTTTAGGCGCAGCCTTGAAGCCAGGTATTTCTCTCTCTCTCTGCTATCACAGCACAGTGACTAGGCGTAATTTATAAGAATTATAGCATCATATCCCCCTGACCATCCTCATGTGAAGCCTGAAGCATGACCCACTGATCTCCAGTGCAGATATTAACAACACTGGGAGCAGTTTTGTGCTTCCTTCTTAGCCAGAGGAGAGGGTATCTTATCCTAGTGTAAAACAGATAAATGGATAATTTTCTAAAAATTACAGTCTTTCTTCACTGGCTAGACAGAAAGCTTGTGGTGATTTAAACATCTAAAGTTAGGTGAGATTAATTCTTCACCAAGAACTAAGTCTATCTCTGGCCTCCCAGCCTGCTTGTCTTTGTATTGATAAGGCACTGAGACCTCCACATTACTGCGGGCGTCTGGATATGCATCTTGTCACCAGGAGATGAGTTCAGGATAGAGATCTTTGTTCAGCCAAGCAATTTCCTAATCATTCAGTCTCCCTCATAGAGAAAGAGAAGCACTTCAGGGACAGGTCATCTCATGTTGAAGTGACAAGGCTTGTGCTAGGAGTCACCCTTGGGGCTCACCTCTCTCTTTTTCTTGACTTGAGGAGCCTTCACCAGTTTAGATTAGATGGAAAAGGTTTCACTTAGAGAACTTCAGCTGAGAGTACTGTATTTGGAGTCCAACTGAATTTGTATTTAAACTCCTGTTTGAAATCAAATGAAGCAGGTATGTGTTTTCGTGAATCAGAGCCATAGCAAAAGCTCTTCTTTTCTCACAATTCTTTTCCCCTAGAGAAAAGTAACAAAATTCTTTTCTCCTTTCTATGTACATCGCAGAGAGAGGGACTTTCCTTCAGAAAGTGTACTTCAAAACAAAATTTGAATATTAAAAAAACCCACGAAGCTTTATCATTTTCCTTATTTTAATCCTTGAAGTAACTGTTATGGAGATGACTCATAATCTCCTTTACTCCATCAGGGAAATGCCACAACAGTAACTTAGGTTAGCCTCTGGAAATCCCCACCTAAATTATCCCTAAAGCACCCTTTTGCTGGCACTAATTGGCCTCTTGATTTCTGTGTTTTGAACATGCCCCTTTTTTTTTTGTCTTCCAGTTTTTGCTATTTCTCCAGGCAAAGTAACTTAGTATTATTAACCACCAGCACACAGGATTTTTCATTCTTTTTAACTTCTCCAATTTTCATATAAAATCAGCAACTTAACAATGGATAAATGGACATAGGGTTAATTTTATACTGTGCTCCCCTCGTAGCACTCGGAGCAAGGCTAGAACCTTCCAGTCTAATAAAGCACAACTAGGAAAACATGCCTGGTGTATCACAGAAGTTAATTAATAGAATCATAGAGTCGTTTTGTTTGGAAGAGACCTTTAAGATCATTGAGTTCAACCACTCACCCAGCACTGCCAGGTCACCGCTAAGCCATGTCTCTCAGCACCACATCTACATGTCCTTTAAATACCTCCAGGGATGGGGACTCAATCACTTCCCTGGGCAGCCTCTTCCAATGCCTGACAACTATTTCGGTGAAGAGATTTTTCCTAATACCTAGCCTAACCTCCCCTGGTGCAACTGGAGGCCATTTCCTCCAGTCCCATCACTTGTTACTTGTGAGAAGAGACCATCCCCCACCTCGCTACACCCTCCTTTCAAGTAGTTGTAGAGAGTGATAAGGTCTCCCCAAGCCTTCTTTTCTCCAGGCTAAACAACCCCAGTTCCCTCAGATACTCCTCATAAGACTTGTGCTCTAGGCCAGCTTCATTGCCCTTTTCTGGGCATGCTCCAGCACCTCAATGTCTTTCTTGTAGCAAGGGGCCCAAAACTGGACCCAGTATTCAAGGTGCAGCCTCACCAGTGCTGAGTACCGGAGGACACTCCCTTCCCTAGTCCTGCTGGCCACACTATTTCTGATACAAGCCAGGATGCTGTTTGACTTGGCCACCTGGGCACACTGCTGGCTCATATTCAGCTGCTGTTGACCAACACCCCCAGGTCCTTTCCCAAGGAGCAGCTTTTCAGCCATTCCTCCCCAAGCCTGTAGCGTTGCATGGGGTTGTTGTGACACAAGTGCAGGACCTGTCTCTTGGCCTTGTTGAACGTCATGCCATTGGCCTCAGCTCATAGATCCAGCCTATCCAGATCCCTCTGTAAAGCCTCCTGACCTTCAAGCAGATCAACACATCTGCCTAACTTGGTCTTATCCATGAACTTACTGAGGGTGCTCTCAATTCTCTCATCCAGATCATTGATAAAGTTGTTTAAAGAGAACAGGACCCAACACTGAGGCCTGAGGAACATCACTGGTGACTGGCCGCCAACTGGATTTGACTCCATTTACCACCACTCTCTGGGCCCAGCCATCCAGCCAGTTTTTTATCCAGTCAAAAGTACACCCATCCAAGCCCTGAGCAGCCATTTTCTCTGGGAGGATGCTGTGGGAAACAGTGTCAAAGGCTTTACTGAAGTTGAGGTAGCCAACATCCACAGCCTTTCCCCGTCCACTAGGTGGATCATCTTGTCATAGAAGGAGATCAAGTTGGTAAAGCAAGACCTGCCTTTCATAAACCCATGCTGACTGGGCCTGGTCACCTGGTTGTCCTGTACATGCCACATGATGGCACTCAAGATGATCTGCTCCATAACCTTCCCTGGCACCAAGGTCAGACTGATAGTCCTGTAGTTCCCTGGATCCTCCTTCTGGCCCTTCCTGTACATGGGTGTCACATTTGCAAACCTCCAGTCAACTGGGACCTCCCCAGTGAGCCAGCATTGCTGGTAAATGATGGAAAGTGGCTTGGTGATCACTTCTGCCACCTCCCTCAGTACCCTTGGGTGGATCCCATCCAGCCCTATAGACTTGTGTGTGTCTAAGTGGGGCAATAGGTCACTGACCATTTCCTCTTAGATTATGGGGGCTTCATTCTGCTTCCTGTGCCTGTCTTCCAGCTCCAGGGGCTGGGCACTCAGTGAAAAACTGGTCTTACTGTTGAAGACTGAGACAAAGAAGGCACTCAGTACCTCAGCCTTTTCCTCATCCTTAGTTGCTATGTTTCCCTCCGCATCCAGTAAAGGCTGGAGATTCTCCTTGGTCCTCCTTTTGCTGTTTATGTAATTATAGAAACTTTTTTTTATTGTCTTTTATGGCTGTAGAGTGATTAAGTTCTAGTTGGGCTTTGGCCTTTCTAATTTTCTCCCTGTATAGCGTCACGAGGCCTTTGTAGTCTTCCTGAGTGGCCTGTTCCTTCTTTTAGAGGCCATGAATGTTCCTTTTTTTCTTGAGTTCTAGTCAAAGCTCTCTGTTTAGCCACACCAGTCTTCTTCCTCACCGGCTCATCTTATGGCACACCAGGACAGCCTGCTCTTGTGCTGTGAAGATTTCTCTTTTAAAGAATGTCCAGCCTTCCTGGACTCCTTTGCTCTTCAGAACTCTCTCCCAAGGGACTTTGTCAACCATGATCCTAAACAGGTCAAAGTCTGCTCTCCGGAAGTCCAAGGTGGCAGTTCTACTGACCTCCCCCCCCTTACTTCCCCAAGAATTGAAGACTCTACCATTTCATGCTCACTGTGCCCAAGCTGGCCTACAGCCTCCACATCACCCACAAGTCCTTCTGTGTTCACAAAAGGCAGGTCCAGCAGGGAGCCTTCCCTACTTGGCTCCCTCACCAGCTGTGTCAGAAATTTGTCTTCCACACAATCCGGGAACCTCCTGGACTGTTTCTTCTCTGCTGTATTGCATTTCCAGCAGACATCTGGTAAGTTGAAGTACCCCATGAGAACAAGTGATGGTGATTGGGAGACTTCTCCCAGCTGCTTACAGCGTATTTTATCTATGTCTTGATCCTGGTTGGGTGGTCTATAACAGACTCCCACCATGGTGTCTTTCTGGTTGGCCTTCCCATTCATTCTTACCCATAAACCCTCAACCCTATTGTCACCATCATTATGTAATTCAGCTTATTGTGCTTGAAAACTCCACTGGAACACCACCAATAAGGCCCAACTTTATAATGATTGCATATAGCAGACAAACATTCATTTATTGATTGATCTCTCTATTTAAAAAGAAGTCACTTCAGAGGTTTTAATCTGGAATCTCTTTCAGTGAGTTACTTTTAGTAACTTTAAAATCACTGTGTGACATTGAACATTAAAGTGAGTACATGTTTTGGTTTTGGCATGCTGAATACTTTGTTTTTAATGGCAGTGTTAAAGATAGCTTTAATCTGTGATGATTTAATTCCTTCTTAACTTCTCCATGAAATTATTTCAAATGAAAAAAATTGTAGTTATTAGCTGCATGGAAATACTGGAGTAGATGAGAAAAGAAATCATGTTGCTGTCATACTCTTGACCATTATAGCTACCTATTAACCAAAATGATTTTTTGATTTTATCATTGCCAACCTCTGATTTTGTAGTTGGCCATGGGAGGAAGGATAAAATCATTGATGCTAGTTAACTGCTGACATCTGATTTTGAAAACATTTTGATATTAATCCTAGGCATTGATTTTATTTACCTTTTGTGCAGTTTTCAGTCTTACCAGAGCATCATTTTTCTCCATTGCTCAGAATTAGTCTGTTCATACCAATAAAGCATCATGATTCTGCCAAAGGCATTTTGCTCTATATAGAAGGTGTTCAGCATATATATTGTATGTAACAAGTGCATAATTTCAATCTGCACTCAGTTAAACCTGCTTCCACACAAAGCCCTGTTGGCACCATTTTAAGATCACAGACTCACAGAATGATTGAGGTTGGAGGGTCCTCTGGAGGTCATCTGGTCCACACCACCTGCTCAAGCATTGGCCTAGAGATGGTTGTCCAGGGCTATGTCAAGAAGGCTTTTGAGTATCTCCACAGCCTCTCTGGGCAACCTGTACCAAGGCTGAGCCACCCTTGCAAGGTCATGACAAAAGTGGGGAAAAAAAAAAAAATCATGCAGCACCTAAAATTAAGCAAGTCCAATAAAGTTTTAAAAAAAATTAGTAAAGAATTGCATATATTGGGTATGTTTTCTAAAGCATGAATGAATGTGCTTCCTATTTGAGATTGTATTATGTTTGTATTAGTAAAGTTCATTTGAGTTTAGTTCCTGGATCAGCAAGAAAATAAAATCCCTAATCCCTCCTAGCTTAGGAGATACAGTAAAACAGAAGCAAAAATTATTAAAATATGAATGTGAGAGAAGAAGGAGGGGGAGGAGGTGCTCCAGGAGTCAAAGCAGTGATTCCCGTGCAGCCCATGGAGACCCCACACTGCAGCAGGCTTATCCTGAAGTGCTACATCCCATGGAGAGGACCCACACCTGTGCAGTTTTTGAAGGACTGTATCCCACCGGAAGGACCCCACGCTGGTGCAGGGGAAAAGCGTGAGGAGGTGGGAGCAGCAGCAGAAGTCTGTTATAGACTGACTGCAAACCTCATTCTCCATCTCCCTATGCTGCTCAGGGAGGAGGAGGAGGTAAAGGAGTTAGAATGAATAAACAAAGTTTAGCCTGGGAAAAAGGGGTGACCGGGGGAAGGTGCTGTTTTGATTTTGTCTTTGTTTCTCACCATCCAGCTCTATTTTAATTGGAAATAAATTAAATTAATTTTCCCCAAGTCAAGTCTGTTTTACCCATGATGGGAATTGGTGAATGATCTCCCTGTCTTTATCTCAACCCAAGAGCCTTTTCATCTTCTTTTCTCCCCATGTCCTGTTGAGGAGGGGGAGTGCGAGAGCAGCTGGGTGGGCAGCTGGCAGCTGACCAAGGTCAACTCACTACAACTGTATTTCCTGCATAGTCATGTTGTGAGCCAAGAGAAGACACAGGGTCAGATCCTTGCCTGATGAGACTTGGCAAAGATTGATGGATTTCAGCAAAGTGATTCTGCCGTCAGATCCCAATCTGTGATTTTTAATGTCACACAGAGTTCAAGCAGTGGTGTTTGGCTGTGTTTGGAACAAATTACTTGTGAAGGTACTGAGACTTGGGAGGTGAAAGTTTGGAGGTTTAGGGGTGTTTTAGCTTGCAGCAGTTGTTATGTAGTGGAAAGCTAGACCTATTTTTGTCTGCACAGCAAACAATTTCAGCTCTGGCCTGTAGCCTGTTAGATGTTAAATTACCTGAGCCGTTCTTCTGAATAAACCCTAATACCATTCTGGAATTTGCTCTTTTCTAATTGAGCTCAGAGTCAACATAGTAGGATGCTACTCTTCAAAATGAAGTGCAAACACACAAGTGAGGAGCAAAAATGAATTTTTTATCATTCAGCAAGAACATCTCTCCCTCCCACCTGCTTGCTTTTCAGCTCCTCCGTGTGTTCTTTTCCCCTGGAGGTTTAAGACACTATAAATAGTAACCTTTTGTTCCCACTATAATTTTGTCATTGCTAGATTTCTTTAGTTGCTGGGTTTCTTATGTGGTGGACACCTAATGGCTATTTTTTTCAATAGGGACCTCTACAAATATCTGAAAAGAAATGAAATAAATAGTAGCTTGAAAGAAGACATGTAATAGGAAGGGGAGTGGAAAAACAGGCCAGTCAAACGCAGAATGCATGCCACCTATCACTCGATCATTTTAGAAGACTACTGCAAAAAGAGCAGGAGCATTAACTAAAAACCATCCCCTCTTGCTCTATATAATCACTGACCTTACGTGTTGCTTTCAAGAGTTAGGCAGGCTCAAGGATGAATTTGCATGAGTACAAGAACAGCAATTGCACTTTGAATTGGGAAAGCTGCATTGCTTAGTTCACCTCTGGAAAGTGTACCACCAAAAAAAAACCTATCCTGAACACACTTGAGAAGGTGATGAGAAGTCCAGGTTCACCTGACTGAGCTTCAGTGACCAATTAGCTTCTGAAACTTCTGACTATTGCCTTTATGATCTTCCTGGGTGTGCTCAGCCAAGTGTCATGAAACAGCAGCTGTGGTAAGTGAGGACCTGATACTTTTTTTGACACTGAGGGGATGAAAAAAAGTCATGGCTAGATTATGATCAGAGCTGGCACATTGCACAACTGTGATAAGAGAACCAGATATTGACTGTGTCCTCAGTTTAGTAAGATCTGTGGAAAGGCTGCAGGAGAATTCACGGTCCAAGTAATAGAAATTGATCTGGTCTATTGAACAGAGCACAAAGTGCGTGCTTTTAGCTTTTGAGGACCTTTTATTTCCATAACAGCATTTTAATGTTTCCATATGTTAAGGCTGTCTCCAGCTGTACGGATGTTACCCCCAAACTACTTGTTTCACTGTCAAGGAGAGCTGCAAAATGTAACTGGACCCCACTAAATAGTGGGCTGAGGCAGGGTTTGGCTTAGTTACTCTTTGCACGTTAAGGGTCTAAACCAACTCATTGGACTGAGATTATCTTAATTTGGGGATGAAACCTGGTGGCGATACAGGTTGTAAAAACTTATTTCTGGAGTAGCCCAATGGCGTCACGGACCAAATACTCACCTTTTTACTTGATGGAAATAGCTTTGAAAAAGTGTAATTAATACAAATCTATGTAAATCAGTGTGAATAGCCCAAGATGTAAGAATTCGTTTACATCCTTTTTTTAATTGATTGGATTACCCTCTCAGTTACCCTGCAGTAACTCACGTTTCCCTTCAGTGTTTTCCTCCGACGTGGGTAGAGATCCTGTATGAACAATTCAAGCCTCAACTCTAATTTACCATGATGAAGCAAAAACAAATCCAGCAGAGATTAACTCTACATAATGCTCGGGCTTTTTGATGTTGTTGCTAAAGAGATGAAAGAGCTTCATGAATTTCTTCAATAAACAATAGGAGATATTGTTTCCATAAATGCAAGTCCTGAGCAATTGAACTCAATCAGGGCCTCATTACAATAGTTTTTTCCTATAAAAATACAATCCACATACAGTGCACTTGAAAATTATTAGCTCAGGGAGAGCCTTGAAATCACATTTCAGCATTGTAAGACAGTAGCACACAATTCAGAAATTACTTCAAATGACTATAAATAGTAATAAAAACCTCTACGGAAACAGAAGGGGTCTTTAATTCACTGTGTAATTGTGGCTATCTGACTGTTACCAAAAATATACTTGAATGTATATTCAGGGTTTACAAACTCACCCCATTGCTATGTTATGGCCAAAAAGAAACGTAACTAATGGACCTTATTGGTATTCTAGACAGAGAGACATAGAGGGAGGAGATTCTCACAGAAGTAGCTCTTTCCAGAAGAATTTTTACAGGTTTTTCAAGCCTAGCAACTGAAGACGTTGCCACCAGGACCATGTTAATACCAGTGCTGTGGTAGTTACACAACTCACTGTACCTTGTTGGAAAGATTTCTGTTGATACGGTTCTAAAAAGGCTATTCTTCTATATACTTGACATATATTTTCAGCTTAATGGGATCTGAAATCATATTACTATTTCTTCATAGCACTGTACATACTCACTGCAAAAAAAAAGTTTTTATCTGGCTTCAAGAAAGAAAAATCTTTCTTGAAAAAAATTATGTGCAATGCCTGGAAAAGAATTTTATAGGATAAGATGGGAAGAACAATAGGAATCCATTCCTCTGGGGAGATCTTTCTGCTTCTCAGGTATAACTAGGTATTTTTCCATTCCAAGTGAATATTACCATTAGAGTTATCACTGTTATTTAATAATTGTTTTGGAAGAGCACACAGATTTGAGCCTGACTGTGCCAGGTGCTACCCAATAACTGTGAAAACATAGCTCATATTCACATACGTTTAGAGCCAAGCTGTTAAAAACCTGCAGTGAGAAGGTGGTGTAGCTTGAGTTCTGCGACACTGAGAATTACATGATTTATCAGCCAGGGGCACCGACAACGGATGGCTGCTGTAATGAGCAGACATACCACCTGGTCAGTTCAGTCAGGGGTGAGAAAGTGGTCCAGGGAACAGATCTCTGGGCTGGTCGAAGAGCCTTCTGCTACCCTTCATGCCCACTCTTGAATTGCCTAGTGAGCAGGATTAGCAGCTGGTGAGGACCAAAAGCGTCGCCGTTAATGCGGAGCCACCTCACGATGAGAGACAGCGGAACCAGGCACAGATCCCTGAGCTAGATTAACTTTTGAAGGATCCTGCCCCAAACCATTGAGCAGCAACTTTTTGGGTATGAGTGGCCCTCAGCAATATAAAGATAGCTAAAGAAATATATGCATGTGTATATCTATGCCTGTAAAATAACTTTCTTCAGCTCTTTTATTATTTTGCATCACATCAGTATGAAAGATCCACAAGTTTGGGGGCTCTGTGTCATGAACAAATGTATTCTTCCTCTGAGCTTCGCTCCAGTGTTATCCTGGGCAAGTGTGTGGTAAAAAATAGTTTTTGCTAGGAGGCCAGAAAGCATATGATTAAAGACTCCAATCTAGATCCAAAGATTGCACCTGGGCTTCTTCCTGCTTGCATTCACTTGCCGGATTGTGATGAGACTTGTTATTCAGTGCACATACGGGTTAAATCCCGCTTGCCTTATTGAGACAGTTGTGGGAACTAGACCTGGGTGAAAATAAAGAGGATTCGGGCATATATTTCATGCATGAATTGTATATAATTCACATATGTACTGGTGTCCTTTTCCTTCCTCCTTTTAAAAGATAGGAGATTTCTGGGCTTTATTGCCACCATTGAACATATTTTAGGGAAAGAATTGTATCTTCTCAGCAAATTCCCACTTTAGACACTCTTTTGGTTAGAGATCCAAAGAATTTTGTGGAACTTAAAGGACTCCTCTTGTTCTGTAGACCCTAGTTATCTTGTGCTGATATTGAACCTTCTGATAAACACTTGTTTTTGTGCTTGGGTGCAGACCATCTCAGAACTGAACACCTGACTATGAGTTATACATCCTGCTGGCTCCTTTTACTTAATGTGGAGGGAAACAAATTTTTTAAGAGGGCAGTTCATAAGATCTGTGTTAAATATTTCCTGAAGACATTCCTTGTTATCCTGAGAAAGATATCAGAGGTCTTTTGGAGGAAGCTTTGCTTTTCTCTGTAAACTGCAGAGGGTGACTATTTAAAAAGTATTATTTGCTCTCTCTTCAGACATATGAAAGTGAAAAAAACCTGGGTGTATCAACGTGTATGAACACTTCTAAATTTTACTTACCCAACAGCATAAAGAAATGATGTATCAGGGGCAGAACAGTAACTATTTCCACTAGGAATTGTCACCCATGAGTCTCACAAAACCAAACACAGACCCAAACCTTTCAGTTTAACCAAGGCATTGATTTGTTAACTCATTTTAAAAATACTTTATTTCCTTTCTTTTTTTTTTTTTTTTTTCCTTTGGCGTGCTGTCATTTGAGGCTGCACTGGAACACTGGTGACATTTGACATTTTTAGCAGTAAGAAAACAAGAACAACTGGATAATGGTCATTCTTCTACCATTTTTTTTCTTTTTTTTTCAGAGATTACTGCAGAATAAGTTCAGAGAGGGTGCAAATGCTGTAATATATATTTCCACTATTGTGCTAGAAATTGCTCACACAACCTCCTGCTAAAACTCTTTGTTAAAACTATTTTAATAGATGGAAGCAATTAATTTCTATGCATGTGGTAAAACTCTGCATGTGTTCTAGGCCAGATGATATGATTTGATTCCTAAAAGTACTTTTGAAGGACAACTTCTTTTCTTTGAATAAGTTTGCCTCAAAGAATAGGAATACACAAACAACAGGAATTCCACTAGTTAATTCTATGTGTTAACTATCATAACATAGATCTGTCTTTAAGTAATAGTTGAAGTTGTGCTGCACAATCATATATCGTTAATGTATTCTTATTAGCCATGTAGCTGTAATGGATTTTGTTTTATTGGTGGATGACTATGAGAAAGGGCTGTGTTAGTTGGAAAAGAATCTTGACAGCTCTAGGGTCTATGGGAGAATACAAACATGCATCAATCAAATTTAGATTCACAGGCTTGAATATTATGCAAAACAAAGCCCATGCTGAGGAATTAAAATGAGATTGAAAGAAATTCTGAAGTCAGAATGAGGTTACCAAATGAGGTTTTGCCCACTCCAGTTTTGTCTGCAGAGTGCACAGAAAAGAATAACTGAAAAATTTCAAAGGGAAAAAATAATCTTTAAAGGTTTCTTTTAGTGAGATGCAGCAGTATGGAAGCTATTCATGGGTGAAGAATTAAATAAAGAGAAAAAGAGAGCAACACAATTTGTGTTTTGAAAAGATATGAACAAAACAAAGGCAGTTCCCATCTTCAGCTATTTTGAACTCTGCTTGGTTCCATGAAATCACCTATTTATGAAACCAAAAATGAGCAGGTGAGGGAGAAACTGGAAAGTTTTTCTACTGCAGTTCCAGGTGCCTGACACAGATATAGACATTCTGTAGTGTGGATTTCTTGAAGATGATTCTCAAATTAGGGTTTTAAGTAGGGATTTTGCTGAAGGTAAGTTCATGGATGTGTTATGTAAGTTTACTGTACATGTGTACTGCACGGAGAAAACTGCTTTATTATTAACTGACATGGTATTGGCTGATGCATCTGTTTCCAGCTCGTTTATTGCCAATGCCACAGAAGCTGATTTTGTTCTTTGGGAAGGAGGAAACATACAGGTCTAAGGGAGGAACTATGGATGGAATAAACAGCAGTTTAGTATTTGCTCCAAGATTTTCTCTGTTGACATGCAGGCAGGTGGGATGGGGTGTTCAGGGAGAGACAGTGAAGATTTTCTGAGAAATATCAAGCCAACATCAGTGAAAACTCTTGTGAATCTTTGAAGTGTCAGAACAAGAAAAGACTCAACTTAAGTCATGTCAAGAAACAGATTTTCATCATTGTCTTATACAACTCTGTACGTGTGTATGTATAAAGAAAACATTAAAAGATAAAATAATCAGAGATGACCTTGGAAGTGGTAGGAGGAATAGAACAATTGTGCGTGCATAGATATTCTACAAGCTGCCCTCTAGTCCTTCTGCTGGTGGAGACAAGATGCCATCCTGTCCTATTTGTCATTATTATTTGTCTCTCGGTGTTGCCTGTGCTTGCTCTAAGGTGATGCTTGCTGAGGCCTGTTATTTCAGAGCAGACACCAATCCTACGTGCAGTCAGGGTGAGTAAATGCCTAAGAAAGATCAACAGATAGGTCATTATTTGAAAACAGATGCGCTGTTTTGTCTGGGCCCTGAAAATGGCTCTTCTACGATCCTGGCATGCTGCAGAACAGAATGATGACACGTGTTCTCATGCAGAACTGTTTCACTCCATTCAACAGTCCTGTTTCTCTCAGAAATGCAGTTCAGGGGGGATTTAAGCTGTCCTGGGATGGTGAAGCTGTTGCTCAATATGGGCAGTGGAGGACATGTGGTATTCTCCTACCCTAGCTATATCCTATGTGTGTGGCTTCTACCACTTGTGCTATGACAGAGCCAGATGTTCAGGCCTTGTTGAAAGCCATGAGTGTTCTCCTCCAGAAAGCCAACTGACAAAGAGACAATATCTCCTCTGCTTCTAATTGTATCATGATAATCCCTGAACAATCATCTTCTTCAGCAATCACACAGCAGAATGGTGCTCAATATGAGACACCCATGATCTGCCACCTGCTTCTGTAATGGGGTATCTGCAAGAACACATAGCCTCTATCCTTAATATTTTGGGAGAGGTCAGGATGTATGTACAAAAAATTTTGGGAACTCTTGTCAAAGGCAAAACTGACAGAGGATGGGGACATCTCACGAAATAGATTGTACATAAACAACCATTTCTGTCTCTCCCCAGCTTGCGTGAGAAATTCTGGTCTTATTTTGGCATTTGTGGGAGCAATACACTAGGCTGTGCAGCAGAGAGAGAGGGATGGGGAAGGAAACACAATAAAAAGACTTCAAGAATTGCAATTAACTGCCTAGTTACCTGCACAAACCAGGTTTGTTTGTTGTTGGTTTTTTTCAGGTTGCCAGACCCTGCTCTTTTTTCTCTTTTTCACAGCTAGCTATGTTCCCACTCTATTGCGCTTGACCTTTGGTCTCCACTAGATCCCATGGAATGCGCTGTATCTCTACATCATATTTTCTATTTTATGTGCTTTTTCCCAGCTCAAAGATATATTTACTATTTTACATGCTTTTTTTCCCCAGCTCAAAGCATCTGAAAGTTCAGTTGACTGTGGTATGTCTCACCAAAGTGGTATTTTTCTAGCACAAAAATAAGTAAATGGAATGTGGCATGAGAACATGAGAGACAGTTGAAACCAGTAGAGACTGCTGAGATAGTGGAGCCAAATCTGATGCAATTTCATCAAATTTCTGTAACAAGGATCCTCCAGTGTCCTGCCTGAACTTAGGTGAGTTCAGAAGGTTTCAGAATTACACAACTGATTGTTCCCTGTATTCAGCACAGTCACGGATCTCAGAAAAGGTCTGCACAGTTGTAACATAGAGGCTTCATCAAAGTCAGTTGCTCCAGGTTGTCTGGTGCACTCACAGTTCTCAAAGCCAGTATGGTTGCAATTGCTAGCTCAACAGGGAGAAGCAGATCTCTAATCCTTCAGAGAGGTGAAGTGCTCTGCTTTGTCTTTCTTTGGGATTTTCCTTTTCCCTGGGTTATTCTCTTTCAGCCATCTGTCCGAGCGTCTGAACAAATGGTTGTCAAGTAATGCTCCATTTCTCTATATCTATATATCAGCATGTGCGCCTATATCTATGCCTGTCTATAAATGCTATTTGTTTTGTCCTTTGTCACCTTGGATCACATGCTGGTAGCACAGGTGCAAAAGTCATTTATGTGCTGCTTCAAAGTCTGCAGAGACCACCAATTTTATCAGTGGCCAATCTGCTTTTCCTGGCTGTGTTAACCTAGTTCCCTCCTAGGCGCTGAATTTTGGAGTAATCCTGCGCAGTGCAGAATACAGAGTTCCCTCTGTCTGAGGGTTCATGTGGCTTTTAGTTGGTCCACAGTTTCTGGTATCAAAATGAGTGGGCCCTGCCGTTTTTACATGGTCTGTAAAATCCAGGCACTATTTTGAATAATGTCCGTTTGTAAATGCATGTATTATGAGCAGTATCGTTACCTCAGCAATACCAATGAACTTTTATACTTAGGATTCACTTGGCATTTTACAATATTGCGATGCTAACTAGTGGAGGATTGTATTCTCATTCATGCAAAGAAAATACAATTACACTCTTTGAGGCAAGATCTTCTGAGCTTAGCTTTAATAACATCCTGTTATTTCCCTCCCCGCTAAACTCTGAAGCATAAATATCAAAGTTAAGCCTTATATTATGCTTCTTGCTTAATATTAAGCTTTCTCTCCACCATTCATACATCCCACCTCCCAATAATATATTCTTGGTTTTAGTGGGAAGATTACAATCACATGCCTTAAAGAATGTTTGTTACTGTATAATTTAGGTGTAAAGAAATGAGAACATTCTGTAAGCAATTATCCATTTTTGATAAGTTGTGGGTAGAGCTCAAACTACTCGGCAAAATTTAATTCCTAATTGAGTTAAAAATTATTATAAAATATTCACCAATAAACGTGCACTATTGATGCTGAGGTCTTTGCCTCCTTTCATACAAATTTACAGTTCAGTACCTATTATTCCTACAGACAATCTAAAAAAAAACCAGTGATGTGAAAAGGTTAAAAAAAGCTTTACAGTGCATTTGATCTCACTAGATAGACAAAATTATTTTGTTTAAAAAGGGAATTCTTATATTTCTTAAGCCTGCAATTGTGATCAAAATACACAGGCATGGTTTATCTGAGATGAACAGGAAACGAACAAGTTGTGAGACCTTGTAAAAGAACAAGGAGATATTTTTTCCCCAACAATTCATTCAGACACTCATGGTCATTCTCACATAGGTTTCACTCATTCTCCGACCCACCAACAAGCACAAAGACATATGCCTGCCTGAGTGGTCTACTCAGGGTCATTTCTGTGTGATATGGAAAAGGGACACCAGCAGCTGAATCCTAATCATGTCACCATGTTCTTTTCTAGCAATAATAAATTTTTTTTTTTAATCTTTTAATAAGCCATGTTGTGATTCTTTTGCCTCAGAATCTTTCTTTCTTCAGCATCCCTAAAACTCAGCGAAGTTTTGCCAGGGTTTCCTCATTTTGAGCAGCCTCCTAGCTATACTGAGTCTTCCAGCTGTGATAAGAGGAAGAGAAATAGCACACACACTGTGGTGCCACCTTATTGCCACCTTCCTGTTGTCAGCACACATCTTCTGCTGAAAAGTCATCTGTGCAGTGGTTTCATCAGATCATAGACCTGCTGGTGTTGACGTGAATAACGACAGCTTCCTGAGTTTCAACCATTCTACTGCTCTCAGTCATGTCCTTGGCTATTAATACATGGTATTATTTTGAGCTTTGTTCTGCATTGAGTCCTCTGGTGCTTTCACACACATATATTTCCATTAGTTCTTCATTCAGACCAATCAATATTTCTGTTAAAATTTCTGCAAGAAAAGATCATTCTCACTAGTTCTGACCCCATTGTCTTTTTTTGCAGTATTCATTTTTCCTGTTCCCATTTTCTCTAAAACTCCTTAACCCTTACTATATACCTAGTCTTTACAGCAGCTGTTATTTTTTGAGAAAATTCCTCCATTTTTAAGAAATTGTTTCAGATCTTAAACTATTGATCAGAATTTTAACTCAGTCTCAGGAAAATAATAATACAGTATGCACGAATTATCCCAGAATCTAGTCTATCCCAGAATCTCAGATATTTGTGGTAGATCTTACACTGGAACACTGGATACTTTATATATCTCTGTTAGGATTACAAAATAGCTATCATATTTTGGCTCAGAATAAATTTTTGTCCCTGGTCATACACGTCTTTATGTGAAATTTTTTCCTCTTAATCCTCATAACAAATGCATCATTGAAATCCATATATTCAGAGCCTTAACACATGGTTGCTAAAAAACAGTATACAAAAAAGAGTGGCATCACCATAGAATAATAAAACCACATATAAAGTCTTGGAGAGCTCCAGCTGTAGTTGGCAATGCCATTGGTACTTATGCCATTTTTGACCTGACTTTTCTTTTAAGCTCCTCAGTCCAAGTAAATGTAGTAAGCATCTTGCAGTGTAAGTAAGTGATTAAACATAAAGAGGTCAGGCAATCTCTTCTATTTAATGGATGAAATAGCATCTGCCTCTGACTTTAGCATTTCAAAGCAGTTACCATGTTGGTTTTTATAGGTGTGTAATAAAAATGCTGAAGCAGAAAATAACAGTGAGGGCTGCCAAAGCAATTATATTTTCTGCAAACTAATAAAACCACTGTCAAATAGAATACATTATCAACTGGATCATTAATTACTTTAAATTCTCTTAAGCTGTCTAATAAAACAACATTTTTCTACAGTATCACTATCTGGCAGATGTTCTTGTGTGTTCAAAATAAGCTGTTCGTTCAGTGCTCATGTAATATTGCTTACTGGGGCTCCCTTGTTCTGCATCATTAGACAGGAACAAGAACAGTTTATTTTATTGTACAGGATTGTATCACCACATGGTGTGATAATCATATCTCTTATCCAGTAGTAGCTGCTCTAATATGGACCATAATGTAAACAATACCTCATGCATCGTGCAATGTTCTGGCTTTATATTTGCAATTAGGCTTGTGCAAAGAAATTCCAATTCAATATTTTGAAAAGGCTCCTACTATGAATTCACTGATCCATTCAAGTATCCCAGCAAACAGTCTGCCAGTGTAAACTGGCATGTCTCCATGTCCATGTCAGTTGTGGGTCTTGTCATTCAACGCAGGTGTGCCAAAGAGATTGTGGATAAGATGAAAGTGGAGAAGTCGAAGAAGGGAAAGCTGAAATAATTAAAAATCTTAAAGGACCTTGATCATCTCTAGCGTTGTTACTTCACACATCCCACCGGTAGTTCTATATGCAGTTCCACTCAACTGCACAAAAGAAATTATTCAAATAAGTGCAAATAAGGGAAGAAAATTAGAAACTTTCATTGAAACCACGTTGAGTTACACCAGCTGTGTCTATGTCCTTTTCAGCTTAATTTATATGCAAAACATTGGAAAGGCGTAAAGTCACAGAACTACAAAGTAAATGAAGACTCTATTATAGTACCAAGGAAAGCTGGATGCAATATTTTTGATGAATACAACTCCTTGTTGAAAAGCTATTGCTTCAGCAAAACAGAAATAGTTATTGGAGACACAGGAATTCTGCAAAGATTTTCATGAGAAAGTGTTTGATAGAGGGCAAAAAACAAACCAAGTAGTTAGATGGTGTGTGGTACTTCTATTTTTGGCAGGAAAAAGTTGAATATGTATGTAAGTGGATGACCAAACCAAAAAATGGCAAATGAAATTCCATGTAGATAAATGTAAAACAAGTACATGGGAAAAACCCAATCCTATCATTGCACAAAAGACAGGCTCTGAGTGGTCGTTATTGCTGCAGAGAAGAACCCTGGGGTTATGATAGAGTGTAGAAAACATCATCTCAGTAGCAGTCAAAAAGTAGATCTAACACTAGGAATCATTACGAAGGAAATCAAAAAACAAGAAGAAAACTTCATCTTCCTGCTGTACAAACCTGTGTTTTTTCCACAGTGGATACACCGAGTGGAGTTCTGGTCCCTCCATCTTTTAAAAAGAGTGTTGCAGTTGGAAGAGGTTGAGAGAAGGAGAGTGAGAACAAAGGATGGAAAGCGCCAGTACAGCTTTGCAGAGGTCTGCAGACCTGTGAATGACACAGGAAGGTTAGAACTATTTGCTGTCTCTTCCAGCGTGAGAACGAAGCACCATAAAATTAAACTAGTGGTAGCCAGATTTAAAGCAAGTTTAAGGAGCCAGTTCTTCATGAAATGGGTAGTGGGCCTGTAAAACTCATTGCCAGAGGATGCAGCTCTCTGTGGCTGTGCATCAGGTCATCTTTGCACACATCAATGTACATCTAGCTGTCTTTATGAACAGTTACAGTGACTATCCAGATTGCTGCAGATCCTGCCATTTGGCTTTAGTTGGATCAGGTCAATTATTTTGCAGACCTCAAATCCCAATTACAATTGATTATCTACGCCAGCTCTTTTTAGTATTACAATGGAGCAATTTGTCTTTGCTCATGTTTGATACCTTCTATTTTCACAGTAAGTTGTCACCCGCACCGCTTGTATTTTCAAGTCTGTCTGAGTTGTTCAGAAACTGTGGTGATAGCTTTAGAGGGAGCTGGGAGGTCAGGAGAGCTGGCTTCTGTTTGAGGTTTAATCACTGAGCTAAGGCAGGTAAATTACTCTCTTATCTGCACTTACAGTTTGCCTATTTGTAGATAGGCATTAAGAATAATCCTCAAAGTGGGAGAACGGTGGTATGCTGTGCCCTCAGGTTTCTTCCTGTTCTCCTAAGATGCACTCACTACTTCTAGGGGAAGAGGATTTTATTTAAAACGCACGCAGAAGCTATGTGGCAAACACTGCTCTTGCAAGGGGCAGGAGCTGTGAGCCCAGCTGGAGCTGTGAGATGCTGTGACTTGCTGCCTCAGGAACGTGATACAACCCCTAAATCAGGCATCTGGCATCCCTGTGCAGAGAGAGGGTGTCGCACAGCTCTGCTGGCCTCTCTGCCTGCAGGTCCCAGGACCCTATGTCTGATGGATACCCCTGACTGGCAGTACCCTCCTGTGGTGGAAGGCAGTGGGTCCTGGGTAGTTGCTTGGGTTCCATGGAGCTGGGTGCCAATGCCAGCATCCTGCTCCTGTGAAAGAGAGCCTTTTCCAGAGCCTGCTGAGCTTTAACCCATTTTCCTTCCCCTGAAACAGCACTGAAATAGTTGCCTCTCACACATTATAGGATCTGTAATGAGCCTCCCACATAAAAGCTTAAAATTCTACTGTAATAATTTGACATATGAAAGGTGGATTTGAACCGTGATCCAAAATAGAACCAGATAAATGGGAAGCCCTTTTACATTATCAGAGCCCCAGGGATACAACTGACACCTTTCTGTTTTCCTTTCTCTCTTTCTGTCTTTGTCAGTAAGCTATAAACCTCTTGCTGAGCTGTAAAAAAAAAAAAAAAAAAAAAAAAAACCAAACAGCAAAACCTGACATGAAAAAGGTACTGCAGTTGTAAAGCAATTTAAAGAGTGCCCTTGGTTTCAACAGACAATCCATTACAAATTCCCTGGATTTTTTTTTACTCTTTTCTTGGGAAACCACACAAAAAATCTACCACAAACTCACAAATTAAATGTTCACTAATTGTTAGAATTTCTTTAAGCTGATGGATCTTTCTGGGTTTGACAGCTTGCTTACCTTGGGTCTGAAAGGGTAAATAGAGCTGAGTCAATAGGCTGGTCAATATCTAAAGGACAAGAGCCTGAGAGAAGTTTTGCTCTGACAAAACAGGAGTAGGATGCACTGTATGCACGTCTTCCCGCTGAAGATGGCCTGAAATAACTGTCCACTACTTAGGCGTTTTTTGCATCCTGAACATCTTAAATGATCACAGTGAACAGTTTGAAGGACTACAGTCATTATTCCTCCTAGTGTGCCCCAGGTCTTAGAGGGAGGTATGACTTTTGTTCTAAGAGAGCATCCAAGATGCCATAAACTTGTCTTTCTTTTCTGCGTTTTTAATAAGTATGAAGTTTTTCCTGTGTTTCATTGGTTTTTGTCCTATGCTGAAACTTCCTGTACAATCTACACTGTCCAAAGCTCCGTGTGACTTGCCAGGTATTTGCAATACTGGGAGACGCTGACTGCACACTGTTTCTCACAGCCAATATATCTCAAACTTGGAAACAGACTGGTGAAAAGCACCATAGAAATATAAAACCTTAAATCTTCTGGAATTTCTTTAGAAAGATGGATCGTTGCATGAATCTAGGAACAGTAGCTGTCTGATTTATGCTGTCAACTACTCCAACCCCACATTTCCCAAATTATTTAAACAAAACACCTCAAGAGTCTCGTGATATACCAAGCAGTATCTCAGCTGTGAGCACAAGATTCAGAATTACTTCTCAGTGGTGACAAAGAAGTCTAAAAGGGTTATATTCAATGAATTAGGAAATGCTTGGTGAGCACAGAGAAATTACACGTATTGTAGACTTCAAGCATTTTGATTTTGGTTTTGGTGTATATAATTCTTCATATGACTGCAATTTAGTGATGTGCAATGCTAGTGATCTGCTGAAGTGGACTCTTCAGAGGCTTGTTATAATTCTTCCACCAGATTGAAGACGAAGATGAAGTGAAGGGCTTGCTTCTCATCTGAAGAAAGTACTGCAGCTCATCTCTAAGCTACTACTTAATCACAGTACCAAGACACATACACATATTACTGAGGAGTGAATGTTTTGCTTGTGAAATGAATCAGACCGAACTGCAGTAACCCGGACTCTTCTGACAAATCCTTAGCAGGAAAAACTATGAGCAGTCCTTTATGAACTGATCATAGACGGGAAGACATTTGATTAAACAGTGAGTTATATTCTGGTTCCAAAAAGGGACTTTATGCCCAGGATTGCTTTCAGATCCCGCTATAGTACATGGGGAGAGTCTGGTGCATCAGAATGGGAATCAAAGTGGAGACCACCCTGCAGGTGGTGCTAAAAGCGACAAATGAGGAAAACAAAGCAAGAGATAATTCTGGAGCTGATGCATTTTCGCTTGAGATGTCTTCACACACACAAAGCTTGTTCTTTCATAAGCATCACTGAAGTCACTCATTAAACAGCTCATGAGGCAAGGGATACAGCATAGTGCTCATGGCCTCTGTGCTCCGTCTCTGATGCAATGAATCTTGAAATAATTTGTGCACATAGCTTAAAGTAGTACTGACTGATTAAGGAATGGGAACAAATGCTAACATGTTCTTGCAGGGTCTTTCCCTCAGCACTCACTGTCAGCCAGAGGAGTCTAGTGATTAAGGTAACCTCCAGAAAACATGGAAGTAGACCTCAGTCTCCCTTTACTTGGATATGTGACTTAACTAGTGATCTCTCTGTAGAAATTTGCAGTAGAAGCTGAAGAGGAAAGGTAGAAACAAATGTTTTTAAAACAAAATTATTGCCACTGTGTAACACATCCATGGATTTATGACAGTTGCTTTCAGTGTACGCAAAAATGATTGCTAGATACCGGAAAGGGAATGTCTAATTTCTAAACCCTGAGTGGTTCTGGACATAATCTGCTAAACCTTATGGAGTGTGATACATGGGCAGGGAAAAGCTCAGCTGCTGAACAACTCTCACTTTGAAACTGGTGATGATTCCAAGACTAGGTAGCAACTAAACGGAGACTTGTGAACTGCAATTTTTAATGTAGGGAGCCTAAATTCTGCGTAAGTTCTGACTTCTTTTATTTTCAAATGAAGTTCATGTCAAATGGTATCTATTCACATGCTCAGAAAGCCTCTACTGTGAGATATCTACTTTCCAGGACAGTAATGGTGAAACAAAACCTTTAAAATTAGAAGTATGACTGCTTAAAACTTTCTGGTCTGAACTTCAGCTAAACCAGCATTCTCTGTGCATCTGGCATCAGAAGCCTGTGACCATGTACTTACCCTTAGTTTATCCAATCTATGCCATGGGTTACCACCTCTGTCCACAGGTGGATGCCTTTGACTTTCTACCAATTTATTTTTCCGACCACAAAATAAGAATTGTCAACAAAAGCTGATTTCAAATGCCTATTCCTTTTTGGGGTTTTTTTGTTGTTGTTGGTTTTTTTTTTTTGGGACTCAATCCTCCCTGCAAATCTTTCCCTTTTTTTTTTTATTATTAAAGGAAAAGATTTTTACGACATTATTGCTGTGTGGCACATAATGCTTGGCATGAGCAAAGGAAGGACTTTTTAAATTAGAGATCTTTGTTAAAACACCGGCAGTACATCACCAGATAGCATGCATCTTTCCTTGATCTTTGCAGTGTATCTGTGAAAACAATGCTTATTTTTGTAACACAGATTTGTAAGACAAATTTATTTTCTATATTTAACTATAAAGTGTTCCCTACAAAGAAAATCAGATTACAAATTAAAATAGGTTATTTCCAAGCACTTTGTTGCTGAGAAGAAAAGGTCTCGTAGGCCTTGGCAAACTGTTAGTATTGTTTCTATGTACAATTGTCTTAAATATTCATCCTGACTCTTTGAAACACTCATGGGCGATGTGTTCTACCACCAAAGGATCTATTTATTAATTGGAATTTTATTGGGATAATTCAATCCTAAAGAATGAATCGTTGTGGCTTGGAAGAGGGCATTGCGATAGGCAGATAAAAGGGAATCAGTGTATGTGGCTTCATCAGTGAAAAGAAAGAAAGTTTGGTTGCTTTGCTTGTTGGAACAGTAACTGTTCAGGAGTATTATTACTGGAATAGCAGCCAGGTTTATTTCAGGCTGACTGGAGTTGTTTCAAAGGCTCAGAATTTCTTTACTTCATCACTTTTACATAGTTCTTCACACTCAGGTGGCTGCTCTTGCTTCCTGCTTATTCCAGATGCTGCCTCACTTTCCCGTTTTCCTGAGAAAGCTCTCATACACCTTTCTCATTGAAGCATCATCTTTTTTATCCAGCAAATGCAATATCCCAGTGTGTTTTCTGACAGCTATAAAAGATAAAAGTCTCCTTCTGATGCATTTGCAGACACAGACCCTGAGACAGTGTTTCTACCATGATGGAATACCTAAGATCAGGATTACAACAGGGCTGAAAGGTTAACCTAGTATTTCCATACTGGTACAAGTACCTCGCTTACAAGAAGGAGCCACTTTTAATGAACCAGTACATATGAAAGCAAAATAAGCATATTTTGTGAGCAACGAAGAGGTTAAACACTGCTGACGAGCTTGCATTTCTGTATGGTCTTTATGTCACTGTTTCCTTGAATAGTGATTATGTTACTGAGTAAGTTCGAAAAGAAAATCCTTTTTTCCAATTATAGTCCTGTGATTTAGCCAAGGAAATGTTTTTCAGCTGTATGCTTAATAGCAAAAACAGCAAAAAATGTGCACACAGCCAAAATTCCCACTGACTTGGGCAAATATTTTCAAGGTGCCAGAAGCACATGGACCTTGTTTTTTTGGGGGTTGGGGTGGGGGTTTTTTGGGGTTTTTTTTTTTTTTTATGTTGTTATTATTCTTGTTTAAGCAACAGTCATTTTTGCCCTAGAACCTATGTTCTTTCTTAATACATTTTTTCTCTTCCAAAGCCATTTAGCTCATACAGTGGCTACCCTTTAAATATCTATTGATTTCAGATACTCTACCAATACCCTTTAACAGGTTTCTGTAGAGCAGTCTGACCTTCTTCTCCTTCACTGAGAATTAAGTCCATCCCTTTTACCACTTTGAATGCTGTGGGGAAATCCACATCTTCAATTTTCCTTATACACTCTGTCAGCTTTCTGAGGCAAATCATATATTGTCTCTACTGCAATTTGCTTGCAACACCACTGTCAAAGTGATAACTGCCATACAAACAAAGAAGTTTGCTGCCCCTCTAGCAAAAAATGCTTTCTATCTAGACAAAAAAGAATCAGAAAGAAAACTGCAATAAAAGAAAAATCAAAAATTTCCAACTTCTTCCCTTTTCTTCCATACTATGTTTAGTTGGTGTTGTCCGTGAGGGGACATATCAATATGTAGTGGGTCTCAGTTGCAAAGGTTAATCTAGCTGAGACATCACCACTGATTGGTCACCCCTGATGGAGAAGGCATGGAAGAGCAGGTGAAAGCAGTTGTTAGCATCGTGCCTGACAGTGAAAAGAAAGGCAAGCGACTTGAACTGTAAGTAGCAGATCAGAGCAACAGAATTCAGAGGTGAGTAAGAAAAGATCAGACCAAAGGGCATGGATGTTGACTCTATGTATCTGTGTGTATCTATAGATTGATAAACAGGTAGGTGTGTTTTGCATGAACTGTAAGAAGAGTGAATGTTGAAGGAGGCTGAAGAGTAGTAAGAAGCAGTCAACACAGTGGCAGAAGTTAAGTGCTTGACTGAGCATTTACTACCGGGACAGGAAGAAAAGGTCAGCAGTGAAAGCCAATTAACCTAAAAGCACTGCTTGGTGGGGTTTTTTTATCCCCTTCTTTTTTCTCCCTGCATTTAGATGATCTGTCTGACTTTCTTTTTTGAAACCATGTATGTTTGCCTTACATTAATACCCGTGTCTTGTTTTTCTGTGTAATGTTACCTTTGAAGTGCCTAAGCATTGGTGCTTCTAGGAAGACTTAGCAGCAAGAAATCTTGATATTAGATACCCTTCAGAAACTGGCAGTTCCCTTGTTTACCACTTTTTGCTTCTGACAAAATATCATGATAGTAATGCTGAAGCTCCAGTTCTTTTGTTTTGCCTCTTCCTTTTTTTTCCTTCTTGGTGGTTTTTTTCTTTTTTCTTAGTTAAGTGTCAAGATATTTGTTGCTGTCCTAGAATTAGATCATTCCTGTTTTTTACAAGATGCATTCTATGTCTGTGGCCTTTACGGACCATGTTAATCCCATCATACACCTCCTGAACTATCCTTTCTCTTTCTGCTTTTTGAAGTAACTGTCTCACCTTGCTCTTAATACAATGATCATACATAAGATGTTGTCTTGGCTCCTCAAAATAAAAAAGAAGCAGACGTGCCTCTGCACTGGCAACAGGCTTCCTGTGGTGGTACTGGCAACTTGTTTTCTCCCAGCTAAGGGAACTGCGGCGTGCGGAGGAGCTGTACAGCACTAGAAAAGGAAACTCAGAATGAGAAAAACATCTCCATTTGTGACAGAGGGCATCAGAGAAATAAGGAAGCAGACAAGCATACAGCCATTCAAAATATTCAGATCAAGCTTGCTCCCGTCCCTTAAAGCAGTCAACACATGCCATGGGTATGAGAACAGCAACCTAACACAGCGATGCTCAACAGGGCTCCTAATCCAAAAGCTGGGGAGCTGCAACTCACTGTGTTCGGAGAGAGTTACTTCTGAAAACACTCAGACCATCAGCTGTGCATGGCAAAGCATCAAAGGAATGTGTTGTTTTCCTTGTACTCTGGCTGTCATGATTTATGGAGAAGACACTCTCCCTGAGGAGATCAAAGTAGTGTTTGCTACCAAACACCTTGCTCACACAGAACACAACAATGGGAGAGCTTGGAAAATCATCAGGTTTTTCATGTGCTGCCTAGATGATTTAATCTCAGGTTTTTTGGTTGGTCTTTAGGTTTGGTTGTTTTTTGGTTTGTTGTTTGTTTTTTTTTTTTTTGGTAGGGTTTTTGTAATTCTAGGACTAAGAATTGGTGACTTTAAAAGCTGAGATCAGTAGACAGTTGAACACTGGAGACATTTCTACAAAATTACAAGCTACCGAAATTTTAAAGGCTTACAATATATTAAAAATAATTGTTCTGGTGTCACCTGTAGAGAGAAAACAAATATCTGTTAGACAGTGGTACTTGAGAAGACAGATAGCCAACAATCAAGGCAAAACTCAGAAGTTCAGAAATAAAGACATAAGATCTATTTGAAGCAAGTATCTATCTTTACTAATTTCTTCAGTAAGAAATATCCCAAATGTAAATCCCAAGTTCTGCATTTTTTCCCAGAGTAGTTAACATTTCTTTTATAGATACTGGCGGAAAGCACTCTTAATACCCTTTGAAGCCTGAATACGTAGCAAGAAACTGCAGTACTTCATGCTCCATAAAGTTTACTGCTTTCCTCGAATTTCGGGCCAAATGAAGTCAGAGCAACATTTAACGGACTCCATGTATAATTAGCAATCACTGTTGCTCATACGTTATTCATGGGGCTCTCATTACATGTGCCAATTACAGGCATCGATACATGGTTTCATATGTTCTCCTCAATTGGCCACCGATTTTAAATTATAACAGTTAATTTTGGATTATATGCGGTGAAAAGAAAAAAAAATCTCTATCACTATCTGTAATCTATGGGTTTTTCCAACAGAAGTCAACCTCCAATCTGCTTTAGCTTGCTGACAACAGCACGAATAGAATTTCCATAGCAAATGCAAATTATGTCATATATCCCAGGACTTAACAGATAAATCCATTGACTGTCAGTTGAGATGCTCGGTCTATCAACCTGAAGATGCGTAGGTCTTTCAAAATAGCACTAGGATTTGATTTATCATGAAGACAGATGTGAGGTATTTTACTTAGCATTTTCATTAGCTGTGATAAAAACATTTCATTAATAAAAATTTATACAAAGCTATACATTTGAATATTAGTACGTTTTTGCATGCAAGACTGATATGTAACTGAAGATTGCTTTTTGTTTACCCTGATGGCAATGTAAGTGCCAGAGTTGGCAGAGGAGAATGGATACTTTAACCTATCATTTGCAAGCTTGTTTTTTAAAGCTAAAAGTCTCCACGAAGTCCCTCAAACTCTCCTCTCCCACAGACTGAAAGGAAATAACTTGGTTGGCTGCCCTCCCTGCATCGTCATTGGCCAGGAAAAGGAGAAGGCCACCCTAATTGCAGCACAGACCAGACTCAGTGAGAGCTACTGTTTTTTATAAAACACATCCCCAAAGTTGTTAATGGGTGTGTTCTACTTAGAAATAGCCCGTCTATTTATGGTAAGATTTGAGTCTGATTAACAGCAGATCACCTCTGTTGGAGTGATTGGGAGTTTCTTAATTGCTTTCCACTTACCAGAAAATACTAACTGTTCATGTTATCTGCTAATGTGACAGCTCATATTGTTTTTGTGCTGTTACACCGGCAAAGCCATTTACAGATGAAGTCCAAAAATAGAGTTTTAAGAACTGTTTCCCCAACACACGAAAGAGAAGCAAACATTTTACAAAGGTGCGTTGGTAGGAATTGTCTCACTGCATGCACAGAGAACTGATGGATTTGACAGCTCCAAGCGAATATACCGTTCCTGTGTCGTGCTGTTTCTTCCTTAGCTGCTGAAGTGGCTGAAAGCGGTAGAGAATTTCCGTAGCATGTTGTTACTGTTGTGTGACCAAGAAAAGCCTTCAGAAACTAGAGAAGAGAATAAGGCAGGCCAGAAGGCGCTTCTGGAGGTGTCTCATCCAACTCCTCTACTCAAAGCAGAATCAGGATTTGCTCAGAGCCACATCTGGTTCACTTCCAGATATTTCTAGGAATGGAGATTCCACAGCCTCTTGAGACAACTTGTTCCAGTGTATGACCACCCTCATAATAAAAAACCTCTTTCTGTATAGCTATTCAGGTTTTTCTGTGTTCCAATTCACGCTTGCTGCCTCTTGCACTATAGCAGTGCACCTTCAAGAAATACCTAACTCTGCTTTCTCTACACCTTCCCATCTGGTATTGTTCACAGTAGTAGATCACCCTACCAACTGCCTTCTCTGGGCTGAATAGGCAAAGACCTTTCATGATCTCCTTGTAAATCATGTTATCCAGCCCCAAACCCTCTTGGTGGCCTCTGCTGCACTTGTTCCAGTATATCAGTGTCTGTCTTCTACTGTGGAGCCCAAAACAAATTTTGCTTAAGTTGTTGAAGGCTTTTATTGTGTGTAAACAGCAAGCCTCAGGAAATTCCACAATGCTCTTAGCTTCCAAAAACTTCATGCGACACCCCTATTCTCTTTCTCTCAGAAATTGTAAAATATGTGCATGCAAAGGCAACCGGGTACTTATGAATCCATAAAGATACATAGTACCACAGATTTCTCTACTTTCCAATGAGATCCATTAAAACACACAAGCAAACAAATAAACAAAGTTCCTTTCACATTATAAAGAATTATGTCCATTTTTCAAGGGGCTGTAGAGGACTTAAAATGAAGTTAGTGTAAGATCTGTTAATATCGACTATATCCTCTTGATTACACCATCATGAATGTGATGCTCAAATATTCCAAAATTCAACTGTGGTGTTGGCCCTTTACGTAGTCTGTTACTCTGGTGTGTGTGTTTTGGCATGATAAAAGTTTAACATTGCTTGTAATAGGGACTTGTGAGACTTTTTGAAAACTGTTGAATGCTTCAAATGAAGAATTGAAGTATTAATAGTACTATTTCTGAAACAATAAATACCACAAGATGAAGGTACACACTGCATACTGAAATGATAGCTAAAGACTTTTTCTGAAAATATTATCAAAAAGGAGAAAGTTTAGTGTCCCCTACTTTTCCTTGCAAAACTAACAAACAACACTATCTGTAGTCTGAGAGTCTGTACATGTGGAGCTCATTGCAGACCAAGATATATTGGTTGAAGTCCTGAACTCATTGAAGTCAATGGCAAAAATGTTACTGATTTACACAAGCCTGATTTTTATGTCTAGAACATTCTATGAGCACTTACATTTGTTAATGTAAATGCCAGCTGCTTAAGAGAACCAATATCTCCTCATCAGCACAGGTTCATTTAATTTACATGCTGCACTTGAACCCAATAAAACTTTTGTGTTCTGAGCTGTAATAAGTCATTAAATGATGTTAAGAGCCCAGAAAAACAGATTGAGAACCTTCACGGCATGCCAGCTGATGAATATAAAATATAACCCTACTGTAAGGGAACAATGTGTGAGTTGTACCTATGACATGAAGTTCCACAGAATCAGACTTTGCCTTCTAGTGCGGCTTCCATGGGAATTGCACATGTGTGTGTATTTGTGTGGCTGAAAGGTTCAAAACCTGACAGTAAGCATCAAAGCATACTCATTTTAAATTAGTATTCATAGAGGAGCAATATCTGTGCAAAGCAGTGTCTTTTTTAAAAGTTCTGAGGAGCAATAAGTCAGGAATGGAAAACCACTGGCTTCCAGAAACTTCATCAGCTGCCAGTGGTGGGAATGGGATGTCCCCAGCCTGCCATGGGAGAGGATTTGTCACGATGCCTACCGTGGCAATGTGCTGTGATAAAGTCTGCTTGCAAGTGACTTTCCATTACACACAACAGCAGATGGCAGCCTACAGCCAGTATTTTTTACTGTGTTCTTTGCTACTGTAATTAACAACCAGACTCTATCTGTGAGAGATTTCTGTAGGAAAGCTGTGATATATTTAGGTCCGTAGAAATATGAAGAATGAGGGTTTGTCTTCTTCCCTCCTGCCTTACCTCTATGGCACAACTGTGCTCATTTGTATTTTTGGTGTGGAAGGAATTCTCCCTTTTTTTCCTCATCCAGCTGGTGAAATTGCTGCAGCGTAGTCAGCTCCTCAAAGAAACTGGGCAGAAGCAGCTGATCTGGAGACAGCAGGCAAGGAAGGTTTAAGCTGTTGCATGCTCCTGACTACAGTATTTTGTGAAGTCAAGAAGGCTTTTATAACATTTTTTACTTTCCACTGAGCTTTTATTAGGCTGCTTTAAAACAAGTAGCTGTAAAATTACAGAAGCAGCGTCTCCCTTCCCCTTGCTGTCCCCTGGCTGGCTGCTGCTGTGCTAGTCAGTACGTGGTGCTCCGAAAGACTACCAAATTGCTGTGTACTCTCTTACAACTTCAAGATCTCCATCCTGTCCTTTTACCACCTGTGCAGCTACACTAGGGCACTTATACTCCAAAGAATTTATTTATTGTCCACAGAGCACTTTGCATGGCAAGGTGAGCAGCAGGTTTCACGTGTATGCATGGCTCGTGTATCCATACACATGAAGAAGGGGCCAAATCTAGAAAACATGATCCCAGGTCTTGGATTTGCTTTTTTAAGGTTTAAAATTGCTTCTGTTTCAAATGCCTGGTCCCTTCCCCTCCTCTGTTCTTGCCCCTTTGCCTTCAAGCTGCAGCAAGGGAGCACGGGGGGCCTCAGACAAATGCTCGTATGGGGCTGCCTCTGCCCATGGAGACCTGCTACTCGTTCCCTGCACCACTTAGCAGTGCCTCCTTGCCTTGCAATCCTCGGTGCTTGGAAATAGTAATTGGGTTCTGCAGATTACAAATATCTTTTGTGCCAAAACTTTTATGTAAGCAGCTGATAGGGTAGTTGTTCTTTTAATACTAAAATACTTACATGTTATCACCTAAGGATATCACAGTAGGATGACAGTCGATTTGTAAAGGATTTTCTTTGGCTCAATAGAGAGAAATGCCAGATGTTTTCAATCGTGATCTTTCAGCACAATTTGATTTTATAGACATGAAAAGGTTTTATGTATATTCACTAGATGAACTATGAGTCTACTTCTTTCTTTAATTTGCTAAAGAAAAATCTGACCACAGCGAGGTTTTTTTACAGTATTAAAAAAGCTGTTAAGAACATTGCCAAAAGGATATTGCATCAATAATTTGGATATCCTTTAAAAATATAGAAATATTTCTAGGACTTCTAAAATGGAAAGTCACGAAGTTTCTGAAACCTGTTTCATAGAAGACTAGTCTCATCTCAGTTGCTATCCAGACACAGAAAAATGTGGTGGGAGTCACCTTTGATGCTACTCACCAAACTGGGCCTGCTTTTAATGTGAGCTGTCTGTCATCTGCCCTTTCCAGACATGGGATTTTCCTTCTTTCATCAGGAAATATAAAAATGTCATCTCAAAGCCACAGTTTTGTCGTCTTCTACTGTGTTCTTATTGTGGGCTGATGCTGGTCCCCACCTGGTCACTCATTCACTCCCGCCCCAATGGGACGGGGGAGAGAATCAGAAAAGCAAAAGCAAGAAGACTCTCTGCTCAAGATAAAAACAATTTAATAGGTGAAGCAAAGCTATAGGCACAACTGAAGCAAAATAGGGCATTCATTCACTACTTTCCATTGGCAGACAGATGTTCAGCTACTTCCCAGAAAGTCGTGCCTCAGCACGCCTAACGGTTGCTTGGGAAGACAACTGCCATCACCACAGAGGTTCCTGAATCCTCCTCCTTTTCCTGAGGTTTTGTCTCTGAGCACAACATTATAAAAATGGAATATCCTTGAGGTCAGTTGTCCTGACTGTGTCTCCTCCCAGCTTCTTGTGCACCCCCAGCCTACTCACTGCAGGGCAGAGTAGGAAAAAGAAAACCTTGATGCTCTGTGAGTACTGGTCAGCAATAGCCAAAACACCGGTGTCTTATCGACACTGTCTTAGTTACAAATCCAAAGCACGCTGCTATGAAGAAAATCACCACCAGCCCAGCTAGACTCAGTACAACTTGTCTTCTTCCCCTCTTTCTCCAGAGGACCAGCATAAGAAAGACAGAAGAACATAATGAAATTCAATCTTTCTGATCTCTCTAACCATGTAGACTCATTCAGTGTAAACAAAAGGAGGGATGGTAAGGAGTAAGACTTTCCCCATTAAATTATTCTCCTAAGAGGATTTAATGGGGACTCCTTTGTAAGAGCATTGAAGCAGTATCCCTTTGTGTTGGTGTTGCATTTAAAGCAGTGCTTTATTTAGATGGTAAATGCCTTATGAGGTTGCAATTAGCAGGTGTGAACAGTACTGCAAAATTAAGAGCTTTTTGTTTCCTGACATGCCAGAGGGAAAGATCCCTGCCGTGATGCCTGTTGCTGTAATCTAGGAACCAGCTCCTGCAGGGGTGGCAAGCACTGTGGGAGAGGCTCCAGCTGTTTGCACAGGAGAGATACTGCAGTTCCCTGGGCGGTAGGAGCTTACACATGCAGCATGATCTGGTTACAGACTGAAACACGGTTACTGAAGAGACCTGACAGCTGGTCTGAGGAGTCTGTCCTCTGGTGGGGATGTTCTGTTGAAGGCTTGTGGAAGGAACTTGCTGAAAATACCTGACAGGTTTTTCTTGCTCATCTTTGTGAGAGAAAAAGTAAAACAAACACAACATACAAACTATAAATTCATCTTTTCTTATTACATCACCGTTTCTCCTGCAGAGAGTGCTACTTGCAACATTTCTTATTTCAGCTGCTTGCTGGTATCTCCTGTTCTGTAAAACTTGATCAGGAGGAAAGGAATTACACTGTATTTTGCAGGGGGATTTTTTTTTGTTTCTTTTTTGCCTGGAGGTTGACACCAGTTGTCATATTTCAAGGGTAGGATGGAAGATGAGGTTATAATTATCAGCTTTACTAGAAAGCAATTTTCACTTAATTGCTCTTGTAACACAGTAATAATAGAATCAGAAACAAGGAATATTAACATATTGCTGTTACCTTCTGTTAGTGAAGGTGACTGCAATATGACTACAACACAGAAACAAATATTTCCTAAATTCTGCTGTAGGTTCTGAGTCTCTAGTCCTGCAAACGCAACAGCTCAAACCCAGATCCTCTTCTCAAGTGTCCTGATAAAGCTGTCAATCACCTTTAAAGAGAGTTACGTATGTAATAAATGCTCCGTGTCTCATGACCCTATCTTTGGATCTCACCGATCCTCTAACATGTGTAACACTGATGGTCGTATAACTGCTGTGCAGCAGGTGTCAGAATGCTAAAGCTTAGGTAAATACCAAAGTTATTGGATTGCATGCTTCCTTATTTTTCGTTATCTTTCTCTAGTTATGATATTTATACTTCACATTGCTGCAATAGTCTTTACCTTGTAGGACACTGTTCCTTTAATGGCAACATATGCAGTAATGAAGAACTTAATTCCAAGCACATACGTTAGAAATACTGGAGTGGAAATATTTACAGGAAAGTTTTAAATTCTCACTGGCATAGCTCTTCTTTATCACAATAGGCAAGTCTTTGTGTGAGGGATTCTGGAGGGAAAAACAGGGAAGAGATGGAAGAATGAAGAATGAGAAGAGTAAGCTGAGAATGGCAGACATTATTAGAGAGTTGAAAGGGTCAGCTTTGTGTGTTTGCAAGTTTGTTCAAGATTCAGACTTTTAAATTTGCTCCTGTGGGTGCTGATGCTAAATTTGCATGTGTGTGGGAAAGAGAAAACCCAAGTACACAGTCCCTGCCTCACTGCACGGCCCTTCGTATGGGCTACCTATGGTTTTCACCTTCTGGATAGTAGTGGGAAAAAACAATAAAACCAGGGAGGTATTTAACCTTAAAGCTCAGAAAACAGGAGTGCTAGAAAAACAGATATTTCTAGCAGTTACAGATTCTGCCTAAGTGTTGTAGTAGCTGCTGGGCTTCTGCCGTCTTTGTTAAGCGCTACCTTTTAGACAGTACTATTTGCTTATTCAAGAATATTTGTTTAACATGGACGAGCAGAAAATATTTAACAGCAAGTTCTGAAAACCTCACACCTTCTTTTTCTTTCCAAACACTAAACAAAGACAATTTTTTTTGTTTGAATGACATCTAGGCACAATGTGTCTTTTAGATTTGCACAAACAATAAAGTTAGAGTTTATATACTAGAGACTGTGGTGTGTCAGAGAGACTGGACCTTTAATGTAATACATGGGGCTATGTTTCCGAGGTCTGTATTGGTTTATTTTGAGTTTCATGATTTAGTGGCAGTGCCTCATTCATTACCTGAGTTTCTATGGTAACCAAATATCCGATAATGGCCCTTCTACGATGCCAAAAATAATGTTTCAGTTTAAGCTAATCTGTTCAATTTTAGATCATTATGTTGCAGGACTAGCAGGGATGACGTTACAGGTTTTTGGCTTTTTTAAGGCTTATTTTGCTGCCAAGAAAAAGAGAGTGTTGTGAATAAGAAACCCTGAGATGTTCATGCATTCAAAAAAGTTTTTATAGCTGTCTGGCATCTAAATCCAATGTATTTTGTGGTCCTCACAGCTGTATCCTACAATTGATTTTTACTTTGAAAAACCAGCAAAGTCCTGCTTTCATTCTTGTCTCCTTGTTTTCTCCCATTTGGATTTTGGCTATCTAATGTTTTCTCTATAAGGAACAACCATTCAAGGTTTTCCTAGTATATGGGCCCTCATGCTTCAAAAAGAATGCTTTTTATACTTATTGATTAACTACTGTAGGATTGATTTGAGCACTTTGATCATAATAATCTCACGGATGGACTGACTCCCACTTCTAGTGATATATTTTAAGAAGCTACCGTTAGGTACTTGCAGCCTTAACACTGCGACTGCTTAACACACGTCTAAGTTTGAGTCACCAGAGTTCTTGCAAACACCTGTAATTAGGCAGCTGCAGAGCAGTTTGAAGAATCAGGCACCAAATGTAATTTTTTGTTCAGTTTTTATCAAATCAGTAAGTGGAGCAATGAAATTGTAAAGCTATATCTCAGCACAGTTCCCGCTGCTGCAAAAGAAATAGCTAGTATTTCAGCAAGGTGCCTTGGAACCAGTAAGTGATATGTCTCTTTTTTCTATGTCTACCTGCTCAGTATTCCTCCTGATTTCCCCTGGGATTGTCTCACACTGAAAAACTTCTGCCCTGATATGAACAAATTGATGCGGGAGTTATTTCAGCGAATGTGTCGCTACAAATTCCTGTTATGATGGTACTACCGAGCCTCTTGGTTTGATGAAATTAGGCAAAGCAAAACACCCTCTTACAATTCTTGCAACTGCAGCTAGTAAACATGTTTTGTAACTTGGGCTTGACAAGATAAATACCAGCACCAGAAATGAAGCTGAAGACTGGAGTGATTTAGCCTATATTGATTTAAGAGGATTCATGTATTTTTTGCAGGATCAGAAGATGGAATAAACTGGGTAAATATATAAAACATACTCAATGCTCTCTGTTTTATGTACATCAACTGCAATAATGGCATACATATACCTGACAGATTGATTGTAAGTGCAATGAAAGCAGATTGACAAAGTCACGCTTGCAGAATGTGGCTGAAGGACGGGGATAATCACTTGTTACAAAGGGGGGGACAGGCAGCGTGTCTGGAGTTGCTCAGTCTCACTAAAGCTGCAGTATATGCAACGCCCAGCTGGAGTCTCTGGCCTGGCAGCTGGGCATGGACAAATGGAGGACAAATGGTGCCTGGGATTTTCTAAAGAGGAAGGGGACGGAAGGGAGGCAGCTTTCTGCACAGGCTCCTTGCAGCAGGAAGGAGATAAGTAATTTTTCTTCTTTTTTCCATTTTAGATCACCTGCCTAAAAACCCACAGTCTACTGCTCCCACTATTCCATGCAAACTGCCCTTTCTGTCGCCTCCCCTTTGCTCTGCTGTCCCCAGGGACGACGGAGTTGGTTAAAAAGACACTATGTGTGGTGCCATTGCCCAGCCATCACTCTGGGAGGTGGCAAAGCTGCTCCTCTCCAGCAATGGTGACACCAGTAGCAGTGGTGAGATCTCAGCAGTGGAGGCGTCGACTTGCAGCAGCATGCCCCGGCAAAGAAATTCTGATTCCTGTCCCTATTTGCCTCAATTTAACAAATGGGCAACATTTATTGTACAAGTGTATTAATTTCTAGAGAGGTAATAAAGACCCAGAAAAAAAAAAAAAAAAGAGCTTTATATCTCATTACTCTTTCTATATGTGCCAGAGACTGGCACCAAGTTTTTCCATGTTATAATCACTAATGAAATAATAAACTTAAGAGCAGTGATGTTATAGGTCACATGCTGTAGCTAGCTCTTCTTCAAAGTTCAACAGTGAAAGGAACCAAGGAGTTAGAAACAGTTATGTTATGTTGACCTTGCAGCATGGATTTTATCAGTGTAGGATCTGTAAATCTCTGGAGCCAGGAAAGCTTAACTGCTTATTATTGGATGCCTAAAACTGAGGCTTACGTTCATGATCAATAATTAAAGAATGTCATCACAGAACTGACTCTGAGTTCCTGTAAACCTTGTTCTGTCCAGCTGTGCTCAGTGCTATAGTCATGATTTCTATCAGCTGAGAAAGTAATATCCTTCAGACAGCTCATCAATATTTTGCTGTTTCCAACTTGGTATGTTATATTTTTCCTAAAACAAAACATTGCTATTCTTGCTTTCAGCGTTTCTTGTGATCGAGCAGGATGCTTTGATTTTATGGGAAACATCACAGGTGATGGACCATTACAAAAGAAAATTGCAGAAGATTCACCCATTCACAATCCCTTGAATTCTGTCCAAATCCAGGTGCAACAATTAGCCGGGATGTACAGAACAAGATAACACAAGATTAAATTTATATTCTTCATGATCCTTGAAAATTATATTCCTGCCTATTTATTGGAATAAAATGCTGTCAGTAGAGCAGAAGGTTATCCTTCAAAGACTATGCTGCTTCTTGGCCAGAATCCCCTTGTTCATCAAGGGGAAACAGACAGAGCACACTCTGTCACTCCCTGTAGGCTGAAGATTCGTCTTCTGTTTGTGCCCCCAGCCCACATTAAGCCACAAAATTAAATATTGGCAAGTTCACTGCTTTTTTTTTACAAGACAGCATGACGCAGCGAGTAAAAATACTTTCCATTTTAAAATCTGAAGATTTGTACACCGCCAAAGAACATGTAAGCAACTCCGGCTGTGCCTACATAATGACTTGAATGTGTTAAAAGTGGGTGTAAAGCAATATTCACCTCTCCTGTAGTTCACAGCATGTAATCTGCTTTTTTTTTTTTTTTTTTTTTTTTTTTTTTAATGTATGAGTTTGCAACAGCTCTGCCATTTCCCTCATGACTTTACACTTCCTCATGCACTCTCTGGATGTATTGTGGAAATTTAAAGTGCAGTAAATGGGTAATTTCTATTGCTAGACTGCTATGCTCATGGCAGGTATAAGAGTGTATAGATTACCCTTAGGATCACAAGAGAGAATACAGTTTCCTTCTTCAACGAGCAGACTTTTGCTAGTTTAATACAGGAACTAATAGGAGGAGCTGAACCTACCAAAAGCACACACACATACACACACACACAAAAGATGCTAAAGGTTCTTCTCACCACTCATGGGAGCATTTGTGCTGTTGTTTCTCTTTTTGCAATCCGGAATAGACAAAACAGGTGACAAAGAAGGTAGTATGATTCCTATCCTGCAAGAGGAGACCAGTGATAAAAGCAGATATCCAGATAGGTTCTAAAAGGCTGTGTATTTAACTGTACTGTAGAGGTAAAAAATAGGCATAAGTGTGCTGCTACCTGATCCGCATGCCTTCTGCCTCTCTTGTGAGCTGCTGTCACAGCTGCAGCTCAGGCTCGAAGCACGCAAAAAGCTTAGGAAGAGGCAAACTCAAGATGGTGAGTTTGTAGCTGACGTACTACAAACACATACAGGATCGTACAGAAAATTCTGATTTAGAGGGGAAAGAGGCCACCAGAAAGAGCATGAGCTTTAATTTTGCTGCTCCCAGCTGGAGTATAATACAGGGTTTGCAACGAGTCATGCAAGTTGACTCACAAAACAAAGAAGTACCTGCAACTATATTTTGCTCCTGCAACTTGATGAAGTTTCTACCATATACACAGCACTGTCTTATTACTGCAGAGGATAATGAGGAAATTGAATTATGTATAAAAAATACATTGAAAAATAAATCTTTGATTGCATTATCGCATTTCTGGGAAGTGCCTGACCAGGTATCATAGCGGGTGTCAATCTGACTGAGATCTGCTCCATCTTAATATGCACAAAGCCACTCCATTGCTCTCTTTTACATAAATAGTCTTCTTTAAGTCCTATCTTTTTGCTTCCCAGAGAAAATAGACAATAATTAGCTATTCTGACTCTGAGATTCATCTCCTTTTATTTTAGATGTCTGTAAGGTGGATGCCTGGTTCCCAAATCCCCAGATTCCTTTTATAGTCTCTAGAGAGAAAGGGGCACTTTAGGAGGGCGTCGCCTACTTCACTCTAAAGTGAATGTATATTTTTAGAATGACTACTTTTCTGTCCGTCATTCCCTCCGTCATAATCTCTGAGTCACCCTGTATCTCTCTGCAATTTCTTTTTGAGATCGTATACTTCTGTTGGCAGAGACCATCTTTTTTTGGTGTGTTGGTATAGGCATTAGTTGAATGGGATCAAAATTGAAGCTCTGCATTTTCCGGTCATGGGCATAAGAACGATAAAAGCACAAAGGACTGAATATACGTCCAGATAATTACATAACTCTTATCTGACATCATCTAGTAATTTAAGGATCTTTGAGTTTCCAGATGTAAGATGTACACGTGGTTTGAAAAGACGGCGAGTTCAAACAGCCAGTGCTCTGAGTCCTTCATTCCCGTGACATAGGCACCAGAATAGCAAATCTGCACGCAGGGAGAGGAGCCTTGTTTATCGCTTGCTGTGCTATGGATAGCTGTAAGGGAGAACGACCCAAAACTCAGCGGGGAAATAGTGGCATAAAAGAGTTTCTTTTGTTATTCTGGGTAGACTGTAACGACTAATCTTATATCTCTCTGGCTAAATAATGAAAAAAGTTTCTTCTCCTCCAGGAAATTTGAATTTTTAGCCCGTCCAACAAGTGTTATGAGCATGCTTTAAATACATTAAAAAGCATTTCAGCAATCCCTATCCAATAGTACATTCAGTCACTCATTTTATTTTTATAACGTTCTCCATACAAGTGCCACAGAGAGTTTGACTGCAAAGTGCACTTAATTAAAAACACAGCTAAGTAAATAGGACTGGGTTTTATAAACCACAAGACATCTATCATTTTAATCACACGTGGAAATGTAGTCCACACACAAGAGGCATAGGTTGCTATCTAGAGAAACTGCAAAAACTACCCTGCTTTTATTTTTACTGAGTTTCAAAAAAGATACTAAAAATATATATATTTCATACACAATATGGAGTGCTGAGCATCTGGTGTTTAATGTTCAAATAACTAAATACTGAAATATAACTTCATGTGTGTTATAAAACAGGCTGTAAAAGTGGCGACTTAAAGCCAAATGCCTATTTCTCTTTCAGACAAAAGAAAACAAAATATATGACTTTCAAAAAAAAAAAATGCTCTTCAGCTTGGAATCTTCATCAGCACAGTAATATTGCTTTCATCTTTTTTTTCTAGTCATATGAGTTATGTTTGTGTTTTTATCATTCTGCAGATATCATTCTGCACATCTCTGGATATTACATTTATGTATTCAGTGTGATGTACAAGAAATGAGCCAGATAATTAGGAGTAAGCTGAACCAGCTGCAATTACAGATAATGTACATTCATTATGCTGTAATAAGACCGTGTGTATATGTGAAGGATTGAATCCTGCGGTTGTGTCTGGGTTTTTTCAGCTATCGTGCCTGCACTGTAAGACGCCTGCCAAGGTTTCCATGCCTGCGCAGACTGCCTCTGCCATGTCTGTGACTCCAGAGAGCTCCATGCTAGTGGGCTTTATGTCAGGGCTTTGTGTTTTCGGCTGTAAACCTATTTGGAGTAGTGTGTATCTCACAGCAAGATGGTGAGTGCTTAGGCACTGTAGCCCTCATCCTAAGAAGAGCCAACATGCTAGGAATAAATAATAAACAAAACTTAGATGATTGTGATGCTTACTAAATGAATGTTTCATGGTAAGTATGGCATTTTTTATTATAAATGACAAATCCTGTAAATAAAACACAGACCCCTTGTCTATGAAAGGAAAAATATTAAAATTAGTTAGTAAGTTGCTATTTGGAAGGTGAACAGAAAGCTCAGTGCACCTGCACTTGACAGCTATTCTTGTCATGAACTCATTTTGACATTTAAATGTCAGAAATATTTATATGGGTATGCAATTCTTACAAGATTTTCATTGTCTTTGATCATTCTGTTATTTCTGGTTTTGTCTTCCTCTGTTTTAATTTCACTGTGGATTTATGTCCAAGTGGTGTACTAAGCCCAGCATTAACCCTATTTGCAGCATATTGGGAAAATGGTGATCCTTGTGACTTCTTTCCTTGCATACACTTTGTAGTAAACTTCTTCTTCCTTCCCTGTCTTCCTTTCCAACACATCTTTTTCCTTCTCCTCTATTTCCACAACCCTCAACTTCTAACTAAAAAATGAGAGTTGTGGACCGTCTCAGGTGTCATCATATCCTTCTGCTCTTGTAGTATTTTCTCGTAGTATTTTCTCCAGCTTTTTTCTGCCTTGTCTATTTAGAGTGGAGTTTTTAGGCAAGGACTGCAGGTTACCCTGTCTTGCTCTGTTTAGTCCTTAAACTTTATTCCAATAACCAGAATAATCAATGATAATTAGTTTTCACAGGTAAGTGTAACATAACATTGTCTTGTGAGAGAATTTGGGCTTAGGATTTCCTGTGGAGGAGAAAAGAACTGACTCTAGTTCATGGGGTATTTTGTAAGTTCCTTAGGTGAAGTTGGGCAAAAGGTTCCTCCCACATAACTTAGGCATTTAGAGACCCAACAAAGATATGCTTGCCTCCGTGACTGCAGAAAATACTGAAGATGCATTTACCATGGGTGCCTGAGGAAAGGTGAGAGGGATATGATCCAAGATCCCCATCCAGATAGTTTATTTGGGATGGATCTCTCCAGAAAGGACTCAACTAGTAACTAGCTCGATCACAAGTTAACTATATTTCTTTGTGTTGTTTGTAACACGTTCAAAGAAAGTAAATTTGTTTCCGAGCTAGAGCTGGGGTCTCTCAGATGCTCAGAAGGATGCTGTTTCTGTGTCCTTTTTCTTCCTGTACCTTTAAAAAAAAAAAACCTTAATTCAAGGGCCTAAAGGGGAAATACTTTCCTCCAATACCTTCTCTCAGTAGTACTATGTGTGTAGCTTTTACTAGCATTTCATTCCACTTCATTTAAATAAAATATGGCCTTTGTAACCAAGAAGATAATTAGTAGCTGGTGGAAGCTCATTTGTAATTATGTTGTGTTGAAACCAGTGATTATTACATTACGTTATACGTACAATGTTTTTCCTCCCAAATCCTCTCTGATTCCCTCATAGGTGCCCATGAATTTTACAGCAATTTTGCAATCACTGTTGTGGGAGAGAGAGGAGGTCCCAGCAGCTCCTTGTCACCTTTCTTTCACTACCCAAAAGGAAATAATTCCTTAGCTTGTGAGGAAATCATCTTTCTCTAGATGATATTGTTTAATCAGAGACCACTCATTACTGGGTCTTGTTCAAGAATATCTTGCTTTTACATTGCCAGAGCCGACTTAAATGTTACAGGTTTGTTTTTAATTTTTGATCATGGAATATTTCCTGAGGTTCCCTCTACAAAATCTTCAATCTATTAACAATTTCTTGTGATAAACACTTGGGTGTGCTACTAGTCACACTTACATGACTTTGGGGCAAATTGGGTATTCTGTGAAAGATGAAAGGAAAAGCACTGCCACCAAGATGCACCTCAGCGCATCTCTGTGCTAATTGGCATGGTCTGCCCTATTCTAAAAGACTGCCTTTGCCTCTTCTCTCCCCTCTCTCTTAGTGCATTCCCCAAGGTCTGTGAGGTCTCATACAGAGCCTGGGAAAGCTTCTTAGGGTTACACTAAGTAGTGTCATAAGTATCACAGCTACAGGGGGGCTATTTGCTTTTCTACTCTGACAAACAATCCTTTTTCAGCACCAGAATGAATAATCCTAGGGCATTGCTGTGAAAAAACTAGGCAAATCTGAGTTAAAAATTCTGTATTTCTGTGTGCTAGATTCTCTTTATTTAGGAAAAAAAAAAAAAAAATCATTTGAATTTACCAGTCCTTGGTTTTCAAACATGACATCCCTCTGAATATTTTCCTGCTAGTTTGCAGAATTTTACTGACAGAAATTTCTTCCCATGTAAACAGGTGTGAATATTGACAATAATGCATATAACATCTCCCATGCCTTTTATTCAGTGTGTTTTCTAGACCGTTACCAGGTCTTGCAGCTCTCTGTAAAATTCTTCCCCAGCTTTTGCTTCCTCTTCTTTAAAATGTTGACAACAGATCTACAAAAGCTATTGCAGATGGTATGCAGGGAGGAAACAACACCTTCCTCCTCCTGTTTGATACCATTTGCCCTACAAGCTATCACATTGCACTCACTCATTACCACGATGCCTCATGTTTTTTCAGCGCCTCTGCGTAGAAAAAGAAAACAGGCATCATGTAACTGTGGCCTCTTTTTTCCCTTGAATTGTTCTGACAGATGGGATTCATTTCAAGATTAAGATAGATCAGTTTAAGCTGATAAATTTAGTGCCCAGTAGCGTCTGCAGAGAATTCATAGTTGGTGGAGATGTGGGGAGCAATTCAGCTGCCCATCACAACGGCTATGATTTGTTCACACCACAGAGACATTAATGTCACTTCCCATGACCTCAGTAATCTATCTGGCTTCCAGCTGCGGCACTAGAAGGGCAAGCATCTCCCAGAGGTCTATTTGACATCATGCATACCGCAAGACCTATCAAATGCCAGTGCAAACCAGTGTGTAGGCAGCTGAGTCATCCTCTAGATGTCTGGTTTATTATGAGCTGAAATGCATCCTAGCCTCTATTGCCTGTAACAGGATTTTAGACATCTATAGACACCTACATGGAGACATTTTAAGTTTCCTAGCCTGAAATTGATTGAGGCCCAAAGGCTCAGTTTAGTTGCCTGAAAACAGATATTTGCCATTTCTTTCATCTCAGGTCAGCTTGCCCTATGTTTTCTCAAGCTGCTGTCAGGACTGGGTGATGGTAGACTGTGCAAGGAGAAAGACTCTAATGGTTTTGATACCCCTGGGTGAAAGATTTGCAGTGGTCTAAGAGCATTTAACTTTAATAGTTACAAAGTTTAAATGTTTCAGACCTGCCAAGGAGATAGAAGCTATTCCATGAAGATGGGAAAATTTAAGTACATCTCTCAGATTTCTCCCAAGTTAAAGACCACGTATATCTGTTGAACGTGTCTACCTTCAGATCTTCATTGGCAATTGTGTCAGTGCTGTCTAGTGTCAGGTCCAGTGCTAGGATTTCACTTGCACATGCAATGCTGTATAAATAATGTGTCTTGGGTATTTTAACATTCCAGGCACAGGACTCTGAGCTTCTGTACTATCGGTATTATCATTTTCTTTCTTTAGAAATGAACAATGTCAGTTCTTTGTGTTTCTATCTGAGGCCACTAGCATTGGTATATACAATAGAAATCAAATCTTTTTCTCTCTACCAAATGTTGTCATAATCTTTGTCCTTTGTGGTCTTATTAAATATAGTGCAAAATGAAATTCTGCTCCTCTCTTACAGCTCCTTTCAAAATAATAGCAGTGGGATTGTTATGATTAATACTAGAAGCTATGACAACCTTTTCATTTTTGCTTGGATTATGAAATATTTTTATTTAAATTTAGATTTAGAATTAGAATTAGGTCTAGATTTAGATTTAGATTGATTTAGATGCAGCAGAATCACCCTGCATTTGAGAGCTGAGGGTATGGATTACAACTCTGTTTTCTACATTTGGATATAACGTTCTGTAATGTTTTACACACAATATATTATTCACTTTCCTTTTTTCTTTTCTTTAGTGTATTCTTTGAGATTTATTTATGCATGTCTAACACCAGGATGCTTAAGTGCAGGGGAGATAAAAGCCTTTGTCATCAACATTGCCACACAATCTTTTTCGCCTTATATCATAGGCTCTTTATGCCTTAATATCATGCTAAACAGTACTGTGAGGATGTTGCATCAGATGCTTATGACATTTCACATAAAGATTATGGGCTGTACAGCTCAGCTGGTGGCACCAGGTGCATGTGCACTTCCTTTCAGGAGATATCACTAAGAAATATTTATGATGGGTAGTGAAATGATTGCAGGAGAAAAACATTGCTGTAATGGGAACTGCAGTATCATTTAACTTCTTTCAAATTCTTTTTATCCAAGTTGCTGTCTTAATAGTGCCTGTCATAGATCCCTTACATTAGCATACTCATGGTGGGATCTATCTGCCAAAATGTAAGAGTGTGAAAATTAGACATGCAATTCTAAGTTAGTCATCCTTGGCTATATTATCATTTGGGAGATACAGACATCTCCAGAGGTATATTCACATTAAACTCTTATTTTACGATGAGCTGAATTGCCTTTGAAATGTAGTTATCCCTCATTGACTACAAAGTGAATCTAAAGTTACAAGCTTAGGTTCAGGTATGTAATTTTATGCTACCTACATTATTAATTTTGGACAAATGAAGTTTTCATTGACTATAACCAGTTCTTATTTGGTTCCTTAAAATCTTTCTGGAAATAATCTTTTTTTATTTATATAGCATAATCATAATTAAATTTTTATAATTTATCCAAGAAGAAGTGACAAACTGTAATAACACAGATACAGAATACGGGAGTTTTACCGTACAGCTGCACACTGCGAAATGACCTGATCCCAAGGATTTTTGTCTTGAGCAATGTCAGAAAGAAATAGAAAGGAGTAAGACATCCCCTTCTCAAGGGCATGGAAATGACTGTGCTCCACTCTACAGCGATGGCTTCGTCAAGAAGCCCAGCCCAGCGCTGCTCATTTGGCTTCATGCTTCTGCTGGGGTGCACGGTGAATTTGCAGGACTAAATGCCGTTTGCTGTACCTGTACCTGTTCTGACGTTTCTATCACATTTCTGATGAGACGTGCAGGCTGTTTTCAAGAACCTGAAGGCCAGGCGCACATGCTGCTGTGCCCAGGTGCACAGCATAACAAACAAAAGGAGTCATTTCTTTAGCTGAGGGTGGGAGAAGTGAAACTCTGTCAGAATAAGAGCTCACTCTCACTGATGAAAACTAGACTGGCTTAAGCTTTCTCCTCCGTGGTTTTACGTATTTATTGAGAAAACAGATCTTGGTTTTATTCCTTTGCCTTCTCAGCTAGAGTCAGCAACCCTAGCTGGTATTATATCATTTTGATTTCACAAAAACAGACAGAAACTATTCCTTCCTAATAAAGAGAAGTGATTATTCTTTAGATGAACCAAGTATGCTCTAAATTCTATGTCCATGTGTTTTTTAGGTACAGAACACAAATAGGCGAAGTATGTTTGGCATTGGCTTTGAGACCAGCAGGTAGGAACAGAGAGTAAGTACAGACACCCACAGGATGCCTTAAGGCAGGGAGAGTTCCAAATTCTGTAAGCCAGTCTGGTCCCTGCTGAGTCACAACTTCTACTATGAAAAGCCTGAATTCTGCCCTTTTTTGCTTTGAAGTAGTTTATAGGAATATCAGTTTATTTTCAGATGTTTTTAGTGTGTTGTCATAGTTATACAGTGAATCATGCTACATAAAAATACATCCTCTGTATTAATGAAAGGTAATTTCAATCTTATATAAAGATGTGTAAGCAGTTGTAGCCAATACATCTTCACAGTCTTCAGCTCTTCAACTAGTTACGGTTAAGGTGTTTGAAAAATGATCTTTCTCTTTGATTTTTGGATATTTCTTTTTGAACAAAAATATTAGGATGGGGTGTTGTTTTACTGTGGTCTGAAGAATCCTGTGCTCTACTCTCCCTTTGGCAATGCCATATCTTATTGGTAGCAAAACTAAAATCAAATGTTCATTTGGCCCAGGGAAGAGGGAGCAGTTCCAAATGCCCATTAGGTCATGCAGCATTAAATTTATACCAAGTTTTTATGATGGTATCCAAGGTATTCCAACCTCTGTTTTTGTCATAATCATGCTCCTCTGGAAGACAGCATGGCTTTAATTACCACTTCAGTAGTTAACATTCTTGAAACTGTACGTTTGAAAGATTTGCTCCATGTCACCCAGGAAGTGTAAGTGGAACATATAAATTAAGCCACATCTCCCACAGTCCAAGCTAGTACCTTCAAACTGAGCCAGACTGCTATCCTCAAAGACAGTGATTTTTTTGGTCCCCCCCTAAAAGCCTCAGGGACAATTGCAATGAAATACTGTAGTTATGTCTTTAAATAAATCTTAACCTGGGTTACAGCTATAAGAAGAACGAAGCAGAAGTTATGTTAGTGTGAGATGATATATTTGCCTTGAGAGAGAAAAATATTTTCACCTGAGTGAAAACGCACTAAAAGTCGGGAGCTATTAGTTCTGGCACCCTACATTAAGGACACACACCTCATAGTCAGTGACAAAAAAGTAACTGTTTAAATGAATATGCCTCACTTCTGTGGTATGCCAGAGCTGTTTGTTGGAAGAACTGTTATCGACTCCACAATGATACTTTTTTTCTTCTTCTTCTTGAAATACAGAGATGGCCTTATCGATGCTGTTGTGTCCTTTTTCAAAAGTCGTTGACTCACTCATCTGATTTCCTCTCTAACTACTACTTCTAAGTCCCAAGTGCTTTGATCTCCCTAAAACTGCCTTCCCCAGGTTTCAGGTCAGCTCTACAGTAAGACAGTGACGCTTCCTAGATGCTATAATACATCTGATTTATTCTTTCTCTTTTTGTTTCTGAAGGAGATAACAATTTGCTTTATGATAGAAATGACCCTTTGAGGTCAAAGTTTGCATTAAAAAATCCCTTGCTGCAGGAAAGACTTAAAGGCATTTCTGCAAGAGGTCACTATCTGTCCTTGCAGATTGACTTTCATAGATTTCCAGTAAGGACTGGAAAATGGGATGCTAAAAAACTTCAAATAGAATCAGGAATTTTTATAAAGTGTGAAGTAAAAGTGCTTGTAAAGTCATTTTTAGGACCAGGTATTCCAAATAAATTTGGCTCTCATCTCATTTTGTTCAGGTTCACAAAGCAGCTGTTAATTTTTTAGAATTCTACCCCATTTGAAAATACTGAAAACAATGTTGCTGGACACCATGTTCTCTCAAGAGTCTAGAAATGAGGCCAAGCTCATTTGTCTAGAAAGCTCAAATATGGTGCTAATAACAATGCTACTTCTCTGACAGATTCTGCTTTTCTATTGCCTCCTGCTATTTTACATTCTTTTAATCAAAATTTTTGTAATTCCCTTTTTCACAGCAGATTCTGACAAAGAACCTGGTTTTATTTAGGATGGGACTACTCATGGTTTGCTGTTGGCTGTTCTTTAGGTTTTTTTTCACCGAGATGTGACTTTGACTTGCCAGCACAAACTTCCTGTCCCTGGGAAGGATGATGTCTGCCATCAGGGTCTTCCATTTTGGCATTATGATTGCAGTCAGGCTGCCAAGAAAGACACCCACCATCTCATAGCTGATGATGCAGAGAACTGCTATCCATGCATAAATCAGAAGTATGTGCATGTCATTCTCAACAGGTGAAAGAAAAGGTGCCTCGCTGTGTGCAGGAATTGCAGGCAAGATGGATTTGGTGCAGAAGGAAAGCTCTGCGATGCCTAATGAGAAACCTGCTCTAAGTTTTGGGCGTCCAACTTGAGTGGTAGCTGCAAGACAAGGATGAAATCTTGGAAGGCTTAGCATGGCTTATTCCCTGCCTGAATGTAACGATCACAGAAGCTGAGCTCTTAACTAGTAGAAACCAATGTAATTTGTCCCAAAAGTTTCATTAGATATTGAGGCAGGCAGAGGCCATCTGAATACACGATAGGCTTCTTCAGGTGGAGCAGTGTGATTTTAACATCTCACCCAACACGGTCCCTTATAGCAGACTGTGTGCTGGATAGAGCTGTGCAGAGCTCTGCCACTTCCCCCAGCCGCTTGCAGGGATTCATTTGTTCAGCAAGCGTGGCTGGTCAAGATTATTATAGGTCCTACAAATTCCTCCTCTCTGCCTGCTGCGAGACACATTAAGGCAATCAGAGCAGCTCTCTAGAAATTTTTACGGCATAATAGCATTTTTTTGCATCTTTTTTAAAAAGAAGAAAGGAACACCTTGCCTTATTTAGCCAGACAAGAGCTAGCTTTTCTTCCCTTAGAGAAAAAGCACAAATCATCCTTGTAATTGCTACTGCAAGCACCATTTTCCTAGACAGTCAGGCAGAGTGGATGTTAGATTTTTGTAATCTGAATAGGAACACCATGCCTTTTTAAACTGGAATAGCTTTGACTGGGTGAAAACAAAAAGAAAATAAAATATATTAAAAAAATAAAAAAGGAAAAGTGAGGCATCTTAATGACATCTTTTTTGGAATTGCCAACTCTTTTTTTGGGTTCAGACAGAGGTACTGTTGTTGCCTTTTAATGGATCTCACTAAACTCTTCCCAGATTTATAGTTCCTGGTAACAGAAAACAAGCAAACCCATCAACTTATGGTTACATGTAGCCCAGGAAGAATACTAGCAATTACTTTTCTTTTTGGCAACCAAAATGACAGAAAATGTAAAAAAAAAAAAGTCAAAGGAATTGAATTATCTTATGTTTTCTTTCAAAAAAGAGAGTTTGAAAACATGCTGTTAGTATTGTTGAGGAGATAATTAACATGCATTTCAGCTACTTATTATGGCTACTTTGAAAAATATCTTTGCTTGGGGATGCAGGAAATCAAGAATGCAAACTACTCCTACTCGTGGACTGAGCTCTGGTTGTCTGCGTTTACTTGCCGTACACTGGAATTTTTTCCCATGCTGGCTCTTGTATATGAGTGTACATTATATTAGATATATTTAGTATTACATGTATAGATACAGATTTCTCAGTTTTTGCAGTACCATGCAGAGCTAAGACATCCCAGGAATTGTCATGGGATGCTCTAGAACATCTTTCCTTTTCTTATAATGGCCAGGGCTGTTAGACTGCTAAAGTGATTTAAACTTTTACTGTTTTTGTAAAAGAAAATGCAACAAATGTCTTTTGAGGAACATTTTGTGACTGCAACCTAATACTTCCTGTTAGGAATTGCTGAGATGAATAAGGTACAGAATTTGCAAAACCGTTGCCTGGCCCTGAATGAGAGGAAATGAAGGAATATTCAGACAACTCTAAGTAACCCTTTCCATCTCATACAGCCTGCTGAAACTCCAGACACAGGATACAGGCTGGCTAATAGCTGACTCCAGAACTGGCAGAAGGAAGTTTTTTTTGATTTGCAAAAGAACCTTGCCCTCAGAAAGACACACATCTCATGCCAGGATACCCAATTGTTAAGATCAGTTCATGTACATGAGACATTGCTGTGGCTTCTGGAATCTAGTCGCGTTTTTTTGTTTGAGTGAGCTGTACGTCTTTGCCGCAGGCATTTGAAAGCTTGTTGTGCTTGTGTTTTAAAATTCGGCAGGAATGTGAGGGAAGATCTTAATCTACACGTATTATTTTTCCCTTGTGGAATGTTTGGGATTGCAGTTGATAAGCATTGAATATTTTGTTGTTACAGAATTAAGGAATACAAAGTTAAGTATCAGTTTAAATATCTCTGCTTGCTAGTTGTGGGTCATATGGTGACATTTTCTTGGCTTGAATAGGTTGTTTGATCTTTCCATATTTCAATAAATCCTTTTGACATTGCTATGGACTCCTGTCTCCTTACAAACAACTAAGGAGCTACAAATGATTAAACAAACTCTGAACAGTCTCAGATATACAGGGAATTGGAGACTTCAGAGCAGACAGTCAGACCTGCTGGTGGCAAGGAAAGCCACTAATAACCAAATCAAAATTTACGACCCAAGTACAAAAATTTAAACTGCAATGCCCGGGGAACTTATTTGTCAGTGATATCTGCTACTTGCTCTGTCCCCCTTGTACTCCTCTTTGTGTGGGCTCAAATTATTTGCGTTGCAACTGTGAAGCTTTGCTACAGATTCTGTCCAGGTGATCACAGCAATGCAACGTAGCCACAGAGGTAAAACGGGTTATCTGTGCTTGGCAGTTGGTCTGACAGGGAAAAGACAGGAGCAGGAGCAAGAGCTGAGCTCCCTCCAAGCCTCTCAATCCATTTTTTCTGGGCTGGCCCATCTGACAGTAGGACGATACTAGCTTAGGTCAGCCATCTCATGCAATATTACACAGAAACTCTGAGATTTTAAAAGCCGGATGACAAACACAAGTGAGTACGTACAGAGTCAACCTGTCAATTTTGTCAATACCAACAAACCTGACGTACAAACTTAAATTCTGGTTCTCTGACAAAGTCGCAAGCATCACCTCCCAGTAGCGTGGATGTAAGTTCCTGGTGTGACCCTAATTCGATTGGTAACCACAAATTTCTTTACCTGCCCTTTGCAAAGTTGCATTTTTTTTTTTCACAGCAAGAGTATATCGAGTATTTATGCATCTTAAACAATGTCAGAGGGGAAAAAATTGTTAAGATTCTGAATATGTGAGTCCCGTAGCTATTTAACTGTAGCAAGTGAATAGATGAGGCGAAGAAACATTTACTTTCTGACTTACCTTCTTTTGAATATTTTTTCTCAATTTTATAGCCTCTGATTAATATTGTCTCCTAAGACTGCTCCTCCTACTGCACGAAGGGCAGTAAAGAGATAAAAATACCATTTGTTCCTTTATAAATCTCTTATATGGCTGCTAGCATATGAAGAAGTCAAAATTCACATTCACTTTTCATTCTCTGGACCATCTACCATGAAATGCTTCTACTTCAAGCTGTAATAATTTATCTCAAATCTGTCATAAAGAAAATAGGCAGCATTTGCTGTTACTCTACCAGGTCACATTTCTGTTTGCAAAACCAAAGAAATCCTCAGATAGATAGTTTTCTTGAGCTGCCTAGTGGAACAATTTGCTGAGCAGTATCCTTGAAGTTACTGTCAATTTTAATGACATAACTACAGTTGCGGGCTGAGACTTCTTCCTGAGATGTCTCCCCCTTTTCCTCCTTGTGTAGGTCCTATTGGGATATACAAGATGTGGTTCCCATCACACTTCAGGGACCTGTAAGTAGCAAGAAAGTGGAACTAGATGATTGCTAATGTGTATGCTTCACTCTTGCTATCCCTGTCTGGGGTATTGCAACATGATCCGCAGCATGTCTGACAGAGGAAGCTGCCTTACAATTCACTTAAACCATTGCTTTCTCTGCAGAGAGATTATTTTCACATTGTAAATAATTAAACGGTGTAATTCATTGCCACAGGATATTGTGGAGGCCAAGACGGGTTCCCATCCTTCAGCATCTGTTAAAGATGATTATCTGGATGCAACCCTTGGTGTAGGAAATGCACTTTTAAAGCTGAGTGGAAGGTATATCAAGGTTCATTTGGATCTCTCAAATTTGCAGGACAATGTACTCTGTGATTTAAACTTTATGGTCTGTTTGTATCTCTCAAATTTACAAAACAACATACTCTGTGATTTAGACTTTGTTTTATGAGGTCATTAAGAAATATAATAAACAAACAAGACAAACAGGGACTCATTTTCCTGCTGCCTGGATTAGTCTATCATGTTAATTCACTTATTCACCACTCAAGTAATACGATTTCATAACTTATAATCTGTAACTCTTAACATCGTGCACCTATAAGCAAAAGAAAATAATTAGTTACCTAGGTGATGGTGAGAGTACTCATCCTTCCTCCTCCATCATGGTGTCGGCATTCCCTGTATCACACTGGGAAGCAGGAAGACCTCAGCAGTCCAGCCGCTGTTGGATCCTCTTCAAAAGCTTTTTGGGTAAGGGGAAGTTTCATACCCTCCAGCTTGGAGGTTTGGTCTATATCGTTTCCATAAGGTGGTAGATTCTGAGGGAACTGCCAGACAAATGATAATGGCTGCCAGAGACAGCAATTTTGCAGGTGATCATGGCTGTATAATGACCTTTCAGTTCTTCCTGGCCACCTGTCCTGCCTAACTGGTGCTGTCTCTTTGACTTAATAGTGCTGCTCCCAGCAAACTTCAGGCCTTATCATGAGCTAGCTTAGCCAAAATCTAAGCAGGAGTTAAGTGAACAGTGACAGAGAGGTATCAGATGAAGCTTTACCCTGTGCGTGCCCCTTTTCCCAAGCATCAATTACACGCCACTTTTCAAGATAGACTGTTGAGCTGGATGGATCTCTGGTATTACTTGGTTTCGCTAATAGTAAGTTCTTACCATTACAGAATCAAGCTTAACTGCATTTGACAGTCCTTATCCACCTAAATTTTTTTACTGACGTCAGGCAGAGTTTACATTTCCTAGCAGTTGCATTTTATGAGTTGCAAGGCCTATGTACAGTGACACAGCTTAAGGCTTGGATGAGTTTCAGCAGAATTTATTGACATAAATCAATATATTTCAAATGCAGCATTTGAACAGGTTTTTGTTTCTGAAATCCTAGTTTCCTCTGTTCTTTGACAACATCATGAAAGAAAGTATTTTGGAGGAAACCTCTCAGTGCCCATCAGAGGAATAAAGCTGCATCAAGATGCAAAGCAGCAGTTGGTCTGTCAAAGATTTGAGGTGAAATCCTGAATGTTTGCTTAGTTGCTGAAGTCAAAGGGAAAATGATTAATTTCTGTGAACTCATAATTTCATCTTTACTTCCTTGTCTCAGAACTCCCACTACTCTACTATCTTTGATCCTGGCAATAAAGATAACTGCATCAGTGATTAGGAATGGCTTAACTTCACTGTGTTCCAGCTTCCTATTTTGCTAAGGAGGAGAGATACAAAGACCACCTTGGTAACACATTTTTGGATCCTCAGGTGAAAGTTGATGTAGGAAGTACAATACAATCCCATAGAGCAATGCTTGGTCATGTGTTGTATAAGCTTACCTTAGGCCTTGTGAGAATTTCATCTACTTTAGGTGGCCTGGGGGAAATATCCAGTTGCCAAGTGTGAGTTTCTGCCCTGATGACAGCTCCTTACCCTTTTGCTCCCCTCTTCTCTTCCTTGTGCTCTGTTTTCCACAGAAAGGAAACCTGGTCATGTGGGCCAAGTGGGAGATTCATCTTCAGCTGATGAGACTATTATTTTAGGCTTAGCCTAGCCACTAGTCCTACAGTGCCTACAGTCATGATCTATCAGACCCTGGTGCCCTGTTGTGAGCAAAAAGGGTCATGGTACATAATTTGGCCACACATACCACCATGAACTGGTAAGTCAGAGGAGAAAACATAATGTGTTAATGATCTAAATTTAACAGTAATGCATGACAGCACATCTCACAGTACTCAGGTCTAAATTTAAATCTGTTTTACTATGAATCCAGTCCTGAAGCACACAACTGTGAAAATATAGATTAAAAGATAAAGATGACCTTAAAACAGGCATTTATCAGTTTTGCAGACAAGAAAAGAAAGGAAAATGCTTTATTCATTTATCTAAAGACCAAAGTTGCTGTTTATTGTTTCACCTTGGCAAATTGTGCCTTAGAGGAAGCTGGAACAAATCCATCTGTGTAAAGGAGAAAGAGGAAAAGTCTAGGAGAGAAATAATAATTATGGAGAAGGTCTGATTTTCTACTTTGTTTTGTGTGTGTATTTTTCTAAATTTTAAGCTGTTACTATATTTAAGAGACTATTTCAAATTCCTCCTGCCTATTCTTTGAGTTTAGGACATATAATCTACTCATCCATGAGCATGAAATGCTCTACAGGAGTATCTTCCTATCTGGTGTATAGGACACAGAACAATGGTAACAGAGGAATACAAGGAATTCTCCTATTATTAGGCAATGAATCCAACAAATTTGAATAAGGTGAAGGGTTTTTTCCTTTATTACATTCACAGTGGTAACATAACTAAGTTGACACTAGTGCCTTTCCTTTTCCATTCCTGCTTATGCTCCTCACAGCCAGCCTCTAATCTTCCTTTCATCTTCCTGCTATTTACTGCAAGTCATCCGCAAGAGCTCTGTGATTTAAAGCCAAAGTTTCTAGGGATTCTTTTAACTTCGTCTCTAAGACTGTAGGTAGACTTCTTTCAGAGAGGAGATAAAATGTAATCCTGATGCTGACAAATTTCTGAAAGCTGAGAAAGAGAGCAGAAAATATGTTTAATCAGGTGAAGTTCTTGTTTTTTCCAGCCTAAAATTTTCTTCTTAAAGAAAGATGGCAGGTGAAGGACCTGAAGTGTCTATATTGATGACATATTTTATGCATTTTCTGAGAAAATAGGGAATCAAAAGAGACCTTTCGGACATCTTCCACCAAAAAGCCATCTGATTAATGAAAACTTGCAGATAAACAAGCTTTTAAACTAACTTTGTTGCCCTTGACCATTCTGTGATGGACACATCAGTCAGGTTTTTACTATTGCATTACCTTCTAGGAAACATTTGCTGCATTTGTAGACAACTGCTCCCAAAATCTTTAATCAGATCAGGTGCCATGTGACAGATTGATAGGTCCTCTTGCAGCGGAAGCTCATGCAGTTTCAGGTCTGTATCTGTGCAGTACTGGCTGTGTGACTGTGCTTCCAGGCTGACAGCATCAGTCTTACCCCGCAATCTCTCTGTTAGCTTCACTGTCAAATAACATTTCAAGTAATAACTTGAAGATAATATATTCTCAGAGCAAAACGATCACCTCTGAGGGAGCTTAAGGAACCAGTGACTTGGCCAAGAATAGCATTTAGACTGGGTATTTTCATTGTTTCATCATATGGGTGGAGGCTAAGAGTGGCGAATCTGACAATTGTACTTATATAGAAGTGTGCTGCAATTTTATTGTTACAGTTCAGGTAGATACACTGCTGAGGTATCTGAAAAGGCACAATTTGCATGTTGAAAAGATCCAATTTGCATGTTTATGAGAAGGCTTTTTATTGTAATGACATGGATAATGGCTTAACCCTTTATATTATCAAAAAATAAAAAGGGAATATGTCATGAGAGAATCTTGAGAAAGAAGAAAAGAGCATAGTGAATCACTCAGCCCTGTGTACACAATCCACTGATCGGCTTCTAGTGCTCTGGTTCACCTGAATTTAAAAAACAAAATTTAAAAAAAAAGAAGAGAGAGAGAGAGAGAAAATATATGCCTGCCCCAATTATAATGAAGGAGTTAGAAGGCTGCTAGCATGTACAGCAACACTTATTTAAGCCCATTAATTAACATTAGATATGGGTAGAATATGTAACCTATTGCCCTGGGAAGTTCCTCACTTTCCATCTTAGTAGCTTCTTGGGGTAACTAATTAACACAAAGGTCATTATTCTAATTTTTCCAGTATCAACAGAACACTAAAGCAGCACATCTCTGTGCCTGGAGATGTTGGAAGATGAGAGATGCTGCAGTTGAGATGAAATTTCAGTTTCATGAAGGCCATAAATTTACCAAGGGAATAGTCTCCTGTGCATTACACTTCTTTCCTGAAAGGAGAAAAAAGGAACTATAATGCAAGCACTCAGCCAAGGAGAAATGGAAACAGGAATGGCCTTTTTGCTTTGATTGAAGATGCATCTGTAATGTTCTGTGTGAAAAATAAGTTAACAGCATGAGTGACATGCCAAATGCTGAAACAATAAAGTGCAGATGTAAATTGGCTGTACAGGTAAGTTGGTGTCTGGTACTGGGGTCTATATGACCACAGTGCTGTAGCCACCCAGCTGAACTGGGAATGTGTCATGTTGGATAATGTTTGGAGAAGAACTACCTTCCCCTTTCACTTCCCTTAAATCTGTAACTGAGTTAGGACAAGCATTCAACAATGCAGAGGGTTGTGTGGGAACACTTGAGTCTTTTCCTCAGGTTTCTGGCTGCCTTCATTTGCACCAGAAATATGCAAGATAAACACAATATTTTTCATAAAAAATTGATAGCTTTTCTTTAGTTTTTGGCAAGAATATAAGAGATGATATTAAAGAAAATGAAAGAATTTTTTTTTATTTCACTTGATTTTGGGTGTGAATTCTGCTGGAAGGCCTAAAGGATTCTTATTTTAACTAAATCATTTTGCCATGTCCTCCAAGTAATTGACTTCTAAGGCTGCAAGGTATCATGTTACTCAGCTCATCTGATCTCTCATTAACACCATATAATGCAGTTTTTCGCTTCTAGGAATTACTACATCAAAAGTAATTTTTGATTGAGCTGAACCATACCTCCCAAACTGACGTTACATGTAAACATGCAAGCTAAAGAATTCAATGCAGAAATCTGATCACAGAATCACAGAAAAGACCTTTAAGATCATAAAGTCCTACTGTTAACCCAGAACTGCCAGGTCACCACTAAACCTTGTTACTAACCACCATGTCTATATTTCTTTTAAATACCTCCAGGGATGGTGACTCCACCACTTCCCTGGGCAGCCTCTTCCAATGCTTGACAGCCCTCTCTGTAAAGAAATTTTTCCTAATATCCAACATAATCCTCCCCTGGTGCAACTTGAGGCCATTTCCTCCTGTCCTATTGCTTGTTACTTGGGAGAGGAGACTGAGCCCCATCTCACTACAACCTCCTTCCAGATGGTTGTAGAGAGTGATGCTGTCTCCTCTCAGATGCCTCCAGGCTTAACAACCCTAGTTCCCTCAGATGATCCTTGTAGAACTTGTGCTCTGGATCCTTCACCAGCTTCATTGATGTTCTTTGGACATGCTCCAGCATGACTTTCTTGTAGTGAGGGGCCAAAAACTGGACACAGTATTCAAGGTGGAGCCTCACCAGTGCCGAGTACAGGGGGACAATCACTTCCCTAGTCCTGCTGGCCACACTATTTCTGATACAAGACAGGATGCTGTCGGCCTTCTTGGCCTCCTGGGCACACTGCTGGCTCATATTCAGCTGGCTGACAACCAACACCTCCAGGTGTGGACAGCTTTCCAGTCACTCTTCCCCAAGCCTGTAGCGTTACATGGGGTTGTTGTGGCCCAAGTCCAGGACCCAGCACTTGGGCTTGAACGTCATGCCATTGGACTCATGCCATCTATCCAGCCTGTCCAGATCCCTCTGTAAACTCTTCCTGCCTTCAAGCGGATTAACACATCCACCTAACTTGGTGTTATCCACGAACTTTCTGAGGGTGCACTCAATCCCCTCTTCCAGATCATTGACAAAGATGTTAAAGAGAACAGGCCTCAACACTGAGCCCTGGGGAACACCACTTGTGACCCACCACCAACTGGGTTTGTCTCCATTCACCACCACTCTCTGGGCCCAGCCATCTAGCCAGTTTTTTATCCAGCGAATGTTACACTCATCCAAGCCATGAGCAACCACTTTCTGCAGGAGAATGCTGTGGGAAATGGTGTCAAAGGCTTTACTAAAGTAAAGTAGACAACATCCACAACTCTTCTCTCATCCACTAGGTGGGTAACCTTGTCATAGAAGGAGACCAGGTTGGTCAAGCAAGACATGCCTTTCATAAACCCATGCTGACTGTGCCTGATTTTGCTGGTTTGTCCTACGGTACACTGGGATGGCTTGTTCTTGTGTTGTGAAGATTTCCTTCTTAAAGAATGTCCAACTTTGCTGGACTCCTTTGTCCTTCAGGACTTCTTCCCAAGGAATTCTGTTAACCATGATCCTAAACAGGCCAAAGTCTGCTCTCCGGAAATCCAAGGTGGCAGTTCTACTGACCTCCCTCCTTACTTCCCCAAGAATTGAAGACTCTACCGTTTCATGCTCACTGTGCCCAAGCTGGCCTACAGCCTCCACATCACCCACAAGTCCTTCTGTGTTCACAAATGGCAGGTCCAGTAGGGAGCCTTCCCTACTTGGCTCCCTCACCAACTGTGTCAGAAATTTGTCTTCCACACAATCCAGGAACCTCCTGGACTGTTTCTTCTCTGCTGTATTGCATTTCCAGCAGACATCTGGTAAGTTGAAGTCCCCCATGAGAACAAGTGGTAGTGATTGGGAGACTTCTCCTAGTTGCTTACAGCATATTTTATCTATGTCTTGATCCTGGTTGGGTGGTCTATAACAGACTCCCATCATGATACCTGCCTTGTCGGCCTTCCCCCTGATTCTTACCCATAAACACTCAACTTCATCATCACCACCATTATCATCAGGACAGTAAAAACACTCCTGAACATAGAGGGCCACTCCACCAACTCTCCTTCCTGGTCTATCTCCCCTGAAGAGTTTATAGTCATCCAACGCAGTGCTCCAGTAGTGTGAATCATCCCACCATGCTTTCACAATGGCAACTATGTCATAGTTGTCCTGCTGTACAATGGTTTCAAGCTCCTATTATTTGTTGCCCATGCTGCAGACATTGGTGTGGATGCACTTTAGTTGGGCTATTGATTCTGTCACCAAAAGTGTGTAGAAGGCTTAATTCCTACCTGACCATTCCCAGGTGCTACCGTGGTTTTTAGCCCATCAATTTCCCTTGTGTCTTTGCTATAGCATAGCACTCTGTCCCCTACCTCCACTGGTATGGCAGACCAAACGACCTTACTAACACACCGTTCCACAAACATCTATGTGCCATTACCAGGCTTTCCTCCTGCTCTTTCAATGAGCTCTGCCAATTCCTGCACAAGGATCCTTTCCCCCCTTTCAGAAAGGTGTACTCCATCTGTCACCGGCAGGCCTGATGTGTAAACTGACCCATGATCAAACAACCCAAAATCCTGACAGTGACACCAGGCTTGGAGCCAGGTGTTGACCTGATGGAACTTTCTGCTTCTTCTCTCATTATTGCCTGCAACTGGAGGGATAGAGGAGAACACCACTTGTGCTTCTGATCCCTTGACCAGTCGTCCCAAGGCCCTGAAGTCTCTCTTGATTGCCCGTGGACTTCTTGTTGCAAGTTCATCACTGCCTATCTGAAAAGTCAGTAACGGATAATAGTCTGAGGGCGGTACCAGGGTAGGAAGCTTTCTCACCACATCCTTAACCCAGGCCCCAGGGAGGCAGATGACTTCCCTAAGAAGTGGGTCAGGTCTGCATATGGGGCATTCTGTTCCCTCCAGAAGAGAGTCATCTATGACAATGACCCATTTCTTTTTCTCTGTAGAAGTGGTTTTGATGAAGGGCTTAGGCTGATTTAACCTCAGCAACACTTCTAAGCTAGATGAATCATTGTCCTTGTCATTGTTTGGTTCCACTTGCAGGGCCTCATACTTGTTATGCAAAGCCACCTAGGAAGGTGGGGTTGTTGCTGAGGGGACGCACCTGCTGCTTCAGGCAGGAACTTGTCACCATTGCCCCCTGTCCTTCTGGACACCATGTTCAGTCAGATGGAGAGGAGAAGGAGAATCCTCTGTGGTATGCACCTTGTCTGACTGTTGGGCCTGTCTCAGGGAAAGCAGCATGTGGTTCCAGTGATCAATCTCCTTCCCACAACCCCTGATAATCCTCAACCTGCTCACCTCCTCCTGGAGCTCTGTCACTAAGCAGAGGAGTTCCTCTGCCTGGTGGCACCTCCCACAGGGGTGCTCACAGCTGCCCTCCTGTACTGGTGTCACAGCAGGGCACACCTGCAGCCTGACGCCTGGGTGGCTGCGTGTTCCCACCAGGGCTCCATCTGAGCAGCTGTGTCCATGTGGTTGGTGTAGAGCTTAGAGAGGCCATGGCCTTCTGCCAAGTGGAAAACATCCCTCCCTGGTCAGAGCAGGCAGAGCTTTCAGAGCCCTTCCTGCATGAGAACCACCACATAAACTGAGGCATCACACTCTTTGCCTGCTCTAGTTGCTGCGCTCCCTAAGGACTACTTTTATAGCTGTGGGTGCAGTCATCACTGCCCTGGCAATGTCCACACCTAATCAGCCTGTCTGAGGAGAGCTGATGGTCTCTCCGCTCCCCTGGTATTTCCCTACCAAAGAAAAACCTCAGGAAACACCCTGTACGCTGAGATCTACTGCTCCACTGAGGGCTGGGCTGGCTCCAGAGCAGCTCCCCACGGTATCTGGCTGAAATTCCGTGTTAGATTCTGTTGCTTAAAAACAGCTGAAGGCAACTTCAAATGTGTTTGAATTAGGAAAAAATAGAGGTGAATAATGTTTTGGAATCCTATTCCTTCTGAGTTATCTATTGTTGGGAGGAGGGTGAGTGCTAGAAGCAAGTCAAGAGAGCTCTACAGATAATTTTGTGGCAGGGATGCTGTATGGACTGACACAGAGGTGCTCTGCTGAACCTGCTTGAGAGGATGTACTAGCCAGTGGTAGCCTTTGTGGCAGTGATCATGAGATGATAGAGCTGAAGAACCTGAAGAAAGGCAGGAAAGTAGCTGTCATCAGGATAATGACCATGAAATTCAAGAGAGTGAACTTCAAGAGAGCTTGTCCAGGATAGTCATGGGAGACTGCCATGAGGCTTAAAGAGGCGAAAGATTGCTGGTTGATCCTCAGCATAGCATAGCAAGTATTACAGGGATACAGAAGCACAGATTCTTTAAAAACCTTATACAGTTTCAAGACAATGTGCTTCACCACTTTAAAATAACACTACGTTTTTTTCAAATGAAACAGTAAATAATAATAATTAAAAGAAATGCCAAAAAAGAAGAAAAAAAAAGCTCTCAATAAAAATCTATATTCAGTACTTCTACAGGACTGTTCATACCACAGAGCTTTTTGGTTGCCATGATTTATTTTAGACCTGACTTGCACAAGTCATCCAGGATACATTGCTGTCTCATTCTGCAGGACGTAAATGAGATACTAATGCTTCTCCTACTGCTTGGAAATGTTCCTCCTGTTGAGCTTCCAACGTTAAGACTCTGCAAGACTTTCTGAGTGGGTATCTAACAAATGTTTGTACTGTATTTTCAGGCAGCAGTTTGAAAAAATTAATTTTTTAAATTGACTTTGAGCATAGGGCATAAGATCACTGAGGCTTGACACACACTGAAGTTCTCAGACATATATCTGCTAACTCTTTTATACAGCATATTTAACTCTGTAAAATACAAATAGAGATGGAAAGTTGTTAAAAGTCAGGTTTTTTAACTCCCTGCCTAACGGATTATGTCCTAAACATGGTGTAAGTATGTCTGACTTTTGAATCATTCAAACTTCCAAATATCTGGATAAAGGGAACAATGACTGACCCTCAGCAATCTAATCACACCTCGCTGGGGGAATTTTTATGCATCAGAAAAAACCCCAGCTTCTTCCAAATCATTCTGAAGAGCCTCAGGAACATCACAGTAATAGATCATATGTGAAATATATTAGACAAAAGGAAGAAGCTCCATTTTCTAATGTTTCGCAGAAGAGAAGAAAGTAAACAGAAATTATCTTTGATGACATAATCAGTGGGTGAAGGAAAATATAATAATTGTGGCTCTTTCCCTCTTTCTACTTGATATTTATGCACCCCTTAATTACATTCTCATTTTTTAATTTCTGTTGCTTTTTTTGAGAAATTCCTCAAAGTGCTACTTTCACTGTGAAATTTCAAATGCTAAAAAAAGCAAGAGCAGAAATTAGAGAACCATTGTCAAGTATTGTCCAAAAGGCTTGCTCATTATCTGCTTGGAAGGACATCTTATTTCAAATTTTCATTTGATCAGGTTTTTTTTTTTTTTTTAATTTCAGAATTAGTAAAAAGAAAAGACCTGCTACTAACAGTCTGCTAACTCTCTAGAACTCCCTCTGCCTAATTATTTCTTTTCTATTTAAGTTAGTGTTCTGTTTAAACCCTTTATTTTCATATAGCCTACACATGTTAAAGTTGCATAATCCACTAGAAGATCTAAGTATATACTTGGTACCCTGTAGGTGTTTCTGTATGCCTGTGTATAAAGAGTAGATATGCAGACATGTAGGAAGCTCAAAAATTACATGAGAAAAAAAACCAAGATGAAGTTTAGCAGAACATTTTCCACCTTTGAAAATGCCAAGGAAATAAGCCACGGCATTAACCACGGGTATAGCTCACATTAGGGAGTGATATTAGGACATATTTCTTTACAGAGAGGGTGTTCAGACACTGGAGCAGACTTCCTAGACAGGTGGTGGATGACCCAAGCCTGTCAGTGTTTACGAGGCGTTTGGACAACACCCTTAGTAACATGCTTTAACTTTTGCACAGACCTGCATTAGTCAGGCAAGTGGACTAGATGATTGATATAGGTCTCTTCCAACTGAAATGATTCTATTCTATTCTATTCTATTCTATTCTATTCTATTCTATTCTATTCTGTTCTGTTCTGTTCTGTTCTGTTCTGTTCTGTTCTGTTCTGTTCTGTTCTGTTCTGTTCTGTTCTGTTCTTCCTAGCTGCATCAAGAGACCACTGAGTTATTCCTGTTCCCAACCTCCATTACGTCACCATATAACTTCCAGTATGAATGTACTAACTTAATTCAGTGACAACTTCACTTCAGCCCAGGCTGAAGAAGGAAATCAGTAGCGGTACAGCTCACATATGTTCACTTATCATGTGAGAAGGAATACATGCACAAAGAGAGCTGCAGACCCACTGCTACCCCTTCACAAATCAAGACCTTTTCCAAGGAATGTGGATCAGTGTAGCGTTTCATAAACTGGACAGATGCTGATGTGAAGCTGTGCATTCGGATGGGATTTTTGTATACACTTTTGTACTGTGTATAGTTCCATGGTGGAAATATGAAGCAGTTCATTGTGGACTGGATAGCTGTCAGCATGATGTTTGAATCCTAAAAGGGACTTAGCTGTTGAATTCCACAACTTGAATCCATTCACCTGAATTGCACAAAATCAACCTTGTTTTGGCAATTATGGTCCATTTTTTTGGTTGGGGAAATCACCTAGTATTTTATGCTTTGGGTTGAAAGTAGGGCTGAGCAAAAAAATCAGTCTTGGTCATTACCAGTTTGAAAACTGTTAATAGTCTTTTTCTGAGGATGGAAAGCAGAATAAGTCAATGAAAAAGTATATCAACAAAAGTATCCTTAAGTTTCATTTATAATTACCCAAACTGCCCATTTCAATTTGAAAAAATTAAGTCCTACTGTTTCAATGTTGTTCCCTCATTACTACTTCCCAACAACTCACATGCATACCCTTCATGCACATAACTGGGGAGTTGCCATAACACAACACAGCTTTTCCATCTCGGTGTATCCCTCATGTGCATTTTAGACATTTGCTATTAATTCTATTGAGACCCATGTTTTAGTTATCCCACACCAAGCAATGGTGTTGCCACTTGGTTTTGAACTCACATTTCATGAACACTACAACCAGAGTGCCAAATAGAACTGGAAATATACTGAGTAATCATCAGTACGACTAAAAGGAAAACTTAAATAAAAAATAAAGAGGTATAGAATGAACAGAGTGTGTCCTCTCTTAATTTCCACTACTATTCCTTCCCACACTTTACTCTGTGATCTACTTAGCTGTCTCCATGTTCTTTGGTTTTTAGAAGAAAAATATGAGAGAAGCAGGTTCTGCAATGGATCTGATATAGGGAGTTCCAAAGGGGACTGGTTGGACGGCGGGGTTGACATTTTTGTAGAGTATCATGCAATGTGATTGCTTACAATAGCAGGAAATTCAGAAAGTCCCTTCTTGCCACATGGTTAATATTCCTAAGCCTCTCCTTTAAAATATAGTGGCATTTGCTACAAAAATGCCAGGCAAGAATTCGGTGTTTCTGTTACAAGTCTGACATTGGATTGTACCCTGGTGGGCAGGGGAATCCTCCGGATGCTGCTGACCATCTAGCTTAGGGGCTAAAATTTACGGGTACAGGATTTCCCTTTGGAGTCCATTCAAGTTATGTCCTTGTCTTCATTAACTTTATAAGAAACTTAGGCTCTTATTTCGGAAGGCTGTTGTACTAGAAACAATATATGGGCACGCTATGCTTGTAAGTAAGGCTGACCGTATTTCAGTCTAGATGTATCTGAATTTAAGAGATGGTTTGGTATTGCTGTATTCATTCCTGAAGTTCATGCTTTTCTCATTCAACTTTTTGGCCTTATCACTTTTAAATCTTATTTTCTCAGGAGATCAAACGCATTCTGAAATTCCCTGGGTAGGATCTCTTTCTTCCCTTAGTGGCTCAGATGTGTTAACATTTCAATAAAAGACCAACCTTGCAGCTGATGGTAACAAACCCAAAGGTTTCAAGCAGATTAGCGCCTGAGTAGTCTTGTGATGAGTGCTCTAGGATGCAGCTGTTAATCTATATTAGAGAATTAGTTAATCGTTAGCTGTAGAAACAAGTACTGCTGCACCAGTGTTTCTGGGCCTGGATTTCTCCCCCAGATTTGTGACCAGGCTTCCTATATTGGCTGAAGAGATGTGCAACGTGGAGCAGGATCTCAGGGGGCAAGGTCCGTAATGGCAGTGCTCATGATGTGGCATCCAACTGGGGAATAAACCAGGCTAACCAGAGCAGTGACAAACGCTCCTTAGCTGCCTTCAAGATAAGAACCAGAAGGCCAACAACCTCAAGGGTGTGTATGGTTACGGTGCATCCTCTTGCACCCCTCGAGGGAAAACTGCACACTCAATTAAATCTCTGAAATGCCTGTACACCAACACACGTAGCATGGGGAATACACAGGAAGAACTAGAGCTCTGCATGCAGTCACAGGGCTATGATTTCATTGCAATTAAAGAGACACGATGGGATAGCTCTCATGACTGGAATGCTGTCATGGACGGCTAGGTGCTTTTTAGGAAAGACAGGCCAGCAAGGCGAGGTGGTGGAGTTGTTCTTTATGTGAGAGAGCTACTAAAATGCATTGAGCTCTGACTAGAGGTGAATGAAGAACAAGTCAAGAACTTATGGGTAAGAATTAAGGGGCAGGCTAATATGGGATGACATTGTTGTAGGTATTTACTACAGGCTACCTGATCAGGAAGAGGAAGTCAATGAGACTTTCTACAGATGACTGAAAGTAGAGTCACAATCACAGCTTACTTATTCTCATGGGGGACTTCAACCACCCTGGTACTTACTGGAAACACTACACAGCCAGGCACACACAGTCCAGGAGGTTCCTGCAGAGCATTGATGATAACTTTTTGGCAGAAGTGGTGGAGGAGACAACAAGAATAGGTGCTGCTGGACCTCGTACTAACAAACAAAGAAGGTCTGGTTGGGGATGTGAAGGTTGGGAGCAGCTTTGGCTGTGGTGACCATGAGGTGGTGTTCAGGATCCTGCGTAGAAGAAGCACAATAAGTAGGATTACAATCCTGGACTTCAGGAGAGCTAACTTTGGCCTCTTCAAAGACCTGCTTGGAGGTCTACCCATGGATTAGGGCTCTAGAAGGTTGAGAGACTCAAGAAAGCTGGTTAATACTCAAACACCACTTCCTCTAAGCTCAAGATCCGTGCATCCCTATGAGTAAGAATTCAAGCAAAGGAGGCAGGAGACTTGCATGGATTAGCAAGGAGATTCTGCAAAAACTCAAATGAAAGAAGTAAGTTTACTGAATGTGGAAAAAGGGACTGGCCACTTGGGAGGAATATAGGAACATTGTCAGAGTATTCAGGGATGCAATGATGAAGGCTATGGCCCATTTGGAACTAAATCCCTTTGGCAAGGGATGTCAAAGACAACAAGAAAGGTTTCTTTGAGTACATGAGTAGCAAAAGGAAGACCAGGGAAAATGTGGGCCTGCTACTGAATGAGGAGGGTGCCCTGCTGATGGAGGATATAGAAAAGGCAGAGTTACTGAATGCCTTCATTGCTTCGTCCTTTACTGCTAAGGACAACCTTCAGGAATCCCAGTCCCTGGAGGTAAAGACTTTCCCTTGGTTAAGGAAGATTCAGTTAAAGATCATCTAGGCAAGTTGGGCACCCACAAATGCATGGTCCCTGATAGGATGTACCCAAAAGTGCTGAGGGAGCTGGCCAATGGTGGTGCTAAGCCACTCTCCATCATCTTGAAAGGTCATGAAGAACAGGAGAGGTACCTGAGGACTGGAGGAAAGCCAATGTCACTCCAGTCTTCAAAAAAGGGCGAGAAGGAGGACCCAGGAAACTACAGGCCAGTCAGCCTCACCTCCATCCCTGGAAAGATGATGGAACAGCTCATTCTGGAAGTAATCTCTAAGCATGTGGAGGAAAAGAAGGTTATCAGGAGTGATCAGCATGGATTAACCAAGGGGAAATCATGCTTGACCAATCTGATAGCCTTCTAAGATGGTGTGACTAGCTGGGTGGATGAGGGGAGAGCTTTGGATGTTTCCCCTGAAATGCCACAGGCTTGGAGAAGAATGGATGGAAAGCTGCCCATCAGAAACAGAGCTGGGGCTATTGGTAGGTAGCTGAATATGAGCCAGCAGCGTGCTCAGGTGGCCAAGAAGGCCAACAGCATCCTGGCTTCTATCAGAAATAGTGTGGCCTCGGCCTATTTAACCTGGAGAAGACTGAGCGAGGATCTGATCAATGCTTATATATTATCTAAAAGGCAGGTGTCTAGAGGATGGGGCCAGACTCTTTTCAGTGGTGCCCAGCAACAACATAAGGGGCAATGGGCACAAACTGGAACACAGGAAGTTCCACCTCAGTATAAGGAAAATCTTTAGTTTGAGGGTGACAGAGCACTGGTACGGGCTGCCTAGAGAGGCTGTGAATTCTCCATCCTTGGAGATATTCAAAAGCTGCCTGGATGCCATCCTGGGCGACCTGCTCTAGGTAAACCTGCTTTAGCAGGGGGTTTGAACTAGGTGATCTCCAGAGGTCCCTTCCCACCACTAAAATTCTGTAATTCATTGTAATTTGAGTGGGTGCTATATGAAACAGCTAATATAGAAAAGCAAGCACAAGGGCATCTCGTTGCCATCTCAAGGGCCATAATCTTGGCCTCTCTCTATCTGGAGTCCATGACTGCAGATTGTCTCCTTAGGGTAGGTGGCCACATTGAGTCATGCAGATACTTCAGCAGCACACATGGCTTGCTTTCATGAGAAAAACTTTTTCTCAAAGGTGAGAGAATACTTTAAACACCAGGATGTAGTGGTTGGAAATCCCTTCTGCAGTAATTTAAAGATATTTATTGCAGTGTGTGATTTGTTGCAGAGAGCTGTGACAGGCTGCAGGCTACCCTGAGTTTTCCCGTCCCCTTGTGTAAGTTGTGTTGCTATAAAGGACTCAGGATACCAGAAGCCAGATTGCTCAAGCTGGACCTTGGCCATTTTGCTTCCAGTACTTAATGCGGACAGGAATAGTCCTGGCTTGTGTGTGCTGTGGGAAAATTGTCTATGCTTTATACTAGGGATGTAGATGTGAATTAGGCAAAAAGGTGTTCAGACTAGGGCATACAGAGAAGGAAATAACCACGGGCAGGTCTAGAAGCATCTAGGGAAATTCAAGGTTAAAAGTCTTCTTGTCTTTGGAGAAAGTGAAAACTGAGCATTGTATTTGGAGTCTGTGGTTTATGTGGTTTTGATACCTAAACCAGATAATCGATCATCTTATTTCTGGTTCACTTTAGCCATGTGTGATTAATTCCTCTTAGGTTCTTTGAAAATTATACCAAAAGTTTCAAAAGTCTTCGTCCAATAATAGATTTATGCCAAAACTGTTACCCTCAAATCCAGAATGTGATACAGCTGTGGGCCAAAAAGTGTCTAATTTAAATTAAAACAATTCAAAGAAGAGCCTCTCCACTTTTCTTCTGTCTCCCCACCCCACCTTTTCCATGCTTTTCCATGAGTCCTGTGCAGAAATGGTAGCAATTACCAATTTAGCAATGTACGCAACATGAATTTCTTTTTCCCTGACAGTCAGGCAAGGTGGTTTGTTAGCACCTGAAATGGGGCATGTTTTGATAGACTTATCTCCCTGGTCAGTTGAAATACCATGCATCCAGTGGCAGTAACTGACAGGAATGTGCTTCTGACAGAAGTGCAGTTGGCAGTTTTGTCATTCAACATTGGCAGTGTCATTCATTTTAAGGCCACTTGGCATCATTTACTATCTAAACTTTTATATGCTAAGCTCACCACTAGGTTCTGAAATGAGGGGAAAAGGTGGAGAACTGGAAAAATGTGATGAGGATGAATGCCTAAAATTTCAGAGAACTTTTAATTACTAGAGTTGAAACAGCAGTGAAATGTCTTTAGGCTTAAAATTTATCAAGAAATAAAGTGTGTCACATTTATCACCATAATTCTCTTGGTCTTGATATAATTATTCACTAACAGAACTAAATTCTGAATTTTTAATATGACACTCAATGTATAATACCAAATTTTCTACCCTTGTCAAATCAGCAGAGAAAAGAATAAGCAGTCTATCCTGGTTACTGAAAATGTAAATTAAAAATGTACAGTCATCTGGGAAAATTCACTCAGAACAAAGAGTCGGCATAGTGCCTTAAGTCTGGAAAACTTCCAGGGACATCAATAAAAGCAGGTCAGGTGCAAAATTTTGAATTAAAACTACCTTCTTTTATCCATCCCTGAAAGCCCCCAAATTCTGAAGTCTGATGTGATTTCTAACACAAGCAGCAGAGTTTAAGATCCTGTCTTTAAAAGAATAACCAGTGGAAGAGGTTCTTATGCAGTCTCCTTGCTTTGGTGCTTTCATGAGAGCTGCAGGAAGTCTGCTGCTAATAAAAAGACACGCTGAGTTACCATTAAGAACTCAGTTTCCTCTGATGTCTGAATTCAAATGGGATACTGAAATGCTAAATGTAAATGCTGTCCACTAGCAAAAAGATTGCAGACTACTTTCACTCTGATTTTGGCTCTATTTTCTACTACCTTAAATTTGCAGTTGGGTTTTCTTTGGTAATGAGGTGTTCAGGTAGGAGGGCTTGCAGCATGTGCAGAGGTTAGCAACTCAGGATTGCTGAATCCAATTCTAAATGCATGCAGGTATCTCTCTACTATATAAAACGACTTCCCATAAAAGCCTTTTACTAAATTTATTCACTGAATCGGGGATTAACAACATCTTTAGAAGCTACATTTTCAAGAGGTAGTATCAGTTCACACGTGCAGCGTAACTTACACCTCTGTCTATGCAATAATTTTTTTTTTTAAAGGAGTTATTCCCTGAACTGTCAAGCAATATATTATTCCTACAAAGCTACATGTGTGGTTCTTAGAGAAAAATTGGTCTCTGTGATCATTTTTAGCTCTGAAGTGAAAGGATACTTCTCAAAAACCTAATTCAGTGTTAAATATCCATTTCAACAATCTTTTAATTTGGAGACAAAACCAATTGGTCAGAAAATTATCAGTTTCCTATTATATATGCACTACTTCAATGTTCTTTGTGCTCCTGGGCTCTGGTTTTCATTTCATGTGAGAACACTACATTTTCAAATTTATATAGAAATAACATATGGTATTTTGTTGCTATGACAATATAGATCCCTATTTTTCCATTTATGAATAATAATAAAAATCTAATTGAATCAAGTTACATTTTCATTCCACCAATTCCTGAAGCTATTCTTTCATGAAGACTTTGTATACACTCAATTTAAACTACTTTATTGCCCTCTCTAACAGGATTTTTATCGTCTATGTGGGTTTCTTTTTTAAAGCTCTAAGCATTGATTTTAGCTTATGCTTTCCCACTGGCAAACATTAATGCATAAATACAAAATGTGTCCTTTTTTATTAGGACAGTCAAGCAGTGGAACATGTTGCACAGACAGGTTTTGTGGTCACCATCCTTGGAGCCTATTCCAGCAGACACTGCTTGGAGTAGGAGGCTGGGCTAGAAACCAGTGTTATTCTGTGTTTCTTTTATTGGTATCCATTTCATTTGTGCATCCGAAGATCCCGGTTTATGTCATTTGCTGCAGCCTGAAAATGTAAAATGGGAGTATGTCAAACTTAAGGGATTAGACTATCTAAAAGACTATCAGGGAACACACCCTCAGACAGCAGCACACAGTAAAATCAGCACTTTGGCTTCTCAGAGTACGAGCTGAGCAGTGCAAATTTTATCGGTGGAGGAGTGAGCACTTCCAGATGGTCCGTTTAGCAACTGATGTTTTCTATTTTTATGTATATATGATGTTTGTATATGTGATGTTTATATAGGTAAAAATCGTATTAAAAATATACATAAAGTAGAAAAACCTCTGTTGTTTTACATATATAAATGTTGGAGATTACAGGCCTCACAAGACTTTTTATAAAGGCATTATATTATGAATTATTATTAGATGGTAAAACTCCCATTGCATCTTAAGTTCAGTTATAATACATACCATTCACATTCCTAAATGCTCACTTCAGGTCAGTTAACAAAAAAAGAAATTTCCCTAAAATGTATTCTATTTTCCAGAATGGATATTCCAGATTAAAAAATACTATTCTTGATGATCTTTCTTGCTGTCTCACTGCGCTACATACATAGAGATATATATATATATCATATGCAAAAATAATAAAAAGAAATATACTATATGTTTGTAGGAATTTATGCATCAGTGTGTAAATATATATAAATGTATACACATAACCATATGGAGAGCAAACTTAAGGGCCTTTTTTGTACTATTTTCTGTATTTCCAGGATTCCAGGCAATTATTTGGGGCTTTCAAATAAGAATGATCTGTTAAAGGGGATTTTGCCTTTATTATTCTGATCTGTCACTTCTTTTATGCAACAAGCCAGCTGTTAGTTGAACAGTGTCATTCATTTCCTCAATGGAGTGATGACACTACAATCAGCCTTCATTATCTTCCCATGCTCTTATATGAGAACTAAGTGCAGAGGAAACACTTTGTAATTACTCTAGGCAGATTTCCCACATGTTAGAGTTGCCATAGATGGGATTAATGAATATCACTTGAAAAGGTTGAAGTAGACAAAAACGAAATTAGGCTTCAGTAATCGCAACATGCAGATGGGTTGAAATGCTAGTGGGAAAAAATCCCATCAGCAATTAAACTTGCTTCTTGGAACAGCAGATGTGCATAGTGTCTTACTGAATACTGAGTACACTTGAAAGGAATTTGTAGAGGAAGAATGCTGAAATATTTGCAACTCTGCCTAGGCAGGGTTGGAACGAGTGACAGGGTTGTGCTTATTTTACTTAGATGTCAGGACCCCCATTTCTGCTCAAAAGAATCCCAAACTTCTGCTAGCCAATGCGTACTCCAACCACTTCTGCTGCTTTCTGCCATGAAAAGCTCTTCTGCCTGATCTAGGATAGCAAACATATGGTACAGATTTACCCTTTAATTTCTGAAGGGCACCATTAGTTCTCCAAAGGAGATGTTTCTCAAGCCCTATTTTGCAGCTGGCAACAGCACAAAACGGACTCTGCTAGCTTTGTCTCCAGATAATCTTCAAATATTTTACTGACAAGAAAAACTGTACAACCAATAAAACCAATTTAACCTAGAGGACTTGCTATGAGCCACCAAGCAGGTAGCTGCAATCTGGAGAGGCATCAGTGAACACCACAAGTATTAAATCAAAGAATCATAGACTCTTAGAATGGTTTGATCTGGAAGGGACCTGAAAGATCAACACCCCTGCCATAGGTAGGGACACCTTCCACTAGATCAAAATCAGCTGTTTCAGTTTGTAGTGCTGGGCTTTTCTAACAATACACTCTAGGCCGAACCTGACTTGCAAGGTCCAAACAAAAGGTCCACAGTCATCACTGCAGGATGCCTCTCGGTACCACACCTGGGGAAAGCGGGAAGGGTAATTGAGCAAGGTGGTAAGTTCACAGGATTTCTACTTGTGCTGATTTTTCATTGATGGCTTGCGTTCTCGCATATTCTGTTGGTCAGCATGTAGAGCAACATCAGAGCATTTTGGGAGTAAGTATTCTAACTCCTCAACTGAAAAGTGGACTCCAGTCCCTTTTGCTTGTAGCAGGTGGAATGGATTTAACTATTACAGAGAAATGGTCGTCTTCTACCTTGCACAAAAGTGACATGATCCGACCCAGTGTTTAAAAATACAACTTTTACTGTCCAAAGCAGGTTCTGTTCTTCTCTAAGTGTAAACTTCAGTTCCCTTCTCCCTCTCTTGTGCTGGAAAGAGATTGGATTTCTCTCCCTCTCTGCTTGCCTACCAGGCTATGTGGCAGATAAGTAACCCTCTCACTGGTTTCTGCTGCTCCCCAGCCACTGCTGGATCTCAGTCTGGATCTGGAATCTGGCACTGCAGACACAGCAGGCAGAGGCATATACAGCCATAGATACATATGCATATAGAGAGATGTGCAGCATTCTAGAAATAGCCAGTTAGACTAAATCTTACCTGTGATTTGATTCCAGTCTCTACAATAACTTCAGCTCACATCTTACACCTAACACAGTTAGCAATGAAGAGAAATCTCTTGGGATAACTTAGTTACAGTCCAGACACACTGATCTGTTCCTGCACAAAGCCAACTGTGTTCTTCATCACAGTTATAATATATAAAACACTATGCTTGCCACTTAAAGGTCTGAATATATCTATCATTGTTATCTCCTCTTTGGAGGATGTGGAAAAGCATATTGTGTCTCATCTTGACATGTTTGAAGTCTTGCTGGGGACAGAGGAATCACTTTGTATCTATCTATCTATCTATGCTCCATAAATATATGGAGGAAAGAACTTTTTCTTAGACTGATCAAAATCATAACACTCTAACCAAAACACAGCAAACAGTTTCTCTTAGTCAATTCCGATACTATTAATGTTCCTATTACAATGTAATATGGAAAAACCTCACCAATAATACTCCTGAAATTGTTAAAAAAAAAAACTTAGTAATGTCTCCCCCTTATTCCTGGAGCTATGCTCACCCTTCCAGTGTCCCTGTGTGCCCCACAGCCAACAGCTCCAGTCTTCTTCAAGCAGGAGGGTGTCCTTGGGTGAGGAAAGGTCCATGATGAGTCCTGGGCGTCCTGCAGTCTTCAGAAGGAGAATGACATAATGGTAGGGGTCCCTTCCTCCTTGATCCTGGGGTCCACCTGGGGCTATTTTTACACGTTTTCTTAACAAGACCTGGTTCTACTCACTGAGCATCTCCTAGGAGCCTTCTCCAGCTCCTGTGAACATAAAGGGCTGCTGTACATAATACAGCAACTACCTAGGTCTGTTGGAACTTATCACAGAGTATGGCCAGAAGCTACAACAGGTCAGGCAGTAGTCACTTGACTATTGCTAAACTACCTCAGGCCCAGAGACATCCTGAGTTTTTTCATTGTCAGTTCCATGCCAAATCTGTTGTCTTGTGTGACTAATAGCAAAAATTGCATTTACCGATGCACATTACCACAATGTGATTACTGGTGGTGAACAGAATCTGTTAACCAGGGACTATTCAACATGTGAATCTGTGTGGGAGAGGTGTAAAGGTTGCCTCTGTCACCCTATTAAAATAACTTTCAGGGTTTTTTTTTCCTAAATTTATGCAGCACTCTTTTGCCTGTTCTGCTTGTATGGTCAAGTGTTTTTGCATGCAAATGCAAATACACCATTCCTAAATATACTGTATGCTACAACTTTGTGAAAAATATTTAGGAATCACAACTGCTGTGATCATGCAGCAGCCCGATTTGGATTGAGGCACTGCATACAATAAAAAACCTACCAGACAACATCAGAGATTTAAAGAATTTTCCACAGGAGATAAAAAAAAATCAGGTATATCCTCTATCAATTTTATGCTGATTCATCAATGTATATTTAGGTCAGTATATATATTAAATGATTATAGCAATGTCCTTTTTTGATCCTTTTTTCATTTTCAGAATCTCACTTTTATTTTTGGTTAATGGTTGATGAATTAAACCACAGGATTTAGAAGTGTGTTGTTAGCTTTCATGACAGTATCCCCACAAGAAGCTCATCTCCAGTCCCTGGAGAGGTCTCAACAATGTGGCAGTTGGATTCCTGTGAGTGGAGCCCTCAGAACATCTGCCACACACACCTCGTTTTGTCTACAACCTCACACACAGCTTCCTATCTCTGCACAACTCTTTCAAGCATAGATAAAGAATTCATTGCAGAGATCAGCAGATGGTTTTCATTGTTACTATTCCTATTGGCACCAAAAATGCTTAAATCAATGAGCAGGCTTTGGAACAGTATTTCCTCTGCTATTTCTCATTCTGTTTTGACAGCCATTTGAGCATCTCCAGTTTCCCAGATTAGACTCAGTATGTGGTTTATCTATTTCATCATTTCTGTTACAACAAAAGCTTATCTTATGCTTCAGCCAGTCCCCCTCAGTCGTTTCTGAAAGCCTAGCAGTTATGATATTAAGTGTGCCTCTCACATCCTCTTGTTATCATCTCAGATTGTTGTCTGCATTTAGTGTCAGATAATAGTAAAAAAAATTCAGAAAAGTAGTAGATTTGGAGTTGTTACCATCAGTTAGCAATCAGTATGCCTTATGCTTCCCATCAGAAGACTTTTTTCAGCTGCTTACAAGCCTTCCTTGATTTAGCTGTTTTCAACTCAAATTTTCCATGCTGAATGCCTGTTTCTGCCTAATAGATTCTTTTTTTTTTTTTTTAAATCAAATACCAAATGGTTTTGTAACAGAAGTGGAATGGAAAAATACATTTGTTTTGTTCATGTTAAAAGATTCAGCGTTTTTGTTTTTTTTTTTTTAGAAGGCCCATCACATACACACACATTTGTGTGTTTTGGCAGGCAAGTGCCTTTTCTCTCTCTGGAAAAAGCTGCTGAGCTTTGGCCTTTGAAAAGCTACAGTTAGCTTATGTCCTACAGATATCCTCTTGATACAGCTTTCCAGGATTGTTTCCCAAAATTCAACCTGTGGCGGGTCTAGTATGTGGTTGAACAAAACTATGCTTAAAATTGTGGTTATGACCTATTCTAATTGTGCCAAGTACAGGTTTCTTAAGGGTCTTTTCCTTCCCATCTGCTTGGTAACGACTTTCTTTCTGGGCCCAATAAACCTGGAGGAAGACTGATTTATTCATAATCCACTGGGTTAAAATAGCAGAGGAAAGTAGGAGTCACCACAGAACAGCACATGGGAACATGGCCTGGGGCATGGGATGAGATGTGAGGTTGTAGATGGTGGAAGCTTGTGTTGCAGGCTGTGGGGAAAGTGAGACTTCCAAGTGGGGAGAGGAATAGTGTGTTTGCCAGGGCAAATGACTGAGGATGACAGCTGAGACTGAGGAAATATGAAAGAAGGAAATTAAAGTCTACTGTGTAAATGTGGGGGAAAAGGGAAACAAAAGGAACTGCAAGCAGGTAGGGCATCTGGACAATAAGAGTTAAGTTGGAAATCAGTGAGCCAAAGGACAAAATGAAATGGGGCAGGCAGATATGACCTGACACTGATGCAGGATTGAGGGGCAGGGAAGAGAGATGTGGGTGTAGAAGATCCATGAATGAAAACAAAATCTAGCAAAAAGTCTGGGCATTCAAGATTCACTATTGCTAAAAGGGAAGTGGTCAAAGAGTTACAGCATGGCTGTGGGCTCAGGAGGTTGTCTTACCTGTTTTAATGGAGAGAAAATAGTTGTACAGACAAGGGGTCTTTCACTTTTACTAAAATCTGTAAAAATGGGAGTGACTGAATGCAACTATGATGAAGCTGCAGTGACAGAGTAGGCAACGGCCTGCAATGGGGACACTTTCTTGCAATGGGCCAGATAAAATTAAGTTTGAAGGGAATGGGCAGAACAGCTTGTATGCAGGGAGAAAACTCCTACCAGAGCTTAAATTTACTACAAGAGTCGATCTCAACCGCACAATCCATCACCTTGTGTATGTTCCATAAATGAATCAATAACTGTACAAGCACATATATCTCTCTGGGTTAATTTACCCTGTTTAATTTACACTTGTTATCAGGACAAATTAGGCTAGGAAAAGTACCACAGTAACAGATTCATGATTCAGTTTCCCAGTGCCTTTGCTTGCTCTGATATTTCTATTTAGCATTGCACAGTGCTCAGTCCAATCCATGTTTCTTTAGTTCCACTTTTCTTTTCTGTTGTCAAACCTACGTGAATTGCTGCTATTGCTAAGTGCTTGTTACCTCAAAAGACAGAGCTGGTAAAGTTCTGATTATTACAGTTTACTTTCTTAAAAACCTTGATACTTCTCACAAAATACACACCCTGCACACAAATACATTAAAAGAACAGTTTTCAAGATCAAAAAATGTCTGTGCATGAAAACGTTAAGTACCAGGGCAAAGCCTGCTCGTGCTGAAATGGGCAAACAATCTGCCTTTATATTATATTAGAAGACATTATGTATATCTGAAAATGCTGAAGGATTTTTGCTGAAACATGCCAATATAAATTTGATCTGTGGAAGAATAGGATCTCAGCCTGTGTAGAAACACGGGCATATAACAAGCAATAATAATGTATATTACCAAATTTCCCACATCAAAAAAACATTTTGCAGATTAATTATGATATCTTTGCACCCCTGTAGTTCAGGGGTTGATCAGATCTGGCATTTAAATAGTGTTGTCATTTTTAAATTACAAGACTGGGGAGGAATAACTAGTGAAGCATTTACTTTTCTATCTGCCTGTTTTCCTTCTACCGTGCACTCCAAGGTTTTGTGCAAGCTCAGTAAACCAGTTGTGATCCAAACTGTGATAATTTGGTTCTGAATAAGGTGTGTGTGGGGTTTTGGTTAGTTGGGGTTTTTTTGGTGGTTTTTTTTTTTTTTTTAAGTAATGAAAAGTAGTTGGCAAGATGACAGCAGCGGTAAAACCCAGATTGAAGCTGTCAGTGTCAGCATGGATGCAGCAGTGCAGCTGCTTCCTGCCTTTCAGAAAGGTCAGGAGAATATGCAGACAGCTCACACAGCATGTAGGTGTTGCTGAGGATTATGGGCTGCTTAGGCAGTAGTGTAAGCACAGCACAAAAGCAAACAGAACATGCAAGTGCAAAATTCATAAAGAAACACATTTTCCCCATGACAAGTGATGTCAGCCGTAACAGACAACATCTGTGGGTTGGACAGGTGGTCACACCTCACTTCTTCTGACAAGTGAAAGGTGCTGGCTCACCTCTGTGAACACCCTGCAGGGAAGCCCATGTAAATCAATCGAAGTTTGTTTACTTCAACCTGCTCTGAATTGGGCCTTTAGACAACGTGTCCCTCTGGTCTTCCTGTAATGCGAGCCTGCATCACCCAGCAGGCTGGGCTGTAAAATCCCTGACCGACGTTGTTTATTTGACACATTTTTGCACAGAACCATGTTTATTTCAGGACCTCCTTCATCCCTAATTTATCCTAATTTTAAGCAATTAGGAAGAATAGTTAGGACTACAACTCCCCTGTAGTTTATCACAGAGATATCCTAAAAGAGATTATTTAAGATATGAGTCACCTTTGTAATTGTCCATATTTCTTCCAGGCTATAATGGGAAGCGAGGAAAACCTGACTCCTCATTTAAATGCCTTGGTTGGGTCTCTGCAGACTAGTGGAACAGGGGACTTGAGCAAGTTTAACAAGTCCATTCACATCTATACCAAAGCTTAAGCGATTAAGGCAGCAATGAAATTCTCTAGTTATGATCTGGATTAAATAACTCAAGAAAGGGGAGTGGTGATTTGAAAGCTCATTGACTCCTAAGAGAAGGGATGAATGAAATTAGAGTCCCTGAGTGCTTTCTGTCCTTTGACAGCCACGAAGTACAAAACGATCCCCTTGGGACACTTCACATTTTTTTTTTTTTTCATATTAATGAAGGTTTGCCCTCTATAAAATTTTACATTTTCAGCAAGCATTGCATTATTTTATTGTTCTCTACTGCTGATGTGGTAATCTCACCCTGTTTTCCCTCTGGATATATTAGCAATCCTAAAATGCCATTTTTCTCCTGTGAGAAAATTGCCAAAATCTCCTTTTAACTCTTGCTGAACCGATCAAAATGTATATTTCTTCTTAACATGTCATCCCTGTTAACGTCCTGTATGTTTTGGGAGTGACTTTGCTTTACAGTCTGGATCAAAGTCATCAGCTCACTTTATGGAGGTAACCCAAAGGCATCCAGCGATACAACAGTACAGCCAGTGAAAAGGGAAACTAGAGCTTCAACAAGGTCAGTATCCTATCTGATCTAATACAGTTTTAGTTTGATTCCTGCTGATTTTATTTCTGATTTTTTAAACCTTTTTTTCTGGGTGTAAGTTCTGCCCCTGGCCAAGTAAGATTGATTTGTCTGATTATGAGTGTATACAAACTGAGAGTTTCTCCCCTGTTCTGCAATATCTTATTTATTTTCTTTCCTTTTTATCTTTAGTCTCCCTATTTTTTACTGCATTTTTATATTGCCAGCCTGAACGCTCTCAAATACTTACTAACTTTTGAACATTTTTTCTCAGGTACTGATTGAAAACAATCAAGTTAAAATATATTTAAATTCATTAAGTTAAATTCCATTATTTTCCTTGCATTTACTCATTTAATAGAAATTGAAAGTGCTAAACTACTAGCACCGCTAGCAGCTTTGTAGTCAAAGAAAAGCTATCCACACGTCAATAATTTCCATAAACATGAGCATCTTACTCCAAACAGGAACCAGCATGCTGGTCCATTACCATGCTCTGCTCATGCTCCTTGGCAAAGGAGTGCTGACAAGCAGTCTGCAGGGCTCAGCATCTAGAGAGAGACCAGCAAGGAGGATGGGGGGAATGGCTTGTAGAAAAGCCAGAGCTGGGAGACTGACCAAAGTGCAGGGAAGGCAAGAGAAAGCGAAAGAAATAACCAAGAGATAATAGTGAAGAAAAAAACCAGAAAGGGGAAAACATAAGAGAGTGATAAACAGAGATGGAAGGAAGAAGAGAGAAAGGAAGATAAGAACGCTAAATGCATAGAAATTAATAGCATATTCATCACAATAGCCCTTACTTATTGAAGTTTAAGGAGCATTCTCTGTCATATGAACATCCTAGAGCCTACACGAATTGTAAAGAAAGTAAGACAGGACATCAATCAAAACTGCAACAGGGGAGTTTCTGAGGCCATGATTTTATGAGACAGGAAAGGCTGCCTTCAGGTTCCCAGTGCCAGATCAAACCGTTGCAGCTGCAAGGAGCAAAGTGCTGATCCCATATAAGCTTGCTCTGCTGGTTCAAATTAGTGCAGAGCTTCTGGAATGTTAACTCTGCATTATTAACATATCATGCCTTTATCATGTGCTATCTGTCCTCCCACAGCTGACATAAAGCCAGCGTAACAGCATAAATCTAACATAAGGTTTGTGTTTCATGCTCTGGCTAGTCCAACAGAAACGTGTTCATGTGTTTGTAATCAAATGTACAGTGCTGGTCCAGGAGGGCATAGATTTGGTAGTAAACGGTCTTGATACACTGCAAATGTTATCAGCAGAAGGGAACACATCATATACCCCAAACTAAATATTTATTCTTAGTCAAATTAATATTTTACCAGTCTAAATCATGAATCCTGTTACAAAAATATATACTCATTGTTCAAATTAGTACAGAGATGTCTCATCAGCCTTAAAATTGTTTGGGTCTGGTTGGTGTTATTCCACGTGTTCTGCCAACGAGGTCTGCCTGCTTCTCCTCAGTTTCCAGGTGAAGTGTGAAAGCTGCAGAGCAGCCTCCAACCGCCCCATCTGACAGAAAGGGCTGTTGCTTGTCCCACTATGACTATGTGGATTTGTCAGACCTTTGCCATGTGCGATAGTCCCAGAGGTGTAGTTACAACAGGACAGGCATTAGTCAGTTGACCGCCACACAATTATTAAAGCAAACCAAGGTCAGCTCAGGCCAAGGCAAGGCCAAAATTCCTTAGGTCCTGGGCTGTCAGATCAGAACAAAGCCTGCAGAATTCTACAAATAATGGCAAAAATAATGCTCACTGAGGTACAGCTTCAGTGTTGTGTGTTCATTTGAAACCCTTTGTAAAGCTGTATGATGCTATGTAAATCTATTTTATATTACTGGTAATCGAAAAGGCGATCAATAGGAGCTTTCTTTTTCTTTTGAGCTGACAAATCAGCTGTGCTATGTACTTGTGAACTGAGCTATCTGGGTTCCAAGGACTAATGTTTAAAACGATGGAGGTCTGAACTTCTATGTTTGTATATAAGGATATACCCCTGATGCACCTTCTCTTTGTGAAGGATTTAGTTTAGCCTACCCCACAGAAATCACAAAAGGCATTAGTTCCACCTCAATTCTTGCAGCTGGGTTCTGCTAGGATTTGAATGTATTTCACAGCAGCATGTATTTATATGTTGTTAACACCTGATTGCTGAAAGTACCAGGCTTAGGAAAGCATCACTAGCAATTTCAGTGGATCCCTTGAATGCTGGCTTCTAGTCTCTACAGAAAAATAGTGGATGGACAAATAAACCCCCATGAGGGAAGTGCTGACAACATCTGCTGTGCTTACCCTTATCTAGCTGCAAATTTTGGCTACAAACTCCCCACACCCCTTCCTTCCCCCTCTTTTTTTTTTTTTTTTTTTTTTGGCAGGTCTGCCAAGCATGAATAAAGAGCTCATTTCAGAGCTCACCAGATGGCATTCCTCATTGTTATTCCTATTGGTACCTAGGGATGTCTGAGTCCATGGGCATGAGAATGTTATTGCCCACTGCTGTGGTAGTTCCACTTTGAGTTTAGTCTCTAAGTGTCTGTATCGCCAACATAATCGTGATACCTCTTAATTAATAGTACATGGCATCCAGTATTGCTCCTGACAGTTTCACAGTTGTAATATCTATCTATATATTAACAGATGGCTCATGCTGCATTCTGAGTGTCATCATCATGGCTTGGCTTCATGGACGAAGATTTGGGAAGGGCTTTAAACGTGAGTACACCCTTCAAGCCTGCGCGGTGGATTTTTTAGGTGAGGCGCAGCGTGCGCGAGACTGGTCCCACCCTTTACACCTGAGGTTCATCTGCCAGGGCCTAGCGAGCTTGGACGGTGACAGCGAAGTCCTCAGGTCATAGGTTTGGTTAGAGTATCCTTCTCTTAGATGGATGGCCTTACAGGGCTAAACGAGCTCCATCTGCCCGGGTTTGGAGTTAGAGTTGTCCTTCTCCTAGGATGGTTGCCCGAAGGCTAGTGAGCCCATCCTGCCCGTGGACACACTTTGTCTGACCCTTCAGTTGAGACCTGTCTGGCTTGGGAGACCCTACCAGAGGCATATGCCACCACCAGCATAGCTCTCAACTTCACAAGGGCACGCAAGCTCTTTCCCCACGGCAAGGGGGTGCTCATGAAAGAGATCCAGTACCATATACCCTACTGCTAAGAGCATCCATACTTTCAGCTGTATTTCTCTGCTTAAGTTCTCTGTAAAACAGGGACAATAGTTGTGAAAATCAATATGCTGGTATTTTTTAGGACCTTCAATAAGTGGCATAGGACAGAGAAAATGTATTCTTTTGTATTTTCAGCAGCATAAGATGCAGAGGAAGTGACAGGGACACATGTTAACCAAGAAGAATAGCAGTTGCTGAATAAATGTGCTGACCACTCCATCTACAGCATGAGGAAGACTGTGTTTCTTAAAAATAGTAAGAAATTCAATACTGCATCTTAATGCGTATGCTGCAGTGAAGGCACAAAAGGGGTATTGTACTAAATGGCATAAAATCTTCATCTGGATATTATCTCTATTGCAATCTTAATATTCTTTTAGTTAAATTTGTGGGTTTTATGTTTAGATGTTGACTTTACAACTGCACACTTAACACTGTGTAAGTAATGCAACAGGTCTAAACTGAATGTTTAGCCAAAGGCGCATTTTGCCTCTGGGTAAGATGCAACAGCAAATGAGATGTATTTTGGACCTGTTTTACTTATATTTTTGCTGTTAATGAAATTTTAAACTCACTTTACTCTCTGAGGAATGTTATAACTCTCATGATAGGGAAAGAGCACTTAGGAAAAAATGATATCTTACATATCTTGCTAAAGAAAATTTTGTCATTGAGTTTAGTTGGGTTAGGATTTCACACATGAAAACCTAGCCATAATAAAAGTAACAGACAGATTCTGGGTACACTGCTGTATATTAATGTGGCAAAATTGAATTTTCCCTACTTTTTCAAATTTTCAAATTTAGAAATAATTTTCCAGCAGGTATTAATTACTGAACTCCCTAATAATTTTTCTGTCAGTACAGTTCCATTTACATTTTTGTATTCAATGGAAAAGGGAGTCCTAAGTGTCAGGAATGAAAGTACTACATTGCCTGCACTAATTATAAATCAAGAAAGTACCAAAGGAAGAGAAGAAAATAATTCCTGGAATTCTTTCTTTTAGAAAATGTGATATTGCAAGGTATTTTGGAAGTCTAATCATCCTAACTCATGCAAATGAATTTGAATACTCTTCTATTATGTTTTCTTTTTAATTGAGAACATGCTATCTTCTTGTTTTTAAAGGTGATTATTTTAGTAATTAAAGAACCATGGCAATATTGTTATGTTACCTTTAAATACTACTCTGCAATAGAGATACGAAAACCTTGGTGCTCTGGGAAAGGAATGAGAAAAATCTAAACTGCGTCTGTGGTCTGGTAGAGTGGCAGAAGACAAAACAGAAGAGAAAGGACGAGCTAAGCTGTTTGAAGATCGATTGAAACCTGCATAAATCACAACAAACTCTGATAATACAGTTTCTTTGCCGATTATCCACCGTATACGGGAGAGTTCCCATGAAACTCTTCAAATGCTATTTCTTCGACCACCGGTAGAACACGACGTAGTCCACAAAACGGATCTTCTTAAGCTCAAGCCACATGTGTAATAGCTGTGCAAAATTATTAATCAGTTTTTGAGTATGTATGATTATTTTGGGGAATATAATGAATATGTATGTAATCGGGTGATGTAAGCTTTGGTTGGGGCAGGATACGGGGTGCATGATTTGAGGGAAAGATCCTCGTTGCACCCGGCACTGATAAGATAAAGAAAATGCCTGCTTCTTAATGCTACATTGGTATTAAGGAGTTTTTTCTTCCAGATTTTCAGTAACAACATTAAATACATATATTTGGTAATCAGTTTCCTTCTCTGCCTTCATTCAGCTGCTAGCGTTGTATCCAGCCACATGCAGTTGTGAAAGGGGATTTGATTATCACATACAGTGTATATAATGTGGCATTGCTAACTGAATCAAATACAATAGCAATGACGGTCTTCAGGACCTGACCTTGCAATCCATTAGTCAAGATCCGAACAACTGTCCATGTGACTAAAACATCTAATTCCTGGAGTTCATTTCTACTCTCCAATGCCACATTTTTAGGAATAGACTGAAAAGCTAAGAGCTCAGGCCTTTATCTCAGGTCTTCACTTACTGAAGAAGCAACAATTTTTCCCTCCTTTCATCCAAATCATTCTGTCATGTGAGCGAAGGATTATTTTCAAATCTTTGCATTTGGAAATGACAGCTGCATTTCTACACCATTATCTGCCTTCAAATTGTGTTTCCCTGCCTACACAAATCTTTGCTCTAGGTTCTGTCAAATTTTCAGCAATTCAGAGTGCTCATTTTAAAAGATGCCAGACTGGGCACGGGCAGTTATAATTCATGATATTGGATAGGGTGAAGGCGAGAGAATTTTACGTTAACACTTTTTTCAATTCAAAATGGAAATAGACGAATAGAAGCCAAGTCTTAGCAAACCAAGGCCAGACTGAAATATCTCACCGTAACATACGTATTTGTGCATATGTATGTATGTACGTTTTGTACGCACTTCATTGCAGAATATGTTTGCTAGTCTTAAGACTATGTTACTTTTTAAAACTTCTGAAGGTATTTGATTTACACACTTGGCAATGTTTTTGGTATTTATACCCAGTATTTTCATCGTGTGCAACAGAGCTCCCTTCAGGTTCTGAGTTTCTGAGTGTTAAATGGAACAATCCTGTAGTCCCTCCTGCATGAAGAAAGTGATATGTGAGCAAAAAATTAAAAGCTTGGATTCTAATGTAACAGCTGGCAAACCAACATTGTGTTTCATTCATTCAATTAAACTACACAATATGATTTTGGATCTGGTCTAAGTCCTGTCCTGAAAGACTATGAGCCTTTCACAGAGAGTTTGATGTAGTCCTTCCTCAGCCCTGGAAGATTTATGATCTTCACTCTAAACTTGACTACAGCTGTTAAGTCCAGAATTTTAGAGGACTGAGTCTCTGACACTCATTGAGTAGATGGGCTATATTTGTCAAACTGACTAATCTCATACAGGATTGATGTGACTCATTCTTCAAAGTACTGTTAGAAAGATGTTGGATGTCAGACATGAAACAGCTCTGTCATCACTAGGGATAACTACTCCAGTGACAGGCGTAGAAGCAAAATACTCTGAAATACAATAACATCTTAAAATACTGGCAGATACAAGAACAACAAAATTTGTTTTTTCTTTCTGGAAGCAAACTTAAATGATACATATCAGCATGCTATGGCAAGTCTCTCTCCCTCACTTATGGGTCAATAAATGAATTTACATTAAATGATCTTGTTTCTTTCTGCTCCAGTTGGTGTTTCTGACTTTGTCAAAGGTCACCTTCCCCGACCGGACTCCATATTAACTGCTTCAAGGAATTATTTTCCATATATGCACCTAAAAAAACCCACCCCAAAACTCCTAGTACCGCTGTTGCATGACGTTTTTTCTAGATGCTACTATTATTTTTTATATTACTTGCCCCCTTTCTCTTGGAGCTGCATTGAGAAAATTCAAAAGTAGAAGTCTAAACTGACTGCATGCACATGCAGGTTTTTTTTCTAACATGTTTTTAAAGGCATATCAAGATAAGATCTAGAAACTGTATTGCAAAATAATCTCACATCGTTTTCTTTTTTTCAAATCCCTGATAGGTTTGAAATATAAACTCTTCTCTAAAAAAGTCCTGGTTTTTGTCACCTAACTTGAAATAACTCTGTAGGCTCCTTCCATGCTTCATTATATATTCCCTGTTACTATCTACATTATTTAAATCTGTTGTTTTTCAATTACTGGTGAACTTTTTCTTTACAATATTGGAGAGTTAGGAGAGACAGATGCTTTCAATGTTACTATTACTGCTAACATTTTTGCTTATGAAGATAAAAAATCAAACATACAATCAAATATAAGTTACTAAAAGCACATCCGGAAAACTTGGAATTTGGAATTTGTTTGTCTGTGCTATATAGGAGTTAATCTTTTGGCCATGACCACATTTAAACGATGCTATCAGAAACTTTCATTAATCTATGCTTTTTGACGCTATCATATTTCCATATTGTCAGACTACATGGAGACATCGTGGCTTCCGTGAGAATACAGAAGGACAAATAACAATCTTACCATTCCTATCAGACAAAACTGTTAGTGTACTTTCAGTTCATGTCATCTACTCTCTGTTTCATAAACTTGGTTTTCACACATTATTTCTTGTGGAGAAAGAAGTTACATCCAGGATGTGGATGGAATATGACAAGAGCTTTCCTTCTAACAATAAGGAAAAAAGTTAACATTCTTTCATGATTGTACATGGTGGTGCACTGGCTATCCGCAAAAGGTTTGACTTTGGTACTCTCTGTTTTATCTCCTGCTTTATCTGCACTTCATTTACAGTGAGAATCTGGAAGCAGAGATAGCTGTAACAGAAAAGTGTTGCTAGTGATTTTTAAAATGTACTGGGAAACATGTTTATTTAAAAGTAATTATTAAGACATTTATTTTAATGGAAGAACTTGCCAGACCTGCCTAATTTAGCTTTGGTTTATCTGTTTATGTGGTACTGTGTAACACAAGTTGAGTGCAGCTTTGCACAACAATCTCTAAAGACCTTCAATTTTCAGAACAATAAGGAACTGGACTTCTTTAAAATAATCAAATTTGACCCTGTAATTAACTCCAGAGTTAAAGTAAAGTTTCATTGTTATCCTTTCAAATCTCAGATGTTCTTACAGTGGCTGTTTGGTACATGTAAGAAACCTGGCTTCCTTTCACACTCACAGGTGTGAGTCTTTGGAATCATTAAGGCAAAAACTTGGGAACAGAGAGAAAGACCCCTTGTGGGAATATAGTTCCTGACTTAGTGAAAAGTGAACCAACACTTCCCACAGGCAGGAGAGACATTGCCTTCACACCAGATATAGGACAAGGCATAGGACACCAAATGCCCGTCCTGGTGAGTCACTTTCTCAAGAAAAAGGACTAAGGAAGAGAAATGCCTCTGATTATAACTTCCTTTATTCACTGTGTTTTGTAACAGGAATTAAGGGATTTTCCAGCATCCAAACACGTGTGAAGGGAAGCAAGTGGAGGATGTCTGGTGACACTAGCAAAATGGGAACCTCTTCCTTTTTGGTGGTCAGAAAGGAGTGATGAAAACAGGAATGATAGAAACGCCTGTGCTTATTCCCTCTCTGTTCCTAGTGTTTGGTACCATTATCTTTTCTACTCTTCTCCCCTTAGGCTGACCTATAGGAACTGTATAACCTCAACCTGTATAGCCTTGGCAGGAAGAATAGTTATTTGACACTCAACTGAAAGGGAATCACATGGAAAATAGGAAGCCAGGTTAGTGAGGTCTAGGACTTGAGAAGCTGGGGCTGTTTGTTCCTCTACCATAGGAAAGTACCTCCTTTTCTACTTTGTTAAACCCTACAGGAATTCTCCTCATTTAGTACTGCGTTAAAAAGTACTTGAGTTAACAAGAAAGAAACCACATGATGCCTTCCCCCATACCCTTTATACATGTTTGATATTGTAATCCTAACACCTCAACCCAGAGTGAGGTGTCCTCATAACAGACAGCAGCTGAGATGAAAGCCGACATCTGGGATCTAACAAGTTGCCGTTACTGGAGAAATTTAGGAATATTTGTCTTCCTCTCTGTGTCTTCAAAAGAAATGAGATTATCTCAACTGTGAGCAAGGGAGTTCAAACACGCTACCTAGATTCAACCTAAAATGAATGCCATTGTGTGAGGGTCTGCCTGCTTAGCCTTGGTTCTTCTAGCTGTCTACATAGTGTTTTCTCTGCAGATGGCTCAGTCACAGAAAAAATACACTGGATGTTACAGTACCTATCACATCATCTATGAAAAGTGGATATAGCAGCTAAAATTCTTTGAAAGTGTAACTCCAGGGGAGGGGCAGTAAGCTGTAACATCTGTAAGATTCAGCAGATTTGAGGAACCAAATCTCTTTGATTCAGCTCAAATGTTATGTGGCTAAGCAAATCCTTCTTTTCTAGTTTCCAGACAAATTTGCCTCTGGCAGCTTTTTGAATTAGATATTCATCATATATGTCTTCTATATAACAATGAGTGTTATGGCTCTGAATGGTGGATGCTAATGCGTGAGAGGTCTCAGGCATGAGAATTTGTATTGCTTCTTGTTTTGGTTGTATGAGGTACTGAGCTCAGGGAAGTTGTCTGAGTTAATAATAGTTGTGATCCTTTTTGTGCACACAGCTCATGGTTGGCTGTCCTTATGTTCAAATGGGACTTCCAGTTTGTGCCTGTTGCCCCTTGTCCTGTCGCTAGGCACCACTGAAAAGATTCTGACACCACTGAAAAGATTCTGGCACCACCTTCTTGACACCCACTCTTTAGGTATTTATAAGCATTAACAAGATGCCCTCTCAGTCGTCTCTTCTCCAGGCTAAACAGACCTAGGTCTCTCAGCCCTTCCTTGTAAGACAGATGCTCCAGTCCCGTAATCATCTTCATAGACCTCTGCTGGACTTTCTCCAGTAGCTCCTCACCTCTCTTGAACTGGAGAGCCCAGAACCGGACACAGTACTCCAGATGTGGACTTGCTAGGGCAGAGTAGAGGAGGAAGTGAACCTCTTCTTAATTGCACCTGAGGCTTGCTGGGCTGCAAGTGCACACTGCTAGCTCATGGTCAGTTTTTCACCCACCAGTGCCCCCAGGTCCTTCTCGGCAGGGCTGCTCTCAATCCCTTCATCCTCCAGTCTGTGTTGATAGCAGGGATTGCCCTGACCCAGGTGCAGGACCTTCCTCTTG